>JAJTUV010000337.1:0-1201875 GCA_021653895.1 Mastomys natalensis
AAAACAGAGACAATTGACTTTCACGTGCTTCACAGGGTTGTCTCCACAACTCAGTCCATTTGGGATGGTGGGGCGGACCCGGATCACTGCTCTGCCCATCCGGTAAAAGGTTTTTTGCATAAAGACAGCACAGGGCTAACTCTTGAGTGTTTTGCAGATTTGGAGACTCATTTAAGAGACTTGTGAGTGCACCTGAAGAAGCCATGCGTGGTATTAGTTCACAAAGGGGGTGAAGGCCAGGGCTGCTGGGAATTCTTGGGAGCGTTATGGTTGGGTAAGGCACAGTAACACTCACTCAGGTGATTAAGGGTAAGTTTGCAAAGCCCCCATTTCCTGTAAATGCTAAAGAGTACACTCCCAGTGGTCAACTGAAGAGACCGGTTGTTAAGAACAGGGAACCTCTCTAGGATTGTTTGGCCACAGAGGTCCCAGGAGCCCTAAAACCATAAAGGCTTCGCCAACTGTGGGCTGCACTCCAGGCCTGAATGGTAATTCCTATTGCTGAGGAGGCTTTACATTTTAGCTGCTGACTTGGAGAAATAAAGCTAGACTGAGTCCAAAGTCTCCCCTCTCCGAGAGCAACTCCTGCACCGCCGGGACATGCTAAGAATGCTGGGAGAATTACGGCCCAAAGTCCTACCAGCTGTGGACCCTGCATGCTTCATCATAAAATGTCAGACGTGTCACCTGGTACAATATCGGACACTGTGGTTACAAGCCAGACCCAACTTTCTGAATGGACTCAGCCAATCACAGGGGGCTTCTCGTCAGTACTGGGAACTCAGACAGCTGTGGGCCAGTGGGAAGCGAGTGCTGTTGACCGACTAAATTATGTGCCAGCTACAGCGCACCCCACATTTGTGCTCTCAGTCATGGGTTTTACTGCAGTCTGTGTCTGCTCCAGTGTTTTTCCATTTCCTTCTTCTTGTCCTTTCCTCACTCTGGTTTTGTCGTAGGAGAAATACCAACGACCCCCCCGCAACCCCACGGTCTGGAATGGGGGAGGGAAAGAGAAATATTGTCAGTCATCTATGCCACTCCATCCCTGGCTCGGGGACCCCTGTAGAAGATGGGGCTAGAAATAATGTGGAGCTGTGAGAGACTGACCTCCAAGCCAAGAAACCACACTTGGGGGAGTTCAGCTATGCCCCCTTGCAAAGATCATTCCATCTGGGCTGTTTGACTACACTGTCTCATGGAGGGATGGGGGAGGTCACAAGACCCCTCATCTGAGTATCCTTCTGTCTCAATTTCAAAATGGCCTGGGGCTAAGGGGAAGAGGTCAAGCACTGACATGGGGGGGGGGCCTCTATCTATGTGGCTATGGGAAGCCCCTATCCTGCTGGGTAAAAGCTTTCCAGATGTGGCCTTGGGAAAGAGAAGTTCCACACCGGTAGGGTAACCCCCCCCCTATGTTCTGTAAGGAAGCCCAATAATTCCCTTGCTCCCCAGAGTGAACCTTGGGTGACTCCTGCTTGCCTCGGACCTTGGGAGGGTGAGGGTTTTCTAGCCCTTGGGAAGGAAATGAAGCAACAGCTGCTCGCTGAGGGTCCTACCCATTACTCAGCTTGCTTCATTGTTCTCAGGTCTCTGTGGAGGGGCTGGGTTGTAATAGCAGGTAGCTCTTGGTGAAGCAAACTGCTCACCTTATGGCGAGAGCAAACAAGCAAGAAGACTTAAGAATCCTGCCGGGGAGTGGTGGCACACACCTTTAATCCCAGCATTGGAGGCAGAGGCAGGCGGGGATTTCTGAGTTCGAGGCCAGCCTGGTCTACAGAGTGAGTTTCCAGGAACAGCCCGGGCTATACAGAGAAACCCTGTCTCAAAAAAACAAAAAAAAAAAAGAATCCTATTACTTGTTGACAACATGATACTAAACTTTTCCCCTAACCCCACCCCTAAAGATGTCATCAACCTCTCAGTAGTGCCACCCTGTGGTTAAAGTCTTTAACAGTTGAGCCTTTGGAGACAACCCCTGCCGCCACCCTCCATCCCCGCCAGGATTCTCTGTATATTTTTGGCTGTCTTGGAACTCACTCTGCAGAGTAGGCTGGCCTTGAACTCAGAGATCCACCTGCTTCTACCTCCTGAGTGCTGGAATTAAAGGTGTGAGACACTGCCCAGCTCCCTTTTGGGGATCTTTCTACTACCGGATTCTAGGAGGGTCCTTCATGTCAGGAACCTCTGTGTGCTTCTGGGTGCTTGGGTGGTATCCTGGTTACAACTAAGGCTTTCCCGGCTCCAATCTTACAAGTCAGAAAGTGTGGCTACCTGGCATGCCTCAAGGGAAGCTGCCCTTGGCACATGGCCCCACAAGTCTATGTTTTGTGTCCTTTTAGAGGCTGGTGTCAAAGACCTGGTGCCCACACCGCTGCTACTATATCCTTTGCATGAGACAGCAGCTGTTTCCTTTTGTCTTTCTCTTCTCCAGGCACTTCCATTGGTGCTATCTTGTTAAGGAGGAGGTGAAAAAATCCTATAAACATGTTCTCAACTCTGACTCAGAGCCCACGGTGTTGCCAGTCTGGTGCCCTACCTATATCTGTGTCATAAAGACGATAGGGAATGAGTAGCTCTGTCAACTTGACACAATCCAGAATCACCTGGGAAGAGTCTCAGTGTGGATTGTTTGTATTGGGTTGGTTTGTGGTCATGTCTTAAATGAGGTGAGAAGAAACCAGCCCACAGTGGGTGGCACCATTCTCTAGGCAGGAAGTCTCACTGTAGAAAATCATAAAATCAAGTTTATCACAAGAAAGCAGAAAACAAGCATTTCATAAATTAGTTTTCCTCTGTGCTCTTGACTGTGCACATGATATGGTGGCTATCCAAGCGTCTGTTTGCAAGACTTCCACACATAATAATGAGCTGTAAACTGTTGGTTGTTGTTTTGTTTTTGTTTTGTTTTTGAGACAGGGTTTTTTCTCTGTAGTTTTGGCTGTCCTTCAACTTGCTCTGTAGACCAGGCTGACCTTGAATTTATAGAGAATCTGATTGTCTCTGCCTCCCCAGTGCTGGGATTAAAGGACTGCATCACCACTGGAATTGTGAGTTACAATAACTCCCTTCTCCGCTAAGCTGGTTTTTGTCAGGGTATTTATTTATTTTTATCATAGCAAGAGAAACAGAACTACAACACTTTCTAGTTGAAAGGCTTTTCAATGGGGCTCCTCCCACTGTGACATACCCAGGGACTGCTGCTTCTTTGACTCCTACCATACCCCTTTGCATGAAAGGAAACAGGAAGGGGGGCAGTGACACTTTCTCTAGCTTTAACCTCTTGCTTATGCTGAGGTTGGAGTGACAGGAGCTTAACTGCTACTTGGGGCTTGCTGCTTTGATTGGCCTACTCCATCACCTGTGTCTCCTCCCCCGCTCCTCTGAGTTCCTGACCTAACATTCTGGGTCCCATAACTGGGCCCAACTATTCAAATTTTGTGAGTCTAGAGGGGTCATTCTGTTTCAAACCACCACATGGAGGCTAGGTGGGGGCTAGATTCTCAGCTGACTTCCTGACCCAGTAGATCAGTTTCCGAAGACTTGGGATATTCTCTAACCACAGATGGTGGTTGGTATTTGACCTAAAATCTCAGTGAGTTCTCTACTTCTAGTGACGGCTGGATGAACTGCCCTTTAAATGTTTTCATTTTTAATCATGTGGTGCACACATGCACATGCGCGTGCATGGGTCGAGGCCTGAGACAACTTTCAAGAGTTGGTTCTTTCTACCTTGTGGTTTCTAGGCTCATACTCGGTTGTTAGACTTGGTGGCACATACCTTTACCTGCTGAGGGTGACAAGAAACTCAGACATTAGCAGCAGCTGGAGTAGGAGCTGGAGACACAGTTTCACATACCCAACTCAGCAGAACGAGGAGCTAGTCAGAGGCCTCCTCCCAGGAGAGCTGGGATCTGACTTCACAGCACAAAAGGGTTTTGGACCTGTGGGGAGATATTTAAATCTCCAACCTGATAGGACCGGTCAATGAAAACACAACTCAGTAATTATAATAGATTCTGTAAGCCTAGATTGGGCAGATACCCCTACATTACTCTTATTCCCCAGCTCTGAGACCCTTATAATTTGAGGGTTTTCCAGACCCTGCGTTTGTCCTTCTACCTCCTGCTTCCCAGTCTTCTTCCTCTTCCATTATTCTTTCTCCCATCCTCCCCCCCTGCTCTCCTCCCACCAACCTTTATATCTCCACTTCCCTTTCCTCTGCCCAGTCCAGGACTCCAGCCTTTATTTTACAAATTAAGAATGGACAGAAGGTTCACTAGAAATCACCTGTGTAATGACTCACACCTCCTCTGCAGCCCTTCATAGGAAAGCGGAATTAGTATCAAAAAACAAGGCCGGGGCTATCCACAACACAAACCCAACCAGTGTAAAGCAGATCTGGAGTCTAAAAGAAAAGGTTTGTTGGTGGAAGTGCCGTTTGCGTGTACATGCAAGTGTGATAGTACACGTGTGTGCACAGAAGTGCACAGAGCTCAGTTGACAACCTGAGTGTCAGTTCTCACTTCCTGCCTCATTGGGGGCAGGGTCTTTCTTGTTGGCAGCTCTGCTGTGTGCTCCATCCAGACTAGCTGGCTGGAGAGCTCTCAGGATTACCCTGTATGTCTCTCAGCTCAATGTAGATGCTAAGATTACACACTACAAGTATGAGTTTGGGCTCCTCAAGAGAGAACCCACTTAAACGTCCTAACAATAGCCATGCATTATGGTTTGTGGCTTTCTGAAGTTACACAATTTAAATGGCTCTCTTCCTTCCTTTCCTCTCCCCCGCCCCCTTTTTAGACAGGGTTTCATGAAGTCCATGAAAGTTCAAGCTGGGCCCTGAACCTCCAAGGATGACCTGAAATGTCTGATCCTCCAGCCTCTGCCTCCAGAGTGCTGGGATTACAGCATGTACCACCTTGCCCAGTTTAAATGATGCTGGGGCTGGAATCCAAAGCTTGGTGCATGTCAGACAAGCGTTGTACCTACTAAGCTATCCCCCAGCCCTATTGATAGGGTTTCTTCTTCCTTTTTTTCTTTCTCTTTATATTATTATTACTATTATAATTATTTGTTGTTTGTTTATTTTTTGAGACAGGGTTTCTTTATGTAGCCCTGGGTGTCCTGGAACTCAATATGTAGCCCAGGTTGGTCTCAAATTCAGAGATCCAACTGCCGCTGTCTCCTGAGTGTTAGGATTAAAGGTGTGTACCACCTTTAATAATGTATTGTATTTGAGATAAGATCTCACCATGTAGCTCAGGCTGGCCTGGAACTCACTATGTAGACTAAGCTGAGAGAAATCAAGATGGAGGTGGGTGCTGATCTGTCTAGCAGAGTCAATCCTGCCTCCTCCTCTAGCCTCTAGCCATTCCTGAATTCCTCTGCTTTCCTACCACCTCCAGCTTCCAGGCAGAGCATCTGGCTCCTGTCATCTCTCTTTCTGTCCTGTGTCCTGTATCTCACAGAGATCTGCCTGCCTCTGCCTCCCTAGTGCTGGGATTAAAGGCATTTGTCAACATACCCAAAGGGTTTCTAAAAACTCTCTTTCCCTCCCTCCTTCCCCTCCCTTCTATTCCTCCCTCCCTCCCTCTCTCCCTACTTTTCTCTCTTCTTCCCTTCCTCTCCCTCCCTCCTTCCCTCCTTTCTCTTCCTCCCCTCTCTCCCTACTTGTCTTTCCCTTCCTCCATTTGCTCTCCCTCCCTCCCTTCTCTCCCTCCCTCCCTCTCTCCCTTCCTCCCTTCCTCCCTCCCTCCATCTAGTAAATGAGATTCTAGGTGGTTTCAGAGTTGCGCTGAACAGAAACACAGGCTGATAAAATCAAACCACAGGACATAAGAACTAAAGGACTGCTCAGCGCACTAGTTCCAAGGGAGTGAAGATGTGTGTTTTGACTATAAACAAAGTTCATAACTTCATTTGCAAAAGTCTCAGAAGCTACAGGCTTCCAACTGAGAAAGGAGTGAAGTTAACTCAAAGATCAAACGTGTTTTCACTTAAGTATGGTTCACTGCTATTCAAGATACTTATTTGAAATATCTCTACATGGAGAGAATATTGTTTACTCTGGGCAATCTTCATACCAAATTTTTTCAATGGTGATAAATTCTTGATTCTCAGAGGGCAGGGGTCACAGGTGAGGAGCTCCTTCTCCCTCCATGTCTCTTTGGGTCTTGTCTGGCTAGAGGGTCTGCCTGTGTCTTCTGAGACTTCCTAACCTTTGCCTTCTGGTCCTGGGTGTCTCTCCTAAGAGGGAGCTCTAACACAGGACAGACAGGAGCCAGATGCTCTGGATGGAAGGTGGAGGTGGTGGGAGAGCTGAGAAATTCAGGAGTGGCTAGGGACTGGAGAAGGAGGCAGGGTTTGACTCTACCAGACAGATCAACATCACTCCTACCTTGACTTTCCAGAGAAACAACTTGGGCTCCAGAGCTCAGAGCACAGCATGTGCTGTGGTAAGCCACTGCACTATTGCAAAAATCAGAGGAAGCCAGACGCCCTGAGTCAGCATTGACTGTGTGAGGAGAGCATCATGAGGATGAAGTCAGAGCAAGAAAACTCACGCATCTTCCATTCCAGTAGAAGCCCGGCTGGCCTATGGGGAAACAGGCTGTGATTCCAATGAGGTCGGAAGCTCTCCAGTCACTAACTAGATGATGGACCTGTGTAGAGGCCATGTTATGAGCTTTCAGCATCCAGATCGGCAAAAAACATGGGAATCTCTCTGCAGAGTCCATCCCCCAAACCACAAAAGACATCAGGGCCAAGTCAGAGGCAGTGGGGTGGGTGACAGAGAGACACAAACATTTTTTTTTATTGTGTGTATGCATGACAGGTATGTGAGTGGAGGTGCGTGAGTGTCATAGCATGTGTGTGGAGATCAGAGGACAATATTCAGGACAATATCAGAGGACAATACCTAATACTCAGGTTCTCAGGCTTGGGCAGCAAGAGCTTTTACTGCTGAGCCATCTCACCAGGCCAGAGGTTTCTTGTTTTTTTGGTGTGTGTGTGTGTGTGTACATTTGTGCGTGGTGTGTGCATATTCGTATATATACATGTTTGTGTAGGCAAGTACTCAAGAGCATACATGTGGAGGCTGGAGGTCGAAGCCTGGTGTTTTCCTCAATGTCTCCCATCTCGATTCTGGAGGAGGGTGTATAATTACTTGTCTCACTGAGGCAATAAGTTACCAAAGAAGTCAATGAGTGATGGGTTGATTTTTGCTCAGTTCCAGGGGATATTGTCCATCATGCCAGGGATGGTTTGGTGGCTGGAGCGGAGGGGCTGATCACACCCCATCCACAGTGAGAAAGGAGAGCACAAGGAATGCTGGGCTGGGTGTGTGCTTGCTTTTCTGTTTTGTTTGGTCCAGCAGTTAGAGTGGATTTCCCCATCTGTTGGAAGTTAAATCTTGGGATCCAAGGGCCCTGTCAATGCCGCAACACGTGGGCTAAGTGAGAGCAAGACGACAAATTAGCTTTTAGGATTAACAGGATACACTACTCTGTTTGGGTCGCAAGCACAACAAACAGGAAATGTGCTAGATTTGTATCCTTGAGGATACTGTGTCTTTCCTCACTGGCTGGGGTCTGACTTCACAGTGTTTGGAGGTTGAGTAATTTTTAAAAATTGGTGCTAAGAAAATGAAGGAACTGGGAAAAGGGTCCTCTGTCGTGGCCTATCAAGTTTTCAGAATGCCACAAAGTTTTACAAGGAGGAGGAGTCAAATTTCGAAGCTTCCATTCCTAAGATCAGTCCTTTGATAGAAAAGACTTGGATTCCTTCCAGTTATTTCCCTAACTACCTCAATAAACCCAACCTAGAAAATCTCTCATAGCAGCCTAGAGACTATCACAAAGGTTACTCGACATCTTGTCAAGTTGACAGTATTAGCTAGCCATCACAACCTGGCTCAACGGTTCATTTAGACTGACTAGCCAGCGACTCCCAAGGTTCCTCCTGTCTCTGCCTCCTGGGCACTAGGATTATAGGTGTGTGCCTTTTTGTCCAACGTTTTTTATGTGGGCTCTGAGGGTAGTTCTCGGGTTCTCTTGCTCGTGCAGTTAGCACTTTGCTGATTAGGTCATTGTACAGCCCAGAGACTTCTTAAGCCTGAATTATATGTGCCAGGCTCTATGTGAACTGTTGTGTATACAGCAGTAAACCAAAGAGCAAACAAAAGACTAAAACTTGTGTTTCCCAAGGTCTACTTCTGGCAGGCCAATGTGAGAACCACTGTGGGTCTGCTCCCCACTGAAACTGGGGAGAACCAGAGCAAACAAACACACCTTTAAAGTTTTAGGAAACTGTCATCATCATGAACAGAAAAAAACGAAGACCCCATGACATTCCAACCAAATCAACTCATGGCATGTTTAAAATGTCTGAAGTAAGAAAAGTATCTAAGTTACCTTAAACATTACATTAGTGGACATTTGGGCAGGACCTTCTAACTCACACTATCACTCTTTTGTAATGGAGTGATTCTGTTGAGACACTAACAACAAAGCACACTGTGTGGGTTTCCTGACTGTGGGCTGACTGGGAGCAGCTCCCAGAGGTCTTTGAGGAGCAAGTCTCTAGCCCAGAAAGAATCCAAAGCCCAAACTCAAAGTGCAGTTTCTACTGGAAAGATGTCCTCTCACATAGTGTATGTGTACCTAGCATGTATGAAGTGAGAGGAGGAAGAGCAGAGGGAAGAAGAGGAGAAAGAAGAAGAGGAGGAAGAAGAAGAGGAGTAAGAGGAGGAGGAGGAGCCAAGCTTGGGCCTCAGGCACTCTTCCTTCAGAGAAGGCAGGTTTATCTGACTCATTTGTGGAGTAGCTTATGACTCAGAGCATTCTAGAATGGCAGTTGGTGGGGGCTTAACAGCTGTGCGTAGTCAGGGAAAGAGACAGGGAACCCTGCCAAAATCACCTTCATCCGGAGCCTCTGTGGGTCTACCCAAAGCTATGCCTGCCGAGGAATGAATAATCCACTCAGTAAATAAAGAAAGCACTAATAACAAGGTCTGGAGGGGGTGAAGCATGCCTAGAGTTATTGTTCCCAACTAAAATGTTCTGAAGCACAAAACCCAGAACAACAGGAAAGCATGAGCCAAACACAGATGGCAGAAACTGTCCATGATATAGATCAAATGCTGGACTTTTCAGGGACAGAGCTTCAAGTAGCCACAGTCCTGTGCATGTCGCCAGAATGAATGTGTTCTTTAACAAAGCATAAGTAAGTAAAGGAGCATTTGAAGATGGCATCATGTCACGTGGAGAACATCAGTAAACAGGAAGAACTGAGTAAAATAACCAAGTGGAGATAAAAGAGAAAGTACAACTGAAATAAAAACTTGACTTGAAGCCAGGCAGTGGTGGCGCACGCCTTTAATCCCAGCACTTGGGAAGCAGAGGCAGGAGGATTTTTGAGTTCGAGGCCAGCCTGATCTTCAGAGTGAGTTCCAGGATACACAGAGAAACCCTGTCTCGAAAAACAAAACAAACAAACAATAAAAACTTGACTTGAATGAGTAGGCTTGGATATGCAGAAGGGAGGAAACATGTGAGTCTAAATACAGAGAGCCAGAATGCTGGGAGGTCTATAGACAGGACAACTGTCACAGATATCTAGATAGATAGATAGATAGATAGATAGATAGATAGATAGATAGATAGATAGATAGAGACAGAGACAGGGAGAGACAGACAGAAACAGACAGAGACAGAGAATCAGAGACCGACAGAGAGAGACATATAGAGAGAACACAAACTAAGTAAAGAACAGAATGAGCAGAAATGAAGACAGCTTCAGACAAACATGGGCACCCTTTAAGGTGTCATCTATCATCCCATCCCTAATTAGATTATCAGATGAAAGGGCGGAGAAAGGAGAAAGGGAAGTCATCAATAAGTAACGACAGCAAACATCTCAAATATCAGAGAAATAGCAGCCTCTATATCCAGGGTGACAACAAAGTCCCGGGAACAACGCAAACTACGGAGAGAGGTGATACCCAAGATGCCGAAAGTCAGAGGCAGTAAGGAAATCTTTAAGGCAGCAACAGAGAGAGAGACAGAAGATTTGCCCCTGACTGTCAGCACAAATCAGCACAAATCCCAGAGGACAGAAAGATGGCATGCAGAAGTGCTCAGCGAGGTGGGGGACAGCTGAGAACCCTACATCTAGCACAACTGTCTCTCCAAAAAGAAGATGAAATAAAGACTTCCCAGATAAACAACAAGGAAAACTGAGAATCTGTTGCTAGTACAGCTGCTCTGCGGGAACGTTAGAGAAGTGCTTCAGGAGAGAAGTCAGTGACCCCAGACAGCAATCGTAACTCAGGTAGACAGCCACTGACAGAGAAGCATCTAAAAGACACTGGTACAGGTAATTATAAAAGATGGTCAACGTGATGGTTTGAAGGAGACTCTCATACATTTGAATACTTGGTTCCCAGTTGATGTTTGGGAAGGTGTAGCTTTATTGGAGGTGAGTCACTGAAAGAGTGGGCTTTGAGGTTTCAAAAGACTGGGATCATTCCCAGTCTCTCCCTCTCCCCTCCCTCTCCTTCTCTCCCTCTTACTCTCTCCTTCTCCCTCTCCCTCCCCCTCTCCCCCCTTTCTCTCTCTCTCTGTCTCTCTCCAACTTGTGGATCAAAATGTGAGCTTCCAGCTGTTCCTGCCACCATGCCTTTGCTCTGCCATCATGGACGCTAACCCTCTAAAACCAGAAGCCCAAATCAAATGTTTTCTTTTATAAATTATCTTGGTGATGGTGTTTTATTACAGGAATAGAAAAGTAACTAATTCAGAAATACATTTTTTTCCTGTCCTCTACTAAGTGATGTACACAGTAAGTTAAACATTTGCCATGGGCTAGAGAGATGGTTCAGTGGTTAAGAGCACTGACTGCTCTTCCAGAGGCCCTGAGTTCAATTCTCAGCAACCACATGGTGGCTCACAACCATCTGTAATGGGATCTGATGCTCCCTTATGGGGTGTCTGAAGACAACCACAGTCTACTCATATATGTAAAATAAATCTTAAAAAAAAAAAACGTTTGCCACATCACATATATTCACACACACATGGTTGGGCCTTAAACATATGGAAGCCTAATATATTTGTCAATATCAGCACCAAGGAGGAAGGTAGGAGGAAATGCACGAAGAGCTAAAGCAGCAAGGTGAGGTGAGCTACATAGCACTGTAGCTATGGTTGTGACATTAGTAGAAATAACAGTACATACAAAAGCCCACACAAGGAATGGGGGTATTGTTAAATATTAATATTTCTAGGCATCGCTGGTTGCAAAGAAACAAATCAGAAGCCTGTTCAGGTAAGTTAAAGTTTAGAAGCAAGTCCAGTATGGTGGTGCACACCTTTAGACCCAGCACTTTGGAGGCAGAGGCAGGTGGATCTCTGCGAGTTCAAGGCCAGCCTGGTCTACATAGTGAGTTCCAGAATAGCCAGGGATACAGAGTGAAACCCTGTCTTAAAACAACAACAACAACAAACAACAACACAAGATTAGGAGAGACCAGTGAGATGGCCCAACAGGTTAAGGTGCCTTGCTGCCAAGCCTGGCAACTTGAGGTGAACCAAGCACGTGGTGAAAGGAGAAAACCAACTTGTCCTCTGACTTGTGTGTGTGTGTGACTTATGTATATGTCTCTGTGTGAATGTGTCTGTGGATGTGCATATGTGTGAGTGTGTGTATGTTGTGAGTGTGTGACTTATGTATGTATCTCTGTGTGAATGTGTATGTGTGTGTGTCTGTGTGTGTATGAATTAAAATCTTATTTACATTAATCAAAATGTAATGTGACTATTTACATTAGTCAAAAGAAAGTCATAAAGAATAGTGGAGAGGCAAATCTTGAGCCATCTTGGAGACCAAGTAATGTCATCGACACAAGTCAGCTACATCAAATGTTTGAGTGGTTGTTTGGTTTGGGTCTCACACTGCAGTGCAGGCTTGTGTGGATCCTCCTGCCTCAGTATTCTGAGGGCTGTACAGCACCACTCCCAGTTGCATAACATTAAATGTTAATGGACCAAAGATTGTATTTAATCCAGAAGACACAAACAATATCCAGCAACACATGGAAAAGGCTTTTACAGTATCAACAAGAAGGATTCCTCCCAGGAATGCAAGGTATATAATTTCATCATATGAAATTAATTTAACAGATTGTATCAGTACAGTATAAAGGGAAGGCTGACTGAGTCACAGAGACATTGTAAAGTAGGGTGGCCTATATTCTTTGAGAAAGTTTTTTTTAAATGATGAAAAAGGCTAGTGGGGTGGGTCAATAGGTAAAGACGTCTGCTGTCAAGCCTGATGGCCAGAGCATTTACAGAAAGCCCACAGCTAGCATCCCGTGTGCTCGAAGAACAGATATCTTTCTACAAGTCCAGGAACAAAGTCTCTTCTTACCATTTCAACTCAGCTTTGTGCTGGAGGGTCTAGCCAGGGCAATTAAACATGAGAAATAAATAATTTCATGAACACCTAAGAAAAGGTAAAATTATTTCTATTCATAGAAGTTATCCCTTATATCTAGAAAATCCTGGGAAGTTCAGTGCACACACGGGGACTAAAGAGTGCAAGGCTATTCAGCAAGATCGAAGGCTGCAGTATCAACATACAGAAGTCAAATTTATTTCTACACACCTACAATGAGTAATCTGAATGGGCAAGTAAGAACATTCTATTTGGAATGGTGAGAATAAAATATTTATAAATACATCTAGCAAACAAAACATAAAAGTTAAACCCTAATACCTACAGAAAGTGTTACAATTCAAGAAGAGTTACTGGGCAAACATCCCACAGACAAGACATTTACCTCGAGGGGGACACACTTTATAGGATGGTGTGCTCCCCAGACTCATCTCCATCTTTGAGGAAGTTGGTAAGTTGATTTTAAAACCCTATGGAATTAGGGACTACAGAGAGAACCCAGTCAGTAATGTGTTTGTAGCAGGAGGACTAGAGTTAGATCTCTAAGACCCATGTAAAAGTTGGGCATGGCAGGGTGTGCTTGTGGTCTCAGTGCTGGGGAACTGGAGACAGGAAGATGTCAATCAGAATAGCCACAACAATGAAGTGCAATTTAGGAAGACATTCTTTTCCTGGTTCTTAAAAGTAACTACAAAGCTACAGTCATTAAACCACTATGATACCGGCATAAGAACAGACACATGGATCAATAAGGAACAAAGTGGGAGTTGCTACAGCTGGACTTAGAGCATCCCCTAGGGTCTTGTGTGTTGAAGACTCTGATGTAGCCCATGGTTCTATACGAGGTAGAAGGAAAATATGTTAACGGGAACATCCCCCATCCTTAAATCCATTTAAAAGTCTTTAGGGACAGTTCAAAAGATGGCTCAGCAGTTAAGAGCTGGATAGTGCTCTTGCAGGGAATCTCAGTTCTGTTCCTTCTTAGCACCTATAATTTCAGCTCCAGGAGATCCACCTCTCTCTTTTGAATTCCAAGGGCACCTGCATTCATGTACGTACACACACACACACACACACACACACACACACACGTTATAAATAACTAAAATGTGACAAAATCCTTTTCCTAAGCCAGGGAGACAAGATGGCTCAGTGGTGAAAGGGCTTGCAACACAAGCTTGACGATCTGAGTTCAGATTCCAGGAACTTGTGTGAAAGTTGGGCATGGTGTTCTGTATCTGGAGATAAGAAGCAGAGTTAGACAACCCTCCCAACCCCCAACACCTGCAGAGGTTGGTGGGACAGCTAGTCTGGAATACATAGTATATTCAACTGCAAATGACAAGAGAGATCCCACTTCAAACAAAGTGGAGAGCAAGGATCAACACCTGAGGTTATTCCCTGACCTCCATGTGTGTGCTGTGGCACCTCACATGAGTACATACATACACAGACACACATGTAAAACACCAACAAACCCTCCTTGAACCGTGGCTCTACTTCACACTGGCTGGACCTGAAACCCTTTCTGGTATGCAGTCAGAACTCCAGCTCCTCTTGAGCGGAGAACCTCTGACAGACTCCTCAGGCTGCTGAGGTAGCCATATGGAGCTGTGTCTCTGACTCCAGCTTCTGCTGACATGCCTGAGCTGTCTCAGTCAAAGAATTCAGAGATGGGGACACACACCTTTGGTTCCAGCACTTGGGAAGCAGGGGCAGGTAGATCTTTGTGAGTTTGAAGCTACAGAGGCAGAGCACATTCCAGGGTGGCCAAAGCTACACGGAAATCCCTACAGTGGGAGGGGCCACTGTAAGTAAGACATTCAAAGGAAGCTTAATACAGAGATGAGGTACATACCCAAAGGGGGGCATGTAGTCTTTTTAGGATCAAGAGGCCTCCTGGGATCCTAGATAGCTCATATATGATTATGCATGATTTAAGATGGGGAACTCCAAGAATGCGAAGGGTTTTCCCCAATGGGGTTTACTCTCCATTTCTATTCTTACGTGGGGTTTTCCAGATGCTTTGTGGGTAAGATGTGTGTTGGGAGCAGGGGTTTTTTGGTTGTTTTATTCTGTGATCTTTTAGAGACCAGGTTTCAAAAAGCCTAGCCTGACCTTGAACTTGCTGTGTAGCTAAGATTGACCTTGAACTTCTGGTTCCCATCTCGCCTCCACCTCGTGTTCCTGGGACTGGAGGCTTGTACCATGACGCCTGTTCCTTCTGTTTAGTTTTTGTTGAGACACTCTGTAGTCTCAGGCAGCCCTTGAACTCATAGTGATGATCCTCTTGCTTCAGCCTCCTGAGTGCTTACCACAGGGTGTGGTGAGGGTGGGCAAGAGATTTTGCAAGGGTATAAAGACAGGGAAGGTATTAAATGAGGCAAAGGACAGTCAGCCGCCAGAGGCCATATGCGCCCGAGCCAGCTCTGTGGTTACATCATCTTGAGCTCCCTTTCTGTCTGTGGACTTGTCTAGCCAAGCTCATGTGTCACGGGTGTTTTTATTTCATGGTTCCAGTAAGGAAGCTGGTAGTCCTGGCCCCATTCTTCTGCCCCTCAGTGGTGTTCACGGGGAGCAGGGTGGGTCAGGGGGAGGCCACCAGAAGGGAAGGAAATACTTGCTTGTTAAGTTGCCCGCCAAGCAGAGGATCGTTTTGGGGCTCTCTTGAGCACGTATACAGGTGTTTTGGGCCTCTTCATGGTCATGTGTCCTTTTGTCATATTCTGGGAGGGACATTTTGTGATACCACAGGGCCACTGACTAGACTAGCTCCTGCATATATCCATTCTCAATAAGCTGGTGCCCAAACTATCCTGGTACTGGGGCATTTTCTGATGGATAAATTAAACAATTTGTCTTTAAGGAGCTGATGCATAGGCCCTTGTCAACTTCATCTCAGCTGTGGGAGGCAAACTTAAACCCATTATATCATGGAAAGGTGGTAACCAGAGGTTTCAAGGCAAAAACCTGGACTTCGGGCAAGCTCAACATATCAGGCTTGGCCACGTGGTCCTAATACGACAATGGGGAACCACAGTGAAAAGTAGAGACTTCACTGTAGTCACGTTTGAAAGAGGAGATAAAGAGTCCAGTGGCCTTGTCTGTTTTCAGGAGGCTAACCAGAGGAAGCAAGGGGGCAGGAAACACAGCCCATGCTTACTTATGCAGTCCTAGCAAGGTGTGCTTTGGCTGACCATCAGCTCAGCTCTGGGTCTGCCAAGTCGTTCAAGGAGATGGTCAGGTATGGTTGGTAACCGCCCTCCGCCTGGGGTCTGACCTATGGACTCATGATTGCTGGGGGCAATTTCATTCCATAGGATGAGGGGTATTCATTAGCCAGTCTAGATGTTCAAGGAATCCAAGATGACTCTGAGAGACAGCAGGAAACAGAGCTCAGGGCTGACGGTGGATCTGCGCCTGTAGCTACGACCCTTCTTCACCAGCTCTGGATGGCTCATCCCCTTTCTAGGTTGTGCAAACCAAAGGGTTCTACAGTATCTCTGAGAGTTGAGCTGTGTTTTCCCAGCCGTGGAGAGCCGATGCTCAGCCCACACACCACTGCCCAAGTGCAGTTGGCAGCCTGGGCTCCCCACCTTCAACGCCCGACTTCTGAGGGGGAAGCATTACCCATATCAGATAGGGGTGGGTGGGTGCCAACTCTCAGCTACTTTGTTCTGAGACTAGAAAGCCTCAGCTGACAGTGAAGCAGAAAGAGGCAGCTTAACTTCCTGCCACCATGAGTCTGTGGTGGGTGGGCAAGGGCAGGGAGCAGAGGCAATGGTCCTGAGGAGGCCTGGATGGGTCCCTTTGGCCTCAAGAGCAAACCATCAACCATCACTCCATGCTGTCCCCCTTCTTTGATCTTCCCTAAACTGTTCTTTTTTTCTAATATGCCCTGTGTGTGTGTGTGTGTGTGTGTGTGTGTGTGTGTGTGTGTGTGTGATAGGTGGCTTACCAGTGCCCACTGGTCCCATTTGTGGTTTTCCAGTTGTCACCTACAGCTATGTTATCAGACACAGAAATGTATACAGGAGTGGAGCCATGTGAAAAATGGCCTGTTCAACAAATAGGGCTGGCAAAGCTAGGTATCTACCTTCAGAACAAAATCAGACCCATATAGTCCACCACACACAAAGTCAATTTAAACCAGATCAAAGACCTTGATTTAAAACTGGAAGCACTGAAACTTCTGAGAAAAACTTCAAGGTCTACAGTAAGTAAGAATTGTATGAGGGGCAGGGTGGTGTGGTACAAACCTTTAATCCCAGCACTCGAGGGGGGCAGAGGCAAGGGAATCTCTGTGTTTGAGGCCAGCCTGATCTACAAAGTTTGTTCCAGGACAGCCAGGGCTATACAGAGAAACCCTGTCTCGAAAAACAAAACAAAAAATATTTTAGCTGGGCATATTAGCATACTCTTTTAATCCTAGCACTTGGGAGACAGAGGCAGGCAGATCTCTGAGTTTCAGGCCAGCCTGGACTACACAGTGAGTCCCAGGACAGCCAGGGCTACACAGAGAAATCCTGTCTAGAAAAGAACAAACAAAAAATTGTTCAACACCTGTAGCCATCAGAGAAATGGATCCTAAAACTACTTAGCTATCTTAACCTCACCCTGTTCAGAATGGTTATCATCAAGAAAGCAGACAGCACATGCTGGCACCAATGTGGGGAAAAGGGACTCCTTATTCACTGCTGGTAGGAGTATGAACTGGTGCTGCCACCAAAGAAACCAGCGTTGTGGTTTCAAAGCTAAGATTAGAACCACCGTATGATGCAGCTATAGCACTCCAGGACACGTACCCAAAGGACTGTAGCCTACCACAGAGATATCATATGTGCATGCCCATTGCTGCTTTAACACAATGGCTGGGAAACAGAATCAGCCTAGATGTCCATCAAATGTCAAATGACGACCAGGTCATGACAATGTGGAATGTACACAGTGGAAATCTGTTCATCTTCAAAGAAAACTGAAAATTTCAGGGAAACAGATGGAACTAGAAAGTAGTACCTTAAAGGAGGTGGCCCAAGCTTGGGAAAAAAAAAAAAAGCTTCATGCTCTTTCTCATATCGTGGTTTGTAAAGTACACATGTACCAGTTGAGGGGAAATGTAGGTAAGCCTAAAACACTAGAAAGGAGACCAAAGAGAGAGTAAAAAGAGGTTCTGAGGAAGAGAGGGGGTGAATGAGTGAGCGCAAAGGTCACATAGGATATGAAATCAGGAAGGAGGGATTGGAGGAGAGGGAGGGGTGGAAATAAAGAGGGAGGAAAATTATTTATAGTGCACTTTATTCAGCAATGTCACTCTGATATACCTAGTTGTTCATATTCTGATTTTTAAAAATTAATTACATTTTAGACAGGAATGTTCTTTAAAAATGTAAAATCATGGCCGGGCACAATGGAACACAGCTTTAATTTCAACACTCCGGAGCAGAGGCAGGTGGATCTCTGTGAGACCAGCCTGGTCTACACAGTTACACAGTGAGTTCTAAAACAGTCAGGGACACATAGAGAAATGCCTTTAAAAATCACACACAGTCACACACACACACATGCATGTGTGTATATGTGTGTGTGTGTGTGTGTGTATATGTATGTATGTATCTATACATATATAGTTGTTTTATATACATTATATGTATGTATGTATGTATGTATGTATGTATGTATGAAGAGTCAGCCTTTCCCTTTCTTGAGATGTGTGTGTTTGTATGTGTTTATGAATGTTTTGATTGCATGTATGTCTGTGCACATATATGTGTTTTTGATGCGCACAGGAGCCAAAAGAGGGTGACAGAGTTTCTTTTTAGGTTTTTCAAGACAGGGTTTCTCTGTATAGCCCTGGCTGTCCTGGAACTCACTCTGTAGACCAGGCTGGCCTCGAACTCAGAAATTCTCCTGCCTCTGCCTCTCAAGTGCTGGGATTAAAGGCGTGGGCCACCACTGCCCGGCTTTTTTATTTTTATTTTTTTTCTGGTGAGCAAGCACAGGTTGGGATTCGAACTCGGGAGAGACGGCTGTCTCGGACTCCAGAGCGCAGCGACTGCAGCGGTGTGCTACCGCTGGTCGGCTTGACAGAGTTTCTAGAACTGGAGTTTACAGATGACTGTGAGTCACTATGTAGGTGCTGGGAATCAAACCCTGGTCCTCTGGAAGAGTAGCCTGTGCTCTTAACCACTGAGCCATCTCCCCATCCTCTAGGAAACCATCTTCTTTAAAAAAAAAAAAATCTGGCTTCATCTGGATCTGGTTCCCATCCCACAGCCTGGGTTCTCTGCAGCCGCTCCTGTGTGTTTGGAGAACACTGGTTCTCTGTGTCCCCGGTTGAGAACTCTGGTTCTAAATGTATAGCTGTGTTTCTCCACAGTGTATACTCACAAGATACTCACACGACTGCTGACTATACCAATGTCACAGCCCTTAACAATCTCACAGAAGAGGATTCCTGGGCAAGTAGGAAAGGGTGGTGCGCCTACCACAGTGGCTGGAGCCTGGGGTTTGCTTGCTGTGGAGTACCCAAGGGGGTACATGTGGGAGCTATGTGGAGCAGATGAGAGGAGATGGTTAGAAGGGTCTTGAACATGGGCTGGAATTTGGATTTGAGGCGGTGGGTGCTAAGGAGTCTCTATAAGTGTCAGTTGTATCCTGGCTAGATTTTTTTCAACTTGACACAAGCCAGGGTCATCTGGGGAGAAGTAACTTCAGTTGAGAATTGGCCTGTAGACAGGTCTGTGGGGGGTATTTTCTTGATTAATTATTGGTATGAAAGAGTCTAGTTCTCTATAGTTAGTTCCACCCCTGGGCAGGTTGTTCTGGGAGTATAAGAAAGTAGGTTGAGCAAGCCATGGAAAGCAAACCAGTAAGCAGTGTCCCTCTATGGTCTCTGCTTCAGTTCCCGCCTCCAGGTTCTTGCCTTGGCTTTCCTGATAGACTATAACCTAAGCCAAACAAACTCCTCCCAAGTTGCTTTTGGTCTTGGTATTTATCACAGCAATAGAAACCCTATATAAGACAAAAATGTGGAGGCTGAGAGACAGAGGCCAAGCACGAGACAGCATCAGCCAATAATGAGGACTCCCCACAGCCAAAGTGGGTTTGTGAGCACACCCTCCCTGAGCTATGACAAGGGTGACATGTCTTTGCTTCCTGTTTCTCCCCCATCAAGGGCAGTTTCCGGCTGCAGCTTCAAAAGAACAAATACTCAAAACAAAGGAAGTGGTCCTCAACTGCAGGAAGCAGGAAGCTGAAGCTGCAGAGTCCTCAGCTGAAGCCCGGGGCCAGTGGGATGGAGTCCGTGGCCTTGTACAGCTTCCAGGCCACCGAGAGTGACGAGCTGGCCTTCAACAAGGGGGACACACTTAAGGTATAGAGGGCTGGGACAAGGCTGAGTGGGCCAGCAGGGCTGGCAGGGTTGGAACCAGCACCCCAGAGAGTCCTGGTAGTCTGGGATGTGAGGGACAGGCTCAGGTTAGCTGCCTCTGCCCTCTTCAGTTTCCTCATTTAGGAAATTGGAATAGCGTTTGTTAGTGATTCTTCCTTTGGGGTCATTGTGAGAGTTTGAGGCAGCTGCCACAGTGCCTGGCAGGAGTTGCTTCAATCCCACAGTTTTCTAGGTGTTTGTTTGTTTTTTAAGAAAAGAAATTTAATAGACAAGTTTTGAGATTAGTAACAGAGAGAGAGAGAGAGAGAGAGAGAGAGAGAGAGAGAGAGAGAGACAGAGAGAGATAGAGAGAGACAGAGAGGCACAGGGAGATACAGAGAGGCAGAGATCATGTGTGTGTATGTGTGTGTGAGAGAGAGAGACAGAGTGTGTGTGTTTGTGTTAGAGAGAGAGAGAGAGAGAGTCTAAAATAAGCAGACATCCTAACCTAATTGGGCTAAAATAGCTGGTATTAATCTGTATTGAGGGGAAAGGGGAAGTAGAATGACATACTTCATTTGCTCTCACCTGGGCTGCTCTGAATCGCAGTGGTGGCCTTCCAAGTCATTAGACACACGAGTGTGTGAAATCTCTACCCGGGATGTCCTTACTTAGAAGTTTGCATAGGACAAGAGAGCTGAGGGGCGGCAGTAAAGGTTTGGAGAGTGGCCCTACTGAATCATGGGCAATGGAATGCTAATAGCCCATCCTGTACCCTCCGCTGTCCCTCTTGTGGCCCCCTGGAGCAACAGGCACAGGGCTAGGTAGCTACCACCCTGAGCCTGGCCCCAAGATTCAAGCATGGAGACAGACTCCTTAGCGCCATCCTGTGCATGAGGCCCAGGCTCAGTGTGGAGCTCTTGGGTGTGGAAGACCAGTGCCTGGCTGCAGTGGGCGAAAATCAGGAAAGTGTCTGTCTGTGTGTGGTGTAGCGTAAACCAACCTCCACTGCTTTAACTCTTGGGCCTTTCTTTGTTTAGTCCCCTGGGTGTTTAAAGCTCTAAACTGGGGTTCTAAAGCAGCTACATAACTTTGTGTACCCCCCTCTTCAAGCTGAGGTGCTAGCACCTGTGTCTACCTAAGCTGTTGGCTCTGGGTCCTGTGCACACTCAACCAGTTTGGCCTCAGAAAAGTCTCAGGTAGGAGACTCTGTCCAGATCCTCTGTTCAGAGGCCTCAGCCACTCTGGAGACCAGCATGAGGTATATCTTTCACACACAGTTGAGGCTGGAGGGTAGCTGGCCCACAAGAAGTAGGGATGCTGTGTAGAAGATTCTGGCCTGGGTTTAGAGGGACCGTGCCATCCCTGGGGTACCTACTGTGCAGAGTGATAGCCTCCTTCACAGCCTTCCAACAAGCAGGGAATCACTTTGCTAAGAGTCTACTGAGAAAGAGGAGGGGGTTTATCTATGCATCAGAAGTCATGAGAATGGGGACCTGAAAGCACAAGGCGGCAGCTTGCACAGTTGGCTTTCAGTGAGGGAGTGGAAGGAGAGCCCAAGAGGCTCACATCAAGCTCCGGAGGCTATGGGTAGTTGGCAGCCCTTGTGGAGCAGCTTCCCCTTCACTCGTTTGACAAGCAAACTAAAGCTTGACTAAAGGCTTAGTCAAGCTTCATGCAAGGGCATGGGGAGCGAGGAGGGAGGCTGAGGGTTGGGAAGGCTGCTTGTAGGTGAGGAAGTTGAGGAACTTCTCAAAAGAGGTGTGGAAACCTGGGGACTGAAAGAGCTGTCTGTGCAAAGAGCCTGAGGGAGAGGGAGTACCCAGCTCAGAGCCTGGGGGAGAGGGAGCACTCAGCCCAGAGCCTGGGGGAGAGGGAAAACTCAGCCCAGAGCCTGAGGGAGAGGGAAAACTCAGCCCAGAGCCTGAGGGAGAGGGAGCACCCAGCTCAGAGCCTGAGGAGAGGGAGCACTCAGCCCAGAGCCTGGGGGAGAGGGAAAACTCAGCCCAGAGCCTGAGGGAGAGGGAAAACTCAGCCCAGAGCCTGAGGGAGAGGGAGCACCCAGCTCAGAGCCTGAGGAGAGGGAGCACTCAGCCCAGAGCCTGAGGAGAGGGAGCACTCAGCCCAGAGCCTGAGGAGAGGGAGCACTCAGCCCAGAGCCTGAGGAGAGGGAGCACTCAGCCCAGAGCCTGGGGGAGAGGGAGCACCAAGTCCAGAGCCTGGGGGAGAGGGAGCACCAAGTCCAGAGCCTGGGGAGAGGGAGCACCAAGCCCAGAGCCTGGGTAAGAGGGAGCACCAAGTCCAGAGCCCGGGGAGAGGGAGCACCAAGTCCAGAGCCTGGGGGAGAGGGAGCACCAAGTCCAGAGCCTGGGGAGAGGGAGCACCAAGCCCAGAGCCTGGGTAAGAGGGAGCACCAAGTCCAGAGCCCGGGGAGAGGGAGCACCAAGTCCAGAGCCTGGGGGAGAGGGAGCACCAAGTCCAGAGCCTGGGGAGAGGGAGCACCAAGTCCAGAGCCTGGGAGAGGGAGCACCAAGTCCAGAGCCTGGGGAGAGGGAGCACCAAGTCCAGAGCCTGGGTAAGAGGGAGCACTCAGCCCAGAGTCTGGGAAAGGTGAAGCACAGAGTCTAGAAACAAGCTCTCCTGAAATCTCCTAACAAGCAGGACCTTGACCTGTTTGAAGAGTTTAACTGAAGTATGAGAGGGAAGAAAGGAGTCTGGGACTGTTGAGTGAGGAGAAGAGACACAGAAGTAGCTCAGACTAAGAGAAATTTCTTTCTTTCTTTCTTTTCTTTCTTTCTTTTCTTTTTTTTTATTTTTTATTTTTTATTTTTTTTTTTTTTTTTTTATTTTTGAGACAGGGTTTCTCTGTGTAGCCCGGGCTGTCCTGGAACTCACTCTGTAGACCAGGCTGGCCTCGAACTCAGAAATCCGCCTGCCTCTGCCTCCCAAGTGCTGGGATTAAAGGTGTGCGCCACCACCGCCCGGCCTAAGAGAAATTTCTTATCCTAAATGACAATAATATGTAATTTTGTCTTGTTTTGTTTGGTTTGTTTTTTTGACATAGGGTTTCTCTGTGTAGCTCTGGCTGTCCTGGAACTCACTCTGTAGACCAGGCTGGCCTTGAACTCAGATCTGCCTGCCTCTGCCTCCCAGGTGCTGGGATTAAAGGCACTTGCCACTATGCTTGGCTTTAAATAGCTCCTAGATATATATCCACAAATGGAAAAATAGACAAGGGACACAAACAGAAACTTGCTAGAGACAATGTAAGCAAGTCACTGCCCACACTGTGTGATTTCATTGTATTTTATTTTAATTAATTTATTATTTTGAGACAGAATCTCGCTATGTAGCCCTGGCTGGCCTCTGCCTCTGCCTCTCCCTCTCTGGTGCTGTAACCAATTGTGTTCACTATCATGCCCCGCACCACTTTAAGAACAATTTGCTTTTGAAAAAAAAAAAAACAACAACAAATCCTCCAAGGTTACTGAGAGCACTGAGAGATTTGTGCTTCCTTGTTGGGGTGGCAGACAGGTGAAGTGACATGTTCCCCATGTTGTGGTGACCCCCCCAACCATAACATTATTTTCGTTACTACTTCATAACTGTACTATTGATACTGTTGTGAATTGCTATGTAAATCTCTGTGTTTTCCAATGGTCTTAGGTGACCCTGTAACAGAGTGGTTCGGCCCCTAAAGGGGTTACAGTCTACAGGCTGAGAACCACTGATCTAGATGAAGATCTTGGAAACATAAAAAGTTTTAAATTTTTGCATTAGAAGTCAGGTGGTCGTGGTGCATACCTTTAATCTTAGCACTTGGGAGGCAGGGGCAGGCAGATCTCTGAGAGTCTGAGGCCAGCCTGGTCTACAGAGCAAGTTCCATGACAGTTAGGACTACACATAGAGAAACTGTGTCTTGAAGAAAAACACTTTTTTTTTTGCACTAGGCCAGATGGCATGTGTCCTGTAGACCAGATGGCACCCCTGATGTTGAAGCAATTGCCTGGACAGCATTGGAAATCCTGTCTCAAAATGAGTAAATGAAAACTAATCTGTTGTATGGCCCAGAAACTCCCTTTATAACCAGACAGGCACCTTTCTTGCACCAGCCAGGACACTGAAGCATCTGGCAGCAGGTCCTAGATCCAGGTCTAGACTCCAGCTAATCATGAGAAAGAAAACAGCCAGGGAGACAGGATTGCCACCTCCAGGCAGCCGGCGTTCTGGCGTGCACACAGAACAAATTAGATATAGAAGTGAACCTTTGTAGGAGTGGTGGAACAGCCATGACCGCTGCACCCAGGAGGCTGAGGGTGTAGCCTTGCCGCTCTGTGGAAGGATCAGCGCCAGCTGGGTGGGGACGGGGCCGAAGCCCATCCTCTTCATCCCAGAGCACCTGAGCATGCAGAACGGGCAGGGCCGTCAGAGTGCAAAATCACAGTCTGTTTGTTTATTTGCATGTCTCTTTCCTTTTGTAAAATTATACTTGTGTGTGTGTGTGTGTGTGTTTTGTGTGTGTGTGTACCTGCGCAGATGCCACAGTTCACTTGTAGAGGTCAGAGAACAACTTGTAGAACTTAGTTCTCTCCTGCCACCATGTAGGTCCCAGGAATCAAACCCAGGTCATCAAGGTTGGCAGCAAGTGCCTTTATCTGCTGAGCCATCTCCCTGACCCTCTTTCTTGTTTTTTGAGACAAAGTCTCCTTGTGAAGTCCAGGCTGTCCTTGAACTCACTAGCCCAGGCTAGCTTCAAACCTGCAGTAATCCTCCTGCCTCACCTCCTCAGTGCTAGAATAGAGGCTCATGCACTGCAGCCCTGCCCTTTTTTCTTGCAGTGTTGGGATGAACTCAGGACCTTGTGCTTCCTGGGCAAATGCTCTCCCTCTAGGTCCCACTTCACGGTCCCTGCACTGCTTGCTCCTGCAACCCTTCTTGTGTTGATTTTAACTGGCTATGCTTTAGATCTGTTTCAGACGGGCAGGAAAACGGCACAGATAAAAGGGGATGTCCCCACTGTTGCAGTCTGCTGCCAGCTGCTAGCCATGGTCATGATGAACTGGGTTATGTATTAGTACTGACCACCACCCATCCATACTTCCTAATGCATTTCAATTTGTTAACATATTATGTTAAATATTACTCACTATCTTCATTCTGAGATTTTCAGCATCGTTTTGAATTTGATCCCAGAGTGCTTCCCTACCTCACTATAGTCTCTCCCTGCCGTCGTCGGTAGCTTAGAAACGTTAGAGCCCTGTGTACTGCAACTCCCTTCCTCTCTGGCCAGAGCTACCCTGTGTGCTGGCATCCAGCTCCTCCCCCATTGGGCTCTGGTGGGTGTTACTATGTCACACCAAGTGGTGCCAGCTTGCAGGTGGGACACAACTTCCTCCCCAGGTGCTGCTCAGAAAATGTAGGTGGAAACCCCCTAAACCACAGGCGTTCTCAGGACATGTGGCCCAGGGATGAAGGCCCACTTTGGCAGGCAGGTCCTGCTAGGTAGACAGAAGCCATTGTTAGCTAGAGAATAAACATGGTGCTGTTTCTCTCTCTCTCTCTCTCTCTCTCTCTCTCTCTCTCTCTCACACACACACACACACACCACACACACACACACACATTAATATATACACAATCTCTCCATGATTAGCCCCAGGAACTCAGGCTGCTATCTCCCTGGGAAGCTGATGGCACAGTGCACCCTAACAGCCTGGCCCTGAATCCTTCCAGCTCTGGACTCCTGACTGGAATCTGAGCATCTCTCCCTGCCCTCCCTTCTGGTCATGGAGCTCCTCGGACCCATGGCCTTTTCTCAAGGGACCAAAGCTGGGTCCATCTCAGAGCCCCTGCCCTGAGTGTCCCCCTATTCTGTCTACCTTGGACACACTATCCCCCATCTTTCCACCACTGATTTCTTTTCCTTTTGCTGGTGAAGAGTGGAGAACCACAAACAGGGCCTAACCATGTAGTCCAAACAGAACCTGGAACCCCCAAAATCCTCCTGCCCCAGCCTTCTAAGTGCTGGGGTGACAGGCATGGGCCACCAAACTAGCTGGTCCTTTCCTGTAAACTGGGGTATCTCCTGTGTGTGTGTGTCTGTCTGTCTGTGTGTGTGTGTGTGTGTGTGTGTGTGTGTGTGTGTGACTGTGTGCCCCTCTGGCAGCTCCTTGTCCAGACAGTGGCTCCCTGACACTCCTCGCTGCATGAAGCTGCTATTTGTCTCTCGGCCTCTTTAAGGCATCCCTGGGGACAGCTTCTATCACTCAGGGCACCTCCAGGACTCCTTTTGTTGTCTGGACCCTGTAGGTGCTCAGTAAAGCTGTCAGTGACTCCATCTGGGGACAGTAGGAAGGCCAGCAGCAAGCAGAGCCAGTGGTGAGACAGACAGGCTCTGAACTTGATCTAGGATGCAATACTAACCTGAAGTGTGTTCTCTGGAGGGGGGTGTCCCACAGCTCCAAAGGTCCAGGGCTCCATCAACAGTAAGAATTCATTGAGGCATCCCTGGTCTGCACAAAGACATGGATGGAGGCAAAACAGCACATGGCCCCAGGTTAAGGGCACAGTGGCCTCATGGGAACTATAGCATGAGATCTTGCATAGTTGGCAAGCTAAAGTCTGGAGCTAGTTCAGGGCTAGCCAAATCCCTGGAGACAATGGAAGTAGCCAGAGCTCAAGAGCACTGGCTAGAATTTCCTTTTCAAGCTGTGGCCACATTGGGGAAATTTTGTTTCAGTTAGAGTGAAAGTGCTTCTGAGCCAGCTACCCGCTTCTGTCTCTCCAGTTATCCACTTCCTTCTGTCCAGCCCTGCTGACCTTCTTCAGGCCAGGAAGGAAGGAAGGGCTCAGTGCCTCCCTGGGGGTGGGGCTCAGGACTGGCCTGAGGCACAAGCCCAGGCTTTTAGCTCCATCTCACTTGTAGATCATACATGCAGACAATGTAGACATATCAGTTTTCCCATTTCTATTGCCCTGGTGCAAAGGGAGACAGCTCGGCAACCTGCTCCTAACCAGAGAAGGGCCTCAAGTTTGGCTCCAGGGACAAGGCAGGAGTCCAGTTGGGGTGAGAGCGAGTGGGCTAAGGCCTCCAAGGCCAGCATTGCCAAAGCATCATACCAACTGCAGGGGCTGTGTATGCTGTGCTGCCCTGGCCAGGTCCACTCCTTCTCTAAGCCTGTCCAGGAAACAGCACTTGGTGATGTCAGCTTCTTCAGCTTGCTTGAGAACTGGAGTGATACAGGGCAAATGTACCCATGGGATGGAAGGTGCTGTCCCCTCCCTAGGCCTGCTTCCCACCCTTCAGTGGTTCACCCAGTTCACCTGGGTGACAGGGACACAGACTTGGAGGGTATCTGTGGGGCCCAAGCATCTGGGCCTGAATCTGAAAACTGGCTTCATCAGAACATGGGATCTTTGCCCCCCTATTTCCAAGCCTCACTGTCATTCTAAACACTAAATACATGTGACCTGAGGTAGCCACCTGTTGGAGCTCTCTGACCCATCTGGGGGTCTCCAACTTCATATCATATCTCAGTGGTCACTGTGTGGCTACTCTGGGCTCCTGAGAACACAGCTCAGTCAAGAACCCAGGAGCACAGGTCTACCCCCTGTCCCTGAGGCCCCCGGGGATCTGGCCTGTGAGATGCAATAGGTCCTCATCCAGGGCTCTGTCCTCTGGGAAAGGCCTGGGACCTGCTGCAGGCAGCAGGACCTCAGCAGGCAGCCGAGTAAACATACTTCTCCTTCTCACAGATCCTGAACATGGAAGATGACCAGAACTGGTACAAGGCCGAGCTCCGAGGAGCCGAAGGTTTTGTTCCCAAGAACTACATTCGTGTAAAGCCACACCCGTGAGTAGTCACCACTGCCACCATTCACCTGGAGGTTATGCAACCCCACCTTGCCTTGCCAGAGCCAAGCTGCATGGGATGGCCCTGGGTACAACACACCCCAAGAAGATGAGCACTGGCTGACTGGCCTGGGACTTGGATAGGCTAGAAGTGCAGTTTGACCCAGATGTCTTAGACTTGGGACCTAGGTCAGGCTCTTAGCAGATGACATCCAGTATTGATCTCAGAATGTCTGGGCAGCTAAACAATCCTTGAACACCAACTCAATATACCTTAAATGGCATCTGGGTCATTGATCTGGTTCCAGGGAGCCAGACACAGGGACAGGGGATCAGAATGGTGGGATACATGGGTACAGAAAGTATGTGTAGGCCGGGCAGTGGTGGCACACGCCTTTAATCCCAGCACTTGGGAGGCAGAGGCAGGCGGATTTCTGAGTTCAAGGCCAGCCTGGTCTACAGAGTGAGTTCCAGGACAGCCAGGGCTACACAGAGAAACCCTGTCTCGAAAAACCAAAAAAAAAAAAAAAAAAAAAGTATGTGTAGAAAGGCAGGCAACATCAAGGTGCCTCTCAGGAAAGGTGACAATGAGTGGGATGCTGAGGGATATATAGGAGTTGGCTGTATAGACAAGGAAATGACTTTCAGTATTTGTGGGGGAAGGTGGGAAGAGGGAGGAAACCAAAACAAGGTAAGGAAAGCGATGAGCAGAACCTTTAGTACAGAGGACAGGCAAGAAGAGCTTCAGGCCCTGAGACAAGGAGTAGAGAGCCATGGGGGTGCCGGACAGAGTGGGGAGCTCAGGCAGCATGGGGGAGCTGTGCTGTGTGGCTGGGTGGGAGGGAAGGAGGTACAGGGTGGAGCCCCATAGGTATTTCCTCTTTGTCTTTTTTCTGCTTGTTTCCAAAGCTGCTGCCACCTCATTGTCACCTCTGGCTTCCTCTGCTGTGCATAGCCCTGTTCCGGGTCCTCGTCCCTAACTGCTCTGCTAGCTTTCCTGCTTGGCACACCCCACCCAGAGACAGGAGAAGGAGGACACAGACGAAGAGAAAGAAGCATAGCGTGCTACCTGGGTGCTAGCCAAGCGAGGTCTGGGGCATGCAGGAGCTCAGGCCTGGGTGGTCACAGGGAAGGCTTAAGGCAAAGGTTGGAAGACTGTAGGGTCTGAATTGCTAACAGACCTGACCCGGGGCCAGGAGAGGGATTGCAAGGGCTGCAGTCCTCAGTCAGGCTGTCATGGGGCCCAGGACAAAGGAGGATTCATCAGGATACTCAAGAGTCAAGGAACCCAAGCCCTTGGTGTCTGGAAAGCAGGCCTGACCACTTGCCTGTGCTAGGACCAAGCAAGGTCATGATCAGGTCCTCGCCAGATCCTAAGGGGCCTGCTGAGTAACTGGCCCACTTTGGTCATCTTAGGCCCTACCCTGGCCCAAAACAGATGTGAGGGTCATCCCGTCTTGGGTGTAAAGGCTCTGAATGTGGTGGTGGGGAGAGAGGGGGCTGTAGTCCTAGAAGGCTTCTGCCTATGCCAGGCCCATCCTGATCCCCAGGATATCCTCTGCCTCTGGACCAAGAGATGCAGACCCTGTATTCTCAGTGGAGATGAAGGGTAGTGAGGTGATTGTAGGGGCAGGGAGGGCTCCTCAGCAAAAGCATAGGCCCCTGGGCCTGAAGGTTCAAATAGAACTTTGCCAGGGATGACAGAAACAGGTCCAGGGATGTGTGGGGGGTGGGGTATGAAGCATGTTATGAAAGCGGCTGGCAGAAACACCTTCAGCTGTTCCTATAGCTGCCCACTGCCCGCCTAGGTGGGAACTATTAACATCATTTTATAGACTGGGCGGTGGTGGTACACACCTTTAATCCAGCACTTGGGAGATAGAGGCAGATGGATCTTTGAG
Source organism: Mastomys natalensis (assembly GCA_021653895.1). NCBI lineage: Eukaryota > Metazoa > Chordata > Mammalia > Rodentia > Muridae > Mastomys > Mastomys natalensis. Next base: position 29,579 of record JAJTUV010000337.1, read on the forward strand.
TTTGAGGCCAGCCCAGTATACAAAGCGAGTTCCAGGACAGCCAAGGCTACACAGAGAAATCCTGTCTCAGAAACAAACAAACAAACACATGAACACACAAACAACAAAACCCATCACCTTATTGACCAGCAGAGGCACAGAGACTGGGTGGCTTGTCCAGGATCACTTAGCCTGCAAGAAGTAGACTGGGATTGCAGCTGGTGGTGGAGGCCCTTCATGAGCCACCAGAGAGGGACAGAAAGCCTGTGAGCAGCTGTGTGTGGGTGAACCTCAGACTCGCTAGGCAGCCTCTCGGGAGACCCCAGTCCTCCCTGGGTTTCAGTTTCCACCCTAGTCCAAGAAGCAACATTAGTCAACGTATAGTCAAACATGGAGTGGTGAGAACTGAGATGTAGAACTTCCTTCAACTGTCCTTCAAGCAGGCGACCCTTGTTCTGTAACTCACAGCCTACTAGACCCATCCCCCCATGACTCTGTCTGTCACTGTCACCCAGTGGTCCCACCTCTCACCTCTGCTGTAGATCTGCTGTAGAGACTGTACTGTATTAGGGCTCTCTCTCTCTCTCTCTCTCTCTCTCTCTCTCTCTCTCTCTCTCTTCCAGTTAATCTAACAATGGCTGGCTATGAACAGAAAATCCAAGAACCCAATAGTTGCTCAGTCCACAGAGCTGGACATCTCAGCTGATTCAGTACACACTGGAATCCTGAAGTTGGCTCTAATGAAAGTATGGACTTCCAGTGAAGGAATGGACTTGCTAGTGTGTCAGTGGCAGGCAGGGAGAGAGCAAAGACTTCCTTCCTTCATATCTTTACATAGGCTTTCAGTAGGTATGGCCCAGATTAGAGGTGGGCTATCCTAATTCCAAAGATCTAGATTAAAAGCATGTCTTCCAGGCTGGAGAGATAGCTCAGTGGTTAAGAGCATGGGCTGTTCTTCCAGAGGTCCTGAGTTCAAATCTCAGCAACCACATGGTGGCTCACAACCATCTGTAATGAAATCCAATGCCCTCTTCTTGTGTTAATGAAGTCAGGGCACTTATATACATAAAATAAAAATAAGCAAATCTTTTAAAAAATATTCTTTTTTAAAAAAAGTGTGTCTTTCTACCTCAGAGATTCAGATCAGAAGTAGATCTTCCCACTTCAAATTAAGCAAAAATCCCTCATAGGTGTTCCCTCTATTTGGGAATTTTAGTTAATTCCAGACGTAGTCAAGTTGATAACCAAAAATAGCCACTACTGAGACCACGTTCCAATGTGTGGATTTTGGAGTCATGCCCAGGCATGGCAGGCAGTCTCCCGTTCCTAAGGCCCCCCCACTTCCCAGAGAATCCCCTCTGGGCCAGCACTCTACCCTAGGAGCTCGACACAATGCCCTAGGGTCAGTAAGCTGAGAGTGGCTGACTGGAAACGAGGCCTTGCTGCAGAAGCTGGCTAGCCCAGCCGACAGGAAGGACCCCAGGAGAGGGTGCTCCTGCCTTGCAAGAATCCAAGACTTAGCAGGTGCAGTTCTGTACCAAGTCTGCTTCTACTCAGGAGGGGCACCAGGAAGGGGGGCCACTATCATCGATGTCATCCATATTTATTTGTGGTACAGAGGACGAGCACGGAGCCTCGCACACACTAGGCTAGCTCTCCACGGACTCACACCCTAGCACAATTTTATGCTTTTTTAAACTTTTAAATTCTGTACTGGGCCAGTGAGATGGCTCAGTGGTTAAAGGCACTTCTTGCCAAGCCCAGTGACGTGATTTCAGTCCCCAGAACTCGAACAGTGGATGGGGAGAACTGACATGTCGTCCTCTGGCCTACATATATGTAGTATGTACATTCCTGAACATGCATGCGTCCACACAGAAATAAACAAATAATTTGAGAGTGTATACTGCTCTTGCAGGGGACCCATGTTTGGTTGGTTCCTAGCACCTACATCAGGCATCTCACAACCACCTGTAACTCCAACTCTAGGAGACCTGATGTCCTTTTCTGGACTCGTGTGAACGTACCCCATCCCCTGCATGTAATACACATAATTTAAAAAAATAATAAAAATAAATCTTGGGCGGTGGTGGCGCATGCCTTTAATCCCAGCACTTGGGAGGCAGAGGCAGGAGGATCTCTGAGTTTGAGGCCAGCCTGGTCTACAGAGTGAGTTCAGGACAGCCAGGGCTATACAGAGAAACCCTGTCTCGAAAAACAAAAAACAAAAAACAAAAAAAGATAATCTCCCTCTACAAGTCAGCTGGAGGTGTGCCAGCTGGTGGGGCACCTGACTCTGGTTTTTCTGTCTTGGGTGTGGGTTTGCCTGGCCTGGTAAGAAACAGCAGGGACTGGTTGCCTCAGCTCTGGTTTGCCTCTCCTTATGTGACCTTAATTTTCTTCCCTATTTCTCAATTTCCCCACATGTAAAAAGTTCACAATGATACCATTGAGGAGGGAATGAGGGCCAGCCCTGCCACCGACCTGACCTAACGGATACCTGCAGACACTGTCCCCTCTCCCCACAGGTGGTACTCAGGCAGGATTTCTCGACAGCTGGCTGAAGAGACTCTGATGAAACGCAACCACCTCGGAGCCTTCCTGATCCGAGAGAGCGAGAGTTCCCCTGGCGAGTTCTCGGTCTCTGTGAAGTGAGCTTCAGGGTGGAGCGGGTGGGTGCGGGGCAGGTCTGGCAGGGCCACTGACTGGGTAAGGGGCTCAGTAAGCAAGCTTGGGAGTTTCTTGGTTAGAAGGGGGAGGATGTCCAATGGAGCCCTAGGCTGGTGTCCAGAAAGTTCTGCCAACAGGGTCCCACTTGACAATGTTGTTGAGAGGACAAACTCTGAGGCCAGGTACTTCTAATTCTGATGCTGTCACTTTGTGGCTGTGTGGCACAGGACCAGTGACTTAACCCTGCTGAGCCTGTTTCCTCATAGATAAAATAGGTCATTGGAAGAATGAGTCAGTAGACCTAAAGCAGAATGCTGTATTTACTCCATAGGGAGGAGCTCATACCTTATAAGATAGTGCCGGGCAACAAAGCCAAAGCAGGGGTGCTGGACTGGGGACCATGCGGCAGCTTACTAAGATGAACACGGTGACTCCTCAGTCTGGTAAAGCAGAAGGGACTGAGGGCAGCTGCGTCAGCCTCTCGCTGCCAACCCTGATGGGGTATTGACTTCTAAGTTAAGCCAGGCTGGCTCGTAGCTGGGAAACAACACTAAAGAGAACAGAAATGGTTGTATTGTGGAGACAGAAAACAAGAAAACACATTCATGGGAGGTGAGGGGCTTATCAGAGAAGGGTCTTTGAGCTGGGAGGGAATCTTCTGCCTGGTGCAGGGGAGACTTCTAGGCGGAGGGAGCTGCAGTGCAAAGCCCCAGGGTGGGATGTCCTAGATGTTTTGTGCAAGAACCCCGAAGTCATGTGGTGGGAACAGTAGGAAACAAGGCATCGGGCCCGCCTGGCTCACACTTGGAGGGGGCCACAGGACAGAGGACTAGTACACAGCTTGGGTTTTCTCTCAGAGCAATAGGGAGCCATGAGGAGTAGAGAAGGGGATGAGGAAGTTCCATCCATAGCAGCCCCCACACACATACTGGTTGTGAGGAGGAGGGACTTTTGTGAGGGAGGCAGCAGGAGGAAACGAGTGAGGTCACGGTCTGATGACATGGCTTAGGGACTCTGTTGCCTGACTGTGTCTGGAGTAGTGGAATGCAACATGCTACTGTGCTAAAGGGACAGAGGAAGGTGTGGCCTGTCTATGGCTCTTCAAGAATGCTTGCTCTCAGGCCAGGCTTGACCTCTGGCTAGTGGCTTTCCACCACAGGCATTCCAAGGATCAGGGCCATGTGTGAAGACCCTGCGGCTCATGCAGACTACCGACCCTCCCTTCTGCTCTGATTGCCTGTGGAGCAGCAAGGCCCACACGTGGGGTGGGGGTGGGGCTACTGCTCTAAGGCTACAGCCCGATGCATCATGAGATGTTCTGTCTCCTGCAGTCACTTGGCAGTCACCCTAACCGTGCAGCAGTCATTGGCTACTCCAGGAGGGTCCCCCACACCTTCTCCAGCTTTCTTGCCCATCTGGCACTGTATGTACAGGAAGGTTCTGTACCCGAGTCTGGTCTGGATATCCCTATCCCTTAACTCTCTACAGGTCACAGCAGGAAGTGACTTCTAGGGATGACGCCACTAGGAGGATAGCCCAGTCTCAGTAACTCCTGGAAGCTTCCCGAAGTCCCAAGATCACCTAGCCCAGAAAGGGCCACCTAGCACAGATCAGGACCGGAGTAGGAGCAGAGAGAAACCTGTCCCATCACACTCCTCCTGAGCGCCCCACAGACCCAGGTTGCCTTGGCATCTCTTGAAGGGTGGTCCTGGCTAGCCACCCTGGGACAGGGGCAGAAGGGCAGAAGCCAGGAAGCATGATGGGATACACATGGACCCAGAAGCTCCACCATGAGCAGGTGCAGAAGGAAGTCCACAAACAGAGGACATACTCTGAGAGGAGAAGGGACGGCAGAGCCAGGCCTTAGCATGCATGGGAGCTCTGCTGGGGTCCGGGGGTGCCAGGCACAGGAAACAGTATGTGTGAAGATCCGATCAGAGGCTGTACAGTGAGGTCTGTTTAGATGTTAACAACCTGACCAGAAGGGAAGATGGCAGTGTGCTGGGACAGGTTTTCAGTAGGCGAGCTCAGCTGATGCATGGTGTGCAAAGAAATCCTGGCAAACACCCACCAGTCCCTTCTCAAGAAGTCCTGGGACACCCACCCACGTTAGACATAGCTGGCCAGAGCTTCCCCAGCTCAGCACTGCGATTGCACTTACGGCCACCAGGTGGCCATCTCCACCCTTGCTTCCTCTTAGGCTGAGCCAGGGATCTTGAAACTGACTCCCACAATGGGAATGAGTCCCAGCTTGGATAACCCCTAGCCCTGAAATCCAAGCAAGTTATCCCGGGAGCCTCAGCTTCTCTGTCCATGAAGTAGTTATTGGTATGAACAGAGCTATGCTCTGGATGTACACTGTCTAACTATGGCCCAAGGTGGATCTGAAGGGGAGCCCCCTGTTCCAAGGCCACTTCTGGCCCCATTGCTCTTGCCCAGAGCTCTCTGGAAGACAAACTAGTTCAGGATACTGGGAGCCTTGGTCTCCCCCTGGTTTTGCTTGGGATGGATGTATGACTTTAGTCAGGCTCTGGTCCTCTCTTGGTGGTCATTCTTCACCTGTGATCCCGAGGTCAACCTGACAACCTGGAGTGTAGAGATCTACCCTCCCTGCTATGGGTCTCCCGCAAGTTCATGCCAAGACACATAAAGTTGTCACAGGTGGTTTTATGGACCTTGGGTGCTGAACAGTGCCAATAGCCACAGCCAGGTCATTGGGCAGGTTTCAGAGAGTTGACCCTCCTTGAGCCCATTGGCTGGCACCTGTCTGCCTAACTTTCCTTCATACTCCTATCCAGACCCCTGAGATCCCTCTGTCATGGCTGATGGGAGATGGACACCAATTAAAATGTCTTGCTTCCTTTCTGGCCATGGGGACCTAAGAGTTAGCTCACACTTGTCTATACCATCAGACTGGGGTCACACCAAGCACCCACTGTGAACCAGGTCCTGTCCCTGGGGCCACCACAAAATAGGACAAAGGTCCTTGTTCCCTGAGTGATGCTCCAGTGATAAAGAGCAAGGATTAGTAAATAATGGGGCCTGGGGAAAATGAGCAGGGCTGAGCTGCCGGATCCTGGTGTGTAGGTAAGGAAACCCACACTCGGAGCCGTGAGAAATTGCTACTGAGCTCAAGTGTCAGGGTGGACCATTTTCTCAGATGCAGAGACCTAGTAGAGAACTGTCTCTCCAGCGCCCAGTCCTTCCAAAGCCATCCCTGTTCTCCCTGTGTGCTGCAGTAAGGACTCTGCTCTCCTTTGTTTCCCCAGTGGATAGAGCAGTGAGTGCCCAGTCCTGGCCCATGTGAGCCTCAGCTGGGAAACTGGGAGCATGGGCTCCTGCCCACCCAACCTTGCTCCCCTCTTAGCTGCTGCTGCTCCTGCAGCTAGGCAGGAAAAACTTGCTGAGCGAGACTGGCCTGACTAAGACCTTGAGTTTTCTGATGCAGGGACCAGGCACAGCACAGTCACAGTGGGGGTTGGGGTCAGGGTCACAAAATGCTGCCCAGCAAGGGGTGCTGGCAAGTCAGTCACCTCCATAGAGGTGGGAATCGGTAAAGACACAGTGTACAAGAACATACTGCAGACACCAGGAGTCCAGCCCATGCTGCCTCTTCTCCAGAACTCAACTCTGGGGCTTGGGGGCAGGGTGGGGTCCTGATGAGCAGTGTGGGATGGCGACAGAGGGACTGAGCCCACCCCCACCCCCCCGACAGCCTAGCCCTACTTAGCTGGGAAACAGGGGCAGTTATGGGCAGGTGGCAGAAAGGACAAGCCAAGCCACATACAGCCTTGACTGTTACACTGCCCAGCCCTGAAGATTTCCCAGCTGACAGGTTGGAAAGTTCTAGAACTCCTGGCCCCATGCCCTGTCCCCCAGTTCTCCCATGGGATCCAAGAGCATTCCTCTGCAAAGTTCTCCAAGCCTCAGGCTCTGAGCTGTTTATGGAGGAACTAGAATTTAGGAGTTCAGAGCCTGCCCTGCCCTGCCCCACCCCATCCTGCCTTTCTCTGCACTTTTAGCCCACTCACCCTGCTGCTCATAATGACCCCTCCCCATGTAGCTACACCTGAGGCCAGCGAGGTGGACCTACTGTCCCTGCCCATCCTTAGCCTCTACAGCTTAGTCATTGCAAACACTACACTGTCAGCTCATAAGCAGTTTTGTCTGAGTCTCAGGGTTTGTGGCACTCTGACAGAAGCCTTCTTTTGGAGAAACAGGCCCTTCCAAAGGAGCATAGCAGGACTAGAGCTGTTGGTAGGGCTGGCTCGAGGCCAGGTCACCTGGTGGCTATAGCCCCCATGGAAAAGCCCTCAGCAAAGTCTGTGGTGAGGGCTCCTCAGGGCGGCTCTGTGATAAAAGCTGAAGGCAAATAGAGCTTGTTTGGACCCTCAGGGAGCTTTATATCTCCATTCTGGTGCCTGTATGCGGGTCTTTGTGAATTATGTGAGCAATAAAGCTGGATCAGGATGCAGCGACCCAAGTTGAACCCTGACCCCAATGGTGATTGTGATACTGGCTCTCCAGAGTGGGGTGTTTATCAGGGATTTGAACATGAGAAGGAATGCGAGAATTCTTTCCTACTGGAAGGCCAAGGCCAAGAGAGATGCTTGTTTATGTAGTCCACGCTGGCCTCAAGCTGGATTCTGGGGTTACAGGCGTGAAGTGACGCCCTCTCCAGACTTTAGACTGGGCTGGGCAGGGAGCGGCCTCAGATTCACCCTAAAACCACGTGAAGCAGCCCGACCCTGGGGCTGGGGAGAGACTGAGCAGTGGAGGGACTTGAGGTGGGGGCTACAGAACTCAGGAGGGGGTTGGTCTCTCTGGAGGGCACAGCCCTGGGAGCAGACTGAATTGGGAATATCTGGGACATATTGTCCCAATGGGAGTGACAACTGCCATTGTCACCACGAGTAATCAATCAAAGCGCTCCAGTGAGCATTTTTGATGAGAGGCAGCCCCACCCAGCCTTCCTGTAGATTTCTGAACAGGTTGTGGCTGCACCCAGGTCTCAGTTTCCCTCCTGTTCATTGGGCCAGGAGGCAGGACCAGCCACCCTGTGACAGAAAAGGGGTCCCAGAACTTATCGCTGCTGCCATTCTGCTCACGCATGCTAGCAGGCTGTCCTGGTGTGCAACAGGTTAGCTAGGCCCAGGCAGGTCCCTCACAGGATGGTCTGGTTTATGGAGACTGGGACTTGGTACAGTTTGGTGCATTGGTTGGAAAGGCTGAGCAAAGAAAGAAAAATAAAGGGGCCATTGGTGTCAGAGAGGTCAGAAAAGACAAGAAGCCAGAAGATAGTGGCAGCCATAGGAGCCTCTTGAGGACATGGAATGTTCAGAACATCTGAGTGTCTCTCATAGGTACAGAGTTTGGTGGGGGGCAGGAAGATCTTGAAATGCGAATACTGTGAGGACTGAGGGGGCAGGGGAAGAAAGATAGGGGGACATTTTTTCAGCTTTCTTACCTGAATTAAGTGTTATCTCTATACGAAAGCAGAGGTTCAGAGATGTTAAATGGCTTGCTTGAAGTCACACAGCTAGGAAGTGGCCCTGAATCCCATATTCTACTGCCAGGATGGCTCCCAGCATCTTTGTCTCTTTTGACTCCAGATCTCCCAAGAACAGGGCCTGACTCCAAAATGGGGGCAGATCTGACATATTGGGTATCTTCCCCCCTCCCCGCAGTTATGGCGACCAGGTGCAGCACTTCAAAGTGCTTCGAGAGGCCTCAGGGAAGTACTTCCTGTGGGAGGAGAAGTTCAACTCCCTCAACGAGCTGGTCGACTTCTACCGAACCACCACCATCGCTAAGAGGCGGCAGATCTTCCTGTGTGATGAGCAACCACTGATCAAGGTAAAGACAGGACTAGAAGGACTGATTCTGAGGGGCATCTCTTTGCATTCCCCAGAAGCTCAGGTCGCCAAAGTGACATGAGGATGGTCCCTACAGGAGTTAAGGGAGCAAGGGGAAGGGCAGCATAGAAGGTGGGGACAGGGCAGAAACTCCATTTTGCCAACATAGACTGAAATAGTCTGGGGTATGCAGTAGGTGCTCAATAAGTGCTTATTAATGACTGTATGTATGGGCATCTGCTGAGTTGCACACATGAGCTGCTCTATGCATTCTGACTTAGATTTTGGTTTCAGGATTTTTGTTTTGAGGCAGGGTCTTTCTGTGGATCTTGTGCTGGCCTGAAATGCACTATGTATAACAGATGGGCCTTGAAATCTCACAGTGATCCTCCTACCTCAGCCTCCCAATTGCTGGGATGAGTCTGGTACTCTGCAGTATGAGTAGCTCACTGTTCCCGTTACACAGATGAGGAAACTACGGCTGAGAGCGAGTGAGCTCATGAGAACTCCAGGTCTCTGCTCCCCAAGGAGTAGCTGAATTTGTACAGGATGCGGGCAGTGTGACCCTCAGGGACAAGGCTGGGCTGGGCCCAGCATGTAGGAAGATCCATCCACCCCTGCTCTTCACAATAACAGCAATTTGCCAGCAGCCTGCCCTTTCATCAAGGAGCCGGGAGCAGCTCTCACTCTCATTAGGATGATGACACCAGCCAACTGGGCTATTAGTGCAGTTCAGTGGTTTGCTTAGAGGCTGGGACAAATCAAGATCTGGACGTATTTGAACTTGAGTACTGTGGAGAGGGAGGGGAGTGTGACTCCAGCCAAGGCTTGGGGAGGGGGCCAACTTCACACAATCAAGCCTTGTGTTTTTCTCCTCTTTCCTGATAGCTTGCTATGTGGCCTGGGGGCTCATTTCAACCCTTAGCTGAGCCTCAGTTTCCCCTCCATTCAATAGGATGGGTTTGCTTTACCAGGAGAGATACACTGTGATTTCAGAGACCCCAATAGTGCCTAGCTCCAATGCTCAGCCTGCTGAGTTAAGGTCAGCTGAAAGCTTTCTGAGACCCAGGATCCCAAACCCCTGCACTGGCTCTGCCAGAGCCCTGGGGTCACCCATTGGCAGGAGGCAGGGTGAGCTTCTTCCTTCCTGGGCAGAGCCCACTGATCCTATCATGTTTTGAAGTTCTGCAGGTTCAGCAGAGGCAGAGGAGAGCCCTGTGCTGGGCACTGCAGGTACCTGGCAAGGACAGCTGGGAAAACACTGGAGCCAAAGAGTTAGAAATGAGCTGATGCCACGCCCAGACCTGAGAGCAGAGAGCAGCAGCAGGGTTTCCACTCTAGGAAGCCTGAGAGGGCTGTGGCAGAAACCTCTCCTTAGCAATTTCTAAGCCATTAAGCACTTCCATGCCTGGCATCAGTTACCATGTGTATGTGGGCCCAGAGGTAGGGAATAGGACCCAGAGAGAATCAGAAGCCCAACCAAATCCCACCCGAGGCCCAGGATTTAACTTCCACACACTACCTGAGCAGCAGAGGGTCCATGCCCCCTCTCCTCAGCAGGAACTCACTTCTCCCATGGGACTCCTGGGGACAGACAGGTTGCTGCCCCCAAAGGTCACTGACTATTCTGCCCCCCTATTTCTCCACAGCCATCCCGGGCTTGCTTTGCCCAGGCCCAGTTTGACTTCTCGGCACAGGACCCATCTCAGCTCAGTCTCCGCCGAGGTGACATCGTGGAAGTTGTGGAGCGTGAGGACCCACACTGGTGGCGGGGTCGGGCAGGTGGACGCCTGGGCTTCTTCCCACGGAGCTACGTGCAACCAGTACACTTGTGACCACACGAGACCAGGGGAGTGATGCTCTGGGTTCAGCTTCTTCACACTAACCAGGACCAATTCCGGTCACCACCAGGCTGGGAGCGGAAGCTTCTGGCCTGACTGTTTCCCATTGGTCTCTGGGTTTGTGACATCACCCGCCACTGACAAGGCCCATCCTCTCCTGACTTGAGGGCCAACTGCTAATGGCTAGGGCCAGCTTAGAAAGCGCTTCCCTTGAGCGGTCACCTGCTGCCCATCTTCCAAAAGCCTTTCAGGTTGTACAAGTTACTGGGAACTGGCTTAGCCCTGGGCAACCTCAACTTCCATAAGAGTGCAAAGTTCCTCCCACCCCAACAGCTTGGGGTCTCCTGGCCTTACCCCACCAGCACTGGAATGAGGTTCTAGAGAGGTGAATCCCGTTGGAAAAGGCCTGATAGAGACAAAAGTAATGCAGCAGGTCCCCTCCTGTTGGCTACAGGCAGAGCCCAGCTTGGAGGCCTTGGCTATGCAGGTTCAGGAGGAACAGCCAGACTATGGCCAGCATTGAGTGAACGTCCAGTGCAAGGGGGTGGTGCCTGGCCATAGGGGAATCCTGAGCTGCTGCTACCCAGAGTCAGAGCATCTTCAGATTGGAAAAACTGAGTCAGACTTGGCAAGGCCTAGCATCCATGATGATGGGCTTTGGGGTGGGGGAAGAGAGAGAGAGAGAGAGAGAGAGAGAGAGAGAGAGAGAGAGAGAGAGAGAAAGAGAGAGAGACACTGAGAGACAGACAGAAGCAGAGATAGAGAAAAAGAGACAGAGAGAGAGCCTCTGTGGCTGTCTTTAGTCCCTTGAAGAGCCCAGGTTGCAGGCACCTGGGGTTCTCCCTGAGTCCAGGGCTGACTCAAAACCCTCCAAGCTGTTAGCCTGGCATACCCAATGCTCCCAACCTGTACCTGCATATTCAAAATAAAACATTAACCAGTGGATGTCAATCTTTCTTCCCATATCTGACTTTTTAAGTGCTATTTTCGAAATGATTCTCCACTATATTTTCAGAACTCCATGTCCGCTGGCTCATCCAGACATTTGGTATTGATCCACTGTGTATCTGTGGGCACACTGTTTCCTTGGGCCTTCATGTCCAACCCAGGAAGGAAGGTGGTCCTGAGGACTTGGAAGCTCCCGCCTTTCCACTGGTGTGGTGGCAGCATCAGGCAAAGTAGGCATAGAAGAAAATGTTGACACACATGAGGAAGATGGCGTTGATATTACACATGCGGGTCCAGAAAGCACGTTTCTGGGGTGTTTGGCCATCACCTAGAAGAGGGTGAAGTAGGCCAGTGAGGGATGAATATGATGAATATGAATACTTTAGTGTCTATACCTCCAGCCCCAACCTGGAGGTGGGTAAGGAGCAATGCCAGGGTTACCCACTTACCTGTTTTGGTTCTTAAGGACCAGTTCGGAGCCAGAGTCCACCAGGTGAGGTTTTCAATCTGCAGAGAAAAGGTACAAGAGGTGTGGCAGGACAGAGCAGCCCCAGAGAGGATGCTGGTCAGTTAATAAAGGAAGCTTAGTTCAAACAAAGACAAAGTCCTGGGGCAGGAAGGGTTAGGACTCAACCGTGGGAATACCTGGAGTCAAAAAGAGGCAGAGATCTGGTTGTGAGCAAAGTCAGGAATCCATCAGAAACAGGTTAGGAATAGGGCCTGTGGTAACTGGGGTCAGGAAACAGGACTGCCTCACCTGTCTTTGCTGAGGGGGCGGGCTCAGTAGGCTCCCAACGGCCATCACAGCACAGGTGAGGAGGAAGAGGGCAATGGCAAAGTGTAAGTAATGTATGCTGCGAAGGGGGGCTGGCCGGGTATCTATTTGGCCGCACGGGGGCTCTGGGTGCAGGAATTCCAGGACCAGTCTCAGGGCGCCCACTAGCAGGCCGGCCATCAGGCCCCAGAAGGCCCCCTGGGGAAAGGAGAGACAGAGGAAGATCTCAAAGGACTTGCGGGGTACCCTTAAGGGAACCCCAGCGGATCTGTCTTTGCCACCCACCTGCTCATTGGCCCTCTTCCAGAAGATGCCCAGGATGAAGATGGCGGTGACAGGGGGCGCCAGCGAGCTGGTCACTGACTGCATGTAGATGAAAAGCTGACCACTGTTGGAGCCCTGAAGGATGGGGATCCAGGCTACGCTCACACCGATGAGCACCACGATGACCAGCCTGCAAGCGGCAGAGGCCAGCCCTGCCTCAGCTCTGCACCCCGCCCCTGCTCAACCTGCTTCTGGATCCCTCTGCCCATTTCAGCACAGGCCACTAAGAACCAGGAGCTCTTGCTCCTTTTCCTGCCATGGTTCCCTGCCAGTCACTCAGCTCTGCTCCTGCCTTCCTCGCTCTGTGTGGCACATCTACAGGCATGCGCGTCCCGCAGTGTTTTCCTGAGCTCAGGCATTTGAAGACAGTGAATGACACAGTGGCTCTCACATTTGAGCCAGCCTGGTGGAACTTAGAACACTCAGGGATCTTCAGACTTCTTGGCAGAAACCGCACCATCCCGGAAGTCAGCATATCCCTGGCTCTCTGCTCTCAGTCCTTCCTTGGCGGGTGACCCCAACCTACCCACTAGTGGCCCGCGGGCACTTCGCTCCTCCAAAGGCTTGCTGAAAAGTCGTGGTACTCTGGAGTTGGCTTTGCAAACAGCTACCCACCCCTCCCACCCGTCCCACGCTTGAGGGACCTCAGGAGCAGTGTGGGTCTGGGGGGGGGGTTGGGGGAATCTTGAGGCCTCGAAGGTTGCACCACCCTGCTAGTGCTGGAATCCCACCTGGCTGGATTCTCTCCCCCCCTCACCCAGAAGTATGGTGGGCGAAGCCCGTGCCCCGGCACCATGCAGGACTGATGAATTGTGTGCAGGTAGGTGGGTGCCCCCCTAACACCGCTCCCGCGCCCCACCCCCACCCCCCGCCTTCCCACTTTGCATCTGGCCAGGCCGGGGACAGAGAGTGGCAGAAGGAGGAGGTGCCGCTTTGATTGAGGCTAATTAACCCTTAGACTGGCGCACAGCTGGGCGTGGCCTCTTCAAAGCCAGGCGGCCTCCACTGACACGCCCTCCACCCTCTGGCCAGAGAGCCCAGCAGCTCCTGGGCCTTGCGTTCTCACTGCAGACCATTGTTCAAACCCAACTCCTGGATGAGGAGGCGTCTGCCACTTCCTAAAACAGCCTCCAGGAGCGCGTTCACAGCCAATCTCTCCTAGGTGGCTGGCACCACACCAGTGTGTGTTGGGGAGGAGGGGGCTCAGAGTCTTCCATATTGCCCAGCTGGATATAGAACAAGGAAAGGGACAGAATGGAGCGGCAGGGAGGGAAGTAAAGAAGAGGGGCACCACTGTCCGTTCACAACACCTCAACTTGGCTACCTGTGACAGCTCTCCAGCTTACAGTAAGAACGACTATGAAGAGCCAGCTTCTGGGAAACCAGAGAGACAGGAGGCTTGAGGGCCACAGGCCAGGCTACTACAGCTACTACAGTTCAAGAGCATGGGGTACCCACTGTGGGACAGGGAGATGTCCAGATTCAAGGCCTAGAAGCTGGAAATCTGAAGAGGTTTCTATCAAGGAAAAAGCTGTCTCAGAAGGACTAGCCTCTGGTCACACAGCAGCTGCAGAGGCTGGAACAGACAGGTGGTCAGAAGTCATGTGATCAGATCTGGTAGATAAGAACTTGAACTGCTACAAAAGCCAGAGGTTCCCTGACTGCAGATGAGCTCATGACACCCTGGCTCCCAGGCATGCCCCAACAGGGTTCTTCTCACAGAAGTTGGCTGCTTTGCATCACAGGGCAACTACTGGGAGAGCCCCTGCCCCAGGCCTGGCAGCCAGGCTCCAGGAGGAAATCTTCATTAGTGAGAAAGGAGCAGGCACACTAGGTGCCCACTCTCCATTGTCCTGGCCTGTCCCACCACACACAGGACCAAGCACAGGAGTAAGGAAGAAATGTCCTTCAGGGGGATATATTGTGGTCCTTCAATGGAGGGAAGTATCTGGCGGTGATCTGGAGCAGTGGGGACTGCTCACTCTACAGAGGACAGGACTCTTAGCAGAGGCCATAGGTGGGCTGAGTAAGTTAAAATTGAGTGGCAGGAGGAAAGGGCAGGTCCTCAGAGGCCTGAGACAGGGGCACCCTTGTGGCCTGGTGTGGCCAGTTTGAGGATTAACTCTGGGATTCATTTAGGGTCGATTGAGCAAACCAGAAAGCTCAGAAAGATCTCTGGTGTAGTTGGGGAAGCTGACTCCCATAACGGGGGCAGCTCGGGATGACAAATGTACCCCGGATACTTTGGCCTCTTTTTTTCTCTGCATAGCAAATTTCTATGCATCCTTCAAAACCCAAATCTGGTGAGGACCCCACAGGCAGACAGAGGTGCTGCGGAAGCCCCTCCCTGCTGCCTCTCCCATACCGTCCCACCAGCAGCAGCTCCCGCTCTCCCGCGCCAGGCCGGCACTGCCTCCAGATGTCCATGGTGAAGAGTGTGCTGCTGCTGTTGAAGATGGAGGTCAGTGAGGACAGGAGAGCAGCCATCATCACGGCTATCATCAGCCCTCGAAGACCTGAGGGCAGAGCAGAGCCCCCACTGTGACCCGGCACTGCCGGAAGGGAGGCAAGCTGAGGATATTGGAAGTGAGCAGGACTCAAGGGGCAGCCTATGGCAGGGCTGTGGGAGACTTCTGCAAGGGCGGTGGAGCCTGAAGCCAGGAAGTAATAACCCAGGGCTTGGCCTGTTCTCAGTTCTGGTGTCTTCTACCTTCTGGAGATCCTGAGCTGACAAACCATTTTTCTTGTCCCAGTTTCACTGGAGGAAGGATCCAATCTGCCTGAGAGTGAGGAGCTTAAGACAGCTTCAGGGACAGGGGCAGAATGGTAGGCCAGGGGAAGCAAGCATGGGACCCTGTACTGGGAGGCCACACCTGGACAGATAGTGGCCTACTCTCTGGAACTCCCTGCCATAACACTTCCTGTTCACAGCAAGTTCCAGCAGGCCATGGTGGATTACTTCTTGTCTCTGGGAAAGAGCCTTGGTGGAGGAAGGCATAAGAAATCCACCCTACTATTTCCTCTGAGTGAGAGGTCCCTAGCCAGGCAAGGCAGCATTTTGGGATTTACAGGCTCCAAAGGGCTCAGAACACTCAGTGCTGTGGTGCTCAGTCTGGTCACCTCCTACGTGTTTCCTCCTCTTTAGCAGACAGACTCCTTGCCTCTACCTTCCATTCCTAGAAAGATGTGGTGGTATAGCCTGACCTCAGTTCTGCAATATGACTTCCAGGCATCCTACTACCTGCTCTGGTCACTACTCAGACTGACTAGGATAGGGCTCAAAGGAAAGTGAGGTAAGTCATGGTTCCCCCAACATTTACCTGCCCTGCCCCCTTGGTATTTAGGAAGTGGGTTGATGTGGTGTTTATTGTACCCATTTCTCAGACAGGGAGTCCAAGGCTTAGAAAGGGCTAGAGACTCAACAAGTGTTTGTCAGTGCTAGGCTGAGTCCTTGACTCAGTATGGAAGGGGAAGTGGGAAGCCTGGGTGAGAGTCCACAGTATGGTCAGGCCCTGTGCCAGCAGTGTCCTTGTGTCATTAGGCTTAATCCTGGCAACAACCCTTTAGGTGGGTAGACTCATTATCCCCAATTTACACATGAGGACATCAGGCTCCAAGCAGAGAAGTGGCCTGTTCTACATAACTCCACTGGCACATAGCAGAGCCAAGGTCTATTCCCAGGTATGTGTATCGCATCTGGGGTGGGCCCTATGGGAAGGAAGGAGGGAGGAAGGGAAGAGCCTCACCATCCAGATGAGTTAAGACTGCAAGGCTCAGAGATCTGGGCTTAGGGTGAGACTTCCCCCAGCCCTAGACTGTTGCTTCTGCTTGCACACCTCCTTGGCTGGGGAACTTACTACCCAATACTTGATTAGCATGGCTACCACAAAGAACCGTGGGGGAAAGCCAGAACCTGCCCATGGCTCTCTTACTGGCAACAGTAATCTCACTGAATGAGGGAGCTCATTCTTGTAAATAAAGGTGCTGAGGGTCCTGGACTCCTGATCTCAAAGGACTGAGCAGCGGACTTCAGTTTGCATGTTATCCTAGGCCTCAGCTTCCTCATAAGAGAAGGTGTTCATAAAAAGGTCATGACAAAGCAGTAGGCAGCCTTTCTGCAGAGGTGACACACATGCCTGTGACCTTGGTAGGTCACCTCATCTCTCTAGCCCTTCCTTTTTAAAGACTGATTTATTTTATGTGTAGGTATACTTCCTTGCATGGGTTTATGTCTGTCATCTGCATGTGCAGGGGCTCTCAGAGGCCCGTAGAGAAGGTCTGATCTATTGGAACTGGAGCTACAGGTAAGGCTCCATATGGGGTTGGAAACCAAACCAGGATCCTCTACAAGAAGATCTTCTCAACCACCAGACCATCTCTCCATCCCCAAGTTCCCTATCTTTAAATGAAGATGAGCCCAGCTAAGCAGTCTGAGGAAGGAGAAAGAGCTGACGTGGGAAGCCTGGGTTTTTACTTATGGGCACTTCTGTCTGGCCGATTGCATGGCATAGGGCTCCATACAGGATATACAGCAGACCGCACAACTCCCCCTTACTCACTAGGACCTTTAATCTGTACATGACTTAGACACTTACCTACAGGCATCAGCTCCATGACCAGCTTCGGGTAGGCAATGTTGGAGCAGCCAATCTCAGCCCCACAGGCTCGCAGACATTCAGATGGTACCACACAGCCCACATCATCTGTGAGAAATAAAACCTGTGTGACACACACACTCCAAGCAGGCTAGCCTGAGCTGGCTTGGTGGCCCCTCTGACTCTTTGCCTCAGTTTCCCAGAGCTAGTTCCTGGGGCTATGGCTCCTGGTATCTTCCCAGCTGCTGCTTCCATTACTGGCCCTCAGCTTGCTTCTTGTTCCCAGCTCCAAGCCAGGGGTTCCTGGTGCTATTCCTTACCTGTGACCCTGTGCTGGTGCTTGGTGCCTCTACACCCACCCACCCATCACCACATCACCAGTCTCAACCACCCTCCTTAAAGTGGGAAGTGGAGGCAGGAGAGGTAACACCTGCACATCATGGGGCAGCACACCACCCACAGCCTCTGTCTAGCACCCCAGCTCCCAGGACCATCTCACCTGCTTGTGCTTTTTTGTACACCCCCTGCGCTGGAATGCCTCCTTATCTCTGCAGACACAGGCTCTCCTCTCTGTGTGCCATTGTCCTAGTAACATGGCCACCTTTGTTTACTGCCTGCTCCTCCTCTAAGGCTCCTGACTGCCCTCACCTGTCCACCTGCCTAGAGCTTCCGAGGCTTAATCAGTTCCTCTTGTTTGTTTACTATGCCTCCTTCCTCACCAGAAGTGGGAGCACCCCAAGGGCAGACACTAGTTTGAATCATCTCAAGTTCCAGGCATCGCCCAGCCCAGGGCTGGGCCCAGAGGAGACTGTCTGAACTTTTGCTGAATGAAAGAATGAGTAAGTGAGAGGATGGATGAGGGAGGAGGGAGGAGGAAGGAGGGACTAAGGAGGAAGAGTGAGAAAGGTTCTCAGGATGAGCCCCACACACGTTCAGGTACTCTCTCCTACCTCCTAACCTGGGGAGTTTTACAACACTGAAGAAGAAATAGTTGCCTGAGACACCCATAGTCCCACACGAGAGCTTAGGCCTCTGTGGAAGGCTCCTGAGCCCTCATGGGCCTGGTACTCATAGACAGATTTGCATCCTGGCCCAGCCCTGCTGGTTCTGCTACTAGAGAAACCAACCCTCCTGGGAGAAAGAAACAGTATCCCAGCACATAGTGACTCTTAAAGCCAGGTAAGGGGATCCCCCAAGTTCACTGTGCCTGACTCAAACTTTTCACATGAGCTCTTCCTATGGATACCTGGGGCTGGACAGCAGCAGAGGTTGATAGATTCCCAGAGTGCCACCTCTAGGGCAGTTGGAGCCAGCAAGGGTTCTAGCTTCTGCAGCCAGGGGGTTCTTGCAGACTTTTGTTTTACCAGGTCATCTGTCCATCCTGCAAGGTGCCATACCACAGCTGGGAAGTCCCTCCCCCCATCCTCCTTCCCTGTGGCCAGTGCCAAGTCCAGCTTGGTTCCTGGGGACAGGATGCCGTCTCTTCTGCTCCTTCTACCTACCAGTCTGCCCATAGCTTGTCCTGAGCACCATCCTGGAAAGTTTCCCTCTAAGCTTTAATTTTTCTCAACCCTAATTTTAATGATGGTTCTTAAATGCTTTAGCCCACCACCATCAGAGGTAGTGGAAAAGAAAGGTTATTAGGACACAGGGCAGTGGACCTGTTTAGAAATTGTTCTTTGGAGCAAATCCCATCTGCATTGTCAGGAAATCAGCAGTTCAGTTCACTGGAATCATCAGTGGCAGCTTGATCCACTCGCAAACACTACACAAATATACCAGCAGTCCAGTTTGGTAGTGTCGGGATAGCAAACAGGAATCAGCAGCGGTGGCATGACCTAGCAGAGACAGTCAGGCCTCAGCAGAATTGGCATGGGTCAGCAGGAGAGACCAGGACCACCAGGGATGCCAGGAAAATCTTTACTGTGCCTTTCTCAACGAAGCAAAGATCAGCAAAGACTCAAGACCAAAAAGCATTGCAAAGCTAGCTATGCAAGCAAGTCAAGCCCTTTAGCATTGTCCGTTGTGTCCTATTTATACTCCCTCCAAACATCAGGTATCCTCCATGGGTCTTGACTCACCATGTGTCTTGCCTCAGCATGTGAGTCTCTCTTAGCAAAACCCTGAGTCTGTATTAGCTGACATCACTCTGTCAATCCGTCTGAGTCGACAGAAGCAGCAAGAAGCCAGCAGCACACCACTAGAAGTGTTTTGGTGTGTTTCTCTCTGTGGAGTCCTGACAAACAATGACCAATAAACAATGATAAGGTGTACCTGTACCATCCACCGTCATCCACTGTATGTTGGGTCCTTCTTAACATCATGTGTCCTTTCACATGTTTGCTTTAACAAAATATCCTCTCACTTGTGTCTGCTTCAGGAAAACATCCTTTCACCCGTGGCCTCTTCATGAAAACACTCTTTCATGTGTCTGCCCCAGCAAAACACCATCCAACACAACTGACTTTCCAAAGAAACCAGAAGTTTCCACTTCATTTCCCCATACTCCACAGTGGGTCACAAGGATGAGACCGTGGCAAACCTGGACCCTTTGATCACCTTCATTCCCCTACGGCAGGCAGCACCCAGGCTTTTAGGGACATCTCTGAGCCTCTGCATCCGCTGTTCCCGTTCCTTGAATCACCCTTCCTTCCTCATAAACATAAGGAATTTAAACTCATTCCTCTGAACTCATAGATGTTTGGTTTCTCCAGATCTGGTAGCAATACCCTCCTCAGCACCAAGAACCTTACAACTTCTGTCAGCTTTGCTCCCCATCACACTAAGGCTATGAGGTCTCTGAGAGAATCCTGGGTTTCAGACATGCCTAACCCAGCTAACACATGGCAAATGCTGCCCAAGTTTGTTGACCAACTGAATGACCTTCTCCCAGGGGAGCTGCCAGATGCACGGCCTTAAAGAGTAATCAAGATGCTCGCTACATTCCATCTAGTACATCCTAGCCCATCTCGGGGAGCCTACCCAGGTGTTCTTTGGCTAGTAGGTGCTGGGAAAAGGCACATGGGCTCCAGCTGTAAACTGGTTTTCCCAGACCCTTGCTGTGCGGTGCTGAGTAATTCTTTAATGTCTCCAAGGCTGTTTCCTCCTGGATATGACAAAAGCTTAACCTCAACCATCAAATCTTCTGTAAACTCAGCTCAAAACTGATCACAGATTTGTATATTAACAACAGATCAAACTCTTGGGGCTAGATTAAAAGTTCTTTGACACTCTAACAAAAGCATGATCTGTAACAGGTAAAACTGGTGAAGTGACACCCTCAGAATGTACAACCTTTGATCAGTGCCATGAGACGTGCTGCAGACTGGGAGAGACCACACACCCTCCACATGTCAAACAAAGACTCTGTATCTACAATACACAAAGAGTCCTAGAGGCTCAGCAATGGAAAGGAAGCCATCAAGAAATGGCAAAGCTCTGGGCTGGTGGTCTTGGGTTCTCGAAGAAAGCAGTCTGAGAAAGCCATGTGGAGTAAGTCAGTAAATAGTACTCCCTCCTCCCATGGCCTCGGCATCAATTCCAGATTCTTTCCTTGAGTCTCTACCTTGCCTTCCTGGAGGATGGACTGTTACCTGGAAATGTAAGGAAAATAAACCCTTACCTTTCCAAGTTGCTATTGGCCATGGTGTTTCATCAGCACAATTGAAACCCTAACTAGGACAACAAAAGCCATCAGGATTTATAGCACAATAAGATTACCAGAGTATAGAGTGCTTGTCTACCATATGAAAGGCTAGGCTCCATCCCTCACACTGCAAAATAAATAAGTAAATAACCACAATAATATCCTACACAAATATGCAGATGGATAATGAGCATGTGTTGGCCACATGAAAGACATTCACACTGTTGGTGGGGCTAGAAGATAGCCCAGAGCTCTAGACCACACTCTGGAAATTTGCTAATGATACTGCCATTTCCACAGGAACAGGAGATAGAAAATGGCCACCAGGGTTGAGGTTGGAACCTGAGTGCTTAGTTCTAATAAGTAAGGGCTCTACAGTGTCACAATCCTGCTAGCTCTGGTTGGCCTCGAGCCTGCAATTCTGTAATCTCACCAAGCATTCCAAGTCCTGGGATTGCAGGTGTGTACATCTTTTTTTTTTTTTTTTTTTTTTTTGGTTTTTTCAAGACGGGGTTTCTCTGTGTAGCCCTGGCTGTCCTGGAACTCACTCTGTAGACCAGGCTAGCCTCGAACTCAGAAATCCGCCTGCCTCTGCCTCCCAAGTGCTGGGATTAAAGGCGTGCGCCACCACTGCCCGGCAGGTGTGTACATCTTGATGGTAATGGTTGTTAAACAAATCTATACATAATGACAAGGCTGTATAACCCCCCTCCCCAGCCACACACACACACACACACACACACACACACTGGTAAGATCTGATGCAACTCTGTGGATGGCCTAAGGAATTTTCTGGCCAAGACAGTCATATCAGATGAAACTGGGGAAAACTGGTCAAAGGTACTAATAGCCTCCCCATTCACTCTTTACAGCTTCTTGTGACTTGACCAAGAGTAGGGCAGATAAAGAGCCTTCCTGCCAGAGGGCCAGGATCCTTAATGAAGTCAGGAACTCTTGCAGTGGTAAGAACAGGAAGATAAACTGAGGCCAGTACATTTTTGCTGGGGTTACAAGACTCACACCACTGTCCCTCTCTGCTCCTTGGGAATGGTAGGTAAGGAGGTGATTCAGGTGCAAGAGTGCCAAGCAAGAGCAGGTATGGAACCACAGTGTTTACATGGTGTAAGGCCTGATGTGGATAAGGACTTAGAGGTTAGGGGTGAAGGGTTTGAATCTGGGGATCAATGATGAAGACCTCAAGGGTGCTAGCTAGTCTTCGAAGGCAGTGGATGCAGGGCAAGGAGGCCTCATAGGAAATGGGCAATGAGGACATGTCTGGAGGGATACAATGATGCCATGAGCCAGTCTTCAGTAGGTCAAGGCCAGGGTCCATTGGGACTCAAACCAGCTCCATCCTGGTCCAGAGATGGTAGGTGGGCTAGACAGACAGGGCAGTATTGGTCTGGTGACCTGAAATAAGAAGTTTCAGGAAGGAGCCCTCTGTCTGCAGGGGTTAATGGGCTTTGCCAACCTGCACCTGACACCCTGCCCTCAGATGTGGAACCAATGCTCTCCATTACTAGGGGACTGCCAAGAGCTGGGTCTCTCCAACCTTCCCTGCCGCAGGGCTCCACCAGGTTCTATGATAGGTAAGATCCCAGCAGGCAGCCGGGCTCAGGACAAATAAGTATCTGGCCTGTGCACATGGAGAGCTGAAGAGTGTGGAAGCAGCTGGGGGTGGAGCCAGGCCTCGGCCCACGACCCAACTTTCCGTCTACAAGTGGACAGCTGAGCATCCCACCTGCAAGACAGAACTGGGCTAGAGATGGACCAGGACTGTCAGCAGGACTGGGGCGGAGAAAGGTTTCCGTGAGGCTTGAGGCAGCAAATTGTCCAGTCTTGCGCCGTCTGAGGGAGATGAATCAGCTTCCGGCCCCGCCCCCGGCGCCGCACGTGACCCCAGGTAAAGGTGGAAGGGTGGGCGGGACCGCCCTTAGTCACCGGCGGTCCAGCCGGCTGCCACCACCAACGCCTGTGGTTCCTTGGGTCGTCCGGTCTGTACGGCGCCACCTGCTCGGTAAGCAAGTCCCTCCTCCGGGTTTGCGAGCCCCAGTTAGGCTTGCGTCCTGGCTCTTACTCCTGACTGGGGCGAGGTTCCCGGTAAGCCCCAGCTTATTCCCAGGTCTCCGCGAACCTCAGGCGGATCCAGAGGAGAACCGCGGCCCTGGACGGCCCCGGCTCTCTCACCACGCCCCGCCCCGCCCACACACCCCGCCCCTTTCCTTCGCCACGCCCCCGCCCGCCCTCTGACCTGGGCCTCGGTCTCCTGCTGATTCCCTCAGGTGCGGTTCTCAGAGGCGCCGAGGCCCCGGAGCCCGAGAGCGCGGTGCCCGTCGGGCCGCGTTCCCACAGCGAGGGCCACCATGGCCTTCTCCCAGGTGCAGTGTCTGGACGACAACCACGTGAACTGGCGTTCCAGCGAGTCGAAGCCCGAGTTCTTCTACAGCGAGGAGCAGAGGCTGGCCCTGGAGGCCCTGGTGGCCCGGGGTCGCGACGCCTTCTACGAGGTGCTGAAGCGCGAGAACATCCGCGACTTTCTTTCGGAGCTGGAGCTTTCGCGTATCGTGGAGGCCATCGAGGTGTACGACCCGGGCTCTGAGGACCCACGGGTCTCAGGCCGCCGCCCTGAACTCCAGGACAACGGAGGCGCGGATGCCAGCGAGGATACTAGTGCAGCGGGAGGGCCTCCAGCAACAGCCGAGCCGCTGCCCTCGCTGGAGTACTGGCCCCAGAAGTCGGACCGCTCCATCCCGCAGCTGGACCTGGGCTGGCCTGACACCATTGCCTACCGAGGTGTGACCCGGGCCAGCGTCTACATGCAGCCACCCATCGACGGGCAACCGCACATCAAGGAGGTGGTGCGCAAGATGGTCAGCCAGGCGCAGAAGGTGAGGCGCCACGGCGAGACCCCATTCACCCAGCACGCATGGGGACCAAGACAGCTCAGGACCTCTGACTGGCCTCTTGGTTGCCTCTTTCTGCGATCAGCAGCCGAATGTCCACCTCATCTAGCAGGTGGCGCTGGGCTTCCAGGCTCAATGGGCTTCTGAGCTCTCCTGGAGTGAGCTGTGTGGGAGGAATCCGGGCTTTCTCTCATCCACTCTCCCTTGTCTCATCTCAGATCCACTAGCAGATAGAAGCTTTCCCACATACATCAACTTGCTGGCAGGGGTCTGGGGGAGAGACATGGAGGCTGGTCTGGAGCCCTGTGCTGAGCGGCTGCTGGTGTTTCTCCAAGCTTTTCTCTGAGTGCTACAGTAGAAGCAGCTGTCCAGGGCAGAGAGTGTCTGGATGAGCCTGGTGTTACTTGTTGAAGGTTCTCACCAAGAGGTGAGGGTTACTTAGGTTGTGGTTTGCTATCACGAGGCTTTTCGGGCCTTGTGTGGTTCCCCTTAGTTGGCAGCTACTGACTGGGCTGTACAGTGCCCTGGCTTTGGGTGTCTGCTCCACACTGACATACTGACACACATCTTGAGAAGCAATGTACACTGCTTGTACCGACAGCCAGGCCATTACTGGGTGGCCATGACTGCGAGCGGAGGTGTGCCTGATTTGACAGGCAAGGTAGCCCAACAAACTGATATATCTGGAGCAGGTCTGTCTGTCTTCATAGTTAGTGAGAGTGTTCCTGTTGGGTCTGATCCCTTCACTGTCCAGGTCCAGAATGAGGCAGTCAGTGTACAAGGCCAGATGTCTACCCTGGGGACTCTTCTGGCTGACAGGGCCTGGGGAGCTCTTGGGCAGAGAGACCAAAAGTGGGTCAGTAGCTGAGGTGGCTCAGAAAGCTGGCTCAGCTTTCCAGTGGAGACTCTGTCCACAGGGCCACTAGCTGAGGGTTTCTAGTCTGTAGGTACAAATTGCATCTCTAGCCATTGTGATGATGGGGTATTGGGTGGCAGGAAAGAGGAAGGACTGAATAATCCTCTGGACACCTGAGAATAGTTGGGAATCTGTTGCCCCTAAAAGGGCCTGGAGTGACTTCCACTTGTGGCAGAGCCCAGTCCCTTGGGAGGAGGGAGAAAGACTGACTGGGGCCTGACCTGCTGTGCCAGTGCTCTCACAGCAGGAAGAAGGCAGGTTCCACTTTCCAACTTGGCCTGGGAACAGCTACAGGCTCTAATCTTCTGCAGACAGAATGA
Organism: Mastomys natalensis; assembly: GCA_021653895.1. NCBI lineage: Eukaryota > Metazoa > Chordata > Mammalia > Rodentia > Muridae > Mastomys > Mastomys natalensis. The sequence goes on from JAJTUV010000337.1 coordinate 54,351, forward strand.
CATAGGGCCAGCCAGTGATAGGGACAGATAGGGATGCCTGGGGCCAAGTTGTACCCTTAGGGCTTCCTGTCCACATGCCCACAGCTGAGATGTATCTACCCCCTGCAGACCCATAGCTTCATCTGCATCCAATCTACTCCTCCAAGGTTGTTACTGATGGCACCTGTCTACAGTGGCAGAAAGACAGTAATCTTAGTGAGAGCCCCATCTATATAGCACCAGAATGGGTGACTTCCTCCTGCCTATCATGGAGAGGCATTGCCCTCTGCTTCCTACACCTGGAGCCTGTTCCCCATAGCAGGGATCCCATAGGAGCCTCAATTGACAGAGGGCATGTCCAGTTACAGATCAAGGGTTTGTTCACACCCCTCCTGTGCTATCTTGGGCCAGGCCCCTCCCCTGTGGATCTGTGTGAGTCCCTGCTCCCTGATCTTTGTCTTATGGCCCACACAATATGTGGGTAGGCTGTAATAATAGCTTCAGTGGAGTGTGAGCACTTTATAATCTCAGGTAGTGTTATCTGCCTCTTTTTTCACATGGAGAAACTGAGACCAGACTCATTAGTTGTCCCTGCCCAAGGCCACTTAGTCCTGTTGCACTCTGGGACCTACCCAGGAGTGTGGTATCTGGTAGCAGGGCAGTGACAAGCAGGACCTGGGAGGAGCAGATGACCTAGGTGGCCTGAGTCTTCACCCCTCCTTACTGCTGCTTCCCAGCCTCCTGGGGCAGGCCCAGACGCCAGTGGATGCTGACGGAGCGCTTTGCCCGCCCTCTCCTTGCTCCTCCCTATAGGTGCTCTTCTGTCTTATCTCTCAACCACCTCCCCTTTACACCCTATGCAAGTGTTAGGGGAACCCCAGCCTTCAAGGGTTGGGATGGGGGTTTTGCTGACTAGCCCTTTTCCATGGGGGCTTCTGCAGCATGGTTGCTGGCATTGAGTCACTCTCCCAGTAGTCAGCACAACTGACAGACCCTGGGGCAAGGAAATGACACAGCACACACTCAACTTACGCCACCTCAGCCACCCCTGGTGGCCGTGTTTCTGTCAGGATTATTTTGCCACATCCTCCCTTCTCTGAAGACTGGAAGGGTCTGACTAGAGACAGGAGTGTGAGAATAGGCCCTGGTACTGCCTCCACTGTAGGACTGGACCAGTCCTGGCTCCTCCCTGGGCCCTGGCCATTTTGTCTGTGAAGTGGGTACAGGCGTTGAGGGCTGGGAAGGGTCCCCTTGGTTTTGCCACCTGCTGCCTAGATGCTAAATTCACCTGGACAGGGAAGAGTGGGATCCCATCATACTCTCTTGGTTGTGTGACCCTGAGCTTATGCTCTCTGTACTGCTGGCCAGTCTTAGCTCTCCTCTGAGGCTGCCCCTGTCTGCCCTCTCCTTACCCTCCTCCAACCTTAGGCTGGGAGGAACCTCCCCTGGGCTCCAGCTGCATACCAGAGGCCTGTAGCATCACGCCTGGGAGGGATGAGAGCAAGTGTGGCCTCCAGAGGGTGAGGCTGGGTGGGGTTGGGCCTCAGTCAGAGGATCTTCCAGCAGATCCCAGTGCCCACCCTGACAAGGACTAACCCCCTTACCAGGGGGATCATGTGTCATACTGTCCCCAAGTTACTGTGGAGGACACAGAAGGAAGCTGAAGTGTCAGGTGCTGGCCCTGAACTAGGTCCAAGTTTATGTCGTCCAGCCAGGGCTTACAAATGGAGACCCAGAGAAATTATGTTTCTTGCCCAGGGCCACACAGCAAGAAGAGAGACGAGCCAAGTTTCATGATGCCCGATTGACCCCACATCTTTCTTGTCAAATCCCTGCTTTCACACTCTGGAGTTCGGGCCTGCCACTTGGCTCCTGGAGAATAAAGGCAGCTTAATGAGGCATTTATTAAATACCAACTATATGCCAAGTGCTGAACAGGCACTTTACCTGCTCTGTGTAATCCTTGCTGCAGCTCTATAAAGTAGGTGTTGCCTCCATTGTCCACAGAAGGAATCCAAGGCTTGGTGGGGCTCAGAGAGGGTGAGCAATTTGCCCAAAGCCTCAGAACTGAAAACTGGAGGATCTGGGCTGCAGGCTCCGTGTAACCACATCCCATAGTGGACTCATTAGGCCTTGCTCCCTGTTTAATTAGCTCAGGGCAGTGAAAGCATGTTCTCAGGCTCCTGGGCCCCTAGACATTGGGCTGCCAGAGGTGGAGGAAAGTTGGTCATGTTGAGCCTGGAATGGGGAGCCACAGCTATGCCTAGTCCCTCTGGGGACCATGTCCCTCACCACTGCAGGCTAGCCACACACCACATTGTGAAGGCTCAGTCATTACTGGCCTGTATGGCTTCTACAGTATTGTAAGGGCATGTATGCTATCTAGTGGTGTTGCTGTCAAAGTCTGTCTGCACAATGACGTCTGTAGACAGCATCTAGCAGTATATGCCTCAGGGTGTGTCCTTTTTATTTGAAGGCACATGACTGCACCAAAATAGCCCCCAAAACAAGCTCCTGTGGGCCACGAGCTGCCTTGTGCCTGCTAGAGCAGCTCCTGCCTTAGGCCAGGCCGCACCTGTCAGGGTAGGAACCATCTGATAGCATAATCCCAGGTGTTGGCTCCAGACTTCTCCAAGGCTCCCCACCCCATGGCAAGTACCTGCATCTTAATGGCGAAGTGCTCCTACCAGGAGCCCTGCTATTCCAGGAGAGGACCCTACCACCTGTTCGTATCATAAATGAGACCAAAGCATAGACTAGGATGGAGCTTTGGGTTTGGTGTGGCAGGGCCTGGACTACGTTCTGTGGAGCTCTTGGTCATGGCATTTTGGAAAGTTACTCTGAAGCCAAAGGTCATCTTTTGGACTCAGAGAAGCCCTAGATTGCCTGCCATGTGGCTGCTACTAGGGTTCATGGTTGATCCCCTCTGGACAGGCCCCCAGACAAGCTGCTAACTTCCAGGGTATACTCCATATGGGGTGTGGGAAGGACCAGCTTTAGTGTCAGGCAGACTCAGGTTCAAGTCCAGTTCTGTCTTGTCTCTGGCCACACCTGAGAGTTCCTCACTGCTATACTGGGCTGACCTCAGTAAGACACATACCTGTTTGTCAAAGTCCAGGTGAAATTTAAATGACAATAAGACCATGAGTTGTCTCTCAGTGTGTTATGTGGTCTCATGGTATGTGGTGCCAAGCTGCGTCCAGTGAATGTCAGGTCTCTTCCCTTACTCTCTCTATCTTTATAGTTACCAAGATCCACAAAGGGCAGTCCTGTCACCGTCACCAACACTCTATGACTATAGACTATAATACTATTTTCAGCTTCACCAAGCCCCAGAATGGGAAGAAGGCTTGCCTTGCTGGGATGCATGGAGTCTCAGAACAGCACTCACACACCTGGGCTCTGTTCAGGGCCTGTGGAGTGACCAGCATGGCTTCATGTCTGTGACTTGCTGGCTGAAGCCATCCTCTAATAGGTAGCATGGTCCCAAACAGCAGTTGGGTTTCAGACTGGAAGAAGAAGTACTTGGAGATTCCCCTATCTTCATACCACCATAGCAAGTAGAGAAACTGAGTCTTGGAGTGAGAAAGTGACCCAGGAAGGCAGGGCAGTGTTGGACAGGCTGAGGCCTGTCTGTTTCAGGATAAAGTGGGCTCTGGAACATGGTGGAATGGAGTCAGAGGTAGGAAAGATACATGATCCTGACAATGGGAGAAGTGTGTGGCCCTGGACGGTGACTGTCTTTGGGAAGTGTGACACTCTGGTTTCCTACGTGTGAATGTTGGTGGCCTGCTATTTCTGTGGCTGGGATTAGACCCCTTCATCCCAAGAAGTAAGATTCCCTGTCCCTCTACTAGAACACAAGTAGGCAGGAAAGTCATTCTTCTGTCTCCATTTTATCCTTGACAGAGAGAGGGAAGCACTGGGCCCCCACCATGGAGTTGGCTGCAGTCCCTAGCCTCAGCTTCTTCACATACACAGGGGTGACTGCTGCCGTGGACAGCCTGTCAGGAATGAATTCTTTCATCTTCAGTTATTGTCCCTTGCCACCTACTTCTAGGTGGACAGTTTGTTTTCCTGTAGTGCTTGAAAGATGTTGCTCATTGTCTCTTCTCTCAGGCTCTGGTGAGATGTCAGCTTGGCTCGGTTCCTCCATATGTAGTGGTCTTTTCCTTCCGGCTATCCTTAAGAGTCTAATTTCCTGATTTTTGAGTGATTCAGTTCTATATGCTTTAGCTTCCCATTTCTTCTTTGTGTGTCATTGAGTCTGTGGACTTCTGTCTTTATCAAGTGAAAAAGTAAAGTTTAGTTGGTTTTTTTTTTTTTTTGGTTTTTTTTTTTTTCGAGACAGGGTTTCTCTGTATAGCCCTGGCTGTCCTGGAACTCACTCTGTAGACCAGGCTGGCCTCGAACTCAGAAATCCACCTGTCTCTGCCTCCCAAGTGCTGGGATTAAAGGCGTGTGCCACCACCACCCGGCTTTTTTTGTGTTTTTTTTTTTTTTTTGGTTTTTTTTTTTTTAAAGTTTAGTTGTTAATTAGTCACCTATGTTTCTAATTTCTCTCTCTGAGATGACAGCTTCCCTCTGTTAGACTTGAAGCTTACCCCAGGTGCTGATGGCTTGCTGTGTTTCTTCAGTCTCCTTTTATGTGACATTTGGATACTTGGTGCTGCCATGCCTTTAATTCACTATTATTCCATGATAGCCAATCTACTATTAATGCATCTAGCATGTATTTTCATTTCATGTTAGATTTTTTTCTTCCATACTTCTGCATGTTTATTTAAGCAGAGTCACTCTGTAGACCAGGCTGTCCTCAGACTCAACAGAGCTCCGCCTGCCTCTGCCTCTTGAGTTCTTGAATTGAAGGTGTGTGCTACCTTGCCCTGCCCCTTCAGTGAGTCTCATTTTTCTATTTCTTTGTACAATGATTCTCTATCAAGTATAGAAATGGTGGGCTTTGTGTTGTAGGCTGCTGGTGTATATATGTTCTTTTAAATATTTTAGAGCTTTGTTGTAGAATGCAGTGAAATTTCTTGGAAACAAACATTTTGGGGGTGGGGTGTAGGCTGTGCATGGAATCCAGGTCCTCGGCATGCTAAATAAGCCTCTCGTTGTCACTGCTGTACCAGGCCCAGATGAACACAGTGAAGTCTTGCTTTTAACCCTTGTTAGGAAGGAGCAGAATAGGCTGTAGGATAGGAGCAGCCCACTGGCCACACCAAACCCTCCACCCCCAGCTTCACCACTTGTGGATACAGATGCATTCCCTGCTGTCATGCCACTCTCTGCCACATGGACAGATCCAAGCATCTGGGATAGGGAGCCTAGGCTGTTTACATGTGGCCCTTTGCAGAAGTTTGCCTAAACTTGGTTTAGGCTTCCTTGCACACTACCTAGGCAGTGTCTTTTGCAGATTGTCTACAGGCCTCTTGTGTCAGAATGGTTTCTGTCATAGCTAGGAAGATGTGACCCTCTCATAGTCCTATATGAGGACCACATATTGCTTTAGCTGTCCCTTTGGGGCCTTCTCCCAGCCTTACATGTTTCTTTTCATGAGTGAGCTACCCAGCTGCCAGCTGATTGCTCAAGGGGCCCTGAATAGCTCTCCGAAAATGGGCAGAATCAGCAAATGACCTTGGAGACAGCCTGGATGGAAGGCTTAAGGCAGGATGTTTGGGGGAAAGGAACCATTAGGGTCAGAATTCTCAGGAGAAGTACGTCAGAGGCTTGGCCAGTACCCCAGTAATTTTCAACTATATTCAGATCAGCTGGCTGCCTCACCCATCCCTCCTCTCTGGCACTTGTGGGTAAACCTGTCCATCCACTGTCCCATGAGGACGCTTTGCTCTAAGTGAAGTTTGAAGGTACAAGGGACCTAGAAAAAGCTACTGTGGGTGTTAGGAACCATGGGCTGTTGTCAGCACCTGGCAAGGCTGGAGCCTACGGTCTCTTTGAGAAGCAGCTACCGTACTGTCTTTTCACAGACTCCATAGACATGGCAGGATGCTCCAGCCAGCTTACATAGGCCCCACTGGACTATGAGCAGAGCTCTAGGGTGCATACAAGCAGGTGCTTCAGCAAGGACATCAGAAAGGATAGGTTTTGATAGCTTATCCACCACCCCATTTCATAGATGTGGAAAGTGAGGGGCCTAAGATGGGAGGTAGCTAGTACCAAGCCTTGAACACTGCAGGAGTTCCAGGGCCATACTCCTATCTTAACTGATAGATGAAATTCCCTGAGAACTGCGCAGTCACACACCCCTTGATGAGCTCTCAGTCTCACAAATGAGCCAGGCCATCCAAACAGGGAATTAATGGCAACTGGTTGTGAGGCATAGTGCTTCAGGTCCTCTCGTGCTGATTGCAGCATTTGTGAGGATCTAGGGGTAATGGCATTCATTTTAGGAGTTATGAACCTTAGACATCCCAGGCTGGGTAGGAGTGAGCAAGGCAGAGCAGGCCTGTTTTCAGCCTCTGTCCTGACTGCCTCCGCATTCCCATCTACAAAGCCAATATAACCTAACATGTTTCAGGAGCTCTCAAGGAACCTTTGTGACCTGGCCATGGATAGGCCAAGATGTGAGGTGCTAGGCAGTGCTGGAATCTCCCGCATTACCTCGCACACCACCATTTCCATTGTCATCTCAGGCTCTAGGAGCACCAGGCAGCTCTCCCTCCATTATTAGCTGATAGTTGTTTAGTCTTCTTTCACCATCCTAGGGACAGAATCCAACAACTAAAGAGAGACAGAGTCAGCCATGGGACCCTGACAGGGATCCACCTTGGGGCATGGGTCCTAACAAGTCCACTTTGGCAGCCTGTGACTTCTGGACCAGGTCCTGTCCTGCTGGGGCACATCTCAATCTGCCATGGTGCCCACAGCTTGGAACCAGCCATGACGGATCTGAGGTGCAATGGGCTGGAGAACCTCCAGGGATCAGTGTGCCAGCCCAGGTCAGGCTTCTTTCCAGGGCAGTACATGAAGCTGTTTGCCTGCCTAGGAGTGGCCTAATGAAGGGGACATTGTGGGATCCCAGGCAAGGAGATCCCTGGAACATCTCCCCCAGCTCCCTCCCCACACTACCGCCCAGAGTCTGTCAGTCCACCAAGGTCATCAGGAGCCACCTGCCCGAAGTTTTTTCCCCAGCAGTCTCTGGCTGTTGCTGAGCATATGCTGGGTAGGAAGCTCTTAGGTCCTCCTCCATGGCACCTCACCTCTCCCACTCTGCAATGAAAAGCACTTCCTCATCTCATGCTGACACTGTGCTCTGGCTTACCCCTGCTATCCTCTGAAGACTGGGATCCCTAGGGGTCAGCCTCCCTCCCCACTTTATTCTGAGCAGATTAGCACCACCAGGCCCTGAAGACCATAGGGTCAAAGGAAAGCCAGACAACAGCCCCACACAGCTGGGAGTCGGGAGTATTCACTGTGCTTCAACTTGCCTCATGACTTCATCGGCCTCAGTTTTGCCCAGCTGTGCTGGGATCTCACCTTGTTTGTGAGAGGTTGGAGTCAGGGATCAGAGGCCTGGGAAGAAGGCAGCACGTGGGGATCCCTGAGGACCCCTCGGATTAATGTGCATTGCCCTGAGTGTGCTTGCTTCTCATGAATGGAATCTTGTTTTGCTGATGAGAAAACAAGAGCCTAGAGTTATTTAAGGATTTAACTTAGGCTCACACAGCGAGTTCCCTGCAGGACAGGCCTAGAGCCTCCTGCTTAGGAGTTTGGACTTTTGTGCCAGATGAGCAACAGGCATCAGCAGGGGCCAGAGGCTTGGGAGGAGCCCAGATGGGCCTGTAGGGGCTAGCCTAGTGAGCTCACTGCGGGTGTGTAGACATGTCCTCAGAAGGCTCCAGGTAGCCTCCTGTTACTTTGTGTACACAGATCTCACTGAAGGAGGATGCTGAGCTACACTCATGAGCTCAGCTCTAGGGTAAGCCACTGTCACAGCTCTCCAGGGACTTGTGGAACCTCTCTCTGCAAAGCTCCTTAGGCACTGTCTGCTAGTGTGACGGAAGGGGTAGTGGAGGGAGCTGTCACCTGAGTTGGGATCATCCCTGGTCTGTTACTATGTTCTACTAGGGGCCAGGTCCACACTTGTGAGTCCCACCCCCCACCCCCACTCCCGTCCTCTGGTTAGTGGGGAACTGAGACAATTGGTTCTCTGAACGGGTTAGATAGGGATAGATATACTTTGACTTCTGAAGCCCTGCCCTTAGGAGAATGAAAGTTACCTCTGGTGGGCATAGGTGTTGACAAGTGACAAGTAGAACACATGCTGATGTGGGTGCTGTCTGGTCCAGAATGGCATCCTGCTGTAGTCTACAGCAGCCCAGGACTAAAGCAAGGTGTCAAGTTGGTGGCCATGCCGTCTGCTGGCCTGGTTTGTCTCAGCATCTCCAGAAGTCAGGGAGGGCCGCATGCATAGCTGTTGTTGAATCTGACCCAGGAGAGTCCCAATGCAGGTTCCTGGGCTGAGCCCCTGGCTGTGCTCAGGGCCACACTGGACCTTCCTGGTGGCAGTACCAGTCTGTGAATCCCAATGTGGTTGAGGAAGGAGGCCCTGAGGACCAGCTGAACATGTGGAACTGTGACATAGACCTTGCCCCTGATCTTGGCTCACCTTCGGCACCCTTCTGACATGTCTGCATTCCTCCCACACCTTCCGCCTTGAGGACTACTGAAGCTAGGTTTTTCATAGGCTTGTGGCTTGGGAGGAGCAAGGGTGCTGTCCTCATTGCTGTGCTGGTAAACCACCCAGTCTTTTCCTGTTCCCAGGTGATAGCTGTGGTCATGGACATGTTCACTGACGTGGACATCTTCAAGGATCTGCTGGATGCTGGCTTCAAGGGAAGGTGGCTGTGTACATCATTGTGGATGAGAGTAATGTCAAGTATTTCCTGCACATGTGTGAGCGGGCCCGCATGCACCTGGGGCACCTCAAGGTGAGCTGTCGTCCCTTGCTTGGGCAGCTGGAGGGCAGGTAGTCATTTAGTCAGTCAACAAACATTGTCTTGCAGACAGTACCTTATACCAAACAGAGTTCAGTCATCCTGGAGTTTTCTGCCAGGTGGTCATACAACTTGAATGCCCTGAGGGATAAGATAGTTACTGCCTCCAACCGGCAGATAAGATAAACACAGAGCTAATGCTTTCAAACAGGTGCCAGAGCGCCTGCCAGATACTGTGTTAGCCATGCCACATAGGTTTCCTGTCAGCCTGCATACCTCTGGTGACAGGTGTGTGCTCACTGCCTCCACAAGCAGCTCATACCGTATCACCTGCTGAGCTCTGACTCTCAGGAAGTCCTTCACTGGGCTAGCCCCACTTTATCTCATCAGTTCTGGCTGTTTTTAGGATCTGGCTCAGACACAGGAAACACTCTCATGCCTAGGTCAGGGTTGAAATGAACTTGAGATCCCTAAGCAGAGTAGGGTAGATCTTTGAAGCAAGAAGACACAGTGGAACGGAAATGAAGAAGAGAAAGCCAACGCCTGGTTCCTCAGCTTTGCTTTGCTGTGTCTGAAATCCTGTTGCCTACCATTCTGCCCTCCAAGATTTCATTGGTCTGATGGCTAGGTAAATCTACCCGTGTGGCTAGGCTCTTCCATTAAGATTCCCTAGCAGCTATGTACAGCACATGTCCCCCAGGATAGAGAAGTCTGCAGGACCAGCTGGTCTCTTACAGCATGTGACTACTCAAGCCATTTTCCATAGCTTAACTTATTAAAACTCCTGACAACCTGAGTAGCACGAAGCTGTCATTCCCATTTTGTAGATGAAACAGTGCTGGTGTCACTGCCAATAAACTAGAGATGAGGGCCAAGTGCCCCAGGCTAGAGGCCTGTGATTGGAACACAGATTCCAGATGGTCAGCACACAGGGCTGGTGACAGTGGCAGGGCTTGGAACCTGTAATTTGTCAGCATTTGTCAAAGTCCCCTGCGGAGCCTTTCAAGTGGGTGTGAGATCTCTGCTGTGCTACCAGTCTCTAATTTCAGGGACTTCTTCATGTGGTCTCCAGGTAGGTTGACCCTAAGCCTCACACCTGCCTGGCATGTAATTAGCACCTGGAAGTGGCTCTGGGGTGGCAGACAGCTCATGCCAGAAAGAGCCATTGTGTACAAGTTCAAAAAAGATGACTTGGGACTTGGCTGCTGCATGGACCAGTGCCATATCCAGAAGCTTCAGGAAGGTCCCACTCCATGCTTTGGACACACTGATGGTGCTTCACACATATGTCACTCGACACATCGCCCTCTTAAGAGAGCAGACAAGAGCTGGGACCTATAGCTGCCGAGGGGCAGCCTCACCCAGGTTGGCTGCTTGGAGGCCCTGGACCCAGAGTGTCTGAGGGCCCCTTTTTTCTTAGTGTCTCCTCAGTCTGAGGTTGTCTGAACCGTAGTACTTGGCTCCGTGGTTATAAGGCTCTCTGCCTATGGCTTTATGGGGGTGTCCGAGCCAAGACACTTGTAGCTATTCAGACTAGGCTCTCACAAGAGAGGTAAGGAGGTTTAGGGGAAGGTATAACTTGTGCCTAAGAGCCAGTAAGAAATCGGCGTGACAAGGTAAGTATAGATCTATCTTTCAGAATTCTCTGGTGCTGCCCACATGGGCTCCCTGCCCACTGACCACTGTGGGACTTGGCTCCTAGAGTTGCTTTCGGGTGACAGTTCAGGATAGTAAGGCTGAGGAGGTGTGCAGCTGACAGCCTGGTGTTAAGACAGGGGCTATGGGGGGCTTGCCCCACCCAACTATTAGCTTTCAACTGTTGGAGGATCATCAGGCAAGAGGGCAGCTCACTGGATTCAGTAGCCTGTCCAATCACACCCTCTTGCCTTTCTTTCTGGGAAGGTGACCATGTCTAAAAGACATGTTCCTAGGAGCCAGATACCTTCATGGGCAAGAAGTGACCCCACTTCTTAATTCTCATCTGTACCAGCCTCATCATGGCCCTAAGCAAGTGGTCAGAGGTTCTTGTGAGCACAGCCCTGCCAGGTGTCACTTTTGGGAGCCTGCCCTCCTGGCCAACTTCCCTGCCGTGGGCTAGCTGGGTCTGGGCCTGTTTCAGGATCACTTCCTGTGCTGGTAAACCATTGGCTACTCTCAGCCACCCACTGCCCTGTCCCAACCCTGTTCCAACCTGCCCCAGAGCCTGTAGGCCCAAGATACAGATAGCTGTGGCAGGGTCACATTTGTGACAATGGGATATCAGGCACCAAACATCAAGTGCCCTGTCATCACACCATAGGTAGTTATTGGCTCTGGGCCTCTATTGTTCATGTGGGAAATGGGCCCATCTCCATGCCTTCCCTCTGGTAGGGCTTTTTTTTTTTTTTTTTTTTTTAAATTTACTTTTTTTATTTTATGTATGTTGATGTTTTGCTAGTATGTATGTCTGTGTGAAGGTATCAGGTCCCTTGGAACTGGAGTTACAGATAGTTGTGAGCTACCATGTGGGTCCTCTGGAAGAGCAGTCAATGCTCTTAACTGCTGAGCCATCTCTCCAGCCCTTGGCAGGGCTATTGTGCAGAGCACAGGAGACTGTGGTGGGCATGAGGGATTCAGAGGTTCCTTTGGCCCTATGTGGTTAGGGACAATGCTTCTAACACACCCCAGCTCTGTTCCGAGTGCCAGGTGGCTTCCAGTTTTTTCAAAATAGTGGTCTGGTAGGAGCCATCCATTCTTGCCAGCAGTTATGTTAGTATTAGGACTGACCCTGTTCCCAGTCCCCACATGAAGGGGACTGACATACATTGCCTCTTCCAGTGTGTGGGCCCCAGCTGCTTCAGGGACCACCATCTACTGGCCCTGAAGGCAGTAAGGACACGAATCCCCCACATTACAAATGGACAGTAGGCCTTGTAAAGAGTACCTAACCTTTTGACTTTATCCCATCCAGGGTCATAGGGCCAGGGCAGTGACAAGGTCTTATATTGGGGTGACCCCAATGCTAAGAGCTACCCGTGAGCCAGTGGGAGCCGGGCCACAGCTGTGAAGGACCTATCGATGTGAAAAGCTCCTTGGCCTGTGTAAGCAAACTGGAAAAACCAGCAGCCACCTGAGCTGACTACATAGCCAGCATGCAAGGAAACACCAGCCATCCGACAGCCGTGGGAAGACACATGGTGGGGGATACCTGACTGGGCACAAAGACCAAAGCTATGTCCTCCCAGGCTCTAGCTGGGATTGCTGAGGAGAGTAGAGGGGAAGGGGGGGTTAGACCCCAGCCTCTGTCCCTTTCTGAGTAAACTCATGTCCTACCTTCTATGGTTAGGCTGGGACCACTTATGGGGCTTGTATCTGGGGGCCAAGAGGCTCACCTCACTCAGCTGTCATGAATCAAGTAGATAGAGACAGGGCTGTTATTAAGCATCACAGTGTCAGTACAACTCGACAGTGACCTAGCCTACCATGTCAGTCATCCTAGGGAAAGGGCCTGGAGTACTAACACCAAGGCTTAGAGCTGGGTGAGTCCCAGCTCACAAGGGACTTCCCATTGAATGTCATGCTTGTTCATGAGTCAAGGTGAGAGGTGCAGGGTGAGCTGTTGCTTTGCCTCCTACTTCAGCTCATCTCCTTGCACTTCCTGTGGTCCAGGCATGGCTGGCTGGTACTTTACCCTCTAAGATCAGGAGTGTCATCTGCTTCATCACATTGAGACACAAAAACTCGTCACCTCCCTTGCTGGCCACCAGGTATGGCTAGCAGTTCTGTTTTCTCTGAACAGTCCAGGCTATCCTAGATGTGCTACAAAGTTCATATCCCAGAGTATCCCCAGTGAGAACTCAGTCCCTTCCACAACCTGCAGGTCCCTCAGCCCCAAGCTGCAGGTGTCCCAGGTAGACAGGCATATGCTGCATTGAGAAAGCTGAGGTGTGGGGAGGCCCAGCCAGTATATGGAATCATGTCTGAGTCACGTAGTCCAGAGTTCCAGAATGCCTGAGAAGCCTGATGGAGACCAGCACGGTGGACCCTAGCCCGGTGTCCAGCCTGACTCACCTCCACTTTCTGCCTTGCCCAACTCAACTCCATTATGCCTTACGGAGGTCTGAAAGAGTCTAAGGACCCTCCACCTGCCTGCCCATCCCCAACCAGGGACACCCCAGGACCTGAGACAATGCAGCTTTGTGGGATCCTCCACCTCTGCTCACGCGAGCCCAGACACCTGAGACATTACCTCATCTGGGCCAGGCCCATGGGGCGAGGCTACCAGGAACCAGGAGGCAGAGGGTGGGGGGCCTGATGCAAGCCCCTGCCTGCTGCCCAGCCCCAGTGGTAGATGAGCCGATGGGTTCAGTGCCAATCCCCACTCTGCAGACAGGGAAACTAAAGCCTAGAGAGGGCCAGGGTTTTGTTAGTATCACACAGTACTAGCCTGCCTCTCACATGGCTGAGTTACTCCGAGATGAAAGTTATGGCTTTCTGAGCCCTTCATAACGACAAAAGTTTGGGGTGAGTAGACAGACACCTGTGAAGTATGCAGGCTAGTTGCCTAGTTGAGGTGCATGGCCCCAGCACACAGTATTGTATAGTGAGACCACAGGACGCCACAGAGCTGGGTTGTGGTTGGCACAGGTGACAGGGAAAGCCTCTAAGGTCTTTGTTCCACCCTCTGGTCCCTGAGCGTGCAGTGTGTTAGGTACAAAGTCACGAGTGCTAATTGTCCTGGGCCCTGGCCAGCTTCCTGCTGAGCTGGCTGTGGGCAGGCCTGTAGACAGGCGGGGCCAGAGTGAGCTTGGCCCTGGAAACAGCTTATCTGCCTTCTAGGATGGGCCCAACAACAAGACAATTAATTGTTCACCCACAGCTGGGTGGACATCATGTGGGGACTCACCCAGAGCCACCCCTGCCAACTTCTGTGAACAGTACTCGGGGCCACCAGTGGAGTCTGGGAATAACAAGCCCTGGATAGGAGACTGCAGTGGGTGGCATGCTCACTCAGACCACCTCCCTGTATGCACCAGCTTCCCTGTTCTCTGCTTCTGTATGCCCATTTATGTGTGCATCCTCCCCACACGCTAGCACTGCTTTTGACATACAGGTCTAGCGTGTACTCTGTTGAGCCCTCCATGGCTCCTGCTGCCCACAGACAAAGCAAGCGGGGCCTCTTTCATTAGAGTCAGGCCCAGCAGTACAGACAGCCTGCCTCTTCCGCTGCCCGGCCTCTGCATCCCTCCCTTGGGGCGCTTGCCCTCTTACCTTGCCCCACGTCATCCTTTCCTGGGAGCCTCCCAGCCCCTACCTTCATGCACTCCTCTGCTTCTGGGCATTCCAGGTTGTTGTTTTGACTCCCTGCCTCACTGCCACCTCCACAGTAGCACCTTGTCGCTGCCATCTCTGTCTGCCACTGGGGGCCTCAGCAGGGGTCAGTGAACAAACGAGCATGTGGGCAGTTAGTAAGCTGGAACCACTGAGTGGGAGAGAGTGCAGACAGGCAAGTCATGGCTCAGTCTGACAAAGACTGTGTCACCAGCCAGTGTCTGAATCCAGAGCTCCCACCACGTGAGCCTCATGAAGTAGACCAGTCAGGAAGCTCTGCTGAGCCTTAATTCAGATGGACCCAGGTCCCTACCTGTTGGCAGTCCCTTTATGCTTAGATTCAGTCAGGCTTCCCTTGTCTCTGCGCCCCTTGGACTCAGCATGGGTCCTGTAGCACCCACGCTCTGGATGGTTCTGGAGGTGCTGCACTGAAGAGAAAGGCCAGCAGTCTGTGGTTCTGCTTTCTTTCTGGACCTCCACGAGCTCTTCTGGGCTCTGAGGGTTTTCCCCTGCTGGTGCTATGCCAGGCTGTGTGGTAGAGACTGAAGCTGACCATTTATGAGACTGTCCCTGGAGCCAGACCATGCCCCATCTCCAGAGAAAGAGTTTTCTCCAAGTGCCTTCGAGGGAGCCTGCTCAGCAGGGCCAGTGACATGAGATGCAAGAATGGGGAGAGGCCTGTGGTCAAGTCATCCTGAAAGACCCTTTGCGTGGCCCCACAGTCCAGATATCCTTCACCTTGGACCTCACTCCCGGTGCTTGATCCCTACAAACTGCCTCCAGGCTCTGGACAGTTCTGCTGCCCCGCCTGTGAAGTCAGTGTCTGTAGTTACCTAATTTCTGCCTCCCTGTCTCCCCACACAGAATCTCAGGGTACGCAGCAGCGGGGGAACTGAGTTCTTCACACGATCAGCCACCAAGTTCAAGGGTGTCCTGGCCCAGAAGTTCATGTTTGTGGATGGAGATCGGGCTGTGTGTGGCTCCTACAGGTGATTCTCCTCTGCGACTTGGGGAGGAGTTGCCTCTGGTTTGCAGCTGGTTTCTGCCCTTAATCCTTGCATGTGACATGCTGGTTATTCCAGTTCATTGCTCCCAAAACTGCTGAGCTGTGTGCAGGACTGGGTCCACCCACTGTCTGAGGAGGCAGGCAGGAGGCCTTTGTCCAAACAGGCTGTTGTTCTATCCCATACAATCACTGGCTCAGGGATAGGGTGGGCTAGGTCACGGTGAATTTGCTCAAGACCTCTACAAAGTCACTCTAAGAGCCTTCTCCAGGGCCAGAGCCAGCTTTGCACCGTCACAAGGCAGGACAGATTTTCCACAGTCACTCTTGGATTGATGACAGCAAAGACACCAGTGACAGTCACTGTGGGTAGTTCCTAGTGCCTGAGGCTGCAGTGGGCATTCTCATGCTGCCTTCATGAGTCTAGAAGAGCCCCAGGGGTTTGCTGGGGGAAAGCTAGACATAGGCTCCCAGACTCAGGTTTGACCCCTTCCCCACCCATGACACCTGTGTTTTTATCCTAGGGCCCAGTGACCAGTCTGACAAACCCCAGCTAGAGTATGCACTGCCATGCTCACTGCCTCAGGCCAGGGGGAGTATGCACTGTAGATGCCCACTGCCTTGGACCAGGGGCACTCACTAAATCAGGGAGGCACATGTGCCCTGTACCTGACCACCTATCCTGCCTTTATATTGTAGCTTCACATGGTCAGCTGCAAGGACCGATCGGAATGTGATCTCTGTGCTGTCTGGTCAGGTAGTAGAGATGTTTGATCGGCAGTTCCAGGAGCTGTATCTTATGTCCCAGAGTGTCAGCCTCAAGGACATCCCCATGGAGAAGGAGCCAGAGCCAGAGCCCATTGTGCTACCATCTGTGGTGCCCCTGGTACCCACAGGCACCGTGGCCAAGAAGCTGGTCAACCCCAAGTATGCACTTGTCAAGGCCAAGAGTGTGGATGAGATTGCCAAGACTTCCTCTGACAAACAGGAGGTTACAAGACCCCCTGGGCTTCGGGGCCCTGCAGTGGCTGAGCGCCCAGGGGATCTTTCTGAGCTGCTACCACCCGTCCACCCAGGGCTGCTCAACCTGGAGAGGGCCAACATGTTTGAGTACTTGCCCACATGGGTGGAGCCAGATCCAGAACCTGGTAGTGACATCCTGGGCTACATCAACATCATTGATCCCAACATCTGGAACCCTCAACCCAACCAGATGAACCGCATCAAGATTCGTGACACAGCTCATGCCAGCACCCAGCACCAGCTGTGGAAGCAGAGCCAGGGGGTCCGTCCCTGCCCAGAACCATGCCCTCCCCCAGCACCCAGGGACTCCCAGGATGTGCTCCCAGCTGAGAATGGCTTCCCCAGGGGAACCCTGAACCACAGGCTCCTGTACCTAAGCCCCGGACAGTCCCTGTGGCAAGTGTGCTTGCCCAGGATGGTAGTGATATTGGCTGGGCCCTGGATACCCCAGAAAAGGAGACAACCCAAAATGGGATAGACCCCAGGCTACCAAGCACAACCAGTGAAAGCGAGGTCCCGCAGCAGCAGCAGCAGTTATCTGTGATGCAGGATGACCCTGATGGCCTGGAGACAGGACTCCCCAATGGGCTGTGTGATGAGGATGATGATGATGATGACTACGTGACCCTCAGTGACCAGGACAGCCTCTCGGGCAGCTCTGGCCCTGGCCAACGGCGACCCTCAGTGGCCTCATCCATGTCAGACGAGTACTTTGAGGTGAGGGAGAGATCAGTACCTCTCCAGAGGCGCCACTCAGAGCAGATGGCCAATGGACCAGGCCACCCACCCCAACGACAGCTGAGTGCCCCTCATGTAACCAGAGGAACCTTTGGTGGTCACCTGAGAGCGCCCCTGTGGTCCCAGGGTCGGAGCAGAGAAGATATAGATGCATCAAGGATACAGACACAACGCCCCATGGACAGGCAGGCTCAGGTGGGTCTGCTCCCTCATCCCCAGGTGTTCTGTAGTTACCCCAAGAGCCCAAAATGCCCATGTCCTGGGACACTGTATCCTTGGCTCCAGTGACACCCCTTGTTACAGACAGGGATGATGAATGGGGAAGAGTGAACTATACAGGGCCATGTGGCTGGTCATTAGTAGGCTGGGGATTCTCAGTCCTAGAGTCTCCAAAACAACCTTAACACACATTTCCACATATTCCCAGCTCCCACATACCCAGAGTTACAGAGTCTGATACAGCCGACCAGGTGGAAGGTACAGACCCTAGTCTGCAGACAAGGCTTAATGGCTGGTCACAGAGATGTGAGTCCCCCTTGTCTGAACTTTATGCTAAGCTGCCTCCCTGTAGATTTCTTTGTGTTCCTAAGGGACACAAAGAGTCCCTTTCTCTTCCATGTTGGGCAAGAGCAAATCCCTCCTTTGTCACAGTGGCTTCTGTAGACTAAATCCTTAAAGCCTTGGGTGTCCTGCTGCTGCAGGCATGGCCACAGAGCCCATCCTACCTGGGAAGAGTACTCGGCTGATCATGCCTGGCATGATCATCAGGCCCATGGGAAGCATCTTCAGGTAGCTGGCTAGAATGGAGCCTGCCTTGGCATGGTTCAGGTTCCGGGCAGACAGGGACCGCTGCACAATAACCTGGGACACAGGGGAAAAGACATGAAGACTCTCAGCCTTGGGGATACCTGTATCAGCATCTCCTTCGTGGGCCTCATGAGGTGACACAAGGTAGATGTAGTGGTATTATCCCTAGACTACCTAAGATGACCAGCCAGCGTGCCAGCACAGCTGACATCCCAGCAGAGTGCTCACCCTTCTGCTACACTTATCCCAAGGAAGCGGTCTCTAACTCCACGCAGCAGGAAGCATGGGCTCCCTGGTGTGTGTCAGAGCCAAGGGGGCCTGAGTGTGCCAGACTCCCACCTCCTGGACCCTCCTAAACACAGACATTCCTATAAATCCTGGGAGCAGAAGTTATACTGACGATATGAGAGGCAGAGCCCTAAACCCTAGGCTTCTTGTACTTCAGTAGTAGTGATGGTTGCTAGATGCCTGAGAGCACCGTCTCCTCTGAGGACCTTAGGTAGATCCTGATGGCCTCAGTTTCCAGATCTGCAGGATAGGGGTGGGTACATGAATAGGACATTTGAGTCCCCCGCCTCAGATCTGGTATTTGATTCTGCTGCTAGTTTGAACTTTTTTCTTCTTTTCCTTCTGTTTTTGAGACAGGATCTTACTCTGTAAAGCCCAGGATGGCTTGGAGCTTAACTATATAGTCTATGCTGGCCTTGAACTCACAACAATCCCTCTGTCTCAGTCTCCCAAATGGGACTTAAGGTATAGGTCACCACATCTGGATTTGATTCTGGAGAAAGTGGGAGGTTGGGGTGTATCTGTGATACACCTTGCTTCACAAAGGTTCCCAGCAGCCTTGTGGCGCCAGTACTTGCAGAATCTCTGGTGACCATTAGAGCAGATGTTCTGATGGTGTAGCTTCTTACCGGGTTATACAAGTGTAACTCTGAAATGTGTCTTTCCTGTGCTATTCTGCTCGCTGTCAACACCTGACTCACAGATAGGAAGTAGCTGTTCTGTCACTTCCTTCACATGTGGCTGCTATCACTGACCCTGGGCAGCTGGCCCTGTGACAGGTGCTGTTGTCCCAGGTGTCTCTGAGTATTAGTGAGCAGTACAGGGTACCCTCACACACACACACTCCTCAGCTTGCTTGTCCCTCCTGGGGAGATGTGTGCTCCCATCCCTGGCTTGGCCATTTCACCTTTCAGGCCTGCATCCCCTGATCTGAACATGGATCACCGCCACCCAACCAACTATGGCTGGCCGCTTTGGTATGGGAGCTGCTGGGCCGGCTCCTCAGGGCCCTGGGTTGCCATGCACTTGGAAGTTCTTAGCTGTTTTTATAGTCATGCTGTGTTGGAAGATGCTGCTGACCAACAGGAAGATAGTTCTCCTCTTGTCACACATATCAGCTGGGCACAGAAGTCAGGAGCCTCCTATGCTTACAGGATCCCAGGAGGCCTATTGTGAGCCCTTCTGCTTTATACCCAGGGGCAGTGAGGCCTGGGAGGGGTGACAGAGCCCCACCAAGTTTCATTTGCTATTGTTCTCTTTTTTTTTCTCTCTCCTGGTCCCTTTTCTTTTTCTTTTTTTAAAGACAGGGTCTCACTATGTCACCCTGGTTGACCTGGAACTCTGTGTAGACTAGACTAGCCTTGAACTCACAGAGATCTGCCTGCCTCAGTCTCTCAAGTGCTGGGGATTAAAGGTATGTCCCACCATGCCAGCCTGCTATTGGCTTTCTGATGACAAAATGGTCAGTACTGTGGGTGGACCTGTAGCTAGGGAAAGGCATGTAGTTTCAGCATGCAAGGGAGAGTTCAGTTAGACCCTCAGGTGCCAGTGAGAGTCATCTGGAGCCCAGGGTCTGTGTCTTAATACCAAGACCTGGCATCCTGTCGCAAACGTGGCTCAAGGTGAGACTAGGGAGTCAGGGCTGGTGCTGTGGCCACCTAGGATCAGCAAGGACCATCCTCTGTATTCCTGGTTGACCTTTTCTAAGCCTCTTGGGCTCCTTTATCTGCACTCACTCAGCCAAGAGGGCAGGATACATGCTGACTCATTGGCCTTCACTGGAAATGCTTCCGAATGGCATTCTACCCAGAGACCGTGGGGCTAGGCTGGGCCTGCCCAGTGGGAAGAAGCAAGAGGAGGCAGGGATTAGGGGCTCATTTAATCTCCTAGCAGGCCCTCCAGACTGCCTTTCACCCTCCTGGCTTGGCCCACAATCCTCAAAGGAAAAAGGTAGAGCCTGCTACAAGGTACCTGAGAGGCCTGGGCAGGAGGTAAAAGCCAGATAGGAGCCTTAGGCATCTGGAGTACCAGAGGAGAGCAGCCCTGCTTGAGAGCAACAGGTTACCAAGTGGAAATAAAGGCTCCGCCTCCCAGTCCCTCTGTCACCTCCCAGCCCATAGAGATTCCCACTTTGGAAATCCATGTGAGATATTTTTCCATTTGGTACACATCAGGTCTGTCTCTGGGCCTTGATGTTCAGCCTGTGAGTGGAGCTGGCCCTGCTGGACTCACAGGGAGGCAGGTGTGTGTGCACAAGACACTCTGTAAACCGTCCCAGTCCTCGCTAGCTGCTGGCCATGGCCTGGTTGGCTTATCCTATGATGGGCTCAGTGTGACTGGGGCTCTAGTCATCGGTGACCATCAGTGGACCTATGCCCACCACAGGGCCCTTCCCTGCTCCACTTCTCCAGGTCATCTGGAGGTTCATGATGAGGAGAGGTCAGAATGACCTCAGTCCTCATGGGATGGGACATCCAGGCTCAGATGGAGACACTGCTACCAACAACCCGCTCTGGTCCCCCATTCATATCTAACCCTGTTTGCAGATGGATGGAATGGGGCACAAACCACAAAGGGAAGAACCAGTCCATGTTATAGATGAGGAGACTGAGGCACTGAATGGTTAAACCCTCTGATGCGTGTCAGAGGCAAACCAGGCTCTGTCTGGTTATGCAGCAAGAGTCCTGTTAGCCCTCCCACCACGCCATCCAGGACCTCACTCTTTTTTTTTTTCTCTCCAGGGCCAGCATTTACACCGACATGGAAGCACTACCTCAAGGACCCCAGGGCCTTCCCGTTACCGGCCTGCTGCTGATGGCACCCAGAGCTCTCCTAAGAAAGCAAGCCCAGCCACAGCAGGCCCCCACCACTGGCAGCCCAAGGGTAGCCCAACACCCAGAGTGCTACCAGATCCTGGGAGCCCAAGACCAACCCGAAACACTCGCCTCCGAGCAGAGCTCAGGGCCACTGAGGAACATCCTAGTCCCTTCGGAATCCCATACTCCAAATTGTCCCAATCAAAGCACCTAAAGGCCAGGGCAGGTGGCAGCCAGTGGGCCCCATCCGACTCTAAGCGCAGGGCCCGAGACCACAAAGAACCCTAGCAGCCTAGATGGACCCAACCCCACCCCAGAGGGCAGCAGGTGGGGAGTGGGCAATGTTGGTGCTCACCTGATCAGTGCACCAGTACCAGGTAGCCATGATGGTCAGACCAAAGGTCATCCCAGTCCACGGGAGGTCTCCTGTGGAAGGGTCCCGGAACATATGCATGGCGTCTGCTCGCGGCAGGTGGCAGGTGGTGTTGGGGATGGTCCTAGAGGGGATGGCCTGGGCATATGCCGCCTCCAGCTGCTCATAACCACCGATCTGGTTGAAAGCTGGAGGGTTGGGCAGAGTGGGTTGGTTTCGGGTGGTCCTGACTCCCAGGACCCTCCTACCCGCCTCTCACAGATAACTTCATGCATCAAACTGGAACCTCTACCCATCTTTTCTGCTCCAGGAAGGGTTGAGGTTTAAAAAAAGAAAAAAAGTGAAATAGAGTATTTTATTTGTATTTAACTATTAAATGAGCATTTTGCACATGGGCCCACAGTGTCCTGTAGGCCAGCAGAATTCATGCCTAGTGTCTGGAAGCCTGCTGGCCTTGGGTATGGGGTTCTCTGCCAGTCTTTGGACTGGCCCTTCAAGGAGGTGGAAGTGGTTTTCTCTGTGTTTGAGTCATCGAGTATTGAAGCCATGACCTAGACTTTTGAAGGCTATGACTTCAATAGAGCTAAGACACTGCTGGCATTGTGGCCGCATCCTTCCAAGACACAGGGAAGGAAGACAGAGGCTCCTCGGAGCCTTATGTCAGGCCTAGCAGGTAGGACTCAGGCTAGGGGTCTTTCCTCTGAGTTCAGAACGTGTCCTATCTACCTCAGGATTGGGTGGTGCAAGGCCAAGCCAGACCTGGCTGTGTCTGTAGTCATTGCCCTCTCGTCTGGCCTCTATCTGACCATTAGGTCCCTCACCTTTAGTAGGTCCTGGAGATACAGGACCTGCTACTGGAGGGTGGGGGGAGGAACACACCTCCGTGTAGGGCAGCTTCTGGCATCTTCCCAGGCCCCCTTTCCCAGCAGGGTATGGAGCTAGGAGCCCAGGTAGGTTAGGGTCTGTTTCACCAGGAATCTCTGAGGAGGCCCAGAGCCTGAGTTGAGGCTTCACCTTTAAAGCCGCCTACTTTGAGACCTGTCTTTGCTCCCTCCCTCCCCTGCTGCTTGTTTCCCTCCCAGGACATGAGTATAACTCCCTAGTCTGTTTCTAAACTAGTGTTACCTGTCCAGCATACCTCCCTCCCTGCAGGCTTTTGTCTGGCAGGAGACAGCAACACCTCCTAGGACTCTGTACAAGATTTTAAGCACTGGAGGAAACACCTCAGCAGTTTTGTGGTCTGCTAATTGTGTGCTGCACAGCTGCCTGCTGTGGGGCCTGCCCAGCCCTGAGGGAGGCTAGTCAGCGCCTCCCACTGCACCCCTGTAGGCGGGAGGAAGCAGCCCATCAGCCTAGGAAGCCAACAGTGGCGCAGGTCAACTTTGGCTTAACCTTTAGAGCTCTTCAAGGTGCAGGGACAGCCCACCCATGCCCAGTCCCTGGACCTCACCTTTGACTGCCAGAATGACAGCACCCACCATCATGATGGCCGTCTGCAGGGCATCTGTGTATATCACAGTGGCCAGGCCCCCTGCAAGAAACAAGGTTGCTGGAGTGAGCATCCCAGGAGAGTCTGACCTCATCACCAGAGCTGCTGGTGGGTCTGTCCTTGCAGATGGGTGAACTGCACCAAAGTACCTGAGCGGTTAGCCAGGCCCCAGATCCCCACCTGACCACCTGTCAACTGGCCATTATCGGGCTTCCTGTGCTGTGAGGTTTCTCCTGCACAAATCCCTGGCTCCTGGTGAGTCCCCAGAACCCATACCTGCAATGGTGTACAGGGCCGAAATGGCAAGTGTGAGGATGGTGGACAGGTAGAAGTTCCAGCCTAGGCAGATGTGGACAAACAGGGCTCCTGCATACAGGTCAATCTGGGGAAAGCAGAGTTGGCAGAAGACAGATGTTACAGTGAGATTCAGGGCTCAGTGTTGGGGTGCTGTACTCACTGACTTTGTGACCCGGCCTGGGTGTGGGTGTCCCAGGGAAGAGAAATAGAGACCCTCTGTCAACTGCTCACTACATGGTGGAGTGATTGAGGATGGGAGAGAGAGCTGACTGTGGTCAGCTGTATGTCATGTTCAGATGTATGGCGGATGTTACTGTCACAATAAAATTCAAAGTGGCCAGTGCCCATCAGAGAACAGTGTTGTCATTGAATTTGCCTTCTACCTGGGGGATATGAAAGAGCCCTGTCCCCTCAGCTCCATAAGGGACCATGACAAGGACTCATCCGAGAGGAACTCCAGAGACTCATAGAGACTACATGCCCATCTTTCCTCACACTTCTCCCTGCTGGCTCCTTTCTATGTTTAAGAGACCTAACCATCTGGAAATTCTAACCTGGTCTTTCTGCTTTCATTTGGGCCCCTGGCTTTGAGCGTGTGTAGTGGGGACCAGAGTGGTATAGTTAAAGACGGGAGAGGTCAGCTTTCAGCTTGAGCAGAAATGTTGAGGAGAAAGGACTCTTCAAGACCCTATTTAGTATGACTGAAGAGGCTGAGGTTCATGGGGGCTGGGGGAGAGAGACTTCTCAAAGCCTGATATCTGCACCTGCCATCTCCAGGTGAGACTTGGCCAGGAGAAAGGGTGGATATAGGAGACTGCTGGAGAGCCAGCGATTCTGAAAGTCCCCTTCCTGGCTGCTGCCCAGCCACTCACGTCCAGCGCTGTGCCACCTCTAGCCCTCAGCTCCTAGTTCCCTGGCCTCGAGTTGTCTGCTCTCTGCTTCCCATCTCCCGGGCTACCCTTTGTGACCCACAACATCATGCCTTGTCTGTGGTTATCCTTCCTTCCATGGGAACAGCTGAAAGGGATTGGCACAGAGGTGTAGGGTAGAGCCCTGCTCATCATCCGAGGGAGACCCAGGGCACTGGTAAGGCCTGCCTGAACACCCACTGCCTGGCCTAAGCTTCAACCTTGTACTAATAGCTACAGGGACCTAGGTCTATCCTATATGGCCCCGTCTTGTATCCTTTGAGCAGGTCACCTCCCTCCTGGGCCTGGGCCATCTTCGTTCTTATCTGGTAAGCAGGGCACCAGTGGATATGAGCTGGGATAAGTGGAGCAAACTTTCTTCCAGCAGCCAGCCAGAAGCACTCAGCCTTTCATTCCTGCAGCCCTCCACCCTGCAACCTGTCACTCATTAGCTTGGCATTAATGGTCCAGAAGATGAGGGCCCTCCCTGGGGCTTACTGTCTTTTGTGCTGAATTCCTTAGTGGTCTGGGGGAAGCCACAGAGTCTAACCTAATTCCCTAAAATATAGGTGGGGAGATGGAGGCCAAGAGAGTGGAGGAACTTGCCCATCACAGCAAAACTCAGAGACATAGCCAAAAGACAGTACTGGACATCTATGTCCTGAAGGAAGGGTCATTCTCAGGTCTGAGGCAAGTCAGGCCTCTGCTACTGCTGCAGTGGGTTCTGACTTGCTCACACTCACTCATTCACAACCCCTTCTCCAGCAACAATGACATGTCCTGCCAAACTCAACAAGGGTTCCTTGCTTAGTCTCGTACCCACCTGGTTCTCAAAGCCCAGTTGTCTCCAGGAAGCTCTTACCGTATTGCCTGCCTTGATGTGTTTGTGTGCCAGGCACCATCCTGAGGGTCACAAATTCAGTGGCTCCTCTAATGCTCAGTCTCTAGCAGATGATTGTCAACATGGGACAGAGTTGCCTTGCTTAAGGTCCCATGGTCCCAGGAAGCAGATGAGGCCATCTTTTCCTGCTGCAGGACCCTGGCCCTTCAAGCTTCTGCGGGGAGGAACCCAGTGGTTGGGGTGCCCCCGAAGAGCTCAGTGTTTAGCTCAGCCCCACTCTGCCTCATGACGCATGCTGCACTCACTGGACAGGAGGGGTGTGAAAGAGGAAGGGGGAACCCTGCAGGGGAAGGGGGGCAGCTCCACTGGGCTCACAGCTCTGAGTGAAACGCTAATGTTGCCACTGGAGCTTCATCACATCTCCAGCTGATGGAAATGGGCGCTTACACTGTCACAGGAGGTGAAGGAGGCTGGAGCAGCCCAGGCCCTGGTCCACACCCTCTTCTTGCCACCCTATTCTTTTCTCTCTTGTGCTCCTCTGTGGAACCGCACAAAATTTCTATGACCCCTCCAGTGATCATCTGTGTCCCTATCCAAGGCCTTGCTGTCTCTGGTGGGAGGAAGGCAGTGCGGAGAAGGGCCTGCTTGTCTTTGCCATATTCTGCCTCTCGCCAGCTCCTGACACTGGGGACTCTTACCAAATACCCATCTGGTTTTCCCTTCCTGTCTCCTGCAATCCCTGCAGCCCTGCCTGTGCTTGCCTGTGCAAGGAGAAAAAGAGGATGTCTGTACCTGCTGGGCAGAAGGCTAGGCTTCCAGGCCCAGACTGACGGGCTCTTCTGTTTCTATTGCTACCTCTATGCTTGCTTCCTCACTGGGATCCTGTCTGTGTGTAGGGTCTGCCTGGAAAGTGCATTTGGGGATGGCCTGATCACCCACACCCAAGCACATGGTAGGCACACGACAAGTGCTGTGTTTCCCTAGATTAGAGAATGGAGCCAAAGCCTGCAGGCTAAACTCATCCCATGGCACTACTGTCCGTGGTTGGCAGGGCTAAGTCAGGACACAGGCTGTGGTGCTCAATGCTCAAGTAATTTATTCTCTAGACTTCTACGGGGGAAAACAAAGGAGGGGTTAGAGGTGGAAGCCAGTTCCTGGCTGTTATCTCCTTTCATCCTAAGGGCAGGATAGGCACACAATAGCACTGGGCATTATCAATGGAGAGAATGAGATGGAGAATGGATAGTTTCTGCTTGACTTATTGAGACAGGGTCTTACTCTGTAACCCAGGCTGGCCTTGAATTCATAGCAATCCTCCTGCCTCAGACTCTCAGATGCTGGGATCGTAGGGATGAGTCACTACACTCACCTATAACTTTCTAAGTGAACTATCATAATCCCAGAAAATGTCAAGGAAAGGAAGAAAGAGGGAGAGAAAGTAACGGGGTTCGGCCTGTGGAGAAAGGGGCAACAGGAGAGATTTGAGAATCCAGAGAGGTGAAGGTAGAGCATGTATCCCCAGAGAAGAGTGACTGGGGGAGACAAGTGCAGAGCCCTGAGGCACTGGTGTTTATGGAAGCGCACAGAGGCCAATATGGCTCACGTGCAGTGTGCAACTCTAGGGGAGAGGTAAGATCAGTGAGGTAGCAGGAGCAGAGCGAGGGATGGCCACGGCTAGCCTTTACTGACGGGCAGTGTGTCACGCTTCACTTCCCTATTTTTCTGGACATTAAATGACGGCAGTGATGGAACCCCGTTCAGACTCTTGGCTATGAGCTCGGGCTGTGATTTTCCACGCCTGCCATGTAGACCTGCTTGCTGGTGCTCCTGTTTGGATAACAGCAGCAGGAGGCCTGTGACCTCTGCCTGGACAAGCTGTACAGACAGGCAGGGCGTTCCTGGGCTCTGTGTCTAGGCCTAGTGTGGCCCACACACTTCAAATAGCTCCACTGTGAAGCCAAGACCCAGGGCGGGCCCAGCCTCTCCCAAACCAAGCGCAGCAATTAGTGCCTCCTCCCGCTTCCCCTCAGCCTCAGCAGGCAGCTGCCTGGTGCTGAGGCAGGACCTTGACGTGACTGCTCCCCATTTACAGCTGGTAACTCGGAGTCACCCACAAGGCAGAGTCTGAAGCCACATCCTGGTTGTTGTGGTTCTGACAGATCTCAGCTGACCTTGGCCTGGCCACCATCACCTTGTGAAGGACTCAGCAGCTGGTAGATGAGCCTGTCTCTAAGGCTCCTCCTATGCACTGTGCGTCCCTCTGCCCTCTGAAGTCCTGCCCAGTGGCCCACTTGAAGCCTCCCAGTGTAAGGTCTTAGGTAGAAAAGGAACCACCCTGACTCCGCCTATTTCCTTTATCCTTCATCCCAGCTCAGCTGAGAGATTCTGCAAAGTTGGCCCTGGCCACCCCCAGCTGATAACCCACCAATTCTGTGACCTCTCACAGCCTAAGGCTGCAGTCTCCTGTCCCACCGCTGCCTTTCAGAACAGTTTGTCTGTCCCAGAGGCAGACGTGGCACTTGGCTGGTTTTGTGAATGTTAGAACATGCCTACAAGTGTGCCCCAGTCCCAACCACTTCTTGTGGCTGACCTAGCTTCTCCTCAGAGGTTCCTGCCCTGAAAGTGTCCTTAGTGATAGCCCCCAAACACCTCTTCTGAGGCCCCCTCTCTTTCCTTGGCATCCCCCCCATGACCATCACATCCTTTTCTCCATTGAGGCCCAGTTCCATCTCCTCCTCATTCGAGCCCTGGCTCTGCCTGTCTCGTGTTTCCATCCACCTTCCACTGGAGAGTGGGCCCTGGACGGGCCAGAAGCAGGCTTTCTCCACTCTGCCTGGCTTCTAGGAGGTGGGTTTGGTGGGAAAGGGGTGGAGGTGAGAGGAGAGTAGGAAAGGAATGGTTCAACTCAAGGCCAGGCCCCACCAGATTGGAGAGGAATCCCCACAGAGAGGAAACTATCATCTTCTCTGGGAACATCTAGGAAAGGCTATGTATGCTGTTGCTGATGCCGTGGGACATAAGTCAGCATCCACCTCCCGGGTCCTGACCTCCACAGGACGCAGAGGATGAGGGCTGGGCAGGCTCCCTCAGTGTCCAACTCAGGCTCCAGCTCCTCTCAGGAGCCTGCTGCTGATGGAGGGAGGCTAGGCATCCCTGAGAAATTGTACTGGGCCTCCCATAACTACGAGGCCTCCCCCAAAGCCCACTGACCTTCCCCACAACCTCAGGTTCCCTATCTGTAAAACAAGGTGCTTGCACCAGGCAGGCCCTGAGCTCCTACTTTAAGACTGGAAGTGAGCATCCTATTCTGCTACCTCAGGGCCAGGTCCTAAGGGAAAGCTGTAGGCAAGTAGGAGGCCCAGTTAGACTTAGAGTGCGAAACTGGCAGGCACCGTGAGGCCTTTGGCTCCATCTAGTGGTAAGATGTGGCTCACTTTGAATAGCTCAGATCTCATTCCCGTCCTGCCTAGCTGGGCATCAGGAGATTCTGCCCAGGTTACCATCTCTCCCTGGTCCTCCGCTTCGCTAGCGGTGCACTCACAAGTTGCTAGATGAGCTAGTCTCTAAGGCCCCTCCAATGCTTTGTGCTCTCCCAGATCCTGACAGTTTCCATGCAGGAGCAGGCTGGGGACGACTCACCGATATCTTGGTGAAGACAGACAGCATCAGGGACAGGACAGATAAGTACGTGCGGATGCGCTGACCACCGAATCGCTTCTGAATGTATTCAGGCAAGGTGACATCTGGGGAGGCAAAGGAGACGAGGGTTAAAAGTGTTCTCAAGGGAACAAGGTGAATATCGGGGAGGGCCGGCCCCATCCAGAGGTTCTGCCTGTCCCTCCCAACTTGGTGAGGGTCAAGCCTCTGCCATGGCCCCAAGAAGAGACTCACCTCTGAAGATATGTACATGGGCACGAACACCCATGCCAGCGCCAAAAGCACATACGTGGCCTGTGAGGACAGAGGCATGGAAGGGCTGTGGGCACAGCTCTCAGTAGCCCTGCCCTGGCACACAGCCAGATGTGGCAGAGACTAGTAGTGCTTAGGCTACCCCCAGCCCCTTCTGCTTTGCTGTGAGAAGCTGGGAGCTTCTTATGGACATCTCTGGACTGCCCGGCTACCCAGCCTCCTGAATCTACAGACCAGTTTGCTGTGGAACTCTGCGTGTCACAGTCTGGCAGACCCTGACGGATACACATTGCTGGGAGCCACCCTATCCAGGGGCCAGTCAATGTGGCTGCACGCTCTACCCCAGCCCTCCCACAGGCTGTGCCCATTCTCCGAAGCTCACATTCCACTCAAAGCCGGCCACAGCCAGGCCTCCAGCAGCGCCTGAACCCGCCAATCCTACGAAGAGGCCAGAGCCTTCACTGCTTGCAAAGAGTGAGGCTCCAATCTGCAGGGGGAAGAGCAAGTCATCACTGGGAGTCCATCACATCAGCTCTACCCAAGCCAGAAACACCTCCTCCAACCTGACAGGTCT
This sequence comes from Mastomys natalensis, assembly GCA_021653895.1. NCBI lineage: Eukaryota > Metazoa > Chordata > Mammalia > Rodentia > Muridae > Mastomys > Mastomys natalensis. Next base: position 83,663 of record JAJTUV010000337.1, read on the forward strand.
AAAGGGGGAGCACACCCTGTTCACATATGAGGGTCCCAGGCTCAGATGTACATGTTGGGGTACCCATAGGTAAGCCACAAGGTGAAAAACAAAAAACAAACAAACAAAAAAAACCCTAGAGTTTTTCAGACTCCAAAGCCCTTTATAGAACTTATAGCAGTTTGTCCCTACATTGCCGACTTGGGGGGTCTCCTCCAGCTCAGGCTTATCCCATTGAGCTGGTATTAGACAGGGGACCTTGATTGAGGCACATAAAGAGTCCTCAGGGATACACATCCTGATAGGAGTTGGCCCTGTGGACAAAGGAGCAGCAAGGAGGTGGGGGAACTCACCGGCCACCAAGCCATGTCTCGGCCTGCCAGGAAGTAACCGCTCACTGTGTTCTTGTTGGCTCGACAAGCCGACTGCAAGAAAAGCAAAAGGTAGAAACTGCAATGACTGTAGGATGCTGCTGCCTCTGGCAAACGCCTGGCTCCTCCAAACACTGAGCATTGCAATGTGATCTGCAATGAGAGAACATGTACACACACACACACACACACACACACACACAAACACACACACACACAGAATGTTCACAGTACCATTATCCAAAAAAGCCCAAACTCCAGCAATTGATGAAGAAACCAAACAGGCATATCCACACAATGGAATATTATTCAGCCAGGAAAAGATACACAGTTAGCCTACGTCCAGTTTATTTCCGGTTTCAGAGTTGGGCTATATTGCTTTCCTAAGGCAGAATGACCAGTCCTATTGGTCAAGCAAGAGGGGTTGGCTTTACAAATGGTTAAAAAAGGGGGTAGCAACAAAACCTCTAAACTGTTAACTCCAAAGTGACTGTCCTTTCGAGGCAGGGCAGGAGCAGGGACCTTGGGTTCCTTTAGGTTTTTGGTGCAAGGAACAAGGCAGGGGGAACTGTATTTAGCATTCAGATGGAAACTGGCCTATTTCACAGGCAGCAAGCCTCTTCCTTCTGATGTCTTGGAGGGTCAAGGAAGAAGCCTCTTTCATACTAGGGAAGTGGAACTTCTGTGTAACTGTCTCCATTTTGTTTTTTAGAATTTCTATTTTTATTTTATGTGTTTGGGTGTTTTGCCTGTATGTGTGTCTTGTACCATGTGTGTGTCTGGGGCCTTCAGAAGACAAGAGATGGTGTCGGATTCTCTGGAATTGTAGTTACAGATGGTTGTGATCCACTATGTGTCTGGGAATTGAACCCACATCCTCTGGAAGAACAGCAAGTGCTCTTAACCACTGGGCCTTCTTTTTAGCCCTATGATTGACTCCATTTTGACTCGGCCTGGCCCGTCGGGACTGAGTGTACTCTAAAACAGTGGTCTTTGCCACTTGTTTCTTTAACAGCTCCCCCTCGAATCAAACCTTCAGCATCAGAATTACGTGCAGTTATCATCACTTGGAATATCTGGTTCAAACTCAACATTCAGATCTGCTGCTACATCTTCCTGGTCACGTGCATCTCATTTTTAAATGTGCGTGCGTGTGTGTGTGTGTGTGTGTGTGTGTGTGTGTGTAGGTCAGAGGACAAGGCCCAGTGTCAGTCCTCATCTCCCACTTTGTTTGAGATGGTTTCCTGCTGTTCAGTGCTGTGTACACCAGTAGCTAGACTGTGACCTGGGATTCTCCTACTGGCCTCGAATCTCCCTGTTCTCTGTATAGTCCTGGCTATTCTGGAACTTACTCTGTAGACCAGGCTGGCCTTGAACTCAAGAGATCCACCTGCCTCTGCCTCCCAAATGCTGAGATCAAAGGTGTGTGCCACCACTGCCAGGCTGAGTTCTGGGTTTTTTTTTTTACCCAGGCCCTCACGATCTTTACCTACCAGGCTATCTTCCAGCCTGTCCCTAGAAGAGTGCTGAAGCGGCTGCTAGGGGCTGCAGGTGTTCTGCAGGAGGTGGGCTTTGCTGACTCAAGGCAAGGCTATACTGGTTTGATCTGGCCAGAAAGAGGCTGTTTTTCTTTATTCCTCAGTTCACTGTAGTCTCAGTCAGGAGCCTTTCCTTGTATCTATAGTCTTCCCCATGGAGCTTACTCATTCCTAGCTTTTGATTTGGAGCGAGAAATTGGCAACTCTTGTGTTCACTAACAGGCCATGGCAGGTTACTAATCAACCTAATTTCAGTCCCGTGTTTCAGGAATTAGGGAGGCCTGACATGAGGAGAGGCACCAGGAACATCCCAGCAGTGGACAGAGGGAGCACAAGCTCCCTGTCACATATGGACATGACTTGTCCATATAATTTAGTATATTGATGATATCGAAGGTTATGAAGGTATGCTATTGATAAGAAATTTAGAGATTTTGTGAAAACTAGTAAAATGTGACAGAAGGCTGGAGCATGTGGTTGGTAAATGCCACCAAAGACAGGGCTGCTAAAACAGCTTGTAAAAAACACACACACAGGCACACACACACACACAACACACACACACGCACAATACTACACACATAGCACATACTACACACACCACATACACACACACACCACACACACATACCACACACACATACACACACTCACACACACACCATGGGGTTCAGTGGTTAATAGTATTGACTTCGGGGCTGGAGAGATGGCTTAGCAGTTAAGAGCACTGACTGTTCTTCCAGAGGTCCTGAGTTCAATTCCCAGGAACCACATGGTGGCTCACAACCATCTGTAATGAGATTTAATGCCCTCTTCTGGTGTGTCTGAAGACAGCTACAGTGTACTCCTATAAATATAATAAGTAAATCTTTAAAAAAAAAAAATAGAGTATTGACTGCTCATCCTAAAGATCTGGATTCAATTCCTAGCATCTACACATCGGCTCACTAGCATCTGTAACTTCCAGAGGATCTCTGGCCTCTATGGACACTAAGCAGATATGCACATAGTGCACAGACTTACATGTAGGCGCAACACCCATTCATATAAAATCAAATAAAAATTAAAACCAAACCAAAGCAGGATCTGGAAAAAAAAAAAAAAACCACCCAGCTCTGTTGATGGCTGTAATGAGCCATTAGTTATTTAGCATTTGATTATATAATTATTGTATTAGTGCTGTCACTACTACCACCATCACCACCACATACCACCACACACATCACCACCACCCACCACATCACACCACCACACCACCACCACCACCACCACTACATCCACCACCACCACCACCACCACCACTACATCACCACCACCACCACCACATCACCACCACCACACCACCACCATCACCACCACACCACCACCACCACCACCACACCACCACCAATGTCCATATCACTAAGCACTACTGTCCTACTGGTACTACCGCTGCTATAGATCCAGCAGGGTCCTGTCTTCACCTGGTCTCTTTGGTATATCTCACCCTGTGAAGTAGATGCTGTCCCTGCCCTACAATAGGAGTGAACATGTCTGCTCTCTCATTCCCCAGCTCTTATCTTGGGGCAGGTTTGTAGGAAGAAAGAAAAGGACGACGGTCCCCTGCAGAGAGCCCGAGGGTTCTCACTGCAGGGTGCCTGAGGCGGATGAGGCTGCTCTGCTGCACTGCCTCCCACTTAGGAGCACCCTAAAAATTGGCATTGAATGACCGGCAAGGGGTGGCGCCAGCTTTAATCCAGCATTGGGAGGCAGGGCAGGCGTTTCGAGTTCGAGGCAGCTGGTTCTCAGAGTTGGGTTCGGATAGCGGGTACACAGAGAACCTGCTCGAAACAAAAAAAAAAAAAAAAAACAAAGATTGCTGAGCTGTCACAGGAGGCACTCTGCTGGGACCCAATGCTTTGTCTTATCGAAGACAACTGCAGGCCTTCTCAGAGGTTTGGAGGGGGGATATGGACACAGAAAGGGCCTGACAACTCCACAGCAGGTTCTGGCTAACTGGATTTGTGGCTAATCCTGTTCTCCAGAGAAACTGAGTAGAGTACGAAGCAGATTGGCGTTCAGCTTGACCTCCACTTGATCTAGCTACTAGAACACATAATAAGAGTGTTCGCAGCGACACAATAACAACGACACCCAAGGATTTGCTGGCCCCAGTTCTGCCTGAGAGCCCAATGGACCACACAGGTTCTTACCCATATGCCCACGGCCACATTCAAGGCAAAATATACAGAGATGACAATAATGTCTGTGATGCTGAGCTGGGATCCCGGAGCATGGACGTCCCCAGTGGAGTTGTCAGCCATCCTGCAGCAAGCACCATGCAGAGCTCAGGGACTGAGGAGAATCTAAGTCACGAAGAGCTTTCTGAGCAGAATTAATTGATCATTAAACCAAGTGAGAAAGTGACATCTGCTGCCCATGGTGTGGCCTCATGCCACAGGACTGCTTCAAAGCACAGATAGGTCCTGCTTTGCTCTGCAGTGGAAGGTGAATCCCAGAGGGCAGGAACTGAGGTGATCTGGGAGGAGTGCAGGCAGAGGGAAGGAACCTTCTTAAACTCTGAGTGGGTTGGGAGACAGGGAGCAGTTCTGAGTGAAATACCAATGCCCAGTTTAGTGTCACCTAGATTTAGTTTACTTGAGTGTAGAGCATTAGGATGGCTGCCTTACCTTGGGACATCTCCCTGAGGGACAGGTTTGTCTCAGGAGTTGTCGGGCTGATCTAAACTCAAGATGGTGGCTCCTGACAACACCAGGAGAACCCCTATGCCAGGTCCTAAGTCCCGTCGCCATTATTTCTACTGTTCTTCTAGCAACAAGACAGACCTGACGCTAACACTTGGCCATCCATTTACACCCCACTCCAGCCTGGGCCAATACCTGTCAAATACCAAGGATCCCTTCCCATTCTGTAGTTGTTCCCATGTCATGACCAAAGTCACCACGAAGTGTAGGTGACATCTCAGTCTAGTCAAGGAACAGAGGCTGAAGGCTAAGTTATCTGTCCCCACCTTTCAAGGGGCAGAGCTAAGTTCCCTGTAAATGTAGACCTGGGTCTCAGTATGATGGCAGTGGTGGCTCTGGTTTCAGTGACACTCTACCAAGACACGGCATCCAGTCCCCAGGGACGTTCATGCTCAGCAACTGCATCATGCTCTGATCAGTAGCTTGGCTCGTGCTCTGTGAAGTGTTTGGAGTTTAATTTTACACGAAACCCTTCCAGAAGTGTTAATGAGTGAGCGTCTGCCACCAGGAACACATGAATACAATCTCACCCAGTCTGCTACTTGGCAACCCTGAGCAGAGACTAAAGGTTAACTCTTCTGTGTAGGACAAGATCATGAAATTTGAGTTTCTACGGAGTACAGGCTTCAGTAGGCTTACATGGATCTGTCTCCATTTTGCTGCAAGTTGGCCTCAGTACGGGTGATTGCCTGCAGTGTCTGTGAACCAAATACCCACTTGGACTAATCTGAAAGACCCACTGGGTGACATTCAGATTTACTGAGTGTGGTGGTTTGAATAAGAATGCCCCCCCCATAGGCTCATATATCTGAATGCTCAGTCACTAGGGAATGGCATTATTTGAAAAGATTAGGATTAGGTGTGGTTTTACTGGGGGAAATGTGTCACTGAGGTTTCAAAAGCCCAGACTAGACCCAGTCTCTCTTCTCCTACTTTTGGATCAGGATGTAGCTCTCAATTACTGCTCCAGTGCCATGCTTGCCACCATATCCCTGTCGTGATAATAATGGACTGACCCTTTGAAACTGTAAGCAAGCCCCAGTTAAATTTTTCCTGTATAAGAGTTGCTTTGGTCAAACAGTGACTAAGACAATATGAGTGGCTGAACCAACAGCCATTGGCATCTCTTCTCAGCAGGAAGTAAGGCACTGACAGATAACCTTGCCTGTCTCCAATCAAAGAAACATTTCAAAAGAAAACGAATTTTCTTGTTCTGCCCTGAAGGATTTGAGCATGAGAGAAATGACACCTGTGCTCTGCTCTGCTCCTGTGCCCAGCCATACCCCCCACATTTACACACATGAAACAGGACACAGCCCTTCTGGAAAACTCAGCCCAAGAAAGAGGAGGATTTCCCTACCTTGTTGAGAAGGTGTCTGGTTCTCAGTCCTTCTTCTGTCACTATATCTGAATATGACAGATGAGGAAGTTTATAAAGAATAAAGATTCATGTAGCCCATTGCTCTGGAAACTGGTCAGAGGGACACATATAGAATGGCCCTTCTTTTGGGTGGGCAACCCTAAAACTCCAGAAGCAGGGCAGAGAAGCATGTATCCAAGAGATAATAGCCAGACTTTGAAAACAGACCCACTCTTGAGCTATAACACAGGCCAATGGGCAGCTGCATGTCAGGAGCTCTGAGGACAGTTCAGACTCACAAGACAGAGTACAGGTCGCTCCTTACAGGTCTTGGAGGATGGGGGAGGTTTCATGGAGTCAGGGTGTTTCTGATTCCTTTGTGGGTAGCAGAAGAGAGGAGAGAGATAGGTATTGAATTACCAAGAGGGAATGTGTAACTACAGAAAATGAGGACGAGGGGCACATCTAGTTGAGGTGTGCCCATTTTACTAGTGAGAGGAATGTGTTGCCTCTTTTTGCTCTCTGATGTCCCAAAGACTGGCAACCTGAGGTCTGTACACTTCTTTGGGGAAGTGAGACCAGCACCTGTTATTCTTCTGATATCACAGCACCTGAGGTGTCTGTTAGGGAGTTATCGCCACAAACAGGCTCTGAAGATGGGGACTGACATTTCCAGAGCAAAGAGGCTGCTGCGGGTGAGCTTGGCCTGAGCAGAAGTCTGGTCTGGATTCTAACAGAAAGACAAGTAAGTGATATCAGATGGCTAGATACATAAACAGACAGAGAGATGAGTGACACTGGATAGATGATGGGTTGATGACAGATAGACAGACAGATAGATGGGTAGATTAGTAATTAATAGGTTCTAGATAGGGAGATGACATGATGGGTGGATAGATAGATGACTGACAGACAGATGACGATGGATAGATAATGGATGGTAGAAGGATAGATTATTACTAATCTAGGTGATAGGTAGATGATAGCTGATAGAAAGATCCTCTCATTACACACAAGCCACATATCTGAACTGCTGGAATAGGACTCAAAGGAGGCTTACACAGAGGGGAAAGATGGAAGGGTAAGACAACCATCACCTTTCATGCTCCAGCATGGCCTGAGCATTCTGTAAGACTGCAGCCTTTGCAGCGAGGAACCTTCAATCATGCTGGAGCTCCTCTGGGCTGGTTCAGGCTGGTTCTAACTTCTGCTCAGAGAAGCCCAGGGAGAGTCTTGCGGACTTGACGGAAGGCAGCGAGGATGAACCCACTCCTTTCATTCACTTATCAAACCTACACAGGTGACACTTCCTAAATGCCATTGTCCACCTATGTGCAGCACCTGCATTTGCTGGGCTCTGCAACCTCCTGGAGCCCTTCCTGCCAGGCTTTCCTGGCAATCAGAGATTGCTGCTGATCCAGTGGCTGAGCTTTGGGGTGCTCAAGTCCAGGTGGCCACAATCCAGTCCCCATCATCTCTGCCTCTACTCCAAAGTTTCAAGGCCAGCTCAGGTCCCCAATCATCCCCATCACCGTCACTAATACTGAGTGTTCACTATGCATCCAGACCCTGTCTACCCAACACTCTCAACTCTCTGGTAGATGTCAAATACTGTGACCAAATATCTGACGAGAAGCAACATAGAGAAAGAGTTTAATTTCAGTTTAGACTCATAATAGAGGATGCATGATACCTGTAGCTTTGGCATGGCAGTTTGAGGCTGGTTTCATTACGGTGTTGGATGTAAAGTTAGATGGAGTGTCCTCTAAGCCTACTCCTTTGTCCACCAGCCAGACTTTACCTTTTCAAGGTTCTACAACCTCCTAAGATGGGACCACCAGCTAACACATGAGCCTCTGGGGCAGATTTTATGTTCAAACCAAAGCATTGATTACCCAAGGCACAGAGACAGTGAGGAACCTAATGAGGGTCACACAGTAACCTAGAGGGAAGGATACAACTGTCTACCCAGCCAGGTTTCCCCTACTGCCTACTGTGGACGGACCATCACAGGCTTTCATAAAGGTGTGAACAAAGGATCCTGTTGTAATGTTACACCTTGGAATTTCCCAAGGAGTCTCATGCTGAGGAAAAAAAAAGGCTGAAACCTGGTACCAAATAAAGAGGAGAGATACCACACCATTCTGATAACGCATCATAGCCCAGACAACAGGTCAGCGATGGACATGACCACGCCTTGAGCAGGATTATTTAGCTACGTATATCTCTTGCTTTCTCTTTAAATCTAAACCTCTGTCAGGCCCTCTGGAAGATGGACTTGGGCCAGGAAGTATCACAGGTCCTTTTGTTTTTCCTCCCAGTGTGGCCACTTTCTCTACTTTCACAAGAATCTGTTAGATTGGCCCACTGAAGATAAGTGTCCAAGCCTAGCTTGTTAGGTCTGCCCAGACTCAAGAATGTCAAACAGCTAACAACATTTACTCACGGTGGTGCCTGCCTTGAATCTCAGCACTTTTGAGTTGGAAGGCAGAGAGGCAGGGGTGTCTGTGTGAATTTGAGCATTAGCTGGCCTACAAAGCAAGCTCCAGGCCAGCAAGGGACCTGTGGAGATGGCCTGGTGACAACACTCCTCTTTTTTCATGGAGATGTTTCAAATTAAGAATGTTACAACCTCGTTAAGTGCCGTGTGGACTGCAGGACAGGTTTGGTGATGATGTACACTGCTCTAAGTGAATTTACCAGGAAAGCAGAAAAAGGCAGACAAGTGTGTATTAAATACATTGGTCTAGATGAGGAGAGGCGCTGAGGGGCTGTTAATTAGTCATCTCATAGTCCATTTGTGTGGGGCCCATAGCTGAGTGGATAAGCTAGTCTTGTTAGTTAGAATTGGATTATTATGTGTGTATGATGGGAGGGGTGGGCATGGCACAGCACACATGTAGAGGTCAGAACTTGTGGATTTGATTCTGTTTTCCCAGCTTCACATGAGCTCTGGGGATCAAGTTCAGGTGTCAAGCTTGCGTGACAAGTATTTTACCCACCGAGCCATCTCACCAGCCCTCACTACTTCTGTTAATACTTTCTTTTAGGTTATTGAGTTACTAGTGACTATTTATGTGGGTTATTTTGTTGTTGTTTTATACATATTGCCTTGGTTTTGTACTGCTCTGAAAACATCCATGACACATATCCTCCAACAAGGCCATTCCTAAACAGTTCCACAAACTGGGGACTAAGCATTTAGACCCATGAGTCTATGGGGTCGTTCTCATTCACAGGACCACACATGTATGGTGGTTAGTCATTTCCATCTCCATTGCCCTCTTCCCCCGAAGCTCTTCCCAAGAAACCTCCCTCCACTGTCCACATCTTTCTCGTGTGCCCCACTAAACTTAGCTAAGATGCTGGCAGGAGTGTGGGTGGCAGGTAACTCAGTGGGAATGTTACTGAGGAGAATGACACACCTCCCCAGGAACCATTACCTCATCTTCCTCAGCAGCACCTTCTGGGACTAAAGCTAGTTGGCAGGGAGGAGCGTCCAGCTTGGTTCCAGCTTGATTTCTGTGTTCTGTAACCATGGGGTGGTGAGTTCAGCAACAGTTATCTTACTATCACATTCAAGTGGGCAACCAAGAACTTGTATTGTCTGGGAGCCTCTGGGGTTTCCCTGACCAGTGTGGCATCCCATACCTATCAGACTATTGAGACAATGGGCCCCAAGAGAGAAACTGTCCTATTGCAGGTGGGGGGCACAGACTAAATTGCCGGGGCTGCCAGCACCCTGCTTTGACCCTAAGGGCCTCAGTACCATTTTCATGCAAATGTATGCACCATGGCTGTTTGGTTAATACTTGGTGTCAAAGTCCTTCACTTCTCTAAGCCAGCTTCCTTGTGATAAAGCTGCTTTCTCGATGTTGGGACAACCTCTGGCATACAGTGTGTTCAATTACATTTTCATTACAGTTGTCACAGAACTTGGCAACTTCTTTTTTTAACTTTTAAGTGTTAAGATAGGCAGCTGGCCACGCAACAAAGTTCAGATTCAGATGAAAGCAGACAAGCAGGTAAAAACAAGGCCCCGAGGGACTGACTGCTGGGTATGCTCCAGCTCTGCTGCGTGTATGGTCAAAGCAGGCAGACCCGTGGTGTGTTCATCTCGGGGACCTAGAGTGCTAGAAAATTAACATTCAGAGTCAGTGGCATTTTATAGATCTCATGGTAGGAATTAGAGACTGAAGTTGTTTAGAAAACACCTACATTCACTTATGTATTTATTTATATAGTGTATATGTGCCTGCTCATGCATCTTCCATGTATGTATGCCATGACATGCATGCAGAGGAAATTAGTTCTGTCATGTGGGGACAGGGGGTCCACATAGAGTTTGGGAGGTATTATCACAGTGGATTCCTTTTATAAAATAATCTGGAGTTCATTTGTTCAAATTGGGAAATTTAAAGTAAACTCTCAGGTTGCTCAGTGTGAAACGGGAGTAATGGAGCAGCAGTCAGCCAGAGCCTGGGAGGGAGGAGCGGTGAGAAATCTGGCCAGAGGCTGTTTCCTGCTCACACTTGGGCCTGTAGCTGTAACAGAAGAAGAGCTGACAAGGAAGAGTTGATGAATAGGAAGTCAACGTCCTATTTTTAGGAAGGGAGAAATCCTAGTACTAGAAGGAGCCACAGGTCATAGAAAACAGAGTGAGTCAACTAGAAAATCCACAGGCTAAAAATCAACCTCAAACCACACGTCAAAATCCCCAGGCTGAGGAGGTAAAAGTCTGAGATGAAGCAGGTGAGCCTGTGAATGAGCAGGCTAGGAACCAAAGTCACAACTGCACGTCCCACTCAAGGGCCATGCCTTATCCATCCCAACGGCTATACAGCCCCATCAGAGTTCTAGAGGGCCCAGGGAGAGAGCACGGCACCACTGGCAGCAGCCACCTCTCTCTGCAGGGGTGATCGGGTCTGGCCATGGGCTAGGTGTTGATGACCAATGGTCACCAAAGCCACCGGAGTCTTACACCCAAGAATAATGGAATTCAGAGGTGTAAACAGACTACATTTAAGAAAGCAAGATGCTGCCGGGCGGTGGTGGTGCACGCCTTTAATCCCAGCACTTGGGAGGCAGAGGCAGGCGGATTTCTGAGTTCGAGGCCAGCCTGGTCTACAGAGTGAGTTCCAGGACAGCCCGAGCTACACAGAGAAACCCTGTCTCGAAAAACCAAAAAAAAAAAAGAAAGCAAGATGCTTCAGGGGATGGAGCCCAGAGGCCTTTCTGGGTCTTATGGTGGGACCTGGATGACCATTGAGATCTTTATTGAAATTGGCCACTCTTGAGCAAATGGAGGGTCAAGCTAGTGAGAAATCAACATACTTTATGCTATTTCCTGGCCCAAACAGCCACCTGGAGAGTTACTTCTACATCCACTGGACTAACCTGATTCCTTAGGGGTCCCCACTCTCACACCTACTTGACTGGGCACAGGTGTGGGGACTTGGAGCAAAGAAGTTGAGAGCCAGATGGTGACGGCTGAACTGTTTTATCTCTACAGTCATTCACGGTGCTTGGCAATACCCTGTGTTCTTGATGATGCAAATGCACTATTTTTAACACATTTGTCACAAGATGGCATTACAGTCACTATAAATTAAAAACTAATACTCCCTTCTCCTACCTATGATCAGCCCCCACCTCCATCCTGGGCCCATCCTGGGCAGGTCTGGATCCCACTGTGTAGGCCAAACTGGCCTTTAACTCTCAACACACCTGCCTCAAACTCTTGGTGCTGAAATTACAAATATGTGTCACCATGTCCAACCTAACAGTCTTTTCTGTTAAGGAATTTCAGAGTTCAAATTCACACCATCTCTGATTGCCAAGTAGAGAAGGCATTCTGCTAAGGGGGCCTCTGGGAAACTCTGAAATTAGAAAATTAGTTGCAGAGGTTTACTCTGAGAGAGGAAGTGGGCTGATATGTCTTCCTTGCTGGCCCTCTCATGGCTCTCAGCACTTTCTGACCATTAGCACTGGCCCCTCCAGGACCTACCTGTCTGCTCTAGCATCATGCTCTAAACATTGTGCCCAAATGTGAACCTGCACTCCTTCCTATTCTGCTCCTCTGGGATAGCTTCTTCATGCTCTTTGGCTCTCTGACAAGCCCTATGGCAGCTGGAGTCAGGGCCCTCTACCTCATACCACCCTGGAGCAGATGCTGAGGTCTGAGTTCTCTACGCAGAGGCAATCTTCCATCACTCATCTTCCTTTACTCCTCTCTTGTAAATGTGACTGCTTCATGGATGTCACCTAGAGGACCAGAGAGCTGGCGCCTCAGTGGCCTGAAGTGCTGGAAAGCACATCCCTCAAACAGCATGCAGTGACCTATCCTCCCTTATCAGACAAAGAGCCAGCAGGGACCTACACACTCAAGACCACTACAAAGTGCTACCCTTGTTCAAAGTGAAATGCCAGTTACTTCCTCCAGTGCTTTCTAAAGGGAGCATGAGAAAAGTCAAAGAACAGGACAGTCACAGCTGAAGTTTCTTCAGCACAGACCAGAACTGAATTCCCAACCACACCCCGGTCTCCTCATATGGTGACACTATGTTCCTAAAGCTCTTCCAGTAGCTGTCAGGGAGACATGCCCCGATCCTACCTATTTGTGAAGAGTGGGACTCCTTCCCTCCTTCCAGGATCACAAAGGCAAAGATGTATTTTCAAACTGGGTTTGAAAACTCAGGATTGAACACCTGTTTTTTCCTTAGTGAAATGGGGTTGGTAGGAGTGCAGGCCATTAACACTCTGGGGTCAGGCCTGCCCCATGATACAAAGAAGATGGACAGAATTATAAACTTCAGGGGCTGGAGAGATGGCTCAGTGATTCAATGTACCCACTGCTCCTGCAGAGAACCTGGGTTCAGTTCCAAACACCAACATGGTGGCTCACAAACAGCTGTAACTCCAATTTTAGGAGATCCAATGCCCTCTTCTGAACTCTGCTTAAAAACAGAAATCTAAGCTTGAAACTTTAAGTCAGACAATTTTCAATACTACTGATCTTCTGTGATGCTGCTGCGGGCCTGCCCCACTGCCACCCGACCTCCTCACCCAGCGTGACTTACTGCATCTTGGTCTGGGAATTGGCTGTACTTTGAAGAGAGCAGAAGGGACTGTTGAGCCTCTGATGAAGGCTGTGAGCCTTACTTCTATTTCAACTAAGCGACTTTGCATCAAGGACTGGCAGGGCTTCTGAGGACCTATAAGAGCAAGAACTGCCTCACCAGATGAAGCACTGTATGCACAGCTCAGATGCTGAAGAGAAAAAGCAGCCAAGTAACTCAGGTCTTCAGTGGCTGTCTATTCCAGCTACAGAACAACCATCCACATACAGAGGTTTAAAAAAAACACAAGGTTTTATTCTTTCTTTAGTTGCAGAAAATAAATACAGCCACATACTCTACATGCCCATTTATAAAAGCGTTTCTAAAAGGGTCATGTACTGGAACCAACAGTACCTTTCTGACTGTAGGTAGTAGACAGCAGATCATTTTATTTAACTTTTTTGAACAGTTGGATCAAGCAACTTTAAAAAAAAAAAGGCTGAGCTTAAAAATCTTATTCAAGTGTATTATTTAAAATGGTTATACTAAACGATCAGGTTTTAATTTCTTTTATTTAAGAGGAGGTCTTTCTATTATAAAAATTACCCCAAAACTCACAAAAACCTAAACCAACATTAAAAGCTGGTCCTTGTACCTTCACAGGAATCAATCAGGAATATGTGGGGAAGGAGGGTCAAGGGTATTATCTGGCTAGGCATGGGCCCTTCCAGCATACATGCTGGGCTTCCACTTGGCCTGTGGGAGTTCTGCCATAGGAGAACTGTTCAGTCATCTAAGCCGATATTTCTGAAAAGGTAGGACATGGACTCCCCATTGTGAATTCGGCGGATGGCTTCTGAGAGGATCATGCTAATGTCCACAGTCTTGATCTTGGGGCACTGCAGCTTCTGGATTTCGTGTGGGATTGTGTTAGTGACCACCACCTGTGCATCACAAGAAATAAAATCGTCAGATATGCTTGGTGTGTGAATGTCTAGGTTCAGGGCCAGTACCACAAACAAAACAAATAGAACAGAACAGAGAAAAGCCAAATCTGGAAAACAGAAAAAAAACAAAAGAAAAATACAATAAATAAAAATAAAATAAAAGGGAAAAAGGGGGGGGTGAAAAAAAAGAAAAAATAAATAAAAATATAAACAAAAAACAAAAACAAAAAACAAGCCAGCCAGTGTCATGGCTTCATTTGAAAAATGTACTGCACCCTCGAGTCTCTGAGGCTCACCCTCTGGGAGGCCTGCTGTCTCCCACACCTTCTGTTTCAACAGGAAAAGCTGCTCTAGCTTTAAGATCTGATAGCCTCATGCTCATCAGAGCATTATAGCTCAAAAGACACTTACAAATGTTGGAGAAGACCCGGAGAAACTGGAGCCTGTTACTGCTGGTGGGGCTGGAATCGGGTCTCTTTACAGCTTCAGAAAAACCTAACTCCTGAAAATTGCCCTCTGACCTCTATATGAGAACTAACATTCATCATATATATATATATATCACACACAAAAATAATAGATGAAAATAAGTTTTAAAATAAGTGAACAACTTAACGTTTCTATCAACTCAGGAAGAGACAACATGTTGAAACACATTTCATTACAGACCACACAGTGTAACGTGGGCACATGAACAAATCCAAAGAGAAAGAAAGCAAGGAGGGAGTGTGTAGTTAACCGCTCACAGGGGATGTGTCCTCTTAAATCAGCTGGCTGGCAGCATACAACGGGAGCATTCTAACCACCACTGTACCACATACTGGAGGTGGGTGAATGATACAGCATACAAGTCAGTACTGAATCAGGCCATATCTCATTCAAATAGGAAAGCTATAGTTAATGAAATGTAAACACAAGCATTTTTCATCCATTCCTTTTTGTTTTAATTTTTCTGAGACATGGTCTTACTCTGTAGCCCACACTGATGTTGAACTAATGGCAGGACTCACCCTTTTCAGTGCAGAGATTAAAGTCATGGGTTACCTTATTGGCTTGTATCTTTTACTCTTAACTAAAATGAGCTTATACTTGTTCCTGCTCTCCTGTTAAGGACTTAGACAGCCAGCACCCAGACAGCCCACCCTGACTGCCAGCCCTACTACCTCATCAATGGCAGACTCTTCAATCAGTCGGGGAGCATCAGAGGATAACAAGCCATGAGTTGCCATCACAAAGATCTTATATGCACCTCTTTCCTTCAAGGTCTCTGCTGCAGCAAGAAAGCTGTCCACATCATCAATAATGTCATCCTGTCAAATCAAAGACCATACAAAAGGCACATCAACACTTGTCTTGTTATCTTATGTTGTCCAGGGTGACCTGAATACGTGGGCTCAAGTGATTCCTCCCTACTTAGTCTCCTGAGTAGTGGGAATACACACAAGGCCACACCACTCTGCTTAAGAAACGTCTTTGGACCGGCAGAAGTGGCGAATGCCTTTAATCCCAGCACTTGGGAGGCAGAGGCAGGCAGATTTCTGAGTTTGAGGCCAGCCTGGTCTACAGAGTGAGTTCCAGGACAGCCAGGACTACACAGAGAAACCTGTCTCGAAAAATGAAAAGAAAAGAAAAGAGAAGAGAAGAAAGAAAAAAAAGAAAGTAAAGAAAAGAAGTGTCTTTGGAAACTTCTGACTTATAGCTATTTATTTGTATGTGTGTAGGTGCATTGAGTGCCATAAACCATGTATGGAGGTCTGTAAAAATAGTACAGTGAGGGAGCTGGAGAGATGGCTCGGTGGTTAAGAGCACTCAGAGGTCCTGAGTTCAAATCCCAGCAACCACATGGTGGCTCACAACCATCTGTAATGGGATCCAATGCCCTCTTCTGGTGTGCATGAAGAGAGTAACAGTATACTCAAATACATTAATTAAATAAATTAAAAAAATTATAATGAAGCTAAGCATGGTGGTGCACACCTTTAATCCCAGAACTGAGAGGCAAGGCAGGCGGATCAAAACTCTGTGTTCAAGGCCAGCCTGCTTTACAGAGTTTCAGGATAGCCAGGACTATGTAGAGACCCGACCCTGTCTTTAGACCCCCCAAAAAAGATAATGGACATCAGTGAGTTTTAGCAGTTCTTTTTTATTAAGTTTTTGTTTATTTCTGTATTTATGTGTGTACTGTTTGTATGTGTGCGCATGCCATAACATGCATGTATTACTACTATACCAAGGTTTTAGCAAGAGTGTCTTAGGGAAGGTTTCTACCACACCAATGAAACACTATGACCAAAAACAACTTGGGAAGAAAAGGGTTTGCTTCAGTTCCAGTTCTACAACATAGTTCATCACTGAGGGACTCGGCAGAAACCTGAAAACAGGAGCTGAGGCAGAGGTCACAGAGAAGTGCTGCTTACCAGCTTACTCCTTATGGCTTGCTCAGCCTGCTTTATTATAGAACCCAGGACTACCTGTCCCAGGATGGCACCACTCACAATAGACTGGGCCCTCTCAGTACCACAAGCTTGCACACAGGTCAGTGTAGTGGTGGCATTTTCTCATTGTGGTTTCCTCTTCCAAAATGACCCTAGCCTGTGTGGAGCTAACATAAAGACTAGCCAGCATATAGTGGAAGCATGGAAGCATCGTCAAGAGCCTGCAACACCTCCCTGCACAGTATCTCATACTTCTTGTAAACCTATAACTACTCCGAAATAAACTGCTGGTTTTTAAATGTGTATATGTGCATGTGTCTGAGTACAGGTGGTCTCTGTGCAGTGACAACCTCAGGTATCATTCTTCACAGTCCACCTTGTATGAGGCAAGGTCTCTGTTTGCTGCTGTATGTGATGCCTCATGACTTCTAGGAATTCTGTCTCTGCCTCCATCTCATTGCAGATGAACTGAGATTACAGCTGCACTACCCACCTTATATGGGATTCAAGGTCAGGTGCTCATGTTGTGAAATAAGCACTTTGAGCCATCTTTCTAGCCCCCTTATTTATTGTCAGTGTGCACATGCGCATGTGTGAAAGCATGTGTACATATGCCGTAGCACGTATGTGGGTCAGAGGACCATCCATGGCAGTCAGTGCTCTTTTTCAACTGGCATGGGCTCCAGGGACTCAGGTTATCAGGCTTGGTGACAAGCACCTGTACTTGCTGAACCATCTTCAGCTGATATCTAAGTCGATTCTAACACTACAGACCTGTAATCTCAGCTACTGAAGAGGCGGTAGCAGGAGACTGTGACCTGAGGTGCTGACTCAAGTGAAGTAATAGTTTAACACCAGCTTCAGCAACTCTGTCTCAAAATAGAGAGGGCTAGGGTGTAGCTCAGTGGCTACTTGCCAAGCACACACAGAGCCCTGGGTTCAACCCTTAGTATTAGAGGAAAAAGAAAGCACATCTCCAATATGGAAACGAAAGTCTGCAGTCGCTGTGCTGGATCTGCACCTTCTGCCATACCCTGAAATAAACTAGCAAGCAGCTTAACTTGGGATGACATGGGAGTTCCCTGAAAAGGGTACAAACAAAATCACTAAACAACAGTTAAAAATACAAGGTACCTATGATGGGGTATGGGAGCCTGTTACAACACTTTCAAGCCCAGTGACTCCAGCTATCCTTTAGAAACTCTTGTGCATGTGACACACCAGAAAATGGACAAACATAAGGATGTTCCAAGCAGTATTACTGGGAATAAGAAAAGTCAAAAACTGTCCAACTCGAAGAACAGATGCATCAGCTATATGGTATCATAACACACTATAGTAGTGAAGACCAAAGTAGTCTTCACTGCATCCCAAGTACACATGGCACAACTAGGTGGATCAACCACAGCATGGACCGAGAGTCACTGTGTGCAGACACTCTATTTATATAAACATTCAAGTCTTTATTTTTTATAGATGTGTACAAGTGTTTTGCTATGTGTAACAGATTCCTTAGAAATAGTTACAGACAGTTTTAAGACTATGTGGGTGCTGGGAACCAAGTCTGGGTCCTCTGCTTTTAATCACTAAGCAACCTCTCCAACCCCAATGCCCAAATGTCTTTTACATTTAAAAGCAGCACTCTTGGTAGACTGTAAAGTTCAGTAATGTCATGAATGAAACAGACTCTGGTGGGAGAGAGAAGAGACAGGGAAAGCCTAGGAAGGCCCTTGGCCCCTGGCTCTCTCCCAGGGGAGCAGTGAGCTGCAGCTGCCTGATCCATTCTTAGTGTTTCATTTAGTATGCATGTATGAAATGATGTGAGTTTGGGTTTTCTGTAGTTAAGTTCAACTTATTGAACTACAACCCTAACTGTCAATTTGTTTAAAACTATAATCAACTTTGTCCTTCATTTTAACCATAAAAAACAACTTCCCAAAATATGGAAACCAACAGCTGTACCATATTCATGTAACTATATAGAAACTACTTTTTTTCTTAAACCATTAATTTTTCTGTTTGAGGCCAAAGTTAACATCTAGCATAAGGGACCAACTGACACGATACTCAGCCTGGCCACACGACCCCCCCAGTCTTTATGACACCACAGCGACGGTGGTAATAATAAAGGAGAACTACATACCACGATGATGGCGATTCTTCCTCCGACATCACCAACAACTGTGATTGGGGGCTTTTCTTTAGGAATCAGCACTGGTCAGAATGAAACACACACCTCAGTGCCTATGCTCAAAGGTAGAACAAAGACTTTAAAGGCTTTAAGTAGTTAATGTCACCAGTTATGGTGGCATGTGCCTTTAATCTCAGCACTCAGGAGGCAGACACAGATGTATCTCTGGGTTTGAGGTCACCCTGGTCTATGTAGTGAGTTCCAGGACAGCCAGGGTTACACAGAGAAACCCTGTTTCAAAACAAACAAAACAAAACAACCCCCCAAACAAACAAACAAACCCCCCAAAAGAACCCAAAACAACAACAAAAAAGAATTTAATGTTTTATAAAACAAACAAATAAAACCTCCCAGTACTTAGAAGGGGAAGGAACTTCCTCAATTATGATGGACAACTATAAAGTTCTCAGGTGATGTGATGCCCAACAGTGTTCCCCAAGAAGAGGAACAAGTCAAGGACATCCCCGTGTACCACTGCTGCCCCGTATGGCACTGGGTATATGAGTCAAGAAAAGAACAAAAGGCATCAGGATCAGAAGGGGAGCCATGCAGCCTACTTAGCAAGACAGAAAGACAGACAGGTGTGTATTCTGACTTTATTTACTAGCATTCCAGGTTTTCTTTTGTTCTAAGCAGTTCTGAGTGATTTAGAGAGACGCAGTTAGCCATGTAGACACACACTCAAAAGAATAAAATACTTAGAAATACATTTAACATTAATTGATCAGGTCTTACCCTATGCTAAATACATAAAACCTGTCCAGCACTTTGCATTCCATATAACGTAACGCTGACCAGCTTAGTGCATAAAGAAACTTTCTGCTTATGCCAGCATGCCCTGAGATACATGCACTGAACAGATGCATGCAGCTCCCAGAGGTAATACACTTGAATCCTAATAGCTGACCATTTTCCTAGTCTTCCCTAAATTTGGACCCTATGACTCCAAGGCTAATAGCTACTTTAATTCAACCAGGAAGGGAATTATCAGTTTCTGCCAACTCAAAAAGTTAAGAGAGAGAATAGGAAGATGGTCCCGTGAGTAAAATATCAAATGAGAACCAAATTTGGGTTCCCAGTACCTATGTCAAAAAAAAAATCTGGATGTAGTTATTTGATTTATAATCCCCAGGCTGAAGAAGATCTCTGGGGCTTGCTGCACAGTCAGTCTAGATAATAGATGAACTCCAAGCCAGTGAGAGATCTTGTCTCAAAAACAAACAAAAAACACTAAGAAAAATACCTAACATGGACCTCTGACCTCCATGTGCATGTGTGTCTGAAAACATGCATGGATGTGTATGTGAAAACACACACAAAAGAGAATCCATGGGCTGCAGAGGTGGCTCTGTGGTTAAGAGCACTTGCTACTCTTCCAAAGGACCTGAGTTTGGTTCCTAGTATCAATATCGGATGGCTCACAATATCCTGGGACTCCAGCTCTAGGGGATCTGACACCATCTTCTGTCATCTGTGAGTATTTGCACACATGTGGCATACATATAAAAACAAATATAATAGTAGTAATAAAGAAGATAATTCATATTAAAACATCACCTCCACAAATTCAAGTAGCCCAGAGAACAGTGACAAATAGGTACTTGTGGATACTTACTTGGGATCTCCAGGCTGGGATGGATGGCAGCTACACTCCTGACCATTGGTGGGGAGTGCCGGCCATCCACCAAGTCAGACTCAGCATCCTGTGCTTCTCCATGGATCACTGCAATTCCCAGACGCAGACGCTCTGCAAAAGATTGTGCCCTGCAAAGAACATAAGCAAAATGTTTTCCCCAAAGGAGTAACTACAAAAGACAATGACCACCTGGTGGTAGTGGTGCATTCTTTTAATCACAGCACTTCAGAAGTAGGTAGATCTCAGAGTTTGATGCCAGCCTGATCTACAGATTGAGTTCTAAGATAGCCAGGGTTACACAGAAAAACAAACGAACAAAAAAACCCATAAACTAAACCCAACCAACCAAATCCATCAAACCAAAACTCAAAACAAAGGAAAACAAAAAAAACCCAACAAAACCAAAAACAAAAGATAATGACTACTTCAGATCAAGCAGACTGAGTGAGCATCTCTCACCAGCCAATCAGAACTTAAGTTCTGATTAAGAATCTTCTTGCAGTTGCTAATACTATCTTTGAGACTTCTCTGAGACTCAACCGTGTGAAACAACGTCCAGTAAAGATTCATTAAAGTATTACATGTTAATTTTTTTAAGTTTTTTTTTTTTTTTTTTTTTTTCGAGACAGGGTTTCTCTGTGTAGCCCTGGCTGTCCTGGAACTCACTCTGTAGAGCAGGCTGGCCTGGAACTCAGAAATCCGCCTGCCTCTGCCTCCCAAGTGCTGGGATTAAAGGCCTGCGCCACACACCCCTGGCCATTAAGTTTTATGAAGGTATAGTGGGATTAGAAGAAGCTTTGTACCCCAAGCACACAACTTCACAACCCCTGAGAGATCTTTATATGTTCATCACACTCGTGCTCTCCAAATAATTTCTTCTAATGTGGCAAACACATGTCCACACTCGCATCAACTCACTGATGACAATACACTCCTCTACTAACAGCAAGTAACATCTCTGGCCTTTACAACCTCTCCTTTTGGCTCTGGCAACTACCCATCTCCTTTCTGGCAAGAAGATTAACTTACTCCATGCATGTAGATCACAACACGCTTTTAGTGTCCTACTTTTTTTGTTCAATGTATTGTGGAGATTCAGCCATGTTATAGTCTATCAGTATATGAATATATTGCTGTTTATCTACTTATTGATGGGAAACTGAGTTATTTCCATTTCTTCCTTTTTAATTACTAAAAATTTCATTTTTAATTATATGTTCAGATGTGTCTGTTGCCTAGGAGGCTAGAAGAGGGAGTCAGATCCCTGGAACTGTCCTCTGTGAGTACCTGGTTGTGAGCCAATTAACATTGTTGCTGGATTTAAGACAGGGTCTCACTATGTAGACTAGGCTGTCCTGAAACTCAAAGAGATCCTCCTGCTACCCAAGTGCTGACATTAAGGGTGTCAATCCAGCATATATGGATCTTTTATCTTACAAGCTTACTGACGGGAATATGCCCTAAAGAAGTGATCGAGCCACCCTTGCACCTATACCCTACTCTTGGCAGTTCTTAGCTGGACCATCTAGAAACTCATTGCTGTCTGAATCCACGGAAAAGGACAGATACTGCCATCTTGTTCTAGAGCTGGGGGACAGCACAGTTTTCACCACTGGGATGTCAGATCAGTTGTTTACAGATCTTTGTCTGATAAAAAAGTTCCCAGTCGGCCAGCGGTGGTACACCGCTGCAGTCACCACGATCGGAAGTCGTCTCTCCTGAGTTTGAGTCCAGCCTGTGCCCTGGGGTGTGGGGAGAAACTTTGACAGGCAGTGGTAGCGACACCTTTAATCCCAGCACTTGGGAGGCAGAGACAGGCGGATTTCTGAGTTCAAGGCCAGCCTGGTCTACAGAGTGAGTTCCAGGACAGCCAGGACTACAAAGAGAAACCCTGTCTGGGGGTTGGGGGGAGTTCCCTTCTATTCTTAGTTTACTTAAGCTAGATTGTCAAATCTTTGAGTCAGAAAAGATGTGGCTTCTCTTTCTTGTTCCTCAACATGGTGATCGACATTCATAGACCTTTAAAAGCTGCTGCACCAATCTCAGGTTCCAGTGATAAGCTCAGAGGGCACTGTGTTCATCTTTTATACACTGTTCATTCAGTTTGCTAACAAGGTGCTTTAGAACTTTACTTCTTTGTTCACTGGGATATCAGCTTTCTGGATGAAGAAGGCCTCAGAAAAGGGGAATGCATCTGCTGATGTTTTATAAAGTTAGCATTTGCTCTCTCGTAAATGTGTGACAGAATTCACAATTACAATCTAGACATGGCTGGGTGTGGTGGAAGGCTCAAGCAGGAGGAATGCTTTAAGTTCAAGGACAGTGTAGACTACAGAAGAGCCCTGCTCCCCTCCCCCAAATAAAGACTGGATACAGTTTATATGACTTAAATCATTAACACAGTTTTTCTTTTGACTGCATGTATGTTTGTACACCACACATGCAGTGCCTGGGTCAGGAAAGGGTGTCAGATTCCCTGGAATTGCAATTAGGGATGATTCTTAGATACCTCTTCTGTATTTTAAGATTTATTTAATTTTATGTGTATAGGTGTTTTGTCTACAGTATGTATGTGCACATGTGTGCTTGATACTCACAGAGGCCAGAAAAGGATTTATATAAGCTGCCATGTGGGTGCTGGGAATAAAACCCAGGTCCTCTAGAAAAGCAGCCAGTGCTCTTAAGTGCTGAGTCACCTTTCCAGGTCCAGCTGAAATCATTTAAACTCAAGATCCCCTTTACAGCACAGAATGTCCATTGTGCAGTATAGAGTCCTTGGCTGCCCTGGTGTTTAGCAGCCTTCCTGATGTGCTGTGTTTACTGACTGCTGACCTTCTTTATTCTTGGAATGTTCATGGCTCCAGTTTGTCAGGTATTAACACAGCCCCTTCAGCTTTCTTTTAAAGAATCAGTTTCCCATGCTATGTTACTGTCCTAGTTTGCTTTCTGTTGTATGGTACAGACCAAGACCAAAACCAAGTTGGGGAGGAAAAGCTTTATGTGGCTTACATTTCCTGATCACAGACCACCACTGAGAGAGGCCAAGACAGGAACCAAGCAGAGACCTCAGAGGAATGCTGCTTACTGGCTTGCTCCCCATAACTTGCTCAGGCTGCTTTCTTATACAACTCAGGAACACCTGCCCAGTAGTGGTACCACCCATGATAGACTGAACTCCCTTACATTAATGAAGAAAGTGCCTCACAGATATGTCTCTGGTTTATGTCAAATTAACAAGAATTAGCCCAACACAGCCATGTCATCTTTTAACTTCACATCCCACCCACTTCATGCACTGCCACTAGTTCTCTGGCCTGATGGACACAGCATGTCCATCTTTCCTACTGGGCCAGACTCCCTGGTGGGACCTTGGGTCTTTCATCTTTCATCAAGGGCATAGGACCCAATAATTCTAGTCTTCCTTCTCTAACACCAATAACAAAAAAACAGGCTTCAAAGCCGGGCAGTGGTGGTGCACGCCTTTAATCCCAGCACTTGAGAGGCATAGGCAGGCGGATTTCTGAGTTCGAGGCCAGCCTAGTCTACAGAGTGAGTTCCAGGACAGCAGGGCTACACAGAGAAACCCTGTCTCAAAAAACCAAAAAGAAAAAAAAAAAAAAAACAACAAAACAGGCTTCATTTACAAGCTTACAAAACTAGCTAAAGAGAAACAAAGAGGAAGGAGACTGACTATACTGACTTATCAGTACCATCTCAGAATAGGAAGTGCATTTAAATGGTGGATAAAGAATAAGACTAGGAAACAATTTGGTGGGGGTGTGGGGTGTGGGGTGTGGGAGAGGCAGAAACCCTACAAGTGCAGCATCCCAGCTTGCTCCACAGTTGAGGTAAGTGCTAGCAATCACTCCAGGAAATCTATGCCCATGCTCAGTCACTGTCAAGGAACATTTTATAAAGAGACACAATTCTTTTTTCAGTTGAAAGGAACCTTAACTGTCCTATGATACTAAAATTTCCCAAGCACACCTAAAAAAGCCATCTGCTATAGGCTTGGTTCTATAAAGAAACGAATTCACATTTTTCTTTCTTTTTTCTTTTTTTTAAAGAATTATATATTTATTTTATATATATGAGTACACTGTAGCTGTCTTCAGAGACATCAGAAGAGGGCATGGGATCCCATTACAGGTGGTTGTGAGCCACCATGTGGTTGCTGGGAACTGAACTCAGAACCTCTGGAAGAACAGTCAGTGCTTTTAACCGCTGAGCCATCTCTCCAGCCCCAAATTCACATTTCTAAGAAAAATATGAAGAGCCCTCACAAGAGCAAAACTGTGCCACCCAGTTAAACAGAAAAGGTGCTCTGTATGCGTGTGTCTGGGCTCAGAGCAAAGGGGATGAATTACAATAGGGAGAATATTTTAATACGAATTACCAAATACCCCAATATTTATAATTTAGTATTGTGGGCTAGGGTGTGGCCCAGTACTTTCTAAGCATGTTTGATGTTGACTTCCATTCCCAACACCAAAATAACAGCAGCAATAACAAATTAAAAAGCTGAGATCACTTCAACTGGTAGTCACTGTCCCCAGTAGTCACTGGAGAGATGTCACACCACACACAGATGAGACTCAAGGACATGGTACTGAGTGAAGAAAGCTAGCCACAAGTCATATATTTGTGACAGCAAATCTAAAAACGCAGACAGATATGTGTGTCTACTTCTGCCCAAAGGAGGTACGAGGAGAAGGATGGGTGCTTACTTAATGGCTACAGGGTGATTTTCTATGATGATAAAGTCTTACAAGCAGTGACAGGTGGCAGTTGTACTTAATTGTAAATGCACTATAAAAATCATGGACTGTGAAAAGACTTTACTCCTTCCAGATTCTCAGGGTCTGAATTGTGGATTCAACTTTTACCAGAGATTGAAAGCATATAGAAAATCACTTGCCTCCATACTGAGATGGATACACCTTGCTTCTTACCTTGTTTTAGCAAAAGGACAACACTACTTATTACACTGTATTAGTAGTTATATAATCTAGAGATGATTTAAAGATCATAGGAGCAGGGCTGGAGAGATGGCTCAGCAATAAAGAGTATTTGCTGCCCTAGCAGAGAATCAGCTGCAGTTGCCAGCACTCATGAAGGCTTACAGCTACCTACAACTCCAGTTCCAGGGGATCTGATACCCTCGTTTGACCTCCATGGGCACCAGGCATGCAAATGGTGGTAGACATGTAGACAAAACACTCATACACATAATAATAAAAAATAAATAAAATAAAATAAAATAAAATAAAATAAAATAAATAAATAAAATAATCGAAAAAAAAAAAGCCATAGGTAGAGAGTAGGGTGTGGCAGCACACATCTTTAGTCCTAGCACTTGGAGGTAGAGGTAGGAGGATCTCTGTGAGTTGGAGGCCAGCCTGGTTTAAATAAAGACCCTGTCTCAAAAACAACACAACAACCAAAACGAAAAAAAGATTGGTGGATATGTATAAGTTACATGAAAAAATATGTCATCCTTCAATATTGACAGTCCCTGGACCTTTCATACCACTTTGTTTCTTGCCTTTTAGTAAAAGGACTACATTATTTATTATATTGTACTAGGAATTACCAGTTACCCTTGGCAAAACCTGGCTTGTTCTATAGACTCTGAGCTAAATGTCACCTTTACACACACACACACACACACACCACACACACACACACAGACACTCATGTGGCCTGCTAGCTGGATACAAGTCTCTTAACAAGTTCTTTGAACAGTAAACAAAGTAGGTTAAGTAGAATTTTTAAAGTTTACCTTTACTGAGGGGCATGGTAGCATACACCTTTACTCTTAGCACTTGGGAGGCAGAGGCAGGTGGATCTCTGTGAGTTTGAAAACAGCCCAGTCTACAAATTGAGTTCCAGAACAGCCAGTGTTACACACAAAGAAACCTGACTTGGAAACAACGATGAAACAAAACCAAAAGCACTTATTTATTAATTTAGCATAGGGTGGAGGAGTATGGAGGTCAGAGAACAACTAATCAGAGTTGGCTCTCTTTGTATCCCATGGGTCTCAGGGGTTAAACTCAGGTCAGTCTTGGCAGCAAATGCCTTTACCCTCTGAGATATCTTTCTTTAAACAGGACTTTACTGACAGGTCTGGACTAGCAGTGGACACAACTAGGTCAGTACTCCTCAGATGGGATGACTCTGGCTGGTTAAAAAATATGACTGGGGCTGGAGAGATGGCACAGCAGTTAAGAGTAATTGACTGTTCTTCCAGAAGTCCTGAGTTTAATTCCTTAGCAACCAATGGTGGCGCACAACCATCTATGATGGGATCTGATGCCCTCTTCTGGCATGCAAGTGTATATGCAGATTGCGCACTCATATACATAAAATAAATCTTAAAAAAAGAGAGCCAGGCAGTGGTGGAGCACGCCTTTAATCCCAGCACTTGGGAGGCATAGGCAGGCAGATTTCTGAGTTCGAGGCCAGCCTGGTCTACAGAGTGAGTTCCAGGACAGCCAGGACTACACAGAGAAACCCTGTCTCAAAAAACCAAAAACCAACCAACCAAACAACAACAACAACAAAAAAAAAAACCCAAAAAACAAACAAACAAACAAAAAAAAAAGAGAAAGAAATATGGCCGGGCGATGGTGGCACACACCCTTAATCCCAGCACTTGGGAGGCAGAGGCAGGCAGATTTCTGAGTTCGAGGCCAGCCTGGTCTACAGAGTGAGTTCCAGGACAGCCAGGCTACACAGAGAAACCCTGTCTCGAAAAAAAAAAAAAAAACTGAAAAAGAAAAAAAAACAAAACAAAAAAAAAAGAAATATGACTGCCAGTCATAAACTGAGAATGGAGAAAAAAGAACAAACTAAAATATCTACCTAACATTAGAGTTAACAGGATAATACTAAATTAAGCCATGGAAGAAAAGTAAGAGGGGGGATCAGGGGAACCATTGCAGCCCAATCTATAAGTGGGGACACAGTCCCACCTACCTCTTGGCTGAGGCTGGAGACTTAGCCACGATGACAGCATTCCTATAATCTGGGATCTGTGACAGACAAGAGGCCTGGGATTACTACTTTATCTCGAAGAAGGTATTTATCAACCAACACACATGAATGTTCTAACAAATTCAAAATTATCATTTGACGTAAAGTTTCATCAAAAAAAAGTTCAAAGTAAAATCTTCCTTTGGAAAATAAAGATGAAAATGTTCTCAATATGAGTATTTTTACCTACATAGAAAAACCCAGTAATGCAGTGTTCCTTTAAAAAGCTGGCAGAGAGAATGGAGATGTGGCTCAGTCACTAAGCTGTTGGCTGTACAAGTGTGATCAGCTGAGCTTGCCCACTCCCTCACCACATAAAAGCTGAATGTGTTTGTAACCCCAGCACTGGGAGTGGCGCTGGGGGGGTTAGGGATGGGTAAAAAAGGTGGAGTCAGGCAGATTTCTAAAGCACACTGGCCAGGCAATCTAGCTAATCAATGAACTCATGTTCAGTGAGAGACCTCAAAAAGCAAGGAACAAAAAAAAGTAACAGAAGCAAACCAGGTGTGATAGTGTATGCCTGTAATCCCAATTGTCTAGGAGGCTGGTGTGAATCTGTTTCAATAAATAAAAACTTTTCATGAATCCCACATCAAATGTAATTTCACAATAGAAAGACAGCCAATGAACCTGAATCCAACTTAATGTCATATTCTAACATACACTGCAGTCACTCCATGCTGAGGAAAGCCATTTGTGAAAGGACAATTAGCCTATTGCTCTTAATAAAAGGGCTTAAGAGCCCTTTAAACAAAATGACAGCTGTGTTAGTACCTTTAATCCCAGAATTCAGTAGGCAGAGACAGGCAGACCTCCTTGAGTTGAGGACAGCCTGGTCTACACAGTAAGACCTAACTCTGAACAAACAAACAAACAAACTGCTTAAAGAAAACTAGGTAACTAAAGCAAGGTGACGTGGTACATGTCTATAATCCCAGTAATCAGGAGGCAGGAGCAGGAGAATCAGGATTTTAAGGCCAGTCTAGGTTACCTGAGACTGGCCCCCCAAGATAAACAAACAAACAAAACCAAGCATCTAAATAATGATTCACTTTGGGAATTGTTTCCCGGCTGAAAACCTAAGTGCTCAGTGTTAATGATGATTAGGGTGGATGTCGTCACTGTGTCCACATACATAGGAAGTATCTTTTAGCAGAGAAGCAGTCTGCGCTGTTTCTGACTTCATCTTGGCAGGACTTTCAAACTATTCTTGAGACATAACCAATCTATTCAGTGCCAATGACCACTAAAGAACACTCCCATTGGTGTTTCCTCATGTGACATTGGTAATTAAAAAAACCTTTTTATGTATAGAAGTGTTTTTCCTCACGTGTATCTATGCACCATGCTTATGTCTGGTACTGCAGAGGTCAGAAGAACACACAGATCCCCCAGAACTGGAGGTACAGACTATAGTGAAGCACCTTGTAGATGCTAGGAATTGGTTCTCTGCAAGAGGAGGATGCAGTGATCTTACCTGAGAACTCTCTCAGTCCCAACACTTTTTTTGGGGGGGGGGGGGGGATGGGAGGAGGTCTGAGACAGGGTTTCTCTGTATAGCCCTGGCTGTCCTGGAACTCACTCTGTAGACCAGGCTGGCCCCGAACTCAGAAATCCCCTGCCTCTGCCTCCCAAGTGCTGGATTAAAAGTATGCGCCACCACCGCCTGGCAACACTGTGAATCTTAACACAGGTGGTTGTAGCATCCAAACGCCCACTAGATAACAAGTACTCAGTAAAGGAATAAAAATGATGATTATCCCTTCTCTCTGAGGAGAAGGGGAGGGAGCAATGTCAGATGGGATTTGTAACTGTAAGTCTGGGAAGAGAGGAGGGCAGGCTGATTGGGATGTAAAGTGAATAAAAAAAATTCCACACTCACACAAATGCTGATTGGACTTGAACGTAGAGAAAAGACACACCACCCAGTGTCCTCAAGCAAGAAAGAAAGAAAGGAAGGAAAGGGAAAAAAAGGTACTCATTTAGGTACCTTGTTTTAACCAGAAGTTTTTCTGAACTGTTTCATGCACTTCTTTGCCTTATCAAATAACATCACACCCTGCCAAGAGACAGCATAGCAGTCAACAAAGCCATTAATAAAACCAAAGGACTCTAATAAAAACAGGCTCATTGTGTCTTTAGAGGGTAAAACAGGAAATCTTATAAATACAAAGACCAAGGTTTGATGTGAAAGAACCAAGTAACCTGGGAGGAAGCTATTAGTCCAAACAAGCAGCTCAGTAGCTGGTCAACAGGAGAAATGAGCTCTTGAGGAAATCTGGGAGAGCCAATTTGCCCAGAACACCTATTAATGTGTTTAGACCAAGACAAAAGCCAAATGAAGTAACTCCAACCTGGCTTGCACAGTAGTGCCAATCTCACAAAAGTAAGAAGTTACAGCCAGGTACAATGTGAACACTCAGGAGGTTGAGGCAGGAGGATTACTTGATTCTCAGAGTTCAGAATCAGCCTAGGTAACAGAACAGAAGCTTGCCTATCTATCTATCTGTCTGTCTGTCTATCTATCTTTTTTTGTTTTTTTTGTTTTTGGTTTTTTGAGACAGGTTTTCTCTGTGTAGCCCTGGCTGTCCTGGAACTCACTCTGTAGACCAGGCTAGCCTCGAACTCAGATCTCCACCTGCCTCTGCCTCCCAAGTGCTGGAATTAAAGGCGTGCGACACCACCCCCCGCTCTATCTATCTTCTATAGTTTTGTTTTCTTGAGACAAGGTTCCTCTGTGTAGTCCTGGTTGTTCTGGAACTTGCTTTGTATACTAGGTTGTCTTCAAATTCACAGAAGTCAACCTGCTTCTGTTTCCCAAGTGCTGGGATAAAAGGTATGCACCATCACTGCCCAGCATATTATTTTTAATTATTGGTTTTAATGTATCTTAAGTATAAAACATGCAGGTATTTTACACATCTTTCTTTTCAAAAACATTTCTAAATCACTTCATTATGAATGGTTGTGATCACCTGGGCGGTGGTGGCGCATGCCTTTAATCCCAGCACTTGGGAGGCAGAGGCAGGTGGATTTCTGAATTCGAGGCCAGCCTGGTCTACAGAGTGAGTTTCAGGACAGCCAGGGCTATACAGAGAAACCCTGTCTCGAAAAAACCAAAAAAAAAAAGAATGGTTGTGATGGTTATCTTGACTGTAAACCTAAGTGGATTTAGAATCATCACACCTTTGGGTATATCTACAAGAGTGTTTTCAGAAAGGTGTGACTGAGGAGGGAAGACTCACCCTGAACATGGGTGGCACTGGTGGACTAGGTCCTGGACTGAATAGGAGAAACGAGCAGCAGCATTCACCTCTCGGCTTCCTGACTGAGTGCTGTGTAAGCGGCTGCCTCGTGCTCCAGTCAACCATGACTTCCCCACTGTGACAGCACTCTCTGTGGGTAACAAACCCTTCCTTCTTCAGCTGCTTTTGTCAGATCCTTTTGTCACACAGAGAACAAGGAAAGTAACTAATGCCATGCCTTTATTTGTTCACCAAACATGTCAAACCCTGCCAAAGAAAGGTGTCAGCCAACCAGACAGAACCACTGGCAAGACAAAAGGACCAAAAACCAGGCCCATGCGGAAGGCCTGGATTGTCAACCAGAAAACATGCTTTAGAAATGTCCAAAGTGCTGCCTTGAATACACCACCAAGAAATGCAAGTTCTCTGGAAAAGTTACTACAGAGAAACACCCTGTGCTAACAACAGCTCCTAAAAGCCAACCACCAAAGTGTGGCAAAAACCAAATATGAAAAGGCTTCTGAATTAGCAGATCACAAATACTCATAAGTAACAAATTCTGGAAACTTTTGGGTAAGATCATGGAATAGAATTTGCCTCTGCATGGTCAATTATGGGTCAGCTATGTAAAAACAGTGTTATTTTAAAGAGACAGTTTTCCTTCAGAAATGAGCAAGAGGGTTGATGAAATGAGACACCAGGGGGAAAGACCAGCAAATGGATGAGAAATCTGAGAAATTGAATGAAAAAGTCAGCAATAAAGAACTCATAAGGAATGCGGGCGTGTGGCGCACGCCTTTAAATCCAGCACTTGGGAGCAGAGGCAGCGGATTTCTGAGTTCGAGGCAGCCTGGTCTACAGAGTGAGTTCCAGGACAGCCCCGGCTACACAGAGAAACCCTGTCTCGAAAAACCAAAAAAAAAAAAAAAAAACAAAAAACAAAAAACAAAAACAAAAAAAAAAAAAAAACAAAAAAAAACTCATAAGGCAATAAGTATAAGGAGAGGGGTGAAGAAGCAACGGCTCTGCAACTAGGGTTCTTCCAGGGATGTGGATGCAATTTGAAGCACCACATGGAGGGGCTCACAACGCCATTTCTAGGGGAGCTGATGCCCCCTTCTGGCCTCTGTAGGCACCAGGTACACACATGGTGCACATACCTACATGCAAAAAACCCAGCCACACACATAAGCAAAATTTGGGGAAAAAATTGCTGAGTAAAAAAAAAGTCTAAGGCCTCCCTGCACATATGTTGTAAATGTGCAGCTTGGTTTTCATGCGGGTCTCAAACATCTGGAGTGGGGGCTATCCCAAAACATGCAGCCTGTATATGGAGTATGGTCTTCTAGCTGGGTGCCTCATCTGGCCTCAATGGGAGAGGAAGCACCTAGCCTCTCAGAGACTTAAAGTGGCAGGGTGGGGGATACAGGAGGAGGGGGTACTCAGAAAACAAGAGATGGGGAAGGATTGTGGGAGGGGGTGACTGGGACGGGTTATAAAGTGAATAAGCAAAAAAAAAAAAAAAAAAAAAATTAAAAAAGAAAAAAAAAAAAGTCTAGCCGGGCGGTGGTGGCACACGCCTTCAATCCCAGCACTTGGGAGGCAGAGGCAGGCAGATTTCTGAGTTCGAGGCCAGCCTGGTCTACAGAGTGAGTTCCAGGACAGCCGGCTACACAGAGAAACCCTGTCTCACAAAAAACCTCTATAGATATGAAATGTTAGAGACTTGTACTTGTACTTATGAAGTATAACAGTTCTTTAATCAGAATACATAAAATTTTGGTCTTTTAGGAAAAACTCAAAGAAACAGAAACTGTATCATCCCAGAATGTTAACATAAAAAGTTAAGAGCTAGCTTACCTCTTCTTGAATATACTGTAACAAGAAGGGGAGGCTCTTAAGTTATCCACTGGAATATTGAAGAAGCCCTGGATTTCCTTCTGGTGTAAATCCATAGTGATGAGATGAGTCAGACCTTCAAATATAAGCAAGTTAAACATGTCAACAGTACCACAGTACTCTAAGACACCTATATAACAATGACCAAGCAATCACTGTCCTATCATGAAAACCTGGCACCTCTGCTTATAATTTTAGTAATATTAGATTATGATTTGAAGATCAGAAGTAGGGGTGGAGAGATAGCTCAGCAAATAACTTGTAGAGGATGTAAGTTTGGTTTCTAGTACACATGTTAGGAGGCTTATAACCATCTATAAGTCCAGTTCCAAAGGCCGAGACCCTCTTTTGTCCTCTAGAAACCTACATATATGTGCACATACTCACATGCACAGACATAAATAAAAATAAGATCTTTGGCCAGGTAGTGGTGGCACATGCCTTTAATCCCAGTACTCGAGAGAGAGAGGCCAGCCTGGTCTACAAAGTGAATTCCAGGACAGCCAGGCTTATACAGAGAAAACCTGTCTCGAAAAACCAAAAGAAAAAAAAGAAAAAACAAACAAATAAATAAATTCCAGCCTGGTCTACAGAGTGAATTCCAGGACAGCCAGGGGGCTACACAGAGAAACCTTGTCTTGAAAAAACAAATGAACAAGCAAGTCAGCAGCAACAACAAGCCCTTAAAGTACAGAAACAGCAGATAATCTTTCTTTCTTTTTTTTTTTTTTTTGGTTTTTCGAGACAGGGTTTCTCTGTGTAGCCGGGGCTGTCCTGGAACTCACTCTGTAGAGCCAGGCTGGCCTCGAAACTCAGAAAATCCGCCTGCCTCTGCCTCCCAAGTGCTGGATATAAAGGCGTAGTGCCACCACCACCCGGCAACAGCAGATAATCTTAACAAGAAACAAGAAACATTTCTAAAAGTGCTATTACAGCTGATTGCATCTCCTACAATTTTTCTTAGCAGGGATGGCAAAACCCAACATAAGATACCAAGACCTCTTTACCCAGATGGTGACATCTGAAACGATTAGCAGGAAAAGGTATGGGAACATTTAAGTAGTTTTATCCAAAAGAATAAGAAGCTGAACTGTGTGGTCCATCCAAGAACAATCCTGCAAGAGAAAGGAGGAAGCTTCCAGAAGACTCAGTGAGCTAGCCTGCTTCCTCCATCAAAGCTTGTTAGTGATTCAAAGGGGTCCAGTGGTTAAATAATGTCAACTTGATAGGATTTACAATCACCTAGAGATAAGTCTTGGAGACACATGTGAGTCATTAGCATCTAGCATGACTGTGAGGGTTATTTTGATTACACTGAGGCAAGAAGATTCATTATAAATGTGGGTGACAAAGGTAGAGGTTGATGTGGATGTCAGGATGTACATGCTGACAGGAACCTGATATAGCTGTCTCCTTAGAAGTCTGCAAGAGTCTGACATACTCAGAGGCAGATGCTCACAGCTAACCATTAAACTGAGCATGGGGTTCCCAATGGAGAAGATAGAGTGAAGGCTGAAGGAGTTGAGAGGATTCAAACACCATGAGGAAAGCAACAATCCCAACCAACCAGAGCCCCCAGGGTCTAAACCACCAGCCTGGCAGCACTTAGGGAGGGACCCATGGCTCCAGCTATATATGCAAGGAGCTATATATAAGTGGGAGAAGAGATCCTTGGTCCCATGAAGGCTGGACGTCGTGGGGGGGGGGGGAGATACTCGAGGGTGGGGAGGTGAGGTACGGGGGAGGGTGGGTGGGGGTACACCAACGTGGAGGCAGGAAGAAGGGGAAGGGATAGTGAGTTCCTGGGAGGAGGGGGGGAATGGGGTAAGGAGAGAACATCTGAAATGTAAAAAAATTTCCAATAAAAAATTTCCAAAAAAAAAAAAAAAATAAAATAAATGTGGGTGACATCACACCCTGGGCTGGTGTCTTGGGATGCATAAGCTAGCTGAGCCCAGCATTTGTCATTCCTTCCTTCCTGACTGCAAATGCAGTATGATGAGTTGCTTCAAGGTCCAGCTACCTTAGCTTCTATGTGATGGATTGTACCTCAAACTGTGAGTCAAAATAAAATTTCTCTCCCTCCAGTTGTGTTTGTCAGGTGTTCTGTCACACCGATAACATAAGCAACTAATAGCTGAGGTTGCTAGAGTTTATATTTTTTAAAGCTGTGTTTTGTTTCTGTCTTCTTTGTAAAGCTACTTTGGAAATGTATTCTATAGTAAGTATCTGTAAGAAAGTTTCAGTCCTTTGTCTGCAGAAACTTCTGTGATGTATGCCTCCTTTAATCATGGACACTCACAAGCACACACAGCAGATACCTGTTAAAGTACGTACAAACACATAGAAATTCTTAGACTGTGGAATGAACAGCAGCCTACAGAACAGGAGAAAACCTTTGCTAGCTACATGTTAGGTAGGGAAGGTGTTATCTAGAATGTAAAGAAATGTACAAATTAAACACCAGACAAATGAAAAAACAACCAAAACCCCCAAAAACCAAACCTCTAATTGCCAATCATTCGGTAGGTAAATGGACTGAACAGACAGTTCTCAAAAGAAGTCATACAAATGGCCAACAAATATTTCCCTGTGTTTGACATCTTGAGCCATCATGAAAACATAAACTAAAACTACTTTGAGCTGGATGTGGTGAGACACATTCTTTTAAGCTCTTCAACTGCTGTTTAAGGCCAGCATGATCTACTTGGTGAGACCCTATCTTAAAAAAAGAAAACAAACAAAAGACCCCTGCCCAACTACTTTGAGATTTCACCTCCCCCTAGTTAGTTAGAATGGCAATCACCAAGAAAACAAATAACAATAATTGCTGTCAAGGCACGGGGAAAGAGAAACACTATTGCTAGTAAGGTATAAACTTATGCAGTCACCATGAAAACCAATGTGGAGGCTTCTCACAAAATTAAAAAGAGAGAGCTACCAGAGGCTGAAGGGACTTAGAAGTTAAAGGCAATAGCTGCTCCTCCACAGGACTTGGGTTCAGTTCCAGCACCCACAGGGCAACTGACAGCTGGAACTCTAGTTCCAGAGATCTAATGCCTTCTTCTGGCCTGAGGGTACTGCAAACATGTGGTACACAGAAATAATTCATAGTCAAAATACAGATACACATTAAAAGAAAAAAGAACTACCATATATCCCAGATGAACCACTGCTTGGCAGATATGTTGCATATCCACATATACTGCTGCTCTACTCATAATCACAAGAAAACAGAATCAGCCTAATGTCCATCAACAGATAAAAAGATGATGAAATTGTAGCACATGTACATTCAGCTATAAAGAAAAGTTAAATTTGTAAAAAATTAATCTGAAATTTATATCAAAGTAATCTAGGGTCAGAAAGACAAATATGCATGTCTTCTCTCATATGTGGATCCTACCCTTTAATATTTAGGTATGAGTTGTAAACCAGAAAGGGTACCAGGGAAAAGGAAAAAGAGGTAGTGAGAAACAGGAAGAAGTAGTAAAGTTGTCTAGCCTAATGGAGAGCTCCAGGCCAATGAGAGACCCTGTCTCAGAAAAAAGGTGGATGTCACCTGAGGAACAATGGCCAAAGCTGCTCCTTAACCTACACACATATCAACCTGTACACTAATTTAAAAATATAAAAATGGTTTTTACAATACTTAGGTTGTTACCTGAAAATGTTTAACAGAAAATAATATATGTGGTTTATAAAATACAACTATTTGTAAAATGAAAATGGTTTCTGTACTAAAGTCTAAAAGTAAGGTTCAAAATTATTTTTCTCCTTTCAAAACTTGAATATGACTGAAAAAATATGGCATATCAATATGAATGTTTAACAAGTAATTCAGGAAAAAATATAACAGAAGCTGTTCTCATTATTTGAATTGGAAGCAGAATTCCAATTCGAATAATTAGAATTCTAATAATTAGCAAATTACAGTTTTCTAATTAAACCAGACCCCAGTTTACCTGTGGTATACTTCTCATAACTTCAGATACCCATGATCCAAAAACACTTAATGACAAGTTCCAGAAAGAATTGGCAAGTTTAAACCTGATGTCACCAGAAATAATGTCACTAAATCTTATGATGTCCTTCTCTTCCCCTAGGACAGTGTACTACTGGTGCTGTATCTGCCACTTAGTTGGGGTGTGAATCGTACCATTGTAGTACTGTGGGGCTGGCATAGAAGGGTTTCAGGCAGCTAGCTGCTGGGTAACCAGCACATCTTTCCTGGAAAAGGAAGTCCACTGTATAAACTATCTGTTTCACTACTTGTACTTTCTTTAGACCTCTAGTCAAAATAATGCTTTGAAATTTCTAAGGTCAAAACCAAATCTGCCATGGTGGTGCACAACTTTAGTCTCCTGGGAGCAGAGACAGGCAAATCTCTAAGTTTGAGGCCAGCCTGGTCTAGGTAGTGAGTTTCTTTTTTTTTTTTTTTTTTTTGGTTTTTCGAGACAGGGTTTCTCTGTGTAGCCCGGGCTGCCTGGAACTCACTCTGTAGACCAGGCTGGCCTCAAACTCAGAAATCCGCCTGCCTCTGCCTCCAAGTGCTGGGATTAAGGCGTGCGCCACCACCGCCGGCGGTAGTGAGTTTCAAGACAGCCAGGACAACATAGACAGATCCTGTCACAAACAAACAAACAAACGAACAAACAAACAAACAATCTGTCATTCTTACCAGCTTTGCACATCATAGAAGCCAGCAATTTTGAGACAATGGAGCCCCTTTTTCTCATCTTGCATTGCTTGCTATAAGGAAAGTAGGGGATCACTCCGATGATGCTCTTGGCACATGAGGTCTTACATGCATATACCATGATCAGGAGCTCCATGATGGTGGTGTTCACATCCCTGAAACCCGTGGACAATGTCAGACACTTAGTATGTTACTTATGACTATGATAACACTTAAAGCATTAGACACACACACAAAAGACAAATCCCTCTTCTCCCAGACCACCTTCAGCTCCTAATCAGATGACCTCTGCTTTCTCACTGAAAGAGAGGATCAGAAGACAATTTTCCACACCACATGCACTCAGCCACTGGGCAGCAGAGGGGAACTTTTCACAACACTCTAGTCACCATCCCCTCATCATGCTCTGTGGAGGACCAGCGTGACCAGCGTCACCATCATTCCTCACTCTTCCTGCCCCTCATCTTTAACTTGTGAACCTCATCATCCAGTTCTTTGCCTGTCTTTGTAGGACATCTCAGGAAAGAAGTCTACAGTCCCACTCTCCTTTCTTCTCCTATGTACACTCCAAAGAAGCTTTGGTCTCCAAAGCAGCTCCTCAACTTTCATCAACAGTCTCCAACAAAGGATTGGCTAAATCCACTGGCTAATAATCATCTTTCTCTTAGCCTTTCTGCTGCCTTGAAGGCAGCTTCTCAGCTGTGCCTACAACAGGTGTACAATGTCCCTCTGCCTCCTTCTGCTTCCTTTGATTCCTTTCTTGGTTCCCTCACTGCCTTCCAAAGAAACATTCATTTGTCTCCTCTTCCTGTCACTCTTCACCTCTCAGCCTCTGTAAATGCTGGCCACTCTTACAGTCCTATCACTAGCCCAAAAGCCCCTTCAGAAAGTAATCTAACTAGCTGTTGCTAGGCGCTTCCATCTGAATGTTAAAATCTAACTAAAGGAACTGTTCTTCCTTGCAAATGCCTACATCATCAGAAAACTTGTGACCACTATCTCACTGGCCACACTGTTCCTCAGGCTACTCTGCATGCCTCCACTGGGCCTCCCACTGGGGCCCTCAGTCTACACTCCAAACAGAGCAGCTTGTTCTTTAAAGTGAAAGCCAGTGCAAAGGCCCAAGGCCCTGAAATGGTTCCTATTCTCATCCACATCAGGAGCCAGCACTCAGGGCTGTTCAGTGCCTCCCAGACCTCTCTATGATCTGCTTTCACTCTTCACCTTGACCTCTGCTCCACAAACCTTCCTAGATACTCACTGCTCCCCTTTTCACTGAGGCCTACCTTGTCTGCATTATCCCAACTCTCTTCCATTATTATTTTTTTTTTAACTTTTGGTTGAGTTTAGAGGCTCTTGAATACAACCAACCCTTCTACCAGTGAGTTACAGACCTAGCACTCCTCATTTTGTGGTATATATCACATAGCACTTATCATTTTATGGTGTACCTGGTATCTATCAAATTCTGTTTTTTTGTTTGTTTGTG
This sequence comes from Mastomys natalensis, assembly GCA_021653895.1. Lineage (NCBI taxonomy): Eukaryota > Metazoa > Chordata > Mammalia > Rodentia > Muridae > Mastomys > Mastomys natalensis. Next base: position 122,292 of record JAJTUV010000337.1, read on the forward strand.
TTGTTTTCTCAGAAGAAGGTCACACTATGCAGGGAGTGCCAACTTTTTGGCACTGTGACATGATACTGATGTCTGCAAATGTGTTGGGCCACAGATGCACACAACCCGCAGGCTACAGGGCTAATATACCTTGTAGGTGATACTAATTTGGAACTAATAATCCTCTTACCTTGGCCTCTGAGTGCTGGGATTGCAGGCATGTATCGCCTTTTCTGGTTTATGATCTCTGTGTATATTCCCTTACCAGATCATCAACCATTCCAAGCATGAAAGCATCTCACACATGTAATAGGATGCCAATTATTGAAAACATTCAACAAATATTGTTAATAATTGAATACCAACATTTGGATGAGAAGGTTCTATTACTATTGAACAAGCCTGATCCCAGATGAATTAAAGTAACTTCAGAAAAGTATTCTGTCAGAGGCAGGCGGATTTCTGAGTTAGAGGCCAGCCTGGTCTACAAAGTGAGTTCCAGGACAGCCAGGGCTGCACAGAGAAACCCTGTCTCAAAAACAAAACAAAACGAAAAGCAAAGCATTCTGTGAAGAAGGGTGAGCAAGGGAACCTGCAATGAGTAGAAAGTCATCCTGAGGCTAACAAACCAGGAGTACCAAACAAGCTTACTACCACTAACACAGATAAACAGATGACAAGAAAATGTCAGTTAATGGACAGAAAATTTCTTCATTTAAAATCTGTCTTAAGTTTTACTAGTTTAAACTAGTCGGTACTAAAATGAAGTAAGGGGGGCTGGAGGGATGGCTCAGTGGTTAAGAGCACTGACTGCTCTTCCAGAGGTCCTGAGTTCAATTCCCAGAAACCACATGGTGGCTCACAGCCATCTGTAATGGGATCTGATGCCCTCTTCTGTGTGTCTGAAGAGAACAATAGTGTACATATACATTAAAAAAAAAAAAAGAGGCCGGGCGGTGGTGGCGCACGCCTTTAATCCCAGCACTTGGAGGCAGAGGCAGGCAGATTTCTGAGTTCGAGGCCAGCCTGGTCTACAGAGTGAGCTCCAGGACAGCCAGGGCTACACAGAGAAACCCTGTCTCGAGGAAAAAAACAAAACAAAACAAAACAAAAAAACCTAAAATGAAGTAAGGGGCAGCAGTACAACTCAGTGGTATAATACTTGCCCAACAATAGGAGGCTCTGGGTCTGATCCTTACTACTGCTATTAATCCATTACCAAGTCAATCAACCAATACAAAGAAGTAGCAGCTGAATGTGACACCATCAAGTCCTCAGTCTATTTCTTGGCATCTCAGAAGGAAGACTCTGAGGTGCATGCACACTTTCTGCAAACCTAGTTAAGACAGAGCTCAATGTTCTCTGTGGAGCCAAAATACAGGATCAGCTGATAATAGTTCTGTCACAGAAACTGATTGCCAACACGATTCTAGATTGTTAGAAAAACTTAATAGAGTCTATTGTTAAGAGCTTCTACTGTTTGATACTTCCCCTCATCAAGAATACAGAAGAGGGAGCTGGAGAGTTGACTCAGTGGTTAAGACCATTTGTTACTCTTGCAGAAGATCTGGGTTCAGTCCTAGCACCCAAGTGACACTGCACAACCATCTGTTACTCTGGTTCAAGAGGACTTAACATTCTTGTCTGGCCTCTGTTAGTATGCACACATGTGGTACATGTACATACATACAGGCAAAATATTCATAAAAGTAAAATTAAATTAATGAACCTTAAAAAAAAAGAGAGAGATGGCCAAGAACTGTCCCTAATTCCAGTCCCAAAGGACTTAATATCTCATTTAGTCTCCTTAGGTACCAGGAACGCATACAGTACATTTACATACACGTATGTAAAATACTCACACAGAATAAAAACAAATACATCTAAGAAAACAAAACAATAGAGAAAAGTAGATGCAGTTCAGATGGTGGAGTTCCTCCTCAGCATGCACCAAGCCCTGGGTTAAATCCTCAGCACTGAGCACAGGGCCACACACCTGTAGTCTCAGAACTCAAGTGGAGACAGGAGAAACTGCAATTTGTCATATTGGCTACATAGCAAGTTTGAGGCCAGAGATACACAAGACCTGTCAAAGCACCCAACAATAAACACCCAAACAAACTACTCTAGAAAAGGGCAGGCACAGTGGCCTAGGAGGCTGAGGCAGACATGTTTCTTTACACTAGGAACCCAGGGGTAGACTGGAAGCACAGCAAGAGCTTATCTCTTAAAACAAAACAAAGAACGGACTGAGGGAGAGAGGAACAAAAGCCAGCAGTCTCACTAGGAAAGCAGCAAAGGGGGCTGCAGAGACAGCTCAGTGGTGAAGAGTGCTGGCTCTCCTAGTGTCCGTGTGTTCACAGTGCTGCTCTCTGGCTCAGGTTCCACTGGATCTAGAGGCTGCCATCGCTCGCCCATGAGAATGGTGGGGTTCAGTTGTTCTCATTTCTCAAATAAAAAGCACCCCAATCTTAAAACTATCTTCTCCTGTGTGGCCTAGTCTTCAGACTCTAATAGGCATACTCAAGAGGCAGTGAGAAAGCACTTACTTTGAGATGGTTTGGATGATAAATACATCTTTTCCTCTCACAGACTCCTGGATTTGAACTCTTGTTTCTAAAGGAAAAAGGAAGGAAGATATAGTTCAAAATTTTAAAACATGTACCAAATCTGCATTAATTTCCGAACTTATAGAATACAGAAACCAGGACTACTACCAAATAGCAGAACGCACTGACTTGAAGCATGTCACCATTAATCATACTTCTGAATCAAATTTAGGCTTCTCCCTCACATTTAAGTAGTGTCTGCTGTGTCACTGAGAACAGCCTAGAGATGATGTACTCAGTCATGCAACCAGCATCAACTAAGAATGGAGGCATAAACATAGTATGCTGTGGGATAAAAGAAGACTGGTGACTATCCCTGCTCTTAAACATCTGTAATTTGCAACAAGGGACAAATCCAGAATGGAACGCTCCATAGGGTAGGTCAACAGAAAGGAAAATGGCAGGGTGGGGTATGGTTCTATATTAAAAGAGAAACCAAGTCACCTTCTGGCCATTGTGATGCTTATCTAGAACTTTAATACTCAAGAAGCTGAGACAGGAGAAGAGTTAGAAGCTAGCCTGGGCTACAAAGTAAAACTCTGATTCATAAAACAGCAAATAAAAGCAAATCAAAAATTTTTTTAAAAATTTAAAAAAACCAATCACTTGAGGCTAAGAATCATATAAAACTAGCAACAGCATAAAGCTTTCAAAAATCATAATTATAGCTAATTTCTTGAAATGTGACTAAAGTATTCTATTTATGTGCAAGAACTTATATGTCAGAGATGTGGCCAGGTATCTAGGCATCGTGTACGGATGTCTGCACCTTACTTTCAAATGCAACACATTTAGATAGCAAAACACCAAACCTATATGGTAGACATCAATACAGCCAGTCATGGTACTATTCTCTCAATTAGTTCATATGTTTGAAAGTTTTCATAAAAAGTTTGCAAGCCAGAGATGTAGCTCAGTGGTATAATGTTTTAGTGGGCTCTGTGCTCGGTGGTGATGGCCACTTTTATACCAGCATTCAGGAGGTTAAGACAAGAGGATCTCAAGTTTGAGGCTAACCTGGGCTACATTCTGAGTTCAAGGCCATGTAGTAAGGCATTGATTCTAAACTAACAAAGTCATTAGAAAAAAAAAACAGTGTGCTTACAAAGGAATGAGGTGTGATGCTACAAATGAGCTTTAGAGACAAGAGATTTGGATTTAACTCCTGGTACTGCTACTCATGGGACCTTGAATCTATCCCTGACCCAGGTTTTCAGTATCTACAAACAGTAAGAATATAGAAGTTAGTTCCTCTGCAATACAAGTTATCCTCCTCTTGGAGCCAGGGATTGACAAGTCCTATAGCCTATCTACAACAGTCTCCTCATCCAGCTCCCTGAAAAGAAAGTCCCGGCAATTAAACAATGACTTTCCTCTTACATTTACTTGGGAAACAAAGACAGCTTTTTAAGCTAACTACTGCCAAAATTCCCTATGAAGATCTGTGAAAGACTCTCCCTCTGTTTCAACTGTCAAAAATTTGCCCTTGTATATGCCTTAGAAACAAAAGAAACCAGCCTTATAAGCTGAATTACCTAGCTAGATAATTCCTAGAATACAATGAGACAAGATTAAATAACTTTTACTAAACAACTATTCTGTGCAAATAGGAATTACACGTTACCCTTTATTAGCAATAAGAAAAAGAGTAGTTAGAGTACAGCTCATCAGTACTCAGGCAGTCACATTGACATTTAGAAAACTGTCCTTAGGGTAAGCAGATAACATGCAGCACAGACCATATGAGCATATGGGGTGTGTATGTAGTCCTGGGCATGCCCACATACCTACAGACTAAAAGTGTAGACACACAGGACTTATGTTACCTACAGCAAAATGATCTCAACCAACAGGTAAGCTGAGGAGCTAGTATGCAGTGTCTACTGAATGAAACCCAAGAACCATCAACCAAAGCTCTACATGTGACTTGTACCAGGGATATTTCTACATGGTATTAGTAAGGACTGAAAACCACACTCCTTCACCTTGCCTGCCTGACTTCCTGCTTTCAGAACTGACTAGATGACTGAATCTGTCTGACAGTCAAGGATAACTTGATGACCCATTACACCACATTCTGCAAGAAGATCCACAATACAATGTCCAAGGAAGCTCACCTCTGTTAGGTTCCTGGTAAACCTGCACTTTGCCCATCTCCACCCCCAGCCGCCTAGAGAAGAGAAAGGGGGAAAAGCTGAGAAGGCAACAGAATAGACCCAACATCTTTACTATTAAAGATGACTTATAAGTTGACAAAGATAAAAGTCATTCTAATTATGAAATAAAGTAAATATTATACCATATCTGTTTGTTGCCTACCCTGGACCTCCACCCCATGACCACCCAAGGCCTATGCAATCTGTCTCTCCTGAGTCACAGGCCATCTTCCTAATACTCGGTGCTTTACTGCCCAGTTCCCTACGGGCACCAACCTCCTGCCACATTAACAGATCTTGTAACCTGTTGCTCCCTCTGCAGAGAGGGGTTGGCTCTGCCCCACCCTTCATTGGATGGCTTATTTGAATCTCTCAGTTCTTAGCTATCCCTTGGTTTCAAGGTGCCTGAGCACCCAAGCTAGGACAGACCGTTAGACTCATCCTTACGCACTTCCTGCCTTCTTCCTGGCATTTCGCTACCACCTAAAACCACCTAGCTGGTTATTTTAGCTTGCTTCTTACTGGCTCCCACACTAAAATGTCAATTACATGAAAAGAAAGCTTTTGACTGGCCTCCTCACCATTAACTCACAATATTCGTATCAAGGTTTTATGCACCGTAGGGATTTGGTATGTGTTTAATCAGTTTCTTAAAATTACACTAAATTATAAGCTGTAAACCATCCTTCTATACTGCCCATCCCTGTTTGTTAGACTCCAATAATTTCTCATAATCTGCAGTTGTGCTTACCACACTCCTGGAGTTGTGGTTACTCACACATTGTAGCACTGAGTATATTCAAATAACATGCAGGTTAGCTATACCTGCTTTTGATCTTGATAATCACTGCTAGTTTGATTATCATACTTAAATACCACAATATTGACTATGGATTTGAATGGTAAAACTGGAACTCACTCGCAATTTTCTTTGAAAGCTCCATACATGATGAATTGGAATTTGCTGAAAACAACACCAGGCCTCCTTTGGTTATGTTCATCTTGGTTTCTAATTCAGGAGGCGCCACACAAAACATCAAAACCTTCTTGGTTTTCCAATTCTTAGAGCCTAGAAGAAAAGAGTATAGATAAAGGACCAACATATATAAAATATACCCGAGCAGATTTTGTTTTTAAACAAAGAATAACACCAGCAAAAGGAAAATAGTTGTCACCATAATGGTGGCTCTTATCTTAAGGGAGAGATAGTATGGGCAAGTACAACCCTTGGGTTTTAAGATTGCAAATGGCATCACACAACTCCATTACTTTTCATACTCACTAGAAATAAATAATAAACTTACAAGAAAGGCGGAGCTGAAGAGCTCAGTGTTTTACTGTTTGCTGCTTAAAGTCAATTATGGACAACCTCCTGTTATTCTCTGACAACAAAATTCCTCCTGGATTAACACAGAAAAATGGCAGAGCCATTAGCAAGGACATGGACTAGATGATCCTTAAACAAAGAATAAATGGCCCAGATCCTTCTGTGACACCTGCTCCCCACACCCCCACCCTGCAACTGCTCTGGGCCACACCTAAAATGCATCTTGTCAGTGCTGGAGGTGGCTCTGTGCTTTAGAGCACCTGGTCTGGGCATACCTTTAATCCTAGTACTCAGGAGGCAGAGGCAGGAGGATTTCTATGAGTTCAAGGCCAGCTTGGTCTACATAGTAAGTTCCAGGATAGCCAGAACTACAGTAGAGACCTTGTCTCAAAAACAAAACAAAAACATAAATAAAAATTTCGGACTGGAGAGATGGCTCAGTTATTAAGAGCACCGTCTGCTCTTCCAGAGGTCCTGAGTTCAATTCCCAGCAACCATATGGTGGCTCACAACCATTTGTAATGAGATTTGATGGCCTCTTCTAGTGTGTCTGAAGACAGTGACAGTGTACTTACATACAAAAAATGAGTAAATCTTAAAAAAAAAAAAGGTTAAAAAAAAAAAATTAAACTTGTTATATTCCTTCCCCTCAACTGGGACAACAAGGCTGACTAGATGACAACCTTGGGGAAGTGGTCCTCAAGGGACAAACAGGAGTAGGGTCTGGCTTCTCTGGGCTAAGAATCCTTCTGTCCTCTCTGTGTTTACTCATCATGGCTAGCTCGCAGGAGGCTGATATGGCTATGTTTTGTTATGTTTAGTGTTTTTTAATGAAAACTAAAATATTTGTTATGCCCCAAACAAATACATCTTCCTAGTAAAACCTGAGACATCACCGCTAAGGATGAATTTGCCAGCCTCACCACGGCTCTTCCAGGACTCCTCCTCTGGCAATTAGGGTTCTGTAAGTTGTTTGTTCAAACAACTTGAGTTAGGGGACAAGCTATTCTATTCTTCCTAACTGCTGCCTTCCTAACTTTCCCAGTGTGGCTATGCTGTGGTCAGTAGATCATCATCTCAGACAGGCTTCATGCACACATATAGTGGGATCACCTGGTCCTAGGTAGCCAGGTGCAGTTCCCCCACCAGGCTAGGAGAGCACATTGTAGCAGAGCAGCCTTTAAGGGATATTCTAATGGGAAGCCCAGGGTTCTAACACAGGCTACGGGGCAATTTTTTGAAGCTAGTAAGTCACAAACAAATGTCTGCATGGCCAGCCAACTAATGTTGGTAAGGAGTCCACTGGTGCACACTGTGAAAAGTGGCTGTGGACCAGGAAGGAGTCCACAGATACTACTCAGTCAAGCCCAGTCCTTCCAAAGCCTGGGCCATTTCAATATCATTTCTAGATATACTGACCACAGCCACAAAGCCTGAAAACTTATCCTGTCCTGTCTGTAACAAGTATTTCAATCCTGGCTTTCAGAGAATGAGGCTTAGCTTCAAAAAATGGCAAGAAGGTTCTGGGCACTTACTGCTCTTGCTGAGGACCCACTTTGGGCTTGCAGTAACCAGAGCAGGTCACAACAGTCTTGGTTATCTACTAAATTCAGTAAAATGCCTGGGGTGGCAACTTCTTTACACCCCTAAATTTCAAGAAAAAAGCTCCTAAATAACAAAGCCCCTGAGAGGACCTGGGGCAGCATAAAGCATTAAGGGTAAGAAGGGCTCTTACAGTCCTTCAGCCTCTCTCTGCTAGGTCTACAGGATTCCAGTGCCTAGGACTGGAGCCCTCATCTCTGAGGCCCATCACCCCAATTTCTACCTTAGAATTGGTCTTCCTCTCCTTGCAGCCTGTGGTTCTTTCCTTTAAAATTTAAAGGAAACATTCTACTCTTCACTCACACAGCAGCCCAGCCTCTCTTTCCCATGGATTCCTCCAGCACATCTCCTGAAGTCTTTCCTTTTGTGGCTCAAATGAACATAGCAGTCTGTCTCGTTTCTAAAGCTGAATCCAGAGCAACAGCTTGGAAAGTCAAACTTTGACAGAAGGGCTGGAGTGTAGCTTAACAGTACGCAGCTTGCCTAGCCCGAGGCATGGCTTGGGTTCCATGCCAAATCCTAATGCATGCCCACCCTTTAACAGCAGAGGCAGGCAGGCATGCATCTAGAAAGGGCATCAGATCACTATGACTGTCCAATCTCTCGAGCTGTTCACCTCTAAGAGCTGCCTCTAGTTTCACTTTCCCTGCCACTTAGAAATTCCAACAGTGAGCCGGGCGGTGGTGGCGCATGCCTTTAGTCCCAGCACTTGGGCGGCAGAGGCAGGCAGATTTCTGAGTTCGAGGCCAGCCTGGTCTACAGAGTGAGTTCCAGGACAGCCAGGGCTATACAGAGAAACCTGTCTCGAAAAACCAAAAAAAGAAAAAAAAAAAAAAGAAATTCCAACAGTGTTTTTGTTTTTTTGAGACAGGGACTCTCTATGTAGCCCTGGCTGGCCTGGAACTCACTATGAAGACAAGGCTGGCTTCAGATTCAGATATCCACCTGTCTCCCAAATACTGAGATTAAAGGTATACATGTGCCATCAAGACAAGCCTCCCACTCCAACGTGCTATTTATCAGACTAAGAATCACTAGCTGGTGGTGTTCATTAGCACAAAGTTTCCCTGTGAAATGGAGAGTACACAGACTGTTTCCATTCTCCCCACTCCATGTGCTGTAATTGCTTTTGTGTTAACCTAAACTTACCCTAAACTATGAAAATTATTTATGCATGGGTGAAAACACATCTTTTCCAGAGACCCTCAAGACCTCTTGAAGAACAAATCACATTCATCTCCCTGAATGAGACAACTGTCAGGTCCTATGAGTGGAGAAGTCTCCACACTGAAGATCACTTGTTTTAGATGGATTTACCACCATTGTATTTCAACATTCAGACTAGAGATGATGAAGCCACACAGTTTGTGCTGTTTCCTCTCTAAAGCATCCACTGTGTAACCAGTCCTTCTAAAGATGGCTAGAGGAAGATAGCTGTGGGCTTACATCACAGCAGGCCTGAGCCACAGCCTAGACTTGTATACCTCCCAGACAATGAAGACAGGGGCTTGGAAACAGCTAAAACTACATTACTCTTCCATATTCTGTGGTTACTGGCATTTTGCTTTCTTATGGCTAATGATGTTCTGAGAGGTTTTGTTTTTGTGGCATCTTAGGAGAAGCAGAAAATTTATCTAAAGAGAGGTAACTGTTTTAATTTTATTCATTTAATGTGTATGGGTGTTTTGTCTGCGACACGTGTGCCTGGTACTCTTGGAGACCAGCAGAGGGTGTTAGATCCTGTGGTCTGGCATTAGAGGTGGTTGTAGGCTGCCATGTGGGTGGGTGCTGGAACTCACCCAGTCTTGAATAACTAGTACTCTTAACCAGCCAGCTCGACAGCCCCCACACCTGGGGAAGCAGTTTTAATAGGAAAACAGGTTTGTCATTACTTTCCAGACTTTTTAACAAAGTCATACTAGGTAAAAGCTTCTCCTCAGCCTCCTCCTCACAACAGTGGCCTCTAAAGGACACAGTGCTTATCACAGTCTGATTTGTAATACAGTTCCTTGCATACAACAATAGGTTGCATGCGACTCTCAGTCACACAGAACATGACTTGGCAACCTGATGAACTACATCAATAGAATCACACAAATACCCAGATTTTGAAATGTCTATTGCAAACATACCTTATTCAGAAAAAAGACACATATTAAACGCCAAAGAAAGAATACAGATCTATGTTTCGGTGTTGTCAATTCTTGGAGTTAATCCCAAGTATCGAGCTATATGGTCAATAATGGTAAATGCAATTAAAAAAAAAAAAAAACTTTGTAGCCCTGTTTGCCCGGAACTCACTATGCAGACCATGCTGGTCAGCCTTGAACTCAAGATCCTTCCACCTGCCTCTGGGATTAAGGGTGTGCCACCAAGCCCCACAAACTACAAGATTATTTAAGAGCAGAAACATTGGCTATGTGTTAAACCTCAAGAGTAGCTAATGAATATAATGTGCATATCTCTGCAAAAATTGAGTAATAATGATACAAACCACAGTAGTTAAAGGCAAGAAAGGTTTCCTATAATGGGGCTCACTAGCATGAGTCATTTTTATTTGTGCATTTAAATTGTTAAGCACTAGGGCATGAGATGGGTCAATGGCAGGCTGCTCACATTGCTTCACCATGCGTTCGACCCCAAGGGGGGAAAAAAAAAACAAAACATAAAACATTAGAACTCATACTTCCTCAGGCCTCAAAGCTACTAGGTTCAGTATTTTCGTATCCCTCACAAAAGCCAAACACTCAAAACTGTGCCAATATCAAAATAAGAAAAATAAATCCTTATCAACAATGTAACAGATTGAGGAAAAGATTTTCCTGCAGAGTATCTTAAGCCGCTCCTCCTACGTCTGAATGGAGCCCAATCATCCACTAAGGCCGGTGGAGCGGAACACGGGGCCCCGGGCTCGCCCCGGAGCAACAAGGGCCACGGCTCCCGCCCGGTACCGCGCGGGCTCGCGGGGCCCGCCGTCCGCCCGCCGCGGCTCCCGCCCGCCTACCTGGTCCCGACCCCAGCCCGGCCCGCCGCAGCCTCGGCTGCCGAAGGAAGAGAGCTCAGAGCTCCGCACCGTGTCTTACAGCAAAATGGCGACTCCAAGCGCGAGAAAGTCGTCCGAGACTGCGAGGCCGGGGGCGGGGCCTGAGGGCAACTGACTGGAGTGGGCGAGGCCGTCGAGGGGCGTGGTCGGGAGGGAGAGGGGCGGGGAAAGGGTGGGGTAAGAGAAGGCGGTGCATTTTATGATGTGGGCGTGGTCCGCCGGAGTGGGCGGGAGAATGTTGTGTGGGTGTGGTCAGACTCGAGGAAAGTGAGGGAGAATTAGAGTGGATGTGGTCAGAAGTGTGGTTGAAATTCATAGGTTCTGGCTGGGTTCAAGTCTTTTTGTTCTGCAAGTTTGAGCAAGTCAGGTCTTTGGCTCCTTACTATTTATAACATAACAAACATGTAGCACATGCCAGGTATTAAGGCATTTATTATATTATATATTAATATAATTAATATGTATTAACAGTAACTTTCAGAAATGGGGTAAGACATCTCCGTTTAATTGCTGTGGGAACTCAGTTTCCAATGGCAAAGCAATGGACAGGTGCCACCTACAGTGCCGTGCTTTGTGTGTACACTTAAGGGCTCTCATCCACTGCACTTCCAGTTCACAAATGAGACATGCAGACATTTATTGGAAGGTGCACAGATGCCTAGAATTAATTATCAGAAGGATGAGGATTGTTAGAATTCATAAGAGGGCATGTGGGTAGCTAGAATTTACGGGACGTGTGCTTGAAAACTGAAAAGAAGCTGTGTCTGGCTGACTGATTAGTTTCAGTCCTGTGGGGGAGTTGGGATAGTGCAGGTTCAGAGGCTAGTTTACCAGTTTGAGAGTGCTCAGAACTTAAGAGCGCTAGCTGCTCTTCCAGAGGTCCTGAGTTCAATTTCCAGCAATCACATGGTGGCTCACAACCACCTGTAATGGGATCGGATGCCCTCTTCTGGTGTACAACTACAGTGTACTCATATGCATAAAATAAATAAATTGAATCTTTAAAAAACAAAAAGGGAGGGAGAGAGGCAGACAGAGACAGGGTCTCGTGTATCCGAGACTTAACTTGGACTCTCTTTAAGAAGCCAAGGATGACCTTCAACCTGTGCTTTTTAGAGTGCTGGAATTGTTGGACTTTCTGTCTTGGGACACACCCTCATGGTGTGGAGGTTTGACTCCACTCAGCACTTCTTGGTGTAGATGGAACTGGCCAATTAGAGGAAGTCATCCCTTTCAGTTCGCAGGTTCGCTCCTAAGCATGGGTAACCAAGTCAATCCCAGGAGCTCTGTTACGACCCTGCCCGCGATGCGCTTGTTCCCTTTCAGCTCACATACTGGAGCCACCACCTTTCTTTCTATGCCTGGAGGAAAGCCATCTGAGAAGCCACAGAGAGAAGGGAGAGCGGGGTATATATCATGCCCAGCTGAGCTTTCACAGAATTCTGAGGTCAGCCTGCCCTGGACTGCTCCGAAGCCAGAGTCCTTGGTTTTCAACCTTGCAGACACAGCCCGGCATTCCATTCCTGCCCTGAAGGCATTCACTTCCTTCTGCAGTCCCCTCCCCACCAAGTCTTCCTAACACTTTATCAAGAAGTGTTTAAAGAAAAGTTAAAAGAAGACTTTGTCTTCTCTAAACCACTCCTTTCTCAAATAAAACAATCTCCGATTTGAGCCCAACCCAGTTGCTAATCGTCCACACCCTGAATATCCCTTGTGGAAAATGTTTGAGAAGTGTTTTGGATTTCTGATTTTTTTGTCCCCTGGACTTTGGAGAATCTGCATATACACAGTGAGACACTTAAAGATCGGGCTCAAGTCTAAACATAGAATTTACTTTTATACTGTATTATAAATATAATTTTGTATATGAAACAAAGTTTCATGGTGTAAAAATTTCCACTGTGGTATCCTCTCTGTGCTCAAAGTGTTTTTGTATTTTGGAGCATTTTGATTAGGGGGCTGGTTGGTCTGTATTTGGACAGTGATGGGATAAATAACTACCCAAAACCCCTCTCAGCTCCAAGAGAACAGAGTCTTTGTCTCTCTTGCTAAGCAGGATCCCACAGTACCCAGAAATGCCTAGCACAGTGCATTGCTGATAGAAAACTCAAAGGAGGGGGGGGGGTAAATAAAAAAAAAAAAAAAAAAAAGAAAGAAAACTCAAAGGAAATGGGATAATTAATTTTTTTTTTTTTTTTTTTTTTTTTTTCAAGACAGGGTTTCTCGTTAGCCCTGGCTGTCCTGGAACTCACTCTGTAGACCAGGCTGTCCCGGAACTCAGAAATCCGCCTGCCTCTGCCTCCCAAGTGCTGAGATTAAAGGTGTGCGCCACACCACCGCCCGGCATGGAATAATTAATTTTTGACCAAACACGAGTGTCTGTGGCACTGGAACGTGGATTCATGTTGCACTGAATAACGTGGATGTAGAAATGGTCTCATAACGTTTTTATAGTTGCAGAACAAAAGAAAATCATAAATCAAAGTACTTACCAAGTATATTGTAGGATCACCTGGATCACCAGGCAAGCAGGTGATAGCAGAGTTGAAATCTGTGCTCTTGTTGGTCTCAGATGCTGTCTCATGATATTCTTGGCTTTTGACTTGAGGAAGCTTAGGTAGTTTGCTAAGTTTAGTGCATTCCAAAAGGTTTTCCTTAGTATTGGCAAGGATGTCATGAAGGAGATTAATAAAACCCAAGATGCTTTGTTCTGGTTTTCCAATATTCCAACTCTCCACAATCATGAAGCTTGATTGGTATCCACCTACCCAGATCTTTCTTCTGAGAACTTCAGTTCACAGAGCTACAGTGTCAAGTGTATGCCTTTTTTTCCATAGAAAAATTGTTTTATATTTGCACAACACAAGGAAAGTAAAAAATAAATCAAACCAAAACAAACCACTCTGATTAGCCAGTCCCTCAAGCTGGTTCCTGCCTATCGCTGCTCTCATGATCCCCAGTGAGAGGACTCATTTCTTTGGCCCCTTTGCCACACACACACACAGCTAGACATTGTCTTTGTTGGCACCATTCCTCCATCTACTTTTTCCCTCAGAAGACTAGAAATCTTTGGTAAGCTGATGTCAAGTCTCTCAGTCTCTTATTCTCAGAGTTTGGGCATCAATCCTATACAAGCTAACCCACGATCACAGCCCTAGCCATCAGCAAGCTGCACCTGTTGAGAGACCCTTGGCAATAGCCGCCCAATCAAACCAGGAGAAATTGGGAGCTAAGTATTACTCTGTGGATGAAGGAATGGAGTTTGGAAATACTTTGTAGGTAGGTAATGAGCAAGAGAGGCTCAAGATGGACTGGGCTGTGGCTCATCAGTACAGCAACTGCCTAGCATGTGAGAGCCTTGGCCTCTCTCAGAGAGAAGGGGCAGCAAGGGACGGGTAGCAGGGAACTGACTCTCCTTTAAACACTGTTGAAATGTGGATACAGGAGCATGTCTGTCACATGACAGAGCCTAGGCCAAAGTGATCCCATCACCTCCCTGAAAGACAGTTACTAATGAAGGAGCTTTGTAGGCTGGGGTTGACTTGCACTGAGGTGGTCATGCAGGGGTCCAGGCAAGTGACCTTGGTGGCTTCCTCTGTGGTATGGCTGTCCTTCCCACAGGAGAGTGAAAACAGGGCTTCTGATTTTCCCAGTAGAGGCAGAGGGGTAAGATGGCCACTAGTCCAACCAGAAGAGTCAGGAAAGGCCTAAACCAGCTCACCAGTCAATGAGCTAAATTGGGTATTGTTTTAATTTTTTAGACTTATTGTAAGTGCATGAGTGTTTTTCTTACATGCATGTATGTGCATCACATGCATACCTGTTGCCTGTGGAGGTCAGATGTGTGTGAGCATCAGTGTGTATATGTATGGAACACCTGTGCCACGGCATGCATGTGGAGGTCAGAGAAGAATTTATGGGAATGAGCCCACTCATGTACTATGTTCTCAGACTGGCCTCAAACACACAACAATCCTCTGCCTCAGCTTGTATTTTGTAAAAGGTCAAACAAGAAAAAAAAAAAAAAAAAAAAGAATATTTGCCTTATCCCAGGTAGAGAGGTAGTAATCAACTTGGTGCCTCCTGAGAGATGGAATTACAGGCTGTGCCACCACACCCAGCTACCTACTTCCCTCTTTTTAAAGAATGATCTATTATGTTTGTGTAGATGCCTGCAGAGTCTGAAAGAGGGTGTTGGAATCTCTACAGCTGCTGGGCGGTGGTGGCGTATGCCTTTAATCCTAGCACTTGGGAGGCAGAGGCAGGGGATTTCTGAGTTCGAGGCCAGCCTGGTCTACCAAGTGATGTTCCAGGACAGCCAGGGCTATACAGAGAAACCCTGTCTCGAAAAACCAAAAAAAGAAAAAAAAAAAAAAGGAATCTCTACAGCTAGAGTTACAGGCAGTTATGAACCTCCTGATGTAGGTGCCTAGCTACCTTCTAAAACTTTTGTGTTTGCAGTCCTGTGGATGGAATATTTTGCTGTGCTCATTGTTGCTCCCTTGCGTGTGTGTGGTGTGTGTGTGTGTGTATGTGTGTTGTGTGTATATGTGTAGATGCCTACATGCTTGGTGTTGATGAGGGCCTTGAGCATCTAACAGAGGGCTCTACCACTGAGCTACATCCCTAGCTGCAGAATAGGCTGAATTCAGTAGTAGTAGATCTTAAGCTTAGCAAACATAGGATGCTGGGCTCATGGGGCTGAAGCCAAGTGTGAAGACTGGGATTTTGACAGGTATGTGGAGGGTGTCCTGTTGGCATTGGGTATTGTACTCTGGGAGCTTCGGTCCTTAAGCTGTTCCTAAGGAATGGGGAATGGATGTTGGAGGATGTCATACAGTTGTCTCCTACACATCCTGTTCAACAGAGGTGCCCAAACACAGGCAGGCTTTCTTCAAGCCTAGCTTTTGGACTTACACATCACACACATGAAGTGAGTACTCTGCACGGCTGCTAGCTCTCTACTGTGCAGGGCTTTCTCTCATGAGTTTGCCCACAAGTGACTCACTCAGCTTAAGACCCACTGTGGGATTTCTTGCACAGTGAGCAAGTCTAAGTAAGGGTTTTTGCCATCCTGAAACCTTCAAGAATGTTCAATAGACTGAGTATAACATTACATTTTGTAGGCACTTAATGAAACATTTCTGATTTTTGATCTTGTAGCTTTTTAAAAAAAGTTTCAGATTTAATGAAAATTAAGTCTCTAGGTGAATCTAAATTTGTAGTGCTTGTACTCTGGGAATGTAACTGTATTATACTGCTGGCCTAGCATAAGTAAGGGTCCCGAAATAAAAATAAAAAATAAAGCTTTTTCGGTAATAAATTCTGATCCTGGTGGCAAAAGGACTTTGCCAAATAAAGTGGGCTCTTTTGAGAAACCAGGACTGTGGGCCTAGAGAGGGATTTCGATACAGAGAAGCAGCTGGGGTCAAGGTAGAGACTGGAGGAAAGGAGGATCCTTTTCGGGTTTGGGCTGTCTAAAAAGCCAGTACTGTGGAAGACAATAAAACGCACTAAGTGGCCAGGACAGGCCCAGTTCAGCTGCACTACCAAATGAGTCCCAGGTTGTTAGCTCACAGTGTTAGTCAGTTTTCTGTTGCTGTGGCAAAATAACCTAAAGGAAGAAAGATGTATTCTGGCTCATGGTTTCAAAGAATTCAGTCCATAGTCACAGGGTTTGTGGTGAAGTTTTGTGGGCACAGAGGTCTTTTTATTCACAGAGAAGCACCAAGAGAATCAGAAGTGCTAATCATGCAGGGCTGTCTCCTCAAATACTACCTGCATTCCATCCAAAAACCTGCAAGTGGAGGTTGTTAGGACCTGGTGATCCCATTCAAATTCCCCAGAATGATTATCCAGACTCTTCTCTCCCTAGGCCATTACCCATCTTTAGGAAGATAGCAGATGTACTTTATGATCTGCTGACCTCCATGCTGTTGGTCAGAGACCACACTGGATTCCAGGTCTTTTAGTTGCAGAACCCACTCACATGGTCACACGTACTTTGTTAAAGAGTTTCTATGTAGTCACACCTTAAGCTTTATTGTGTACCCAGAATTGGACTGACTGGACTGCTTGTTACCTGGAAACCTTTTCCCAAATGATACTGTGCTTTAAATATGCTGACAATGAACTGCCTGGCTTTAGACTCCCCGAAGTCTGATTCAGGTTGACAAGTCAATCTGTACCAGCTTTTCATTCTTCTCTCTTTGCGGGGTTCACTTCCCTGTATGATGCCTGCGAGGACCCCTTTAGGTGGCTAGAGTATGTGGTGAGACAAAGCTGCTCATTTCATGGTGGTGAGGAAGAGGGAAGGGTGTACCCAACCATATCAATGGTACACCCCAATGACCTACCTTCCCCTCACCTGCCCCAACAGCACCGTCAGCTAGGGGCCAAGTCTTCAACTTGAGCCTTGGAGAGACACTCACATCCATATCATAACACACACCACTCACAGTACCAACAAAAACTTTTCATGTCACCTGTGCCTTATAGGTCATCAGGGGTTTCATACCCATCCCCCATACTGGAAGTTCACACTGAATCAAACACCTTCAATCAGACACCTTTCCACAGCAGGAAGAAAAGAGCATTTTCACTAAATACAGATTGTTAACCAAGGACAGTGAGGGGCTGGAGAGATGGCACAGCAGTTAAGAGCACTGGAGTTCAGTTCCCTGCACCTACCTCAGGTGGCTCATACATGCACATGTGAATACTCACATGTAGAGGCACACACGTAAGTAAATATATGTCTTTTTAGGAAAGAGAGAAAGGCTCTTTTCTGACCTTCACAGGCACCTTCCCCCACACACATATAAAAACAAATCTATACAGAAGAGAGTGGTCAAAAGATTTGGGAAAACACATTTGAGTACATCAAGTCAAGGGCAGAATTGCAAGGCAACACAGGTAACAGTGGTAGAGGAATAACTTTTCACTTGGTGGGCTTTTGTTTGCTTTTAAGTTAGGCTCTCATGAGGCTTTACTGGCCTCAAACTCATGACAATACTGCCTCAGCCTTGAACCACTGGCCTAGCTGATTGTATGGAATTTCTACTCATCGTTTTCAGAGGCAACACCTTGGCTGTGCAGAAACCCTCAATCGATCACCTTCTGCTTGGCTGGTTAATGAGGCCCCTCGCAGCTGAGAGGTGATGAAGGTCAGAGACTGCTAAACTTAGTTGTCCTTGGAATCGACTGGAATAATGTGCACTTAGCAGGTTTAAGAGAGTCTTCGGCAACCTCCCAACTCAATTCCCACAGCCCTAGTCTGTATGACCCCATTCCTTCTTGCAGAATAAATTCTTCAGACTTTGGCTGGGAAGTGACTCTCCTGTCATTTCTGTTGTGTCTTACCCTCCTTCTCTCTGGAGCAGATTCTCCCCAGGCTCCTCCCAGCTTCTTTCCAATAGGCTTCCAGATTTGGACTTACATATTCATCTCTACTGTGCAAAATTTCAGCAAGAACCATGTTAGAGTAGTGCAGCCAGAACCCCTATCTTTGCTATTAGATCCCCTTGAGATCTGATCAGGTTTGCATCCTCCACCACCCTCCTGAAATGATGTCTGGATATCCTGATCTTCTATTAGGTGGGTTTAATGAATGCCCCTCCCCACCCAGGTTTCCTCTTAGCCACTTCCATCCTTGCCCAACATCTGCTCATGGCTACACATTCCTACTTTTCCTTGCTTTGAGCTAGAGGCCAGATGAGGGAATCAGATCCCCTGGAACTGGAGTTACAAGAGCGTTCTGAACCCAAGTCCTGCAAGAACAATGAGTGCCCTTACCTGCTGAGCTGTCAGCTCTCCAGCCCCAGTGCTCTATTAAAAAATTGTAAATCAATATATGTGTACATTTGTACGTATATATGTGTGTGTGTGAATATGGGTGCATACACTATGTGTGCACACATGGGGGCTACAAAAGAGAATTGGGTATCCTCTATTCCTCTGAAGTAGGGTCTCTCTGAACCAGAGGCTTGCATTTTCCTGGCTGCACTGGGAGCCACCAAGTTCCAGTGATCCTATCTTCTCCTCTTTAGAGCTGGAGTTACAGGCCTGTATAGGATGCTTGTTACTATGGTGCTGGTATCTGAACCCCGGCCCTCATGATTACTCACTAAGTGATCTTATATGCTCGACCAGTTTTCCAGCCCTGTTGGTGATGCTTTATCTAAGTTATAGGAACTCTTTCTTTACTGCAATGCACATACACCTTCCCATAATTCACCCAACACTTGAGGTTACCTTTTATTTGCAGTCTTACAAGGTCTAGTTGCATTTTACATATGGGTATCTATTCACAGTGATATATGGGCAAACTATTTTTTTCTAGTTCTTTAATGTTTAATGTTTTCTCTTTCAGTTATTATTATTATTATTATTTTTGGTTTTTCGAGACAGGGTTTCTCTGTATAGCCCTGGCTGTCCTGGAACTCACTCTGTAGACCAGGCTGGCCTCGAACTCAGAAATTTTTGAATAGTTTTGACTTGTTAAACTCAACTGACCACAATGTTCACATTATTGTTTGTACATTAAACTCTATTCCATTGAGGACCAAATGAAGTAACTAATCTTAGACTGATACACACTTTAATTAAAGATGTCAAATGGCTTAAAGGGCAACACAAAGTGTGCCCAAAGCCAAGTGCCTCATGGGGTAAGCTGTAGAAAAGTGGCTTTTCTGCAAGAACTGGACCTCTCTAGCAGCTGTCTGGCCATATTACATGTAGCCTTGCTGAGTCCTAAATCTAGGCCTTGATTCAAACAAATGCAAAACCAAGTTTTTTTCACCCTGTCCTAAAACAAAATAAATTAATATATAAGAGCTTCTGAGTAATCACAATACAGGTGTCAGTGTTCTGGCACAAATCCTGTGATTCTGTCATGGATTATCATCCATTTCCTATAGGCATTGTTTATTAAATGTATTTTTTAATTTTTATTTTGAGATAGGTTCTATTATATAGCTCTGGTTGTTCTGGAACTCCCTCTGTAGATCAGACTGGTCTCTGATATGCAGAGATCCACCTGTCTCTGCCTCTCCATTGCTGGGATTAAAGGTGGTACCACAGGGAGTAGCACTGCATTTTAGGGCCATCATTTCAGATCCAATTTCCTGATTTACCTGACAAAAACATTGTCTTGAATTTCTGATTCCTCACTCAAAGATAATATTCTCACAAGGGTTCATAAAGCACAAAGGAACTTGAGAACGACTTAATAGTCTGCACAGCTGCTGATTCAATGATCCAGAGCCCCCAAGTGAGTAGCCAAATGCCATCTAGAACTGGGTGCATGTATGAGAGACAAGTTCTCTGAGCATTAACTGCTCCCTGACAAGCAACAATCCTATAAAAATGCCAACTAGGACTGCACAGAGACAAAGAATGAAGGGCAAATTAAAGTAAATTCTGTGCTTCTCCTCTGGGGTTTTCAAATATTTGCGTCCACATACTCATGCCTAATCTGCCCCAACTCAGATTTCTCTTCCTTGTTCTTTTTTTTTGGTTTTTTTCAAGACAGGGTTTCTCTGTGTAGCCCAGGCTGTCCTGGAACTCACTCTGTAGACCAGGCTGGCCTCGAACTCAGAAATCTGCCTGCCTCTGCCTCCCAAGTGCTGGGATTAAAGGCGTGCGGCACCACCGCCAGCTCTCTTCCTTGTTCTTAAGAGACTGAGCCAGGCCATTTCTAATCAGAGCACTTCCTGGTTCTTATGCTGGACTTTAGAATAGCTCCTCTTGTGGGACCTGGACACCACAGATGCTTCAGGGACCTATTCTGTGTCTGCATCTCTTCTCCATTCAACTCAACTTCTTTTTACCCTTGTAAACTAACTTGTGTTGACTAACAAGAGCTTCTACCCAAGCTCCTACATCTGGTTCATGTGAGGGCTGCTATTCTTCCTAGTAGAGAAAAGGGCACATGAGGGCTGTAGGAAGTAATTACGTCAAGAACAGATCTTCAACAGGTGACAGGTAAAGAAAAACCACATAGCAAGAAACCAATTAGCAAGTTCACTGATAATTCCTCTACTTACATTTTCATGGCCAACAATCTTCCAGGTTAGGATGTGAATACAGGAGCTGACCCATGAGTGTGTGAACTTGTCTAATTCCATTTTTACAAAATACATGATATGAAATAAAAATACAGAAACATAAAGCATTTATTTATTATTGCTATAATCAAGGCAAATTTTTTTAAACAATTAGCCTTGATAATGGTAGTATATCAGACCCATTACTCGTAAGTTTACAGTTGTTCTCCACTGCTGAGACCTCACTGCTTTACACACATCACCTACCAGACCTGCGTCATTCAAGAAGGCCTTGAGAGTTACAGTGCAGTGTCAACACTTGCCTACTTCCTGACTTCACACCAACTTTACCTCTCCAAACTTGTTCATATTATACTTTTAAAAAGTGATATCAGGAGGTCAACTACATCTACTTACTTGCAAAACCAACTGAGATAAATGGGGTAATTAAGAGAACATGAAGAACTTAGTGTAAAAGTTACAGAAGACATTTTTATCACTATTATAAGGAGGGGTATAGTCTGTCTGTGGAGCCTGTATGACAGCCACCAAGAGTTTTGAATCCTGGAGCAGGGCAAAGAATATTGATGACCAAGTTTCTGACCCACTCTCTAAGGAAGCATTAGGCTTGACAAGCCACTTAATATCAACCCAACTATAACCTAAAAACACTGTCAGCTTTATTCAACCTTAATATACATTTGTACAAGCAATTTAAAAAAGGTTATTCCACAATGATTCAGTGGGTTTTACCTAGTTTGAAGATAATGCAGTTACAAATGAGAGGTAGAAACACCGTAGTAAAGACCTAAAAATACAAACATCCTATACATAAACGTTCAAATTAACTGCTGGAATTTCATACAGATAAATAATGTAAAAATTACATTACTTTGTTCACCAAGTAAATGAAAACCATGTTTTCTCTGTTAACTTTAATCAGCACACGAAAGTAAGTGTGGTGCCAAAGAGCGTCTGTGCAGCTATCAGAGCACAGGTCATTATGTGTAAGTTTTAAAGTAAATGGATTAAAACCGGTGAATGGTTTATTCAAGTATTCAAGCAGGTAAGTAAAAGAAACCAAATAATATACAACATAGGAACCATTCTTGGAGAGATGTTGACTGCCATAACTAGCTATTGGTGAACTCAAGGTTAACACTGAGAAGTACACATTAGTCTGGAGAGAGCTGCCCATTTTTCTAAGGGAAAACAAACCTCATTTCTTACTAATTTCATGTAGAAACTCCACATCACTAACAAGCCATTATTTATCACTTTGATTTGGCCCTATTAAAATTCTCAAGAGTATTTCTTGATTCATGATAGCTTTCTAATACTGCCCAAACAAACTTAGCCTTTAATAAACCTAAGGTCACAGGAATCGATGCACATTCTGCATGCACAACAAAAAATGCAAACAACCAGCAACTCAAAATTCCACTAAGAAGATCTGTTGGTGAAGATAACAGGTGAGAAAAATGCAAAGGTTCACATGAACACAAGTTCTGATCATTTAAAAGTTCAATGGAGATTACATATGAATTCTGAAAAGGACATATGTATATAATCAAGTAAAATATTTAAACAAGTCCATTGTGCCTCAGTTAGTTTTAAATTGCAAAATCCAATACACAGTTATTTTAATAAATTAGTGCAATATGAAAGATTTTTGGAAGATTAACATCATGTCCACATTAGATCAAGCTGAAGATTTCACAATTCATCCAAGAGTCACCTTTTGTTTCTTCTTAAAATTCCTCTCCTGAGCTGTTTAAAGATGCATGCTCAGGTTCAGACAAACTTACCCCAAATCTCAAATCATCGGGATGAGCTGTACACTCTTTTGCTTGTGTATGCTTTAGCAAAACATGAATTTCACATATTGCTCAGAGAGCTGAGTGAAGTCACTCACTTTGTTTCCTGTTTAATTATCCACAAGAATAACTGTACTTATGGTGCTAGTTCTAAGGTACATTTATTTGCCAGGTTCAAATAACTTGAGCCACGTGGAAAACTCTTTTGCTTCTGCTTCTATAAAGAGAAAGGAAAGGGGGAGTGACTTCTCCAATAAGGCAGGTTTTCTACAATATGTAGTAGTTTTGTATTGTTTTTCTTTCTTAAGTTGCTGCTTCTTCGTTGGTAGTCACCATGGTGTCCTGGGATGGGTGACAGAACCAAGATGTAATTCCAAATGTATCACTTCTGTTCCATGCCGGTCCATAGATAAGCCTGCTACTCACACAGCTGCAGTGCTACAGCAGAGTGCTGACAATCTTCTTTCAATACTACATTTATCTAGAAATAAAATGTAAAATGATATCAATAATAAAACTATTTGTGGCCGGGCAGTGGTGGCGCACGCCTTTAATCCCAGCACTTGGGAGGCAGAGGCAGGTGGATTTCTGAGTTCGAGGCCAGCCTGGTCTACAGTGTGAGTTCCAGGACAGCCAGGGCTACACAGAGAAACCCTGTCTTGAAAAACCAAAAAAACCCAAAAAACAAAAACAAAAACAACCCAAAAACTATTTGTGTTTCTAACCCAAGGACAGAGGAACCAAGGGAGAAATCATGACTCTCACCACCATGGTTCCTGCTCTATCTTGGCCCTAAGGTGAACACAATGAACACACTTTTTTTCCTCGGTCCAGCAATAGTTCAGATATAACTTGCAGTTAATGCTGTAGTGTTAAAATTCAGATTGGCACAACAACTCTCTTGCTTAGAAGTACAAGTAACTTCAGGAATGCTGTCCTAAAACCATAAAAAACAGCTCCTCCTCAAACACCAGATACTAGGGATACACACACATACACACACACACACACACACACACACACACACACACACACGTTTATGTATGTGTATATGTGTATATATGCATGTATATGTGTATGTATACATATATAATATATAAACATATATATGTATCATTCTGGTATCCCATCAATCTATGCTGTTATATAAAATATGTAGTACATAGGATCTTTACAATATTCTTTGGTTACTACACCCAGAAAGCTTAATAGAGTGCTATTCAATAATAAAACAATGTCCTCTTACAGTCTTAAACAAGAACCTGACAACAATATAATGCAATGAGAACAATATGAAGCCCTGTCTTGAAAAATCAAAAAAAAAAAAAAAAAAGAAAAAAAAAAGAAAAAGGAGAACAATATGATGAAGAGTGAAAGTAATCTGTATTTTGTATGAAGCCTCTCTAATCCTTACAGCATACAAGGTTGGCAATGTTGTCAACATCTTACAGAAAGATTAATAATTTGCTCAAGTTTTTAAAGTCAAGATTCATCTTAGGCAGTATGATTACAAATCTAGAAAACAAATTACAATTAATTAAATTCAGTGGTTTTTCCTTTACCCACAAAGGATTCACTCTAAGATCCCTAATTTAGACCTGAAACTATAAATAGTATCAAAGTCTATCTACAAACCTAGTACTACCAATACACTATACTATCAATACAGTATACTATCAATACAGTATACTTCACAGCCACTGCTACTAAGTGACTCAGAGGTAGGAGGCACAAATAGCAAGTGTGCACTGGACAAGGGCGTGGATTATGTTCCAGGTAGCAGAGAACAACTCAAGATTTTGTCATGCTACTCAGAACAATGCAAAATGTGAATGGGGAGGAAGAGAGGCAATGAGAAACAACAGAAACAAATTTTGTTTGAGAAATCCCATAATGAAGGTTGGAGAGATCTCAGCAGCTAAGAGCCATGGCTGCTTTTCTAGAGAACCTGAATTCAAGTCCTAGCACTCACACAGCTGCTCATAACTCTCTGTAACTCAAGATAGAGGGGCTCTAGCTTTCAAAGGCATCAGGCATGCATGCAATACAATTAGACATATATGTAGTAGGCAATACATTCAAGCACATAAAATAAAATTATAAAAAATTTAAATATCATGATACTAAATTCTTTTTCTGTTTGTTTTTGTTCTCAAAATAGGATTTCTCTGTGTAGCTTAGTTGTCTTAGAACTGGCTTTGTAGACCAGGCTGGCCTAAAAGTCACAGAGATCTGTCTCCCAAGTGGTATGATTAAAGTCATGCACCATCACTGCCCAATCCTTTAAAAACTAAACAATTAAAGAACCCTATGGCTGTGTATTTCTCAGTATTCTATTTAATAGTTCTGAATCCAGCTGTGGAAATTGGGAATGAAGATGGGTGAGCAAGCACTGCTGTCCAGTGACTTACACTTATGCACATTTTCAACATCTGTAGGGTCCTGCAGGATCTTACTTAAGCCTTCCAAAAGAAGGGCTGCCTTGTGGTAGCGATAAATGATGTCTTCAGTCTGCTGAAACATCTCATCCAGGGCTGCAGATTGAACCTGGAACCAGTTAACAAAGTAAGATTTGCAACTCCAAGGATATACAAGTCCTATAGACAAATACCTTTAAAAACATATTAAAATCAATATACTTTATGAAAAGAAGACTCTGTAATGTTACAATTAAATCCAGAAAGGAAAGAAGCAATATAATTCCTAGTATAAAGTTCTTATTGTTTTAATGTAGTATAGTGTAATATACTACCTACCATTCCTATCAATAGTTTAGAGCAATAATATACTCTTGTCAACTTACATTCCAAAGCTTTTTCATGAAACTATTTTAGTAGCTGTTAAGGTGAAGCCAAGGGTATATCAACAATAAAAGTGCAATTTATCTAAATGGCAGATATCTATTATGTTGAAAAGGTCTAATAACAGTCCATATATTTTCTCCATTTAGATACTTAATAACCCTATGCTACATATTTCTTAGAACTATTTCCCCATAGTAAATAGAAAAAAAAATTCCAGTATAGTCAACAAATGGAAAAATAGCTTTTCCTCAGTGTCTATAGTTCAATAAAGTCAGTAAATTGAAGTCAAGCACTAAAATTTTGGGATTAACAAAGTACTATTTTTTCTAAGTTTTACAGAGCCAAATTTCCTTAAGTAGCAGAAAATGCAGAAACATAATTAATTTAACGTTCAGATAAAAACTGTAAAAGGATAAGAACATACCTATATAAATGAAGTTTAAAAGGAAATATAATGAAAGTTGTCAAATATAACAACCAGGATTACAAACTATAGTAGTTTATTAAATAAATTACATCATATTAAGTACTACTTATATGTCAGGTAAGTCCAGTTACTTCATTAGGTAATCACATACTTGGGACTTGAGAAAGGGTAGGATATAAAACTCTTTTCTTGGTTGTTGTTGTTTTGTTCCTTTTTTGTTGTTATTTTGAGTCCAGAGTTGCTCTGTGTAGCCCTGGCTGTCCTTGAACGCACTCTGTAGACCAGGCTGGCCTAAAAACTCACAGAGATCTGCCTGCCTGTCTCCCATGTGCTGGGATTGAAGGCATGTGCCACCACATATAGCAGGATATAAATTCTTAAAGGACAGATCATTTCAAGTAGGTGTTCAATTCAAAGACACCCAGAGAGAAATACTATAGTTATAAAATATTAAGCCTTGAAAGGTTTACCATTTCCACAGCACAATTATAGATGAGTTTCTCTGCAGTCACACTGTTGATTTCATCAATAAATCTCTGCTTATCGGAGAAGAAGCGATTCAGCTTTTCTGTAAGTTTCTTGCACATGGTGATGCAGAATTTATATCTTTCATTCAGATTTTTAACAACTGAAACAAAGTTGAAATTGGAATTATTTTTAATTTCTTCCAGAAGTAATGTAGTGACATGTACCTTTCCCACTGTTGGAAGGAAAGTGACACTACATGGTCACTAAAGGAGAAGATGGGAAGCCAGGTTCTATCATCTTTCAGTACAGAAAGACAGATCTAGCACTCCTGACTTTTCTGTATCAAGTAAAAAATTAGAAACAAAAAAAAATCAGTGGACAGGAAGGCACAACCCAAAGGCCCTTGGAGCCCCACACTACCAACTGTTCTATACCTTGTTTCACAGCTGTGGATGGGCTCAGCTTCCCGGACTTGATCTGAGCTTTGGCAAGATGCAGGGAAGCTGCCAGCAGCTGTGCTGCCTTCATGTACAACACCAGCTGCTCCACCCGCCTGCACCAGAAGACAGGAGCAGAGAATTATCCTGGGAATCGACCCACAAGACTCAGCATGCTAAATATCAGGCCACCATCCAAATAGCTTTTCTAGGGGACTATGTCCTCATTTTTACCACTGTGAGAAAAGATTTTCCTATATAACCCTGGCACGTCTCAATTTATTAACCCTCCAGTCTTAGTATCTCAAGTGCTGGGTGTGGAATACACTTGGCTCCTTCCTTAATTTTTAATATATATCTAACTCCTGCGGGAGAAGAATTTGTATAGAGAAATATATGAGAACTTTGAATACTATAGGAACACTGAAACAAAAATATGTATAACCTTTTGGTCATCAAATATTTTCAGTAGTAAATTTTCAGAAAAAGGTAATGCTAAATAAGGCTGTATAATAAACTCTTGGCTAATATCTCACACAATGAAACAACTTATATTTTTTCCAGCTTTTAGAAATGAGACCTGACTTCTAACAAGTAACAATGTCTACATTTAGATACAAGTTTATAGAAAGCATAAAGAATCTGGAAATGAATGACAGGAGGTACCTACCCCCAGTCTTTGCTTAGCTGACTGATCTGGTCCACAACTACACTCTCCTGAATCTGGTACAAGGACACAGCAGACGTGCACAGCTCAGGGTTCCCACCCCTCACTGCTGTCAGGTCCAGCACACACTCAGTAAACATTAACATCATATTCAGATGGCGTAAGGTGTCTGTGTGTTCTCGCTGCAAAGGCAAGGTGTTTTATAAGATTTTAGATAAAGGACTTAACTGCATTGTATGCACAAAGTTTTCCCATATTATGAATGTTGGAATGATCAAAGAAAATCAATGTTTTTAAATTTCATAAAGCTGTTAGAAAATAAATACAAATCAAACCAAATATTATACCTGGATATATCTGCATGTATTACAGCACCCATATGAAGTGTGCCTTTCTAAGACCAAACTAAACCAAACCCTTAATAGTTAAACCAATGTGTGTAAAACAAAACATGACAAACAGACATCAGGAGTACAAGGGAGAACTGGGAAGCTGGCTCTGTGGGTAAGTGCACGGACTGCTTTTGCAGAGGACAGAGGGTAAATTCCCAGCCCACACATGATGGCTCACACACACTTGTAACTCTAGGTCCAGGGGATCTGATGCCCTCTCTTGTCACGTGGACAGCAGGCAGACATGTGGTACAAAGACATAACACAGGCAAAACATTCATATACATTAAACAAAGTAAAACTTTAAAAACTGAAAGATTACAAGGATGTTGTAGGTGATAGTGTAGAGAGATGCTCAGCTGGCACAAGCACTTGCTGTGCAAGCTTGAAAGCCTGAGCTTCATCTCCAGAACCCATGAGGGGAAAGAGAAAAGAGACCACTAATCTCAGAGCCACTCGTGACATGGGAGGTAAAGATAGGAAAATCATCCAGAGACCCAAAGGCCAACTATTTAGGAGCACACAGTGCAGCAGAAACAAAAGAGGCACTGCTTCAACAGAGTTCAGAACCAACTCCCCCAAATTATCCTCTGATCTCCATATAGCGTATGTATGGCACCTACACTCCCGTATAAAATAATAAACTTAAAGTTTTAAAATATTACAAGGACACTCAACACTAAATCAGGTGTTTTTGGGGGACATGATCTTGCTATGTACCCTAGGCTAGCTTGTAACTCTTATCCTGCTGCTCCACTCTCTGAACAGCAGGAATTGTAGCTGCTGCCACCAAGAGCTGCACCTCTTAATAGTTCAGTGAGCTTACTGACTTGTTATTTTAGAAAGTTTTAGATTTGGGGCAGTTTTTAGTTAAGAGTGATTCACAGCAAAGCTCTGATTTTCTGTGATCTACTTAGTTTTTTTTTTGTTTTGTTTGTTTTGTTTTTTTGAGACAGGGATTCTCTGTGTAGCCCTGGCTGTCCTGGAATTCACTCTGTAGACCAGGCTGGCCTCGAACTCAGAAATCTGCCTGCCTCCGCCTCCCAAGTGCTGGGATTACAGGCGTGTGCCACCACTGCCTGGCTTTTTTTTTTTTTTTTTTGAACCTACTTAGTTATTGATGACAGCATGGGAGACACTCTCAAAGAATGTCCTTTCAAAACAAGTTTTTAAAATTTTTCTTCTTTAGTTATAAATGAACTTTAAAATCTCAAATAAGACTAAACATTTCTCTGTGTGTGTGGGTGTGTGTGGGTGTGTGTGTGTGGTGGGGGTAGTGTGTATGTCTTTCCTTGATCAGTATTTGAATTTTTGTGTGTCTGTGTGAGTGTAAATGTGTATGTGGATGCACATACTTCTGCATGAATATGAAGGTCGGGTGAGGATGTCCAGCATCCTCTACCACTCTGCCTATTCTTTTGAGGTAGGGTCTTTCTCGGAACTTAGGACTCCTATTTTCTCAGATAGGCTGGAAGTCAACAAGCCCCAGTGATTCCTCTAAACAAGTGGAGTTATAGGTGTGTGTGGGATACATGGCTTGTAACCTGGATGCTAAGATCCAAATTCTGGTCCTTCACGAATGTGTTCTAAATCACTGAACCTTCTCCCCAGCCGATACCTTATGTTTTGTTACAGGATCAGCCCTTAAATGTAAATCTGTGATTCAGACAGACTGGCTGGCAATTAGCTTCAGAAATCCACTCCCTCAAGGCTGTGGTTAAAAGTATGCTATGTCTGTCTTTTTTTAATGTGGGTTCTGCGGACCCAAATTCAGGTTCTTGTATTTGTGCAGCAAGCACTTTATTGAGTCATCTCCTCCAGTCTTTCAGTTTCTCTGAGACAGGAGAATAAAACACTTAAATTTCTAAGTGTCTCTCAGCTGTATGACAGCATATTGGACTATATTTACCAACACACAGAGTGTTATCCTTAAGTTGGGAGTGAGGAACTGAGAGGAACAACTCCAAAATCA
The DNA here is from genome assembly GCA_021653895.1 of Mastomys natalensis. Lineage (NCBI taxonomy): Eukaryota > Metazoa > Chordata > Mammalia > Rodentia > Muridae > Mastomys > Mastomys natalensis. The sequence goes on from JAJTUV010000337.1 coordinate 152,038, forward strand.
CAAATAACAACCCGTGGTTCTAGTTTTGTGCTCAGTATGAGGAGATGACATATAGTGGTTTTCCTGCAGACCTGGCTGTACAGAAGGAAAGAGCTGATCTATGGGTGTAAGCATCTAGCCTGCTTCAGCAGGACTATTTCTATGTTAATGGCTAACCTGGTGTTATGGCTTATTGTGACTATTATTATTGACATAGGATCTTACCTTGTTGCCCAGGTTGACCTCAAACTCAAAACCCTACGGCCTTGGCTTCCAAGTGCTAGAATTACAGGTTTGTTCCATCATGTTGACATAATTATTTTTTATTTTATAACAATATTTTTATTAATTGAGAATTTCATACAACTTTGATATTTACCACTGATTCCTCTTCCTAACTCCTTTCAGATCCATTTCCACCTCCTTACCTCCCAATCTTCATTTCTACTTTTTAAAAAATAACCCACTAAGTCCAATTTTTGCTGTCTACATACTCCTAGGTGTGGGTCATTCACTGGAGCTACAGAGATCACATTAGAATCGACTCTCTTTTCCCAGTAGTCAAACTATCCATTGACTGGCATTGATTTAAAATTTATGTTTGGATGCATTATTTTTACCTAATGAAGAGAATAAATTCTGAGAATAAAAAGTTATGTTTCTAGGAAAAATTTTAAAAAATCTTACAAATAGAATTGGGCATAGGTGGTGCACAACTGTAATCCTAGCACTGATAAATTCAAGGCCAGCCTTGTCTACACAGATTTAGGACATCCAGGGTTATACAGTAAGACAAACAAACAAAACAAAAAACGGAATTTGAAGTAAGAAATACTTGATAACTTTTGTTTTTTCATCATCACTAGGATCCTCACATCAGATCAACAATATATTCACACATCCCATAATCTCTTCCCTACCTCCATCAGTGTCTCCTCTGGTAGTTCAGGGGCTTCAAAGGTGATGAGACCCTCTAGGCTGGGTGGTGAAGCACCATAAGGCACGTATCTTAGGCTGGGAGCTGCCTCTGCTCCTGGTGGGGAAGAGCCCAACCCTGGTCCAGGAGGGGAGCCCACACACACTCGGCCACTCGCAGAACACAGGGAGCCTCCTGAGCTGCTGGACCCCACTGCAAAGAAACAATACATGTAGCACATGTTCACAGTCTGTCAGAAGGGATGTTCATACTCATGCCTGTCATTTACTGAACATAACCTACTGAAGTGACAAAGAAAACACTTAAAGTCCCAGGCTCCTCATCCTATAAATAGATGAACATATCTCTTTATATAATATATACATACATATATACACATATATAAATAAAACAGAATCAGCATTTCTAGTTTCCCCACACTCCATTTTAAACAAATTTGTATAATATACAATTTATACAATATTTTCTCTCTCTCTCTCTCTCTCTCTCTCTCTTTTTTTTGGTTTTTCGAGAAAGGGCTTCTCTGTATAGCCCTGGCTGTCCTGGAACTCACTCTGTAGACCAGGCTGTCCTCGAACTCAGAAATCCACCTGCCTCTGCCTCCCAAGTGCTGGGATTAAAGGCGTGCACCACCACTGCCAAGCTTCCTTTCTTTTCTCTTCTCTTCTCTTCTCTTCTCTTCTCTTTCTTTCCTTTCCTTTTCGAGAAAGGATCTTTCAATGTATCCCTGGCTGTCCTGGAATTCTCTATAGATCAAGCTGGTTTAGAAACTCAAGAGACTTGCCTGTCTCTGCTTCCCAAGTGCTGGGGTTTAAGGTATGTACCACTACACCTACTATTATAATACAGTTCTTCCTGACACTAGCCACATAACCTTCTCAAGAAGCATTAGGTATGCCTATGAAACCATATCAGTCCTGGACCTTATACTTGAAAAAAAAAAAAAAAAAAAGAATTCTGATATAGCTGAGCTCTGTGTGGAGAGCTTTTGGGGCTGCTTCTAGAAACTTCTAGGAATTTGACATTGGGCCAGGACTAGGAAGTAAGTTCAGGCAGGAATCTGATTTTGGGGTAGAACAAAGAATATGACTTTGGGCTAGGACAGAGAAGTAGACTCAGATATCTTGTTATCCTGATAAGCCCTTAGAAACAGTGATCAAGGGAGTTTGTTTATTGCCTGCTTGTTCCTTGACTACTTGTGTTTATTGTCTTCCTTGTTCCTCAACCTAGAACTGACCTTGTCATTTGCATGTAATTAAAATGGTATAAAAGCAGATTGGGAAAAAATAAACCACCTCAGCCTCAGAATTGGCTGGGGTCATGCTACAGTGTTGTCTAATTGTCTTTTTTCTTTTTAACTCTCACTCCTGCCCTGGAGAACCTGTTGACTGACTGAGCTGGCTTTGTCAGCCCTAGTAGCAATGTCTTTAATCCAGCACTTGGGAGGACTCCCTCCCCTAAGATTTAGAAGTATTTTATTGTTGTTTTGTTTTGTTTGAAGACAGGGTCTCTGTGGGCAGATCTGGCTGGCCCAGAGTCCACTCTGTACTTGTAAATATTGGTGTAATAGTGCCTCAGCTCTACCATTTACTACCTTATCTTTCCCTTATTAATTTATAAGCACCCTGATTAGTAGCTTATTATAAGAACATAGAAGACACGGAAAGCAGCACATATAGTTAAGACACATGATCACTTCAAACCCACTCTGAATACCTTTTAAAAAGAATCTACTATTTTAAATTTTGCATGTGGGTATGTACACATGGTGCAGGTGCCTGCAGAGGACATAGGAATTAGATTCACTAGGACTGAAGTTACAAACAGTTGTGAGCGACCATGTAGATGCTGAGAATTAAACCTGGGTCCTCTGGAAGAGTAGTCAAATCTCTTAACCACTAGTCAACTCTCTAACCTTAATCAAATACTTTCTTAACTTTTAGTATTAGTAGACAACTTAGACAGTATGGATGATTTAAATATAGGATTAAGTACAAACACTGGTACCTGAGGCACAAAAGTAAAATAACATTTAAACCAAATCTGGTGGCATATGCTGTAATACTAGTTACTTGGGTAGCTGAGGTAGGAGGATCTCAACTTTTGAGGCCAGTCTGGACTACACTGTAAACTCAAGGCCAGCCTGGGAAACACCAAAAAGAAAGGTGTGTATGTGTGTGTGTGTGTGTGTTGTGTGTGTGTGTGTGTATGTATGTATGTATGTGTTAGGGGTTGTTGGGCCATGGAAGGGCTGCCATTGGCCTGGAAACCCTGAGACTGCAGGTGTGGCCACGCCCCCAAAAGCCAGGCCCCAGACCCGCCCTCTCCATTTCACCTGTGCCCTTAAGTCACGTAAGACACGGGTAAGGGGCGTGCCTAAGAGCCCACTGCCTTGAGATTTGCATATTAATGAGGCTGGGGGCCGTAGGTAATTAAGTTTTCCCCTCCCTAACTCCTCCCCTTGATACTCCCCAATATAAGGAAACCCCTTCTGGCTTTTGGGGGGGAGCGCACCAGATTCACCATTCTTGTCAATAAAATTACTTCATGGAAACTCAATTCCACGTGTCTGCGTGGGCCTACTTCCACTCTGCAACCGCTACGACCATGTGGGAACTACAGCGTCCCGGTCGGGAAGTGCTGCGAACCCAGGCCTCCGCTTAGCTTCGCCCCGCTCTGCCTCTGCTGCCTCATCGAATGCTGCCCAAATCCCGCGCGTGAGACCCCGCCCCAGTCGCGGCCGCCTCAGCCGCCACGTGGGAGGCTTTGGGGCCCCGGGCACCCGCCGGCGTTTTGTTTCCCACAAGGGGTGGAGGATTGAAGTAAGCCAGGTGTGGTTCCACACACTTTTGATCCCAGCACTAAATGGGTAGAAGGAGATGATCTCTGCAAGTTCAAGGCTAGTCTGGCCTATGTAGCAAATTCCAGACTAGTCAGGACTACATAGTGAGACCCTGTCTTTAAAAATGTCTGGGGGAGGAGCTGGAGAGATTGCCAAGTGGTTAAAGAGCATCCACTGCTCTTCCAGGGGACCTAGGTTCAATTCCCAGCACCCATATGGCATCTCCTAACTGTCTGCAATTCCAGGTCCAGAGGACTGAATACCCTCTTCTACCACCTTGGACTCTAGTCAGGCACAAGGTGCATATACATACATGCAGTTAAAGAATCACACATACAAAATGATTTTTAAATGGGGGCACATTAAGGGTGCCAAGTCCTACACTTGCATTTCCAGCACTTGGAAGGTAGATAGATGCAGGAGGATCAGGAGTTCAAAGTTATCCACGTGAAAGGGGCTGGGGGGAAACTGGGAATGCAGTTCAGTGGTATAGCACTTATCAAGCAAGTGGGAGAGCCTTGGGTTCAATTTCCAGCACCACAATAAGTAAATTAAAAAGTGTATTTTCCAATAATTTATTAGATCTGCTAAAATAAGACTTCAGTCTTAAGAATGAAGTCGAGTACAAAGTAGTCATGCATATCTATCTTCATGGAGAAGTCACATTTTACTGTATGTTATACTGCATATAGACAATGTGTAAGGATACATATAGTACATATTACCTTTACTTTACAAAGTCATCCCTGACATGTTACCTCATTTACTTCTGACATATAACCTTTAAGGAAGGTAAACAGCTATAATCACTTTACAGGGACAGAAAGCAAAGGCTAGAGAAGTGAGGTAACGTGTCTAAATTCACTACACTGTCATCAGAACTAGTCACATGATGTTCTTCACTATAGCAAGCGAGCCTTACCTGAGGTGGTTCTTGTTCGAAGGACCATATGAGTACAAGTAGGGGCTGTGGCACTGTGTGGAGGAGACCCCACAGTGAAGAGGACAGCTCTGGCACTTGCTGCTGTTCCTGCAGGCAATGCCAGCATAACACCACAGGCTCCTGCAGGAGCTACAACAAAAAGTTGACCAGACATTAGATTACATTCACAGTATGCCTATATGTAATTGGAACATAAAGAAACTTATACTTTTATTAATTTTAATATTTATTTTTATTTTTAATTATGTGTATGTAATGGAGCGTATACGCAAGTGGTTACAGGTGTTCACCAAGGCTAGAAATGCCATATCCTAGCCGGGCGGTGGTGGCGCACGCCTTTAATCCCAGCACTTGGGAGGCAGAGGCAGGCGGATTTCGAGGCCAGCCTGGTCTACAGAGTGAGTTCCAGGGAAACCCTGTCTCGAAAAACCAAAAAAAAAAAAAAGAAATGCCATATCCTCCTGGAGTTGGAGGTATAGGCAGTTGTGAGCTGTCAATAATATGGATGCTGAGAGACAAACTTGGATCCTCTGCAAGAACAGTAAGCACTCTTATCTGGTAAGCCACCTTGCCAGCCCCATTTAATATTAATTTTTAGAATTCTAATATTCATTCTATAATTAGATTATTCAATATAATATTTCCAAGTAAAAATACTTATTTAGAGAGTCAGTGAGCTAGGTCAGCAAGTCAAAGTGCTCGCCACCAAAGCTGATGATCTGCATTTGATTCTTCACATCCACAGGGCTAGAGGAGGACTGCCCCTGCCAAGTTTTCTTCTGACTTCAACATGCATGTATGTAGTGACATGTACATGCCTACATACATACATATATAAATACATATAAAAAGTTTAAATATAATTAAAAAGAGTTGGGTGTGGTCAGTCATACTTATTTGTTTTCTCAAGATAAGTTTCTGTACCTTTGGCTGTCCTGGAACTCACCCTGTAGACCAGGCTGACTTCGAACTCAGAGATCTGCCTGCTCCGCCTCCGCCTCCCGAGCACAGGGATTAAAGGTGTGCGCCACTGCCAAATGGCTGATGTGTCCTATTTTTAATTCCAGCACTTCAGAGGCAGAGACAGGCAGATCTCTGGTTTGAGGACAGCTTGGTTTACACACTGAATTACAGGCCAGACAGGGCTATATTGTGAGACACTGTCTCAGAAAAAAAAATTCTGTAATAAAAGAAATTTAGAGTAATATCTCTCCTCTATGTATGTGAATATTCCACCAAAGCCCAGTATTCAATGTTTTTGATAGCTAGAAAATATCTGAACTACAAGTTATACTTATTGATAATTAGAAAAATTAGACAATGAAAATGGGATATAAAAATACAAAGGTAGCTGGGCAGTGGTGGCGCATGCCTTTAATCCCAGCACTTGGGAGGCAGAGGCAGGTGGATTTCTGAGTTTAAGGCCAGCTTGGTCTACAGAGTGAGTTCCAGACAGCCAGGGCTTCACATGGAAACACTGTCTCGAAAAACCAACCAAACAACCAAAGGTAAACAACACAGATAAAGTATATCCATTCAGACTAGACCCTCACACCTGTGAGAAAGGAAGCGCAGGGACAGCAGGTGTTGATCAGGCTGGAGCTGATGGGTTGAGATTAGATTAAATGAAGATTGGGGAAAAAGTTCCCATCCAGCAAAACATGCAAAATCAGCAAGTTTAGTTCAGAGCCTTTCCACATTCAGACATCTAAGAATTGTTACCTTTATGGGACCAAATAATAAAGTCAAATATTTACAATACATATCAAATATGAAAGAAGACACCTTATAACTGAGGGGGAAAACCTAAGACTTCTAGCTTTGCTTGCCTTCACATGACCATAAATTACTTTTTTTGAGTTATTTAAGCATAGGAGTTGTTGGGAGCCAACTTCTGGCAGAAAGCGGCTATCATCTTTGCAGCCATCTCAAGCCATATACCCTGACAAGAGACTTGTTTTCAACAGCCTACAACAGTTGAGCACACTCTGATAAACATCATGTTTTTCTCCCATATCTTGTTTTGTTGTTTCGTGCCCCCAGCTGCAAGGTGCACGTGGTAAAGTGTCTTCAGCTGCATTCCCCTGCTTATGCTTATATATACCCATGATTTCCTTTGAATAAACAGGACTTGAACAGACTCTCTGTCTTGTTTCCATTCCTCGAGTCTCTCGCCCTTCCATTCCCCACTCTCTCTCTTGCTAGACCCTGACCCGCAGGCCAAAGCAGCAACTCAGGCCAGGACATAGTGGCCCCCAAACCTGGGACAGCTCTGGGCAGGTACAAAGTGGCGCCTCAACGTTGGGCTCCAGTAAATGGGATACAGTGAAGGACACTGCAGGAATTGGAAGCGTGCATCCTCACTCCTGCGCTGGAGAACCTGTTGACTGACCCGAACGGACCAGGCAGTTACAAGGAGTGGTTTGCTCAAATTTATGTATGTGCACTGCACGTGTGCATTGACCTAAATGGATGCCAGAAGAGGGTGCAGGATCACCCGAACCTAGAGTTATGAACAGTTTTGAGCTCTTGTGTAGGTACTAGAAACTGAACCTGGGTTCTATGTAAGAGCAATCAACACTCTCAACTCGGAGTCACCTCTCCAGCCCCTACAAATCACTAATTTTGAAAGACTAGGATAGAGTCAATGGTATATACACTTTACTTAGTACAACAAGGCTGTGAGTTCAATTCCTAACACTACAACCTGGTCTGCATAGTAAGTTCCAGGCAGCCAGAGCTACTAACAGAGTGTGGAGAGCTTCTGGGGCTGCTTGGCGGAAATCTGACATTAGCCAAGGACAAGGAAATGGGCTTCAGGCAGGAATCTGACATTGGGCCATGACAGGGATGTAAGTTCAGACAGGAATCTAACTTTAGGCTAAAACAGGGAAGTAATTTCAGTCAGGAATCTAAATCTTAGGCTAGAACAAAGAAGTAGGCCTCAGGCATAAATATGACTGTGGGCTAGGACAGGGAAGTAGGCTCAGATGTTTTGGTCATCCTGATAAGCCCTTAGAAACAGTGATCACGGGACTTTGCTTATTGCCTTGCTTGTTCCTTGACTATTTGCATTTTTGCATCGCTAGTTCTTCAACCTAGAACTGACCTAAATATTTGCATGAAATTAAAATGGTATAAAAGCAAATTGGAAAAAATAAACCCGCCTTTAGTCTCAGAATTGGCTAGGGTCATGCTATAATGTTGTCTAATCGTCTTTTTTCTTTTTAGTCCTCACTCATGCACTGGAAAACCTGTTGACTGACTAGGCTGGCCTGGTTGGTAGTATTCCGTCTAAACTCCACCTCCACAGCTATCTGGTGTGCTCCTCCCCACGGTTACGTAGCAACAGCCAGGTAGCCCTGCCCACTATAAAAGGAGCTGTCTGTCCCCTCCCCTCTCTCTTGCTCCTGTGATTCCCATCGCCTGCAGGCTCCCCTTCTTCCTTCCCTTCCCCCTCTCTCCACGTGGTCATGGCCGCCTTGCCCTCTACCTCTCTGCCCTCTCTCTTCTCTCGCTCTCTTCCCTCTGCCCTAAATAAATCTTCCCCTCGTGGAACTGTCTGGCCTGGCGTTATCTGTTCCAAGCTGCTGTGCCGAAAATCTAACACTGGTCACCAGAGAGAGATAGTGTCTGAGAAGAAAAAAAGCTGAATAGTAGGTTATTAGTCTCCCATTAACTTTGGTGCAGATGACACCTCTGACTAAAGATGCCTAAGGAATTAACACTGTTCAGTGTCAAACAATTCATTATGTTGTCTTTCCTTATTCCATATCTTAAGCTGCAAGGTTAACCACCGCTAAGAAAGTAACTGAAAAGACATGGACATACACATGGATGAGAAGCTTTCTGTCTTGATTTACAGAGCACAGGACATCTAGGAACTTTAGATAACACTGGAATGTGCATTATCTGACACAAACACACAACCTCCTATTCCTGTTCCTTAACTAAAAGTGGAACTTTGTTTACTGTACAAGAAAATAAAGTGTTTATTACAGAGATTGGGCTAGAAAAGGAAGGTTGACTGTTACTACAGTGTTCTCTAGAAGGAGGAGGGTATGAAGCCTGGATGCTGGCCCAGCACGCACATCTGTTCCCTGACCACTGCACTTTCAACTTTCCCTTCCTTAATATGACAGTGAGTGACTGTACTGAGATCCCTAAGATATAGTTTTAGAAATATTTATTTTATTGTATGCACGTGTGCCTGGCTGTATGTATAAGCATGAAGAACTCATGGAGGTCAGTTCTCCTGACGAGTTACAGTTGTGAGCCACCATGTGCGTGATGGGAGCCAAGCCTGGGGCCTCTGCAAGAGCAGTAAGTGCTCTCACCTGCTGAGCTATCCTTCCAGGCCCCACAAGGAACACATCTGAAGACAATATCCTCTTCTGTCTTCTGAAGTCCATAACTAAACTGATTTCTTTCTCATCAGCTATAGTCTCTGAGTAATGACTCTCTAAGAACCCTGAACAAATATAAAAAGAAATTCCTGCAATGCAAATCCTATCTACAAGAGAGCACTACAATTTAAAGAGTTCATAAATATCCTAGTGGGTAAATGAACAGTAAGTAGAAATTGTAAAGAACATACAAAGATTTAGAAAATGAGGCAGATACTCTATTTAGTGTAATGTCTTCAAGGCTTTTATTGTACCATGTATAAAAAGTACTTAAGAATGGGGCATGATGGCACACTCCTGTAATAATGAGCACTGAGAAGTGGAGATACGCCCATCAGGATTTTTTTTTTTTGGTTTTTCAAGACAGGGTTTCTCTGTGTAGCCTAGGCTGTCCTGGAACTCACTCTGTAGACCTTGCTGGCCTCGAACTCAGAAATCCACCTGCCTCTGCCTCCCAAGTGCTGGGATGAAAGGTGTTCGCTACCACTGCCCGGCTAGTCCATCAGGATTTAAGGTTATCCCTGGCTACATAATGAGATCAATGCCAACAATATTTCAAAAAACAAGAGTATTTAAGGGTGTTTATTAGTGTACTTTAAAACTCACTAATTGGCGGGCAGTGGTGGCGCACGCCTTTAATCCCAGCACTTGGGAGGCGAGGCAGAGGCAGGTAGATTTCTGAGTTCAAGGCCAGCCTGGTCTACAGAGTGAGTTCCAGGACAGCCAGGGCTATACAGAGAAACCCTGTCTCGAAAAACCAAAAAAAAAAAAAAAAAAAAAAGTTAACAAAGTTCATGTTCAAGAGAAAAAAAAAGAACATGAATTATCAAAACTTATGGGTGGCTAAACATCCTTAAGGAAAAACTTTCACAACTAATAACCTGGATTTATATTATAACATGTACATATAAAACTATTATGCAATATGATTTTTTTTTCTTTTGGTTTTTCGAGACAGGGTTTCTCTGTGTAGCCTTGGCTGTCCTGGAACTCACTCTGTAGACCAGGCTGGCCTCGAACTCAGAAATCTGCCTGCCTCTGCCTCCCAAGTGCTGGGACTAAAGGCGTGCGCCACCACTGCCCGGCAAAGGTTTTTTTTTGTCCCCTCCCCCACCCCCCGGGTTGTGAGATGGACTCACGGCAGAGGTTGGACTCGAACTCGGAAGAGACAGCCACCTCGGACTCCCGAGCGTGGCGACGACAGCAGCGTCACCGCTGGCCGGCTTATAAATTTTTTATAAAAGAAAACTAATCAAATTAGTGGTCACTAAGATTAGCTGTTTTCAAAAAATTGTCCAAATACCTAGTGACTGAGAAGAACAATTTCTAGATTATTCACATGAAGAGCTCTTTCCTTCACAGATCTACTCCTCAGTAAAATTATACTGAAGAAAACACTTTTTACATAACCACTTAATAAAATATCTGGAAATTGTTCAGAGGGTACTTAAGAACAGACACATTGTTCAAATCATCTTAAAACACTGTCCATTTTCACTCACTGGGCTGAAAGTAAGTGGAGAGTAAGGAGTTCTGAAGTTGAGTTGCTTTCCTTCTGAGCAGCATCATGGAATCATACGCTGACCTACCTGAGACATGAAGCATCTTTTGTCCAGCACATCCTTACTGTATATGCTACCTGCTCACTAGTTGTCATTCTAGTGCTTCTAGTCAAGAAACACTAGTGCTACTTAGTAATGACAACAAACAATGAGAGTTGAAGATGATGAAGTAGCCTTAGCTGGCCTGAAACTCACCATGTAGACCAGACTGGCCTCAGACTCAGAGACCTGCCTGTTTCTAACTCCTAAGTGTTAGGATTAAAGAAAGGTATGTACTACCACTGCCCAACTGAAGTGCTTTCTTTAAGTACCATCTCATATCACAAGAAAGATAAGTCCCTGACAATAAAATATTTTGAGAGTAAAAGGGAGACCATATTCATACAGTTTCTATTAGAGTAAATTGCTATAGCATATTGCTATCTATATGTAATATCTTGCTAGTATTGTTTTGTTTTATTGTTTAACAATGTTAACTTCATACTAGCCTGTCTTAGGGTTTCTATTCCTCTACAAACATCATGACCAAGATGCAAGTTGAGGAAGAAAGGGTTTATTCAGCTTACACTTCCATGTTGCTGCTCATCACCAAAGGAAGTCAGGACTGGAACTCAAGCAGGTCAGGAAGCAGGAGCTGATACAGAGGCCATGAGGGGATGTTATTTACTAGCTTGCTCAGCTTGCTTTCTTATAGAACCCAAGACTAGCAGCCCAGGGATGGCACCACCCACAAGGGATCCTCCCCCTTAATCACTAATTGAGAAAATGCCTTACAGCTGGATCTCATGGAGGCTTTTCCTCAACTGAAGCTCCTTTCTCTGTGATAACTCCAGCTTGTGTCAAGTTGACAAAAATCCAGCCAGTACATAGCCCTAATTTACAAATTAAACTTATCATGTATGGATAGGAAAAAACCCCATAGTATATAAAGGGTATTGCAGTATCCATGGTCTCAGTCATCTATGGTAGGTCTTGAAATGAGTCTCTGGAAGTAAAGAGGAATACTGTACAATAGCAGAAATCAAACTTGATATAGAGACTCAACAGTAGATACTTTCACCAGAACTAAAGAATCTAGGAATTTAGGGATAAAGCAACAATGTATTCAATCAAAAGAGCAGTAGAGGGGGCTGGAGAGATGGCTCAGCAGTTAAGAGCACTGACTGCTCTTCCAGAGGTCCTGAGATCAATTCCCAGCAACCACATGGTGGCTCACAACCATCTATAATGGGATCCAATGCCCTCTTCTGGTGTGTCTGAACATAGTGACAGTGTACTCACATATATAAAATAAGTAAATTAAAAAAAAAAGAACAGTATAGGTTTTTACTCTCAAAATTTACTTAATCTTACCAATTACTCAAACCAACTAACATATTTTTAAAATGTTTAGACAGGGTTTCTCCACATAGCCCTGCCTGCCCTGGAACTGACTATGCAGAGTGGGCTGGCCTAGAACTCACAGAGATTAGCCTTCCTCTGCCTCCTGATTGCTGGGAGTGCACTATGTCCAACAATTAACACATATTTTGTTATAGGGAGATATATCTTAGAAGGTAAAAAATATGTACAAATCATATTTTTTTATATGTGATGCATGTTTGTGTGTGTTCACATGTATGTGGGTACACATGCACCTGTGTGAGGAGGCCAAAAGTTGATGTCAGGTGTCTTCCTCAATTGTTTTCATTCCAATTTACTGAGGCAGGATCTCTTACTGAACCTAGAGTGTATACATCCAGCTAATTGTAGCTAGACATCTTGATGCATGGATCCCTGTTTTTCCTTTTGGAGCACTGTAATTACTGGCAGGCCACCACACTCCCCTGGCTTTCGTGGGGGTACAGAGATCCAAACTTTGGCCCTCATTCCTGAGTGGCAGGCTCCTTCACACAGCCACCTCCCAGCCACATTTTACTGACTCAGTGTCTCACTGTATAATCCAGGCTGGCTTTGAACTCACAACTCTCCTGCCTCTGACTATGAAGCACTGGGATTATGATTGTGGGCCACCTCACCCAGAAAACAAATTACTTATTATCACTACTACACTTTTACTTTTAGACAAATTGCAATCTTTGTATCTGCTTACTTATATACATTGTATCATGATCAAATAATCAGCATTTCTCTCTTCAAATATTATTTATGTGTTGAGAACCTTCCAATTCTTTTCTATGGTTATTTTGAAATGTGAAATTAACTGTTAAAGACTATGGTTAAATTAACATGCTACAGGACTTTTGGATATTTTACTGTCTCTTAGCTGCATTTTAGTACTAATTTTCTATCTTCTTCCTATCCTCTAAGGATCTCTGGTCTATTCACTCTGTGCTCAACCTTAAAAAAATGTGAAATTTGCTTATTTGTGCCTAGCTTATTTCACTGATCATACTGTCCTCTGGTTCTACCCATCTTGCCATAAATGACAGGGTCTTACCTCATTATTTTATAAACAATATTCCATTGTACATCAGTACCACATTTTCTTCACATATGCGTTTCTTGTTAGTCATCTCAGTTGATTACATGACTTGGTTACAGTGGAGAGTGATCCCCAAATGAGTGAGTGCAGAGGGATCTTTGGCATAGTGATTTTATCTCCTTTGAATATTTGACCAGTAATGGGATTGTTGAACAGTTCTGGGGAAGGATGCTATAGCTCAGTCACTATATGGCAGCTCTGTAATAAGCACTTATAAGTTGCTTTAGCAAAGCAGATCTGTTCATGATGGTGGGGCCTCATGATAGGGGCTGTTCATATCACCAAGGATCAGGAAGTAGCAAGACAGGAAGGAGCAAGGCATAATACATCTCCCAAGAACCTCTATCCAGTGATTCATATCTTGCAGGTAGCAGGGTAGGGGCAAGTGTGTGTGTGTGTGTGTGTGTGTGTGTGTGTGTGTGTGTGTGGTGTGTGAAAGGAGAGAAAGAAACTGAAAATATAACCAATGAATGATGGTGAAAAACTACCCAAACTTCATTTAAGAAGTTAACCTAGGAGGCTGGAAATACACAACACTTGCCTATCATTTGTTTTAGTTCTCAGCAACACACCCCTACCCTCCTACCAAAGTTTCTAGAACCTCCACAAACAGAATGACCACTTGGTTATCAAGATTCATAATCAAAATATAAATCTATAGAGGGTATTTCAGATTCAAGTCAGATTAAGTTTCTTTCACTTTGCAGAAGCTTCTAAGTTGATACAACTCCTAGCTTGTTTTGGGGTACTATCCAAAAAATTCTTTGCCTATACAATGCCTTAAAGTGTTTAATTTAGATCCTTGGTCTATTTTGCATTGACTTTTTACATATGGTGAGAAAAAGGGGTACAGCTTCACTTATTGAAGAGACTGTCCTTTCTCCAGAGTATTCTTAGCATCATGATACACAATTTACTGGAGAAAAAAAACCCCTATTATTAGAGTAAGGAGCCATTTTCAGCAGACAATTGTGGCATTCATGCTCAAAGCAACAGCAACAAGAGGCAGCTGTGAGCCTGCAGTGGCACTGTGTGCACGAGCTCATCTAGGCAGTTATGTGTTATTTATAATTCTCTTAACTGAGTGGCTCCATGTATGCTATTTTCAGTATTTTAACGGATTTTTTCAATGATATATTTATCCTATATGCATTAGTGTTTTGCTTGTATGTATGTCTGTCTGAGGATGTTGGGTCCCCTGGAACTGAAATTACAGACAGTTGTGAGCTGCAATGTGGGTGCTAAGAATTCAACCTGGGTCTCCTGGAAAAGCAGATAGTACTTTTAACTGCTGAGTATCTCTGCAATCTTGTTATTTTTTAGTATTTAAGTTTTGACATACTTTAACTTTTGATAATAGATGTATATACTCTGTGGTAATAAATTCTAAAGTTCTTATCTATATAATTATGTATTTATGAAAACTTTTTTTTTTTCTTTTTGAAAACTCTTTTTCTTATGCCAAGTAATGGTGGCTCACACCTCTATTCCCAACACTTGGGAGGCAGAGACAGGCAGATCTCTATGAGTTCAAGACCAGCCTGGACTACAGATTGAGTCCCAGGAAGCCAGGATTTCACACAGAAACAGTATCTTAAAAAAAACAAAAAGGAGGTGGAGAGATGGCTCAGTGGTTAAGAGCACTGACTGCTCTTCCAGAGGTCCTGAGTTCAATTCCCAGAAATCACATGGTGGCTCACAACCATCTGTAATGGGCATCAGATGCCCTCTTCTGGTGTGTCTGAAGATAGCAACAGTGTACCCACATACATGACATAAATAAATCTTAAAAACAAAAAAACAAAAACAAAAAAAAAACAAAAACAAAAACCCCAAAACTGCAAAAGAATGCAGTCAACCAATCAAAAAGAAAAACTTTGTTCTTGTACTTTTTGTTATTTTTAAGCAAACATGGGTATATGAATTTTTCAAATCATTATAAATCTGCCAAAATCCTCATAAGTGGACCTACACCATTCAAACATATATTGTTGAAGGGATAATTGTAAAAAGAACACAGCCTCAGAGAAAAAGGAGACAATTAAATACATGGAACACAAAGAAAGGAGAGAAAGAAACTGAAAATATAACCAATGAATGATGGTGAAAAACTACCCAAACTTCATTTAAGAAGTTAACCTAGGAGGCTGGAAATACACAACACTTGCCTATCATTTGTTTTAGTTCTCAGCAACACATACACACACACACACACACACACACACACACACACACACACACACACTTGCCCCTACCTACCCCGATATAGTAAAAAGGCAAAGTGAACAGTAAACATAGTAAAACAGTGAAAACACTAAGAGAAATAATTTGTCATATCAAAATGAACCCAAATAAAAGTTCTGGTTAACTTGCAATCAGAAATGGTAGAAGTCCCAGAGGAGAGAGATAGTGTGAAGTTCTGAAAGAGAAAACTGCCAACCAAGCATCTTCATCTAGAAAATTCCTCAGAAATGAATCTAAGAGCTGAGGCTACAGCCTCATCTGCATGAAAACAAAAAAGAGCAAGCCACTGACTTGAGGTCATACTAACATACTTCTCATTGGAGAAATGGTTCAATGGGTAAAGTGCCTATTCTAGGGACCGAGTCTGGCTCCTTAGAATACACATGAAGCTCAGCATGTCTGCTTTCCAGTACTTCTGCAGTGAGTGGGAGGTGGGATCAAGACAGTCTGCAAACTCATGGCCCACTGAGCCTAGCACAGGTAACATTGAACAAGAGACATTGCCTCAAACACAGGGAAGGTGAGGGGTAGCACTGAGGGTGTCCTCTGACTACTTCCACACAGTGCTACATGCATGCCTCATTCTCACACACAAACATGAACACGCACAGATTTTTTTTTTTTTTTTTTTTTTTTTTTTTTTTTGAGACAGGGTTTCTCTGTATAGCCTTGGCTGTCCTGGAATTCACTCTGTAGACCAGGCTGTCCTCGAACTCAGAAATCCACCTGCCTCTGCCTCCCAAGTGCTGGGATTAAAGACGTGCGCCACCACTGCCTGGTGAGCAGATTTTTAAAAAGAAGATAAAATAAAGATACTCCTAAATAAAGAAAGTTAAGAAAAATTTGAGACTAGCAGACTTGGTACTCTGACAAGAAATACCAAGGAAAATTCTTTAAGGCCCAGAAGAGTAATCTATGTAAGTGATGGGGGAAATAAAGTGCATTAGATGACATTAAATATGTAATTATTAAACAATACAACCACATCCTTCTCCTTTCTGAAACGATCTGAAAAATCACCATGTGAGGATAACATGCATGAAGCTGCGAAGAGGGCTCAGCAGTTAAGAGCATGTTGCTCTTACAGAGAACCTCAGTTTGGTTCCTAACAGTTGCAGGGTGCCTCACGACCATTTGTGACCCATAAGCAACATGCACAAACACAGTGTACATGTATACATGAAGGCAAAACATTCATAATCATAAACATAAAATAAATAAATATAAAAAAGAACAACATATAATTCTGTTGTTGACCGACACGTAACATAAGCAAACGTAGTAGTGTATTTGCTAACACCACAGAGACTAGAGATGGAGACAAAGCTGCATCTGAGTAAGAAAGTGACACTGGAGAGAAGCAAAAGTCTACAGAAGCCACTAAAGACACCAGAAATGCTAAATCAGAAAATAGTGCAATGAACTGCTAACATAAATTACGTTTTAAAAACTCAGCTGGCTTTTTAAAAATATTCTTACTATTAATTATATGTATATCTGTGTGAACACATGTCTGCAAGTGCCCAGAAGGCCAGAAGATGCCTTGAAGCTGGAGTTAGAGGTGGCTGTGATGCTCTAAGAGGGTGATGGGAGCTAACCATCTCCAAGTCCAGTTCAGAAGATCTAACACACTCTTCTGGTCTTTGTAGGCACTAGGCAAATGCGACACACATATATACATGCAAGAAAACACTCATATACATAAAAAATAAAATCTAAAAAAATACATCACATCATATCTAGACTAACAACAATAGCACTGAGAAAGGAAATGAGAATTGATACTCAGGAGGGGTAATTTTCTATATCTTTACTAAAATTAAGTTAGTGTTAAGTTTGAACTTGATGGTAATGATAGATATTAAGCCCTAAGACAATTATTAAAACCAAACAGGTAAAAAAAAAGAAATAGCTGGTTGGTAATGGAATATGCCTTTAATACCAATATTTGGGACACAGAGGCAGATAGATATCTGAATTTGAGCCCAGCCTGATCACAGTATGAGTTCCAAGATGGCCCAGAGCTACACAGAGAAGCCCTGTCTTGAAAAAAAAGAAAAATACCCAAAATATTAAAATGTGACATTAAACTAGTACACAGGAAAGCAGTAAAGGAGGATCAAGGGCTGGGTGTGATGGCACACATGCAATCCCAGAACTCTGGAGGCAGAGGCAGGAGAATAACCATGAGTTTGAGGCCAGCTTGGCCTATCTATTAAGTTTCAGGCCAGGCAGGGTTGCATAGCGATATTCTACATGAAAAAAATTAATATCCAGGTTGGAGAGATGGTTCAGTGGTTAAGAGCCCTGACTGTTCTTCTAGAGGTCCTGAGTTCAATTGCCAGCAACCACATGGTGGCTCACAACCATCTGTAATGGGCATCAGATACCCTCTTCTGGTGTGTCTGAAGACAGCAACAGTATACTCATATACATAAAATAATTAAATCTTCAAAAAATTAATATCCAACTTTATGCATGTACACAGAACATGCTCTAGTGCCAAAGACATCCCTAGGTTAAAGGGAAATGACAGCATAAAACTGTGATGAGAGTCCACTGTACTGCAGAGACCTTATAGGCAAGAACAAATGAAGAGACACATCAAATCCCATGATTGTTAGGAGTTGTTCCTTTCCGATTAGAAAACAAATCCAGTCAGGTAATTTGCTGGCCCAGATATTTTTTGGGATGCAATAAAGACAGTAGAGAAGCACAGTGGCACATGCCTTTAATCCTATTACATTCAGGAGACAAAGAGGCAAGTGGATTTCTGTGAGTTCTGGCCAGCCTCATCTACATAGTGAGTTAGAGGAATATCCAGGGCTATGTTGAGAGACTCTGTCTCAAACAAACAAAAAACAACAAAACACCAGAGAAAACAAGAAGATTACAACAGATTGCAAAGCTTAGGTATATCTAATACACAGGAAATCCTAGAATCCATTCCAGAAGATTTAATTGTAAACAAGACTGGGTTAGGGCATGGAATCTCCCTGGTGTTGTTTGGTTTTGTTTTTGATAAATACTTCAAATACTCTAGAACAGGGTGGTCAATAGATTTAAGCCCCAGAGAAAATCTGAAAGGTTCAGGGGCCTCACTAACTAGATATTTCTGAGATTCAGCTGCTACAAAAGAAATGCTTAGAATACTATATTTACACTAACTGTGGCCAGGACGGTCCTAATGACAATAGCATTTTGGTCACAAACCCGTCCAATCATGGTACTTCCAATCATCAAGATACTGAGTAAGTTTGTTTTGATGGGCACTGGGGAGAAAGCAAAGATGACAGGGATGGCTGCTACAACTATAAAAACATATGTGTGTTGTTTTAAGCCAGCCACCAAGCTTGTGATTCTTTATTATAAAGTAATAAACTATGCATATGCTAACAAACTACCTGTTGACAAACTAAGAAAATTTTCTTACCTACATCCATTGGCCGTTCTGTGTTTAAACTATCCGTGCTGCCCTGGTATCCACCTAAAGGTGCCTTTACCTGTTGCTCTGATAACTTCCCGGTACTGACAGATCTGAAGAGAAGAGCGACGTGAGTAAGAAGGCGCTTTTTTTCAGAAATGGATGAAAAATAATTCAGGGTATAAATAAACTTTTCTAACCAAAATGAACAGTTTATTCAAGAAACTCAGGAAGAGCTCTATCTGTATTTTTTTTTTTAGAAATTCCAAATGTATATGGTACATATTATTAATCACATGGCATAAACCACCTACTAAACTAATGTGTCTTATTGCTTTTACAAGAGAATACACTGACTTAGGGATTCGTTTTCATGTAAAAGGCTAAAGAGGGAAGAGTCTTTTACCTGCCAAACACTGCCTTGCTCTGCTGCTCAGATCGATGCCTCTCGCTTCCTTGTACTAAGAGGCAGTGGGAACATTCACGAGGGTCATTTCCATCTTTGGACTGGCTTTCAGCAGGCCCATGACGAGTAACCAAGGCTAACAGGTTAGAGGATGCTTGTGTTTTAGGGATCTTGAAAGGAGCTGTAGTCTAAAGAAACATATATAAGCTGGTTAATATGATGTACAAAATATGGTACACTGGTCATGAGTACAGACTTGGGACTTAGATGTTGATTCAAATACCAGCTTTTTATTTATAATCTGTATGATACTGTGCTGTTCCTTTAAGCTCTTTAAGGCTCAACTTCCTTTTCTGAACAGTAAATGTTCACTAAAATTATAACTATTCTCACGATGAATCCTTCCATAAAGTGTAAGAGCTCATATGTATAAAAGGACTTAAGAAACACACCTTAGTAGGAGAGCCAATGATTGTTGGTAAAGGAGTTTTAAAGAACCAGTCAGAACTCCGTGGAGAGGACCCCATGTGCTTGGTGGGAGAGGTTCCAAGGCTGCCAGGCCGACTATGCTGAGGTGAGTGACTATATCCAGCCGCAGCATGGGATGGACACACAGGGTCCGAGTGCTGCTTTCTGAGCTTCTGCTTGTTCTGATAGATATCGGTGAGTGTGGGTGCGCTCTGCAGTCTAGCACCCAGTAAGAGTGATTGTGGTGACTGGGTCTGTGGCACTGGCGAACCTATTGACAAAAATGAAGGCAACATTAAAACCCATAAAGAAGTGCAGAGAAAAAACAGGAAATGAAAAAGGCAATTGATGTGCATATGTTTGTCTGAGGACAGGTCAGTCTCTCTGGGAGTGCATGTGGAGGTCAGAGAACAACTTCAGGTGTGGGTTCTTGCCTTCTACCTTGTTGGAAACATGTACAGAAAGACAGGCAGGCATGTAGGCAGGCAGTGCAAGTACGGAGGAGGGTAGGCATCTCTTTTTCACATAAATCATGTTGTCAAGCAAAGGTCACTAATATTTAAGTTTCACTAAGCTGTCCTCTTAAGTTTCTTTCTCTCTCTCTCTCTCTCTCTCTCTCTCTCTCTCTCTTTCTCTCTCTCTCTCTTTCTTTCTTTCTTTTTTGGTATTTTTTGAGACAGGGTTTCTCTGTGTAGTCCTGGCTGTCCTGGAACTCACTCTGTAGACCAGGCTGGCTTCGAACTCAGAAATCCGCCTGCCTCTGCCTCCCAAGTGCTGGGACTAAAGGCGTGCGCCACCACCGCCCGGCTCCTCTTAAGTTTCTTGCAAACCAAACTATTACTAATAACATGCTAGTGTTCCTAGTGCCTAAGGTATTTGTGACAAAAATTTCCTGCCCAATATATTTGCAGAGGGAGGCGGAGCTAGGAGTTGGGAGGAAAGAAAAGAGAGGCGAGATGGCCGCAGAGATGTGTGTCTCTAGCAGTCTCTGGTAGTTATTCATATCAAAAAGCTAGACAATTGGGATAACAATTTCTAATTGTGTGGGCATCTTGTGTATTGAGTATTTGCTAATATATAAATCTATTGGTTAATTTTAAGCATCTAGAGTTTTACTTTACTGGGTTATGGGAAGACGGGTCCGCTGACAACCAGGTGGTTATGACTATGAAGGAACCAGCGGATCCAGGGACAAGCGAACCAGAGCTGGAAGCACAGAGACTGGTCACTACAGGGGACTAGCCAGAGAGAGCGGCCTGGAGGAACCAGCTCGGGAGCTCTGGTCCTGCTGGAGAGCTTGTCCAGACAAATGGGCTTAGAGCTGGAACATGGCGGCCATGCCGGGAGCTAGCTGGTTGCTGTTTTTTCTAATATCTCCCACTACAAATACTCTCTTCTAAAACAGCCACTGAAGCCAGGTTTGGTGATGTATGCTTGTAATCTCATAGACAAGATGCTAAAGTAGGAAGATTTCAAGTTCAAAGCCAGCCTGGGGCTACACAGCAGACCCTCTCTCAAACAAGCAAGCAAGCATGGAAACAAACAAAAAACCAATTTACTAACAAAACGTTCAACAATTACAGCAACATGAGGAAATACTAATTGAAGGATGAGCATGGTAGCACATGCCTTTAATCCCAGCACTCTGGAGGTAGGGACAGAAGGATCTCTGAGTTCAAGGCCATCCTTATCTAAATAAGGAGAGTTCCAAAACATACTGAACTAAATGAATAGAGAAACCTTGTTTTAACAAACAAGCACAATTGGAACTTTGCTATTAAATATTCCTGCTTGATCTCATTCTAAACCTGACATTATTAAGAACATTATTCTACTTGTGTGTGTGTGTGTGTGTGTGTGTGTAGCCCAGGCTGGCCTTGAACTCGTGATCCTCCTACCTCTGCCTCCTTCAGCAAATCCTACTGGTATGCAAAACCACAACCGGCATTATTCTACTTTTTAAAGAAATAAACTTAAATAAATAGAAAAGTAAAATTTGTGATAAATATCATGATCAGAAAAAGTTACTTAAATGTTACTTTAAAGAAAATACAAAATTAAAGAGCATGAATAATATGAAATTTCTCTAATTATTAAACTCTTTACATGTCCATAGGTCTATACAGTAGAATTTGACTTATAAGAGTATGGTTTACATGTTCCTTTCCAGGAATATGCATTATCTAATAATACAACAATAAACACACATGCACACATCTACTTCTTGAAGTGTGTCCTTTTTTTTTTCCCTTCTCACACAGTCTCATATATCCCAGGCTGGCTGATAACTTTACAATTTAACTGAGGATGACCTTGAACTTCTAATCCTCTAGAGTTCTGGATTATAGGCATGGTTGTAAGTGGTGCTAAGGACTGAACCCAAGGCTTTGTGCATGTTAGGCAAGTACCTTACCAACTGAGCTACACACCCAGTCCCTTGGCTTCTTAGGGTTAATTATCATAAAAAAATCTTACAACCACAAGGAGATATTAAAAATATAATAAAAAACATTAAACCAAAATTCTAAAAAAAAGTATAGGAAAGGGAATATTTCATATCGATTCTGTTCTTTTGTTAAGAATGGAAAATAGACCTCAAATCCACTCATAATAAAACATGTTTTCGTACCTGAGGAGTGTCTGCTCCTGGCTTCATGGCCCTGAGGATGTCCACAGCAACACTGACTAAACTGCTCAGGAATGGCACCAACTAAGAGTGGAACAAGATAAAAAACTACTTACAACCAATAAAGGACAGAAGTGGGCAGCACACACACATGCTTCTCTGTCTCTAATAGTTTACATAATTCTAACTAGCAAAGATTTGATCTATCTCATCAATGTTTTAGGTGCCAGGAAGGCTGAGATTCAAAAAGTATTATATAGCCAAAACCAAATAAATGCCCCCAACAGTAGGTATATAAAGCAGAAGTACCAGAGTTTGAATAAATGGGGCTTGTGGGGTTGCAGGATCCAGCTGACTGATAGGCCAGCTGTAGTCCTTATATGTCACATCTGTGCTGATGTCAGGCTCCTGCAGGCGGCTATCAACCAATGACAAATCTATGCTGTTGAAAAGGTCAAGGAATTCATCTGCAAACTCAGTGCTGGGGGATATTCTTGTAGTCTAGATAAAACCTTTTAGACTTTGCTATTGTCTGAGACTCTTTCCTAAAGTTTCCTTCCTCTCCAAGGTGTGAAATCTACACTTTGGTCTAAAGCCTTCCCAGTTTCCTCTTGACCCTTCTTCCCTTGGCCTTTACAGGTGGTTCCCCAAACAATCTCCTACATACACAATACCTTCTTTATATCCTCATCCCTTTGAACATACACTGCCATAAGCAAAGAAGTTTAAGAGTGTTTACACATACAGAAGACAGGTCTACAAAAGGAAAGGGCTCTGCCCAAGTAGTAAAGCAAGAGGCCCTTTCGGCTTTAAGAACAAGGTTTGCATCTTGTTTTTGTGGACCACAGCATGCTCTAGTAGTTCCCGTAGGAGTGAAGGGAAGCCAAGATTTTTTTGTTAATTTAGCTAAAAACAGGCTCTTTAAATTTTCTTTTATGTGGTGTATAAATGTGGACACCAAAGATTGACATTGTTTTCTCTCACTCTTATTTGTTTTTCTGAGACAGGGTTTCTTACTGAACCTGGAGCTCAGTGGCTGGCCCTAACCCCTGGTGTCCACTTGCTCTGCCTTCCCCCAGTGTTGGGGTTACAGATGCATGCTGCTGTTACATGGATTTTAGATATTCCAATTTAGATCTCCAGGCTTAAATGGAAAACACTTTACCCACTGAGCCATCTTCTCAGTCCCTAAATTTTTAAAAACATAGTATTATCGATCTCTGACTACAGATGAGGCCTTTCTGTACTGTCTCCAAACTGTCTCAGAACTTTCAGTAGGAGATACTACAGACCTGGGTAGTTCTGCCTCCCTTACATATACTCTGACTTCAGAATAATGTTTCTTAGTTTCACTTAAAATGCTGTTCATTTTTCTGTTTGCTATGGTTTCCAGTATTTTGTTTGTTTTAGGCTTTCTTTAACAACCACCAAGTAGGAAGATCTGTGCAAAGGACACATTCCCATTCTGAGCTATAAAGCTACTGGTGAATGTGATCCAGAGCTGTTTTATTTTAATTAATCTTCACTCATTTGAGTGTTAAATAGGGGAAACATTTTGTGCATTTTAACCCAAGGCTTAAGCTAACCCTAGGATGAAGATACTTTTGAGAGAAAAGATACATTCTTATATTTCCAACAGTCATCATACAGAGTGGAGATTTTTTTTGTCCTTTTTTCTCCTGTGTGTCTCTTGGTTATTCTTCCTCCATATTCTTGAGAGGCATAGTCTCTCAATCAAACGCAGAACTCACCAGCTTACTAGAGGGAAGCAGGTGGGAATCTCCTTTGTTTGCCTTATAAGGCTAGAATTACAGGTAGGTCACCAAACCCATCTAGCATTTTTGTGAGCTCTGAGGAATCTGAACTCTAATCTTCATGCTCCTCTGACAATCAACTGCTGAGCCACCCCACAGGTTCAAATACAGAGATTTTTAAGGTGAAGTTGGGAGAAGGATACAGCACAATGGATAGAGTATGTTTTACAATCTGCTTAAAAGCACTGTTTTGTGACCTTGAGAATGTACTTTATCAGATTTGTTACAGGGAAGAAATAGGTTTTAACTGACTGCATTCAGTTCTCCTCACCCAAAGGGGATGGTGAGTAAGGCCTGGAAGAGCCAGTGGAGAGTCTTCGTCCTCCTGTCTGCACTGTGTCTGCTGGTACAGGGGAGCAGGACCCAACCCGGAGGAAGCCCATGGGGCTGGTATTAGACCTTCGAACCACTGCAGATCTGAAAAGAAAAAAGAGAATTACTTCCCATGTGATAGGACCTGTGGCAGAACTTTATTTCTGATACTTTTTCCTGATAAGTCCTGACAGCATTCCATGTGGAAGACACATAATAATTACAAGGAGCAAAACCAAAAAAATGTAAAAATGAGCCAGCTGTGGTGATTCATGCCTTTAATTCTAGAATTTAGGAGATTGAGGCAGATAGAATGAGTTCCAGGACAGCCTGGTCTACATAGTGAGTTCCAGGACTACACAATGAGAGTAGTCTCAGAAAAGAATTTTTAAAAAGGAGGAGGAGGCAGAGAAGGAGAAAAAAAGAGGAGAAGAAAGAGGATATGGAGGAGGAAGAAGAAGAAGAGGAAGAGGAGAAGCAGGAGGGAGAAGAGGAGAAAGAAGAGGAGAAGGAGGAAGAGGAAAAGGAGCAGGAAGAAGAGGAAGAGAAGGAAGAGGAGGATGAGGAAGAGGAGGAAGAAGACGAGAAAGTTTCCCCTCTTTTTTTCTTCTACCCAATCCTTCAAGCTTCTCCAATCTTACTATGAAGGCCACCACCATCCTTAGCTACTGGTGATCCTTCAGAGCTCACTAACGCCCTAAATGCACACTAACACTACCATTAGCTTTGCACCTCTGACACATGCATACTAATCACTGTCAGTCTGGACTCAAGTCTAGCTTCTTTTATGCTCTGAAAAAAACAACTTAGCTTCCAGATAGTTTTTAATTATCTCTTGTTATTTACTATATGTAAACAAAGCCGTTAAGTTAAAAAATAATATATTAAATTTAACCTAAGATTACAAAAAGGTAAATATATTTTCCAAGAAAGTAAATAAAAGGGAAGCATGGTATTTTACACTTCTGAAAATCTCTAATATCTTGCTTAATAAAAGACATATGAATTTTTATTATTACTTCTGCAATCAAGTTGTTATATATTATTTTGGGTGAAGTATATGAAGAAGACCCTTACACAGATTATGTCCTAGAAAAACAAAAATATTTTGGTAGCTTTTTCAGATAACTGTGATACTTTTCTTTGATACCAGCAAGTGGGTTTCTAAAGAGTTAGACACAACCAGAAACTATCCATAAATATTGTATTTTGTTACATTACAGTTCATTCTTCTGAAAAGTATCAGCACTTTGAATAAATCTTTAATTTGTGCAGCATTTTTAACACAATTTGGACAATACTGATTCACTGAATTATGCAGATATTCCAAACACTGACACATTACACAATATCAAAAGGCCACATTTATATCAAAATGTCACTGTACGTGGCTAGAGAGATGACTTAGTATTTAAGAGCAGCTTTTGTTCTTGCAGAGGACAGTTTTAGTTCAAGCACCCACATGGTAGCCCACAACCATCTATATAACTCCAGTTCTAGAGAATCCAACACCTTCACTCTCTTATGCTCTCCAACAACATCCAGGCACATAAGTGGTGCACAAACATACATGGAGGCAGAACATCCATACACACAACATAAGACAAATCTAAAAAACGTCACTATCAATCAAACAGAAATATGGGAGGAAAAACTAACAATACCTGTCAGCATTACAGTGGTGAGTATGTTTTCCAGAGGTCTGGTTTTGTTTGAAAACTCATTATTGGTATTTATCCTCATTATTTTCTTCCAAGTAGAAAAACTTACTTCTTTCTGACAAAATGGCTGCTCTATTCCCATACCATAGTTTGTCATTCTTTAAAATAAAGAGTGCTCAGTGAAAAGGGGGCGAGTTTAGCTGGCAACTCAATCATGCAATATTTCCTATGGCAACTATTTACTATATTACAAACATGCTTCATTGGTATACTGGGTAGCATATCTCCCTAGGGTTGTGATTTTCAAAGAGTAGTTTTTGGTGCTTTAATGAGGCCATTCCTTTGTATGTGGTGGTAAAGATCACAAAGACAGTACACTTGCAGGTTATTACCTCGATTCATGCTAAGATACAAGCAGGTTTACTCTTTTTTGCTGTCTACCAACACAGTGAGAAATGCAAACCATGTCCTAGTCTTATTATCAAAGTTTGACCTATGGGTTCTATGAACAGACCCAAAACTCCTAACTTTTTCATTTTATACTATACCTTGGAAACTTCTCTGTGTCAGACTTGGCTTTGTTACTCATCTGAATAGAAGTTGTATAACTTTCTTCTTTGTTTGTTTTTGATACAGGGTTTCTCTGTGTAGCCTTGGCAGTCCTGGAACTTACTTTGTAGACAACGCAGGCCTTGAACTCACAGAGATCTGCCTGCCTCAGCCTCCCTGGAATTAAAGGTGTGCAGCAGCACCAGCTAGCTTCCATAACTTTCTATTGTCATAGAGGGACTGTAACAGATTAGTATGGAAACCCTGGCGGACGCTTGGCTTACTTATCACCTTCTGGTACAACAATAAACTATGCCATATGCAAAGACTGTGATGACGAATATGTATCTGATTATGTATAGACACACTAAGAGCAAGTCGCCAGAACTGAAGGGCTAGTTCTTTTCTCCATGCTTCCTGAGTTCACTGAGATTTAGGCCTTTATGGGATGCAGTGATTTCCATTCTGTCAGAATCCCGAATACATTCACTCTGCTGCTCTGAGAGGTCGGCTTCCATCATTTTTGTTTTCTAGAAATTTAGTGAAGTCTGTCACCACTGAACATCTTTTTATTTTGTTGTGGAGTTGTTCTTTACTATCCCCTTCAGAGGTTTCAGATGTAGAATAAGTACACACACATAAAAAAATCTGCTGAAGCTGGAAGCCTTCTTCCCTTCCCTTTTGTCTGCTATGTAGCCCAGAGTTGCCTTAAATTGTCAACCTTCCTATGTTAGTTTCTTTTGTTTTTTGTTTTTTTTTGGTTTTTTTTTTTGAGACAGGGTTTCTCTTGTGTAGCCCTGGCTGTTCCGGAACTCACTCTGTAGACCAGGCTGGCCTCAAACTCGGAAATCCTCCTGCTCTGCCTCCCATGTGCTGGGATTCCTATGTTAGTTTCTAAAGTGGTTGGATTACAGTCATGAGTCACCACATTAGAAATGTTACTTATCAAACAAGTTCTTTTTCCTTTTTTCCCCCTTGTTTTATTTTGAGATAGGGTCTCACTCTCTCAAACTATCTCATTGGCTGGCCTGGAGCTTACTATGCAGACCAGGCTGGCCTTGAACTCAAGAGATCCGTTCACTTCTTTGTATGGGGAATGAAAGGTGCGTGCCACCATGACTGGCTGGTTTTGTTATTGTTTTGAGACAAGAACTCCTGCAGTTTAGGATGGCCTTGAATTCTCTCTGTAGTCAAGAATAGCTTTGAATTTCTGATCCTCTTCCTTCTACCTCCCAAGGGCTAGGATTACAGGAATGTGCCATCTTGCCTAGTTATTATTTTTTTAATCTAAAAAAAAAGTTCCTCTACAACAACAGGAAAAGTTCATCATTTGATGACATGGTTTCAACTACTCACATTCTGCCATTCGATACTGTACAAGTACACCACAGGGCATACAGTGCTTGTAACTGAATGAAGGGCTTTGGGCCTGGTAAGCAAGCATATATAACTAAGCTACATCTCCAGCCCAAGTTCTTCCTCAGCAATTATATTTTTAGACAAACACATGTGTGTGATATTCATCACAATCTTTTGAGTATCACTAACAACCATCATCATCATCATCAACAACAACAACAACAACAACAACAAAAAACCTATTAGACAAATAAAAAAGAAGGAAGACGCTGGCTTACCTTGGAGAACCATGTGGATTTGTGCCAGAGCTGGCAGTGGAGATAAGATTCTGTTCTATGCGCTGATAATTCCTTACTTGAGTAGGAACTGGAATTGGGGCTGTTTCGCTGTGAGGTGACACAGGAGGTTGACACTGCCTGCCACCATAATTTAAGAAAGGAAGAGTAGTTAGACTAATTTTCTTTCAGTTGATCTGCTAGTGATATTTAGAGAAAATTCTAGAAAGGCAAATGATCATTTTTAAATGTGAATAAGAAATAATCCTGTTTTTTTAAAAAAAAAAAAAAACACGTAATCCAAACTCGCATCTGTCCTGAACTCTCCTAGCAGTCATACACATGCTGAGGACTAAACACTGTGTCAAAGCTGACCAGGGTGGTATTTGCCTTTGACCCCCAGCACCTAGGAGGCGGGGGCGGGGCGGGGGCGGGGGCGGGGGAGGCAGACAGATCTCCGAGTTCCAGGCCAGGAACAGAGAAAAATAAATCCTGTCTTGAAAAAGCACACACACACACACACACACACACACACACACACACACACACGAGAAAGAGAGAAGAGGAGGAAGAGGATGAACAAGAAGAAGAAGAGGAGGAAGAAGAGGAAGAGGAGGAAGAGGAGGAAGAAGAAATGCATCAATAATCCAAAAAAAATAAAAGTTCCACTGCACCAAGAGGAAAGCTCACCATTTGGTGAGATGGTTTCATCTACTCACATTCTGTTATTCACTACTATACAAGGAAGAAGTTTATGCCAAGTAAAGAACAGGATATCCAAAAGCAAAGATGACAGGAATGTTTACAAAAGTCATAAATGACGTAAGCATTCCCAAGGAACTCTCACAACTTGATAATATATCATGCAACTCACAAGCACACAGCTGGTAGGAGGTCCACATTTAAGGATAAGGTGAATTAATCTCTGTAGCCAACTATTTGCTGCTCACTGCTGTAGTCTGGAAATTCTGAAGCTCCAGCAAACTCTTGACAAGTAAACTGCATTCTGCATATTACTCAGTATGCAGGAGGTGTGGGAAGCAGGACGGCAGGTCTTCTGCCTGTCCAGCTCTCAGGGCTATGTTTATTCTGACACTCATAACACAGGAAGAGATGATACCTCCTTAGGACATTAGTCACACCACAGATGATGATCTGGGGAGTTTTTGAGGGGCAGGGATAGATGCCTCTTAGGTACTGCCCCAATGTTTACTACACTTTTAATAATTTAAGATTATTGTATTAACAAAGCTTTTTATAGCTGGGTGGTGATGGTGCATAGCTTTAAACCCAGCACTTGGGAAACAGAGGCAGGCAGATCACTGAGTTTGAAGATACCCTGGTCTACAGAGTGAGTTCTGGGATAGTCAGGGTTACATAGAGAAACCCTGTCTAGAAGAACCAAAAAAAAAAAAAAAAAAAGAAGAAGAAAAAGCAAGCAAGCAAGCAAGCAAGCAAGCAAGCAAGCAAGCAGGCAGGCTAACTAGCTTTTTATACTTATACCACTCCTGGGCATATACCCAAAAGATGCTCCAACATATAACAAGGACACAAGCTCTGCATACATTCAAATTTTGCTCACACACTTTTCATTAATGAACAATGTATACATACACACAAATAAACTTTTTTTTAAAAAATTTAAATGTTTAAGAAACACTTCCTGTTTTTGTTTTTCTAAAATTTACTATTTTATTTGTATGAGTACACTGTAGCTGTATTCAGACAAACCAGAAGAGTGCATTAGGTCCCATTACAGATGGCTGTGAGCCACCATGTGATTGTTAGGAATTGAACTCAGGACTTCTGGAAGAGCAGTCAGTGTTAAATGCTGAGCCATTTCTCCAGTACCCTTCCCCTGGCCCCCACACCATCCCCTTTTAAAGAGGAGATTTACTGCCTACAGAACCTTTCTATCTTAAAAGGAAAACTTGTTTTTAGGTTGCAATTGAAAGACAAGAGAGCCTTTGGAGATCAGTTAGTAAGACTGGCTTATAAACTGAAAAGATATTAGATAGTAATATGAAGCCATAAAAACAAAGGTAGGCCTGGTGTGTTGGCACACACCTTTAATCCTAGCACTAGGAAACAGAGGTGGGAGGATCTTTGTGAGTTTGAGGCCAGCCTAGTCTACAAATCAAGTTCCAAGCTACACAGAGAGACCTTGCCTCAAAAATAAGAGGGGAGTCTATAAAGGTATGGGTAAACATGTGGACAAATATATAATTCTGCATTACTATACTAGATTTTTAAATCAAATTTTAATTGTTATGCAGAATCTAGTTGATAAAACACATGATTTATAAAACTAATGTCAATGGGCACACAATATATAAATAACTATATACTCCAGAAAGTGGGGGAAACTGGGTTGCAACATCCATCACTCTACTGAGTACCAGGGTTAACCAAGCTGCAGAACAAGGATAATATATTTAACACTCCCATTATAAGCTTCAAGGTACTTAAGAGGGTCAAATTTTATGCATTTGTTATTATAATAAAAATTTGTTTTAATAGGTTTAGTGATACAGGCCTGTAATCCTAGCTACTTTGGAAGCTGAGACAAGATTTCCAGTTTAAGGTCTGCCTGGGCTACAGACTGAGTTCAAAGCTAGCCTGGATAATTTACAAACTGTCTTTAAAATGAAAACCAAAAAAAAAAAAAAGATCTTGGAATATAGCTCTGTGGTACAGAACTTGCCTATCATTGGCAGGGCTCTAAATTTAATTTCTAGCACTGTAAATACATACATAAACACATAAAAGTATTATTTTTTTCTTTTAAGAAAGCACTGTAAGCTTTCCTGGTAGTGCAAGCCTGCTTAAGAGACTAAGACAGAACTACAAGTTCAAAGTCAACTTGTGTTTCTGTAAGTTCAAGGCCAGCCTAGGTAACTTAGCAAAATGCTATCTGAAAATGAGAATCAAATTGTAATGGGCTGGGCACACAGTTCAGTAGAAGTGCTTATGTATTATGTCTGAGGTTCTTGCTAGGTACTCAAAACAAATGAACAACAAGCCAAAAACCAAAAGCCACCAAAATAATATGTATATGTGTTATATACATGAATGATATATGTGTAAATTGTGAAACAAAAATTACATCAAGAATAAAAGTTTAAATAAAGCCACCCAAATAAAAAAAAATCAAAATATTTTTAAAATTAAACTTAGAACTTCTTTTTTTTTTTTTTTTTGGTTTTTCGAGACAGAGTTTCTCTGTGTAGCCCTGGCCATCCTGGAACTCACTCTGTTGACCAGGCTGGCCTCGAACTCAGAAATCCACCTGCCTCTACCTCCCAAGTGCTGGGATTAAAGGCGTGCGCTACCACCGCCTGGCAGAACTTCTAATCATCCTGCCTCCCTCCAATCTTGTAGGTGCTAAGATTATAATGGCGTGCCATAGAACTCACTTATGCTGAACACATCCCTAGCCCCAAGATGAAAGCTCTTGTGGTAAACTACAGAAACATACCCTCCACACATAAAGAATTCATTTGAAGCACGTCTGGCCGCAGTCCCCATTGGCATATCATCTGAGGAGAAAGAACAATCAATTACATTATATCACATGCTTTAAAGAATGGAAATTTCTTCCAGCATGATGGTTTAGAAATAATCTGAATATAACAAGAGGGGGAGTTGTTTGTTTTAGTTTCTTGAGACAAGATCTCTCTACATCTGACTGTCCTGGAAGTCTCTATGTAGACCAGGCCAGCCTCTGCTTCATGAATGCCAGGGTTAAAGATGTGAGCTACCATGTCTGTCTAACTCTTATGCTTCAATTTCTACAAGAAACAAATGAACACAGAAACTGCACCTAGCTAGAAACAGAGGCTACAACATTTGACCCACCCATTCCCTCCAAGCAAACCTACAACCTTGTCTGTTTGTTTGTAAATAGGATCTCACTTTGTAGACCAAGTTGGCTTCAATGTACAGAGATCCACCTGTCTTTACCTCCCAACTCCTGGGATTAAAGGAGTGTACCACCACAACTGGCTGCCTGGTCTCTTCTTTCTTCTTTGGCATTAGATAAATCCACTACTCACTCATAAGAACTTATTTCTCTTGGCTGAATTTGAACTGAAGGCCTGGAAAAGACCCTCTTTTCTGGGTGTTTGTAGGCAGTGGCTGGGCATTGCCAAGCATAGCCCATAATCATTCTTTTGAGTTAAAGTTCCATATATGTTCCTATGTTTATATATTTCTTCACTATTTACCATGTATAAAAATTATAATCTTTTTATCAGGTTCCTCTGTATAGATCACTGAGAAGTACTGGTACTGTTTCCAATATCATTTTGCCCATGTGCTTTCCTTTCCTTTCCTTTCCCAGTCTTGTATAATTGTATTTATGCACATGTGTGTGTGCTTGATAATTTTGTATGTCATGTGCGTGGTTTTTGTTTGTTGTTGAGACGTGTCTCATTATGTTGCTCAGACTTTTTTTTTTTTTTTTTTTTTTTTTTTGAGACAGGGTTTCTCTGTATAGCCCTGGCTGTCCTGGAACTCACTTGGTAGACCAGGCTGGCCTCGAACTCAGAAATCCGCCTGCCTCTGCCTCCCAAGTGCTGGGATTAAAGGCGTGCACCACCACCGCCCGGCCTGTTGCTCAGACTTGAAAGTCACAGACTCAAGGACCCCTACCTTTCCTTCCAGCTGTACTTGGAACTTCAGGTGTATTATACCATGCTGAGCTCGCTTTTACAGTTTTAGCTTTTTGAGACAGATTCTCTCAATGGCTTAGTGACTTTTACCACACAATTTTGCACAAAATATAAATTGGTTATAAAACAATGTGTAGGTCAACAGAATGTCAGGTACTCATCCTCTGTCAACTTTTGAATAGCTTGTTGACTAAGACACTGTTCTTCTGAAACAGTAGCAGATACCACAGGTATTCTTCATCTTCTCTTCCATTTTTGTATACAGCAGTTGCATACAGTTCAGAACTCAGGGGTCTTGTCATTGTTATACTCCCTGTATCAGTTATTCTATGTCATTCTATGTGATGTTAAATAACAGCTGTCTAAATAATATATTTTTAAAATCAACCACTCTGATAACCTATGCTCAAAAAGAAAAGGAGAGTTACAAAACTCCTGTGAATGATCCTGAAACTGAGTACTGCATTTATTTGGCACACCTCAGGTCCTGCTCTCACAAACACATATCCTAGAAGTCAAAGAACCTGATATACTAGTGTCAGATAGTGGCAAGAGGACAAAGGAAACTAAATGCAGGCAATGGATAAGGTGCAGTGAAGCAAGACAGGAGTCTACTTTAAAGACACAATAAACCGGGGCAGAAATAAAGGCATTGGAAGAAGAGGCAGGAATGTATACTTGAGGCTAAACAGACATGTTGCTCAGTAGGTAAGCACATCCACTGCTCTTCCAGAGAACACAAGCTTGGTGTTCACACTCACAATCAGGTGGCATACAATGGCCTGTCAAACCAGCTCCAGGGGATCCCACACTCTGGTCAGGCCTCCTCAAGTACTGCATTCATGTACACAACCTTCTCCCACCTACATATACAAATAACTAAAAATAAAATCTATATGCAACTATAAAACAAAATTAAATTAAAAGAAATAATCCCTAGAAACACACCCAAAGTAATATGAAGCAAGGAACTTAACTACATATCAACATAGTAACTTAACTTAATCAGAATGGGAAGTTATTTCAAGTGACTTTAGGCTTTTATATCTCTAAAGACAAAAAAAAAAAAAAAAAAAAAAAAAAACCACACTCTCCAATAGCTTTTAGTAATTATATTTAAGTCCTATTTGTATTGCACTATGAGCCCAAACTAGTATTTTAAAACTCCACAGAGAAAAGGAGACAAGAAAGAACCTGTACTTACACAGGCAAAAAGAAGAGAAAAGCTTACTAGCACAGAAATATACAAGCTAGGGCTTGTCACTCCGGAAGGTAGGACAATCCTCTTGAGAATCTGCCTCAGAAAAAGGAAAAATGAACAAGAAAGAAACAAAGGAAGGGAGGAAGGTAAGAAAATAAAACTAAAGAAAAGAAAATCAAAAAGCTGATGGGTAAGATTAGGTTCTTTCTCATCTACCTGACCCAAGGAAACAGAATGATTAGCTCAGAAAAAAAAATCAGTTTACATCACAGAACCCTAAAAGGCTTCAGATAACCAGCAATAACAGATACCTATACCTCTCAAAGTCAGGCTAAAGACAGATTATCTGAAAGTCTGTTTTAGAAGAGACTCAGGCTGGCAGGTTGGCTCAGCAGGACCTGTGTTCAATCCCCAGGACCTACATGGGAGGACTACTGACTTCTACAAGCTGTTCTCTAACCTCAGAAGCACATATACATACTTAAATAGATACAATAAAATATGCCTTTCATCTAGTACTTGGGAAGTGAAGGAAGGCAGATTTCTGAGTTTGAGGCCAGCCTGGAACTACAGAGCTAGTTCCAGGACAGATAGAGATAAACAAAGAAACCCTGTCTTGAGAAACAAACAAACAAACAAAAAAATTTAAAAGTTAGAACACTAAATAATAGCGTAAATAATAGTAAATAATAGCATAATATATTGAGAATCTTTGAGACATGAATAGATTATAACTTTATGTAATAGAGAAAAGGTATCACTGTGACAAGATGGTTATGTTTCATTATGGTAACCACTTTAATAGGCACACCTACCATACAAAATATTCTATATCTTAAATATAACCATACAAGCTGGGCATGTTGGCACATGCCTTTAGTCCAGCACTTGGGAAGCAGAGGCAGGCAGATCTCTATGAGTTCAAGGTCAGCCTGGACTACAAAGCAAGTTCAGGATAGCTAGGGCTGGTTACAGTGAGAAATTCTGTCTTGAAAAACCAAAACCAACCAACGAACCAAACTGTATATAGCCATAGAATTTAAACTATATGGAGGAAAAAGCAGTTGAAGCCATCTCCATTTTACTGTAAGTAGCAATGCCCAACCATAACCAAAGCTGAGACTGGATATTTATATTAGAGATAGAGTTAAGCTGATCTCTATAGAATTTCACAAAGAATTAAAGAGTACAACAATGAAAATAATTGACAAAGTTATTAAGTGAAATTGTATACTAACTCTTGAAACTACAGGCATTTATGATACACTAAAATATCAGAATTATATTGTTTACACAGAAGACCATGTCAGAGTAGCCCTTCACAAAGGAAATAGTCCAATGAAATGCCACAACCATATATACCCCCTAGTATAGACACTGAAGTAAGACAGCTTCCTTCCTTTTGTGTGTGATATGTGTATATACATACACACACACTCTTTTTTTGAGACAGCGTGTCTCACTATGTAGCAGCTCTGGCTGTCCTGGATCTCACTATAAATACCAGACTGGCCTTGAACTCAGAGATCCACCTGCCTTTGCCTCCAAAGCACTAGGATTAAAGGTGTACCTCACAGTATGCCTGGTTAAAAGACAGCTATTAAACTGCTCATGGTGGCACACAATCCCAGCACTTGAGAGAAAAAGGCAGGCAGAGCCCTGAGTTTGAGGCCAGCCATGTCCACAAATCCAAGTTCCAAGATAGTTAGCTAGTGCTACACAGAGCAACCTTGTCTCAAAGAATAAAACAAAATAAAATCTTAATTGGCTTCATTTTCTACTGTAGAATTAGCCAATGATTTGTGCTATAAGGCAGAGTGAGAGTTTCATGGTGAGGTTTGTTTGAGTTAGAACGGCTGAAGAAGGGAAAGCAAAACAAGGAGGTAACTGGCTGTCTAAAAGCTACATGCCTTGCAAAGTCTGGATAGGGTGGCAAGCATAGAAAGTAACAACTACTTCCTTAGCACTGGGTTACTTCCTATCATTCTTTCTATGGAACAATTAAGGTAAAGAGACCTTAATTATGACACCAATTGAAACTGGATTGCTTGAGAAATTTAGCTGTTATCTTTCTGAACTTAGAGTACTTCTGACCTTGTGAAAGCTCAGACTCAGACTGCCGCTGTCAACCTTCGGCATGAATGGCTTCACTGTGATGGCTCACTGAGCCCAGCCCATCGATTCCTGTTAAGATCTTCTATAATATTTAGCATTTTTCTGCTGAGTCTGTCAGAGTTTAAATTGTATAAGTTCTTATTTCATGGTGCAATACTTTGTTTTGTTGTATACTCAAGATGAAGAGGATTTATGGGCCAGTCAAGAGCACTGATTACGACTGCAGAGGTCCTGATTGTGTTCCTAGCATTCACATAGCTCACCACTATCCTTTACTCCAGTTCCAGGTCATCTAGTGCCCTTTTCTTGCTTCTGTGGGTGCCAGGCATACATGTGGTACATACACATACATGCAGACAGAACATTCACACACATGAAATAAGAGTCATTTAAAAAATAATAGAGAATGTAAAGTGTTTGAAAGGGATTGAAGGCATGTGTCACCATGTCAGCTTATGCAAATTAAGATTTTGAAACTGGGTCTGCTACTAACACTGATGGCCTGAGTCCGACCCTAGGGAGCCATAAGATAGAAGAAGGAACATGAAAATTACTATTATTTTGATCTCTAGAAATGTAGGCACACACACTAAATAAATAATAATCACCAGATTCTTCCTTCTTTATTTGATCTATAAAATAATTGCAGGTAAAGTAACATATGAAAAAAATTAAGGGCTGGAGAGATGGCTCAGCGGTTAAGAGCACTAACTGTTCTTCTAGATCTCCTGAGTTCAATTCCCAGCAACTATATCGTGGCTCACAACCATCTGTAATGGGATCTGATGCCTTTTCTGGTGTGTCTGAAGACAGCTACAGTGCACTCATATAAATAAATAAATAAATAAATAAATAAATCTTTAAAAAATTAAATTTTGAAAAGAAAATATCATTATACCATTGGCAGTACAACAGCGATCATAGGCACAATTTCTTGACACTGATATTTCAGAGACAAATTCTGCACTTATATTTTATATTTTATACTTTGAAGAAGCCCTGGCACCTGTACTCAGATACCTATAATACATTTTAAATACTGAAAATGCAGAAATAATCTAGTGTAAATCAGTAGGGAAATGGGCAAACTGGGCTTTAATTATACTGTAAAACTGAAAATGAACTAGTCATAGCTGGGCAGTAGTGGCACATGCCTTTAATCCCAGTGCAAAGGAGCCAGACAGAGGCAGAAGGATCTCTGTGAGTTGGAGGCCAGTCTGGTCTACAGAGCAAGTTTCAGGAAAGCCAAGGCTACATAGAGAAATCCTGTCTTGAATAACCAAACCAAACCAAACCAAACCAAACCAAACCAAACCAAAGAAGAACTAGTCTATGACTAGACATGCATCTAGGTCCACAACAAAAATAGGAACAAAAAGCTATAGAAATAAAAACTCTTTAACATTTACTTCAACAGAGAAAAGACAAAAATACCATGTTTTCTATGAATCTAGGTACACATAGACTGAGGGATCAAAATATTTACAGGAAGAATACAGATCCAAAGAACTAAGAAGAGCCAAGGGACTTTATATGCACATGTATTTTCCTATCTTTAGAAAAGTAGTTTAAAATAAATACAGGAAAATACTGACACATGCATGTCATGGTGGGTGATTTGAGTTTCTGCTGTAATATTTTGTTTGAAATATTTCATAACTTTAAAAGTTTTATTACTTCTAATAATGAGTTAAAACCATGTACTACAGGGTGATATTTAAAGGTAACACCCCAGTCTTTTTTTTTTTTTTTTTTTTTTTTTTTTTTTGGTTTTTCGATACAGGGTTTCTCTGTATAGCCCTGGCTGTCCTGGAACTCACTCTGTAGACCAGGCTGGCCTCGAACTCAGAAATCCACCTGCCTCTGCCTCCCAAGTGCTGGGATTAAAGGCGTGCGCCACCACCGCCCGGCATAACACCCTAGTCTTTATAGCACAGATTCTAAGTGCACATACACACTTGCTGTGCTCTGTTTTCCTTTTCTTTTCAGTTGTTCAGGATGGGAACTATGACCTGACAAACACAAGCCCAGCACCTGGGAGATGCACCTAGTAAACTAAGTGGGTGACAGGCAACTGAGTAGACCTGCCCCCAAACTGTCCTGCACACATGCAGGACCAAAGCTCTAGCTCCCCTGAGCCTAGTCCCTTCACAGCCACAGCAAGCTTGTTTCCCTTGTCAACAGCTCTGCCTATCTCTTTTCTATGGGTTTTCTGGTACTCTTCACCATTCTACATAGCCCTGGCTAAGTTTACTTAACTTGGATTCCCTCCCAAACTTATTCCCTATAGATCTAAAGGTAAGTATGGTGGTACATACCCATAATAATCCCAGGATTCAAGAGACTGACACATGGAAAGTGCAAGTTTGATGTCAGCATGGGGAGAATCTTCTCACACCAGGAAAAAAAAAAAAAAGACTATCTGACTCTTAGATTTTTTTTCTCTAATGGGTTCTTCCTTTACATTATCTCTTTAAAGTTACTTGTTTAGTCTGCTTGTTTTCTATTTCTTTCTATTCAGATGTGAATATAATGTGAGATTATTTCTTTAAACATTTCATTACCTTCAGAATTCAAAAATTCTATGTTATAGAAAATTACTAAACATATTTTAGAAAAGTAGGTATATAATTCTGAGAATTCAAAACAACTAAATAAATGCCCATTTGTAAAGGTGCCCTGCACAACCAGTTGTAACATTGAGGTTTAAATTTAGTAAATTAAAAACTATAATGTGTACAAGTAGAAAAGATTCTCACATGAGTGGTCTGACGAGATGTTGTGTGGAACCAAAACAAAGTCATCCGTGTCACAAGAAGAGTTCTTGCTACTATTACTGGCAGAATCTTTGGACACCTGTAGATAGTTGGGAGGACCCAATGGTGGGGAGGATAAGTTTTCTTCCTGAATATGCTGCATATCTGGAAGGGACTAAAATTAACAACATAAAATTAAAACTGTCCTAATAATCAAATGCAAGTCAGAATAGCCTAAAGAATATTTCTTTTATAAACGTGGGATAAACATCCATCTAAGGCTTCACACACAAAATCTTTTCTGAAGATCTTTTAGGAAAGCAGTTTAAAATGTTTGCAGAAAGACTTCTGAACACTTCTGGAATGATTCTTAAGAATGTAGCATTTATCACAGGTACATATCTACCTCACCTGAAACTTTGGAGAAGGTAAGTTTTTTATCATTATGACCACCTCCCCAGCCCCAGCTCATGGCCTTGTAAAACAACACTAAGTAACTATTTACTTAATGACTAAATACATAATGGCTAGTGACTTTAATTCCATATTGTGCATTAAAAGTTCTAGACATACTGAAGAAAACATTGCACACAGAAAAGCAAAAACGATGTTATGTACAAGAACAGACAGAATATGGGTAATGTCTGTTAGTCTACAAGTTTATGCTCACAGAAAGATTTAAACAACCTTACAAGTATGGATATGTTACTTTTATTTTTGTTATTAAAAGAAAGAGGTGATTTGTCTGTGGGAGATATGACAAGAAAGGAAGAGAAGTATACAATTACATTTAAACAACAACTTAGGCATAAGCTGCTATGCATCTTTTAGCATTTGGCAAGCTCAAAGAATCTGGTGATAACTCTACTGAAATGCCTTGATTATATGATGGGTCTAAAACAATCAATTTTTAAGTTGTTTTAAGTCTATGTGATCCTATTTAATATTGGTATTTCAGAAAAGGAAAAAACAAAAAGCCCTACATCATGCTCTTTAAATCCAGGCCTTAAACCCCTAATTCACTTTTCCTGAGTCTTTATCACTTAAAATGAAATAAGTCTTAGAAGCATTTCACCACATCTGTTTATATGTGTATGTGTGTGCACATTTGGGCATGTGTGAAGGTATGTGCAGTGCACATGTATCAAGAAATCAAAAGTTGATCTCTGATGTTGTTCACCAAGAGCCATTCATTAGCTGTCCTGGAACTGAGTAGACAACGCTGGCTTCAAACTTACTGAGATCCATCTGCCTCTGCCTCTAACTCTCAAGTACTGAAATGAAAGGCATGTGCCACTGGCCCTGATCTTGCTCTTTAAAAATCTATTTATTTTGATTTATGTGTATGTCTGTTTATGTGTGCATGTGGATCCCTGCAGAGGCCAGAAGAGGGTGTAAGATCCTCTGGAGTTAAGAGTTACAAGTAGTTGTAGTAAGCTATCCAACATGGGTGCTGGCAATCTAATTCAGATCCTCTGGAAGAGCAGCAAGTGCTCTTTTTTTTCTTCTTCTTCTTCTTCTTTTTTGGTTTTTTTCGAGAGACAGGGTTTCTCTGTGTAGCTCTGGCTGTCCTGGAACTCACTCTGTAGACCAGGGTGGCCTCGAACTCAGAAATCTGCCTGCCTCTGCTTCCCAAGTGCTGGGATTAAAGGTGTGTGCCACCACTGCCCGGCCAGCAAGTGCTCTTAACTCTGAACCATCTCTTAGCTCTCTCACCTTGTTTTTCTGAAACAAAATCTCTTGCTGTAACCTATGGCAAACAGTCCCATGTCTTTTTGTGTGTCTCACATACATAATGAAAAGTTCCCTTGCCACCCCTTTGAACACTCTGAAGGTAATAAAGTGAAGGAAAAATGAAGGACTAACATTACAAGCATTAACTATTCTGCTCAGCTCTAATTCTAGCTGTATTCTGAATTCCATTTCATAACTAGATAAACCAAAAAAATAAAAATAAAAAATAAACGCTCAGAGGGTTAGGTAATTTTCCCAATATTACACAACTGAACGTTAATGAAACTGAGATGTGACCAAAGAGCCTTGCTCTGTAATTTCTTGCCAGTGACTTAGCTAGAAAATTTGAATTTCTTTCCCTGCTATTCAAAAGCACCTGCATCCACAACCACCTTGCTTTCCTTTCTTGTCTTGTTCAAAGTGATGCTTCTCTTGCATCCAAAGCTGCTATATTTTATTTCCTAGGTGCTCAAAATGCAGATCAGGTCCTGACATTTTACTCTCTCTTTATATTCTGGCTTTTACATAAACTTCTTTCTTTCTTTCTTTCTTTCTTTCTTTCTTTCTTTCTTTCTTTCTTTCTTTCTTTCTTTTCTTTCTTTCTTTCTTTCTCTTTTCCATCTCAAATCTCTGATTACTACCTCTTCTTTTTTTTTTCTTTTTTCTTTTTCTTTTTTCTAGACAGGTCTCACTGTGTAGCTCTGTCTGTCCTGGAACGCAGGATGTAGACCAGGCTGGCTCAAGCTCACAAGTTATGTGACTAAAGCTGTGCACTACTATGCCCAGCTTTTTGGGTTACTTGTTTGTTTTTTATCTTTAACCACTCTTCTTTATTTTAATTTTTGTTTCTGCAGGGGTAGATATAGAACTGAGGGCCTGTGTATGGCAAATGCTCTCTATAGTGGGCTGTAGCCAGCCCTCCTCACTTTTTTTTTTTTTTTTTTTTTTTTTTTTTTTTTTTTTTGGTTTTTTCGAGACAGGGTTTCTCTGTGTAGCTCGGGCTGTCCTGGAACTCACTCTGTAGACCAGGCTGGCCTCGAACTCAGAAATCCGCCTGCCTCTGCCTCCCAAGTGCTGGGATTAAAGGCGTGCGCCACCACCGCCCGGCCCCTCCTCACTTTTAATGATGTTTCCTGAAATCATCAGTTTTTACTTATTCACATTCCTTACCTCATACATTCTGAACTTGGAAAGTAAGAAAGGCAACAGGAGGGCAAGATACATCTGTAAAAAGTTACATGGTGTAACAACACAAACTGTTTTGAAAAACTCCATTAAAGGGGCAACTGAATAAGAGAGAGAGTCTTTTAGATGTCCTATTCCAGTAGGGCCTTCTAGGGAACATTTTCCCAGGTCTAGCTCGTCAAACACTTAGAGACCACTCTAGCTCTGGTCTAAGGGGACAAACTACACTGGAGTTGGCATTCCCCACATGGTACTGGTTTTTCAGGCATGAACATGAAGAGTGAATAGGTAAAGGAGGTTTGTGGAAAGGGTTAAGGAAGCTGCTGAGGCCCAGGCAATACAGCCTTTAAGGTCAAGTTCTAATGATGACATTTGAGATGAAGCCCAGATGATACCACCACAAACCCTAGATGAAGGGATGGGAGCATAGGCTCTGACATTTGTTCTGACAGTTCCAGCCTCACTTTGGCTCCCATTTCCTCCATATATATCTTCATGTTCTCCTTTCTGAAAGGGACATTTACCCTGGCCATTATAGGTTAGAAGCACCAAATATATATATTTATTTTCATTTCACAGGGGCTCACCTGAGTCTTAAAGACTTTTGACTTTACAACAGTGTTTGAACATTAAGACTATGGGGACTTGGCAGGGCAGTGGTGTCGCACGCCTTTAATCCCAGCACCTGGGAGGCAGAGGCAGGCGGATTTCTGAGTTCGAGGCCAGCCTGGTCTACAGAGTGAGTTCCAGGACAGCCAGGGCGACACAGAGAAACCTTGTCTTGAAAAACCAAAAAAAAAAAAAAGACTATGAAGACTTTTAAGTTGGGTGGAATACATTTTGCATTAAGAGATGACCATGAGCCTATGGTAAAATGTCCCCCACTGGCTAATGTTTCAACACCTGGGCACTAGCTCATGGCACTGTCCTGAGAGGTTGTGGAACCTTTTGGAGATGTGGCCTAGCTGACATTGTAGGCCATAGGAGTAGTCTTACAGGCTATATAGCTTGTCACAAGGCTGTTTCTGCTTCCTGAGCTACACAACTGTGAGCAAGCTCTTTCTTGCTGCCACGGTCTTAGGCAATTCTTGCCATCGTATCTTCCCATCAGGATGAACTGTACCCCTTTAAACTGTGAGCAAAATTAGACCCTCCCTTCTTAATGCTTTTTCTTCTAGGCATTTTATCACAGCAGCAAGATAAGTAATTAGTATGTCTAGGGCTTAGTTCTCCCATTCCAAGTATTCAGATAGATACAAGATAAAATTCTTTCAAATTTTATCAAATTTATCAAATTTTCAAATTCACAGAAATAAGCCTTATGAGCATCAGACTTTTTTTTTCTATTTGGTGTATATTGCAGGGTTGTGCAAGCCACAGTGTATTTTAAAAACTGTTTCATTTACTTATTTATTTTTAAATTTTATCTATATGGATATTTGTCTGTCTGTCTGCCTGATGCCCATGGAGGTCAGAAGATGTAAGAAGCACCAGAACTGGAGTTACAGAACATGGAGTTTGTGAAATACCATGCAGGTGTTGTTAAAATTAACCCTTGTCTTCTTCAAGAACAACGAGTGCTTTTATCCACTGAGCCAACTCTCCAGCTCTGACTTTTTTCTCTCTTTTACTTTTGGGCTGTGTGTATGGTCACGTGTGCACACAGGTACACTATCTCTGTGTGTGCACTTGGAGGCTAAAGGAGGCTTTGAATTCCTTCCCGCATCACTTATTACCGTGTTTTTTGGATCAGGTTCTCTCGAGACCTAGAGCTCACTGTCTCTGTTACACCGGCTGTTCCATGAGCCTTTGGAAACCCAACTGTTTCTGAAACTGGACTGTACTGGTGTTACAGGCCTATATGCCAGCATGCCCAGATCTTATATGAATGTGGGAGGTGTAAGCTGAGGTCCTGATGCTTGCACAGCCAACACGTTGACCACAAAACCATCTTTCTAGCTCCTTTTTGATGATTTCAAAAGTAAAACTCATTTCTTAGCAACAGACTTTGTTCCACACCTATTTTAGCTTTGGCCATTAGATTTCTCAAGAAAATAATAACAGTAGTTGGTCACTGCCTGTAAATTT
Source organism: Mastomys natalensis (assembly GCA_021653895.1). NCBI lineage: Eukaryota > Metazoa > Chordata > Mammalia > Rodentia > Muridae > Mastomys > Mastomys natalensis. The sequence continues at coordinate 196,082 of JAJTUV010000337.1, forward strand.
GTTCAGTGTTAGACAAACAGGGCGTATGCTCAGTTATCTTAAAGGAAGTAAGCTGCATTCATTTCATCTAGAAGAAACAAGCTCAGGAAGATTAACGCACTAAAGCACTCATCCCATTACCATGTCATATGGGGTACCGCAGCTCTCAAGCTTCCTCTTAAACTTTTAAGTTGTCTTGACTGGCTAATAACACAGCTGCCTTCTTTTATGGCTCCCCCATCTTTCTGACAGAAGTCAAAAACTCCATGCCTACTTGGATACTATGTGAAATACAACAGCTGACACAGGAGCTCCCAGGGTGCCTTCAAATGTACAATGTCTCAAGATCATAAGGCTGTAATATAGACTTAGAAGAAGGACTAGTGTAACAAAGAAAAGATCTAGGTAAAACAGAGACTAGAGTGGGAAGAAGGAATGAACAGAGAATCAGAAGCCCTTGAGAATCAAGAAGCATCACTTAAACTCAAGACAAAGCCATGAAAGGATTAGCTGAAGAACTTCACAGTGAAGCCAGTAACATTCAGCTCCAAGGCTATTCCCCCACTCCTCAAACCTTATGGAATCTGAACTTTTACAGTGTACAGTAATTAGTCATCTCCTACCCACCCCTAGATTCTTTGTTTGCATGTATAACTAAATTCCCACACGGCACAAGAAGGTGGTAGTAGTAATCACTGTTTAGAAGAAAAGGGTCTAGAGAAACTTACTGAAATTACTTATAGAAATCACACAGCTAAGAGAGCAAAGAGCCAAAGTCTGGACTATTTGATCCAACTTTGATGTCCTTTCTCTTAGACCTCAGCTGCACAGTAAACACACCCACTAAAAGAACAAAAGCCCTAACTCTGAAATCATTTTTAATAAAACCCAACTTACTGGTGGAGAAGCAAAGCGACAAGATGGTGAGCTGCTGCAGGAGCTTCCAGAGACAGGGCCAGAATACACAGGCACTGGGACTGGGCAAGCTAGGGAAGAAAAACAGTAAAGGAACTGTATCTCTCTATAGTGGGTTGTAAGATCTGTCTAACAGTACAAGTCGTCAAAACAGCAACAACCTAGTTTTAACCAAAAATTTGCATTTACCTATTCATTAGTGCTTCTATAGATGGAACAAAAAAATGCAACAAAATATTTAAGAAAGAAAAAAAAGAGTTGGGTGGTAGTCCATGCCTTTAATTCCAGCACTCAGCAGAGGCAGGCAGACCTCTGAGTTTGTGACCAGAGCAAGTTCCAGGACAGTCAGGGCTACACAGAGAAACACTGTTAGGGTTGGGGTAGGAGAAAAGAAAAATGACTGGGAAGTACTTGCAGTCAGACCTGACCACCTGAGTTCAATCCCTGGAACCCATATGGTAAAAGGAATGAACCAAGTTGTCCTTTAACTTCCACATGTATGCACATGCACGAATACACAAACACAATAAGTAAGTAAAATGCAAGAGCAGTTAAGAGGGTTAAGTTTGTTGCCAGTGCCCACATTAGCTGCCTCACAACCCTCACAACCTTGGAACTCCAGTTCCAAGGGATCCAACTCCTTCTTTTGGATTGCCTGGACACCTGAACTCATATCTACACATAGACACAAAGACATACTTAAAAATTACAAAGATAAACACTTTTAAATTTTAATTTAGAAATTAAAAATTAACCAGAAATGCAATAGTTGGGCTGGATATATGACTTAGTAAAGGTAGGTGCTTGCCACCACACCTGACAGTCTGAGTTTGATCACCAGGACTCATATTGTAGAAGGAAAAAACTAACCCCTACAAGTTGTCCTCTGTATGTGTGTACAAATACACATACACACACACCGAGCATAAAAATAATTTAAAAATTTTTAAATAAAAATGCAACAGTTACTAAACCTTTTTCAATTTGGGTATAGAAAGAGAAACTGTTGTTGAACAAATATAATTATAGGTATCTATGGAATGCTTAAGGAATTTTTGAGAAACACATCAAAATTATTTTTGTGTTTCAAAATGTTTTTTGTCTTTTAGCTTGCATACTCTCTGTAAGTAAAAATATGTAAAAATGGGAACTTACATTTTTTAACTGGAACTTGCTCAAGAAAAGGATGACTGAAAAATGCTTCTGCAATGAAACATGAGAACACAATTTTTAAAAAAGAAACTTAATAACGCTGGAGAGATGTCTTAGCCAATAAAGGCTCACAAGTGAAAGACACTGACTACTAGGTAAATTAACCAATGAGATCACAAAAGAGGCAAAGAGAAATAGAAATATATCAGAGCAAAAAAAGGTATAAAATAGTAACTTCAATTCATATGAATATCAGAAATAGTAAATATATGTTAATATTAACTCTATATAGATATTTTTCTTCTTTCAGCTCTTCTATAAAAGATATAAGACTATATAACACAATAGTTAATACACTGTACTGTGTTTAAATAACATGGATGTACTATGTGACAATTTTAGCACATTGCAGAGAATGAAATGGAATTACAACAGAAATTTTTTTTTGGGGGGGGGTGTTGAGACAGGGTTTCTCTGTGTAGCCCTGGCTGTCCTGGAACTCACTCTGTAGACCAGGCTGGCTTCGAACTCAGAAATCTGCCTGCCTCTGCCTCCCAAGTGCTGGGATTAAAGGAGTGCGCCACCACTGCCTGGCCAGAAATTTTTTATATTTAGTGGAATTCAACTACCATTTATACAAAGTAAATGTAATAAGATACCTATTATAATCCCAAAGCAACCATTAAGAAAATAACTAATAAATTTTAAGAATTCAAGTAGTAATTAGAAAATGCCATGATTAATAAATATCACCCACTGGCTAACATCTCCTAGACTTATCCTTAGGTAGCTCTCGCCTGACATTCAAGCGCTCTCTGACATCTGCACTTAGCTTCTAGTCCTTATTCTAAATGTAACATGTCTACCACAGCTCCTCTCCTGGACCCCATAGTTCTCTCTATCTATAGCGTTCCTATTTCTGTAACTTGCAGGCCACCCTTTCAGCTGCTCAGGCCAAAACCCATGCAGTCTACTCTAATCTGTTTCTTAACAAACTATTAGTAAACACTGAAATTCCTACCTCTAGAAAGGTCCGAAATCTCAACTACTTCATACTTTACTTCTATCCCCCACTGGAGCTACACTCGACTCTCATGAGTGAGCTCCCAGCTTTTGACTTTCTCATCATATAGTCTGTTCTAAGAAGAAATGGCCAGTGCTTTCTAAAAGCATCAGATCAATTTTCCCCCGTTCAAACCTTCTAACGATCCCCATCACATTGTCCTCAGTGATCTCAGCTTCCACTCCTGCTCCCAGCTCAAAGCTTCCCCAAGGATTTCCCCTCTGCCTGAAATTCCCCTCCCACAGCCACACCACACATTTCACGCTGATCTAGTCTTTGTTCGTACGACAGTGCACTACCTTATTTGAATGTTTAGTTCCCCACTCCATATCTCTTCCTTTTATTTTTGCACAGTTCTTGGCACTTTCTAACACAACATACCATTACAGTTTATAATTCATTCATTATCTCCCTTCCTCCTCTGGACTATCTGTCATTTGAGAACACAGATTTTCTTTACTATTCTATCCCACATTCGTGGAACATAGTAAGCACTTGATGAATGTTTATTAAAATATTGAAAGAAAAAGAGACAAACAAGCTGAGTGATGGTGGTGCATGCCTTAATCCCAGCACTCAAAGGCAGAAGCAGGTGGATCTCTATGAGTTCATTGCCAGCCTGGACTACATAGGGGGTTCCAGGAACAGTCAGGGCTACACAGAGAAATACTGTCCCATAAAACAAAATTTAACAAAACAAAACAAAAAGATAAACAAAAGCAAAATGGATAAATCAAAAGCAATCTATATAATCTTTTCAGCAAATATAAAATTAGAAGATATGCAAAGTTTGACATTATTACTTACCAAAGTCCATCCTATCCTTTTGATTTCTCTGAAGCAAACCCAAAAGGAGATTAGCCAAGTAAGGTGATGTTTCTCTGGGAATACTGAAGTAAAAGACAATGTAAGTAGTGAGTTTATATGTATTTAACTACATTACTTTTGCCTTCATTCTGATAAATAAAAATATTACATACACTCTCACAAATATTCCATCTATAACAAGAAGACCTGATAAAGCGCCATGCCTTCAAGTGAGGGAAAGGAAGGCGCTACACTACCTTTTGATAATTACCAGCACAGCATATGAACAGAGCCCTGCACATGCTCAACACTGCTGTTTACAAGGATCTGCTACAATACAGAGCCTGAGTTTTTAACACAACTTGTATTAATAGCTGCTATAAAATTCTCTCAAGAAAAAAACCTCCTCCAGTCCTGTCTAGAAACGGGCAAAGCTTAATTATAAATGCAACTGACATGGAATAATTTCTAAAAGCTAGTATTAAGGTAGGAAAACAACTGAAAAATGAGGAACAAGAATACACATGCCATGAACTACAAACTAGTAAAAGTTAATAGGGCAAATAAAAATGATTCAACCTCATTAAGGAATAGAAAAATACAAATTAATGGTTTTTTTTTTTTTTTTTTGGTTTTTTGAGACAGAATTTCTCTGTGTAGCCCTGGCTGTCCTGGAACTCACTCTGTAGACCAGGCTGGCCTCGAACTCAGAGATCCTCCTGTCTCTGCCTCCCAAGTGCTGGGATTAAAGGCGTGCGCCACCACCGCCGGCAAAAATATAAATTAAAAAGTTAATTGGTTTTCTTTTCTTTGAGGAAAGGTATTCTCTTTAGACTTTGGCATTAAACAGGAAAAAGAAACTACACCTGTCTGTCAGTCCAACAATTATATTTCCAGCAAAATTCTAAAAAAAAAAAAAAGCACAGTGGAGTATGATTACATACACACTTTCATAAAGCTATTTGTAGTAAGCAAAAAATGAGAACAGGAATAGGATTAAATAAAATAGAACAGCTAGTTTTTTTTTTTTTTTGGTTTGTTTGTTTTTTTTTTTTTTTTTTTTTGGTTTTTCGAGGCAAGGTCTCTCTGTGTAGCCCTGGCTGTCCTGGAACTCACTTGGTAGACCAGGATGGCCTCGAACTCAGAAATCCGCCTGCCTCTGCCTCCCAAGTGCTGGGATTAAAGGCGTGCACCACCACCGCCCGGCGAACAGCTAGTTTTATAAGACTTTATGTAGCTACCAAAAAGAATAAATACTAACACACTGTTGAACATTTAAAATATATAAGTTTTTTAAAAGCCAGGCATGGTGATACATGTCTGTAATTTTGGCATTCAGGAGGCTGAACTGAGGTCACCCTGAGAGCCTGAGCTACCCAGTAAGAGTCAATCTGAAAAGAAAAGAAAGAAAATACAACTCAACATACAATTTATCTTAAACTGTTCTCTCTCTCTCTTTCTTTCTCTCTTTCTCTCAAGCATGTTTAAAGAGTTCCTATGAAGAACATTTGGAAAAATACACAATAACTCTTATTACTGTTACAGAATGTCCACAGTCTAGGTAGAAATTTACCTTCTGCTTTATGAACCTGTGTCTGTTTGCGTCCACAAGTAATATGTATAAGTTCTGTGATGGCTTCTCTTAAATTTACATTTTAAAAATAAATAACATGATACAGTATTACCTAGGTATTTATGGTATGTTAGCACCTTTCTAATTCCCCATTACAACATTAGTATAAATTGAAAGGCTCATTAAGAGAAATGCACAAAACATGACATTCAAATAAAAAACCGAACACTGCATCTACAAATAGTAAACCCAGAGAAGACAGGAGTGATGGTTATATCCCTGTAACTTCACTGAAAGGTAAAGTAGGAGGATTGTGGGCTTGAGTCCAAATGGACTACAGAGTAAGACTCTTATCTAAATAAGCAAGTAAATAAAAAAATAAAGTAAAACCTAGTGTAATTTAAGTAAAATCTAATCACATACCTAGGCATTAAGCTCCTGTTTTTTTCATAAAACATCCTTAGGTCTTGAGGACTATTAGCCTATTCAAGAAAAACAAAAAGTTAACTTTCTAAACAGAGAGGAGCAAAACTTCCAAATCCATGACTAATGAACACTCATGTTCCTACTGTAGAATGAACGTGGGTGCTGATGCTGATGCTGATGCTGGTGCTGGTGCTGGTGCTGGTGCTGATGCTGATGCCATGGCTGCCTACAAATGGACTGCTGGGCACATAAGACTTCTAAAACCTCTGAGACAGCATGCAAATTCTGAGTATCTTGATACAAGATAACTTTTTTGATACCAGGCATTTAAAGGAGCCTAAAACAGAGAAGCTGCTATTCTGGAGGTTACCCTACCCAGTAAGCACATTATTATTGTGTATAACCTAGGTGTGATTTACCTTATGACTTTCAAGGGACTAAAGAAAGAAAACAAATCTATTGCCAATATTGTGTCGCCATAACAGCAGCACTGTTATAGGAAGAGTGGCTGGGATTAGTAAATCTGCCTCTACATACAAACCACACTGGGAATACAAAGAAAGTAACTTGACTGCATTACTGATTTCTTTTTATACCATGCTGGGCAAATAATTTCACTCTGTTATAATTTTCAGGTTAAAAATTAATAAAACTAAAAATTACAGTTTGACATTATGAACTTGAGATACTGGCATATCCTCTGAAGGTCAGCCTCTTAATAGGAAAAGGAGATGAAGAAGACAGGCAGAATTTCAATATCCCCCTCTGACACACAGAGAGCCAGGAATGGAGAGTTGAAGACAAGGTTTCTGTGCCCCCATCTCATCTGGATTCCACGACCCCCAAACCAGGCTAGCAGGAAGAGCTTTGGTTACCACTCATCACAAGCTACTAGCCCTGACTCTACTCCACTATCCTGGAAAACATCCAACAGACTTCATGCCAGTCTTACTATTAAACGGCAAACAGAAAGAAAGGAAAAGCAAACACCTTGGCTCCCCATAGCTTAACTGTAACAAAATCAAGTAAGTTACAGAGGAGCCTAAAACCTACTGCTTTCAAAGTATTCCTTATTTTATAAATCAAAGGCAGCTGCAAAATTTGAAGATGCTAGAACCAAGGACATAAGAAAAAGTCAGGCTACCTGAAAAGGTGGTTTTCCAACCAGGCATTGATAGATCACTGTTCCTATGCTCCATAAATCTGCCTTAGCATCATAATGTTGAGACATAATAACCTCAGGAGCCTGTTCACAAAGATTCAAGAGACATGACCTATGTTAGTTACAGCCTTAATGTGCATACAATCACTGACAATGATCTGATCATACTAAATAAAAATGTTAACATATTGTGATATTATCCTTATGAAATGATACTGCCATGAACTTAAAATTATATTACAATGTTGCATGAAAAGAAGAAACACATGTTTCTATATTATAATGGATACCAAATATAGTAAGAGTATTTTAGTAATAAGGAAAATATATATCAATCACAGGTCAGAAATTCCCTCAAGGTGAGAAATGAGAATATAATAGGATCAGGGAAGATATGAAAAAGACTTGGGTCACCCTAATATTTTTCCTTAAAAGAGATCAGGGCAAAAACAGAAAAATGTTTTGTCAAATATAGTTGGTAGATACACATTACATTATCCCCTATTTTTTTTGTAATTAAAAAACTTTTGTAAAAATAAAAAAACTACAATACAAAACATAGTAAGAAAAACTATGTTTAAACCAAAGGCAGTCAGGTGTAGAGGCACATGTTTGTAATTCTAGCACTTGGTAGGCTGAGGGTTCACAAACCTGAGAGACACTGATTCAATAAAATAATAATAATAGCAATAATAAAGCATTTTGTTTTAACTGGTTTGTCAGTACCATCAAGTTTTGGGTTTTTTTGTTTGTTTTGTTTGTTTGTTTGTTTGTTTGTTTTAAAAAGACCACACCTTTGCAGTGGAACTTGCCTTTACTCCTAGCACTCAGGAGGCAGATCTCCATGAGTTCAAGGCCAATCTGGTATACAAAGCAAACTTTAGGCCAGACAAGGTTACATAAAGAGACCCTGTCTTAAAATAAAACTTACCTCTCTAAGAAAAATCAACCTAATACTAAAAAGGTAAACTACACTTTCCATACATAACACTTGTTCCTAGTAGATTTAAAGATTTTTTCCATTTTATTTTATGTTTATGGATGTTTAGTTTTGCCTGTATGTGCTACATGTGTGCAGCGCCCTCAGAGGCCAGAAAAGGGGACCCGTTCCCCTGGAACTGCGGTTATAGATGGTGGGGTGCCACACACGGGTTCTGGGAACTGGATCCAGCCCTCTACAAGAATAGCGAGTGCTCTTAATTGCTGCACACATGTGCACTAGTGTGTGCTCGAATTCTCTCTCTCTTCTCTCTCTCTTCTCTCTTCCTCTTTCTTTCTCCTCTCTCTCTCTCTCTCTCTCTCTCTCTCTCTCTCTCTCTCTCTCATCCCCTACTAAATCTTGTTCAGGTCACTGAACCCAAGGCCTGCACCATTGAGCTATATTCCCAGATAATCACCTTTTAAAATAATCAGCCAAAATACTCTGATCAAGGTTAAACTAGTTTGTTTGTTTGTTTTTTTTTTTCTTTTTTGAGACATAGTCTTGCTTATTCACAGCGCAGACTGGCCTTACCATCTGATCCTCCTGCCTCCACTTCCTAAATGCTGGGATTATAGGCATAGGCCACCAAGCCCAGATCTTGACCTAATTTCAAACTTAACAAGTTTTAGAATTCTATTAAAGTGTTGAGTTTATTATATAAAAAATAAAATTGTGATTTAAAAAGTAAATCTCATTAAAAAAAAAAAACAAAACCACAAGACTTTCATTACTAGTTCTCTTGACCTCAGAGCAGATTCTAAATGCTTTGGCTTTATGAGACTGGGTTTTGCTAATCAGTCTAGGCTGACCAGGAATTCACAATCATCCTATCACAACCTCTTGCATTCTGAGATTACAGACATCTGCCAATACTCAAAGTTGATTTTACATTAGAGGGTACAAACTTAGAACTGAAATAGGAATTTTGTTTTGTTTTGAGACAGGTTCTCACTGTGTCACTGTGTAATCTGGGCTGAACTGGAACTTGCTGTGTAAATCATGCTAGCCTCAAACTCCAAGACCCACCCTCCTCTTTTTCCTGACAGCCTTATTTATTTCATATAATCCTGCAGCTCCATAATTATTTCTAAGCTTAATACTTCAAATTAGTTTATAAGTTTCATAACCTACTATACATTATCAAAGGATAAATACTAAGATTATCTTTCAGCATTAAGTATGGAGCTAAAAAATAGCTTCTACAATATATGAAACTTGCTATGACAGACATCATGTAAAAGATAAACCTATCTTATGAAAAAAGAGGTACCCAAAAGGCATGTACAATTATTCCTTTTTGTTGCTGTTGCTGTTGTTTTTTGAGATAGGATCTGTCTGTGTAGCCCTGGCTGTCCTGGAACTTACTTTGTAGACCAGGCTGGCCTTGAACTCAGAGATCTGACTCTGACTCCCAAGTGCTGAGATTAAAGGCATGAGCCACCATCAGCTAGCTTTTATAAGTATTTTTAATTACTGCACATTTAATTATACTGTGACAGTATTATTTGAAATTTTATTTTCAGTTGAATCTAACAGGGTGTTCTGGTTTCATTGAGAAATGTCTCCCACAGGCTCATGCTGCCCACACGATGGTGCTATCTGGGGAGATTACCACTTTCACAGTGTGGAGCACTGCTGGAGGAAGTATGTCTCTGGAGGTGGGTTCTGAGGGATAATAGCTTCACGCTACTTCCTGTTCTCTCTTCTTCTCTTTTTCCTCCCTGCTAACTTCCTGGCATCCTGTTTATGGACATAATGTGATCAGCCAGCTTCCTGCTCCAGCTGCCAGTTGCCATATTTGTCTTGTCATTATGGACTTCCCTTTGGAACCATAAGCTAAAATAAACTCTTCCTTCTATAAGCTGCTTTTGGTCATGGTATTTTATCACAACAACAACATGACTAATACATAGGAATTTCTATAATAGTTAAACTTTAAAAATAAAAAATAAAATACAGAGCCAGGCATGGTAGCACACACCTTTAATCTCAGCACTTAGAGGGCAGAGATAGGTTGAATCTCTGGAAGTTTGAGAGCAGCCTGGTCTACAAAAGGGGTTCTAGGTCATCCAAGGCTACATAGTGAGCCCCAGTTTCTAAATAAATGAATAAGTAAATAAGTATAAACAAACAAAACAGGGGGCTGGAGAGATAAATCAGTAGTTAAGAGTGCTAGCTGCTCTTCCAAAGTATCCAGGTTCAATTCCCAGTATCCACATGACTTACAACTGTCTGAAACTCTAGTCCTAGAGGATCTGATATCCTCCGTGCTGGCAAAAAACTCATCCACACAAGATAATAAAATTTAAAAAGATTCAAAACCCCAAACCAAATGTGGAACAACTTTTAAGTCCACCAACTGAGATGTCTGTGTGATCTCATTATTGCTAACATGATTAACAGAAATATGAATCACTGTTCAGATCAGATGCAGAAGTTCTCACTCACCATGTACATTGGGGATCCACACAGTGTTGCTGCCATTGTGTTACTATGTAGGTAACGTGCAAAACCAAAATCAGCTGTTTCACAAAGTTAAAAAAAAAAAAAGAACAAATGACAGTTTGTTCATACTTTACATATATTACATATATTAAATTATTCTGTAAGATACAGAAAGCACAAAAGAACTATGAAAATAAAGTGTTTACTGAAAAAGTCTGTCCACCCAAAGAAAACAAGTAGGTATCTCAATTCAAAGAAGTTAAAAATGGTAGCAACAGTCAACTGTGTAAGTCTACTGGCTTTTAACCAAGGATCCTCAATCTTTGCAAGTGGGAATGCTACTTATAATAAATTATAAATTAGCATAGCTCTCAATAAGCATCTATACCACATTTAGAATTTGAATTCTCTTTACTAATAGCTTTATACACTATCAGAGCACTAAAAGCACAGGCAAAGGCAGAGTGAGGTCCTTTGGATATCTGTGTCAGAGTCAGGTCAGGATCATAACCTACTGCCCGTCAGCATACTACATCAGTTTCCCTATACAGAGAAGCAGGCTTTGCATTTGGCCCTTATGAGACTTAAGAAAAAGAGTCACGGGCTGGAGAGATGGCTCAGTGGTTAAGAGGACTGACTGCTCCATCTTCCTGAGTTCAATTCCCAGTGACCACATGGTGGCTCACAACCATTTGTAATGGGATCTGATGTCCTCTTCTGGTGTGTCTCATAACACATAAAACTCATAAAACAATGTACTCATAATATATAAAATAAATAAATAAATAAATCTTAAAAAAAAAAAGAAAAAGAGCCACATATCTAAACAGATCTCAATAAACCCAGAAACAATTTCAAAATGCCATTGATAAAAAAATCCATTAGTCTAAGAAATCTGAACTAAAATTATGTAAAAGTACTGTCTCAAAAATGTCCTTTCCATGAAGTAAGTCATGGTCATTTACCTATTTTGATACGAATACCACTGACATTTGACTTCCTTCGATTGGCATAAGACAACAAGATATTCTGTGGTTTCAGATCCCTGTGGATTATTCCTTTGCTGTGCAGGATTCGCATGGCTGCTGCAATCTGATGAAGAAACACTCTGATAGTATCTTCACTCAGAGTTCCTTTAGCTGGTAGAAAAGGAATCACATGAATAATTAAAGAGACAAAAATCAAATACCTTTTATTCCATTAAGGTAATTCAGCTGTTAAGAAGGGTACAAAATAAGAACCTTGGATTTTCGTGTATTCCTTTTGTTAATTTAACAACCAAAATCTAAAAAGACAACAAATTTCTCAAAAAAAAAAAAATCTGTTAATGAGAACTGATTTGTAATTTTATTGTTGATATCTTTTCTTTTTTTCTTTCCTATTTTCACTAATCGTAGTGTCACTTTCCCCTTAACTCTCATGGCCACAATCCTCCTGCCCGACATAGGATCTCTCAGAAGAGAAGACACCTTTAAGAAGTCGTGTTTCCCTTCTTGTAATCATTATTCAGTGACTATCACAGCACACGAAGAGGCTACAGGCTAATAGCATGGTGTGGCAGTAGGGTGATTAAAACCCTAGCCCTTGCCCCATGTGTGACTTTGGAAGAAGATTCTTCTTCTGTAGAAATCTGATGAGAACGACTTTATAAAGTAGTTGTGATAATACAAAGCAATATGCTTAATAGTGGAAACTTCAAAAGGCCTACCATACAATGTACAAGCAAATTTACTTAGGTATGCAAATATAAATTTTCTATAGTAATAAATCTGCCACAATGATCTCTTGACTCTGCATAAAAGATTTAAATCCTTCATGATGGGTTGGAGAAATGGCTTGCAGTTGAGAGTGCTTCCAGTACGAAGTTTAGTTCCCAGCACCTACATCATGTAACTAAAAGCTACCTCTACAGTCCCAAGGATCCAATGTTCTCTTCTGGCCCCAGCAGCTGCATGTGTCACACATTCACATAAAACATTAAATCTTTAAATCCTGTGAGCATATTTCTGTCCATGTAATTCTTAGAATGCATTCTATAACTTTTTCATATTAACAAGAAAGGTAAAATAACATTAACACGTGGAACAAGTAAAATACAATTGTTTTAAAATCATTTTAATATCACGTCAAGTAACACTTTAATAACTTGACATGATATTCTTGAGGACTAGACATGGTGCCCACACCTTTAATCCCAGGAGGCAGAAGCACATGGATCTCTGAGTTTGAGGCCAGCTTCATATATGGAGTGAGTTCCAGGACAGCCAGGGCTACACAGAGAAACCCTGCCTCAAACAAACAAAGACAAAGCAAAGAAACAAAAATAAAACAAGACAATTATGTCCATAAGATAGAATAAAGTCAACTCCATGGCTTGAAAATTACCAAATTATTTTCCTATGAGGGTTGTTTTTTTCTGTTCTCTGGGATTCTGTTTTCTGATACATACTTTTTTTTTTGAGACAGGTTCTCTCTACACAGCTCTGGCTGACCTGGTATTCATTATGGAAGACCAATCAGTCCCAGTCAAAACTCATAAATCCACTTGCCTTTGCCTCCCAGTCCTTGAATAAAAGGCATACACCACCATACCAGACTGTAAAAAATTTCCAAGTACTATAAAATCTTCTATATCATGAACACTTAAGAATTTCAAGTAGTACTTGGGAGGCAGAGGCAGGAGGATTTCTGAGTTCGAGGCCAGCCTGGTCTACAGAGTGAGTTCCAGGACAGCCAGCGCTACACAGAGAAACCCTGTCTTGAAAAACCAAAAAAAAAAAAAAAAGCATTCCAAGTAGTACATGGTATGGTGTCACATGCTTCTGATTCCAACACTCAGGAGGCAGAGGCAGAGACAGGTAGATCTCTGTGACTTCAAGGTCATCCTGGTATAGAAATACAATGATACTCTGTCTAAAAACCAATGTGAATTTGAAATCTTTAGCCAGTTGCAGATACCTACGATCTTAGCACTTGGGAAACAGAAGCATGAGGGTCAGGAGTTCAATCCCAGTCTCATCTAACAGTAGGTTCAGGGACAGCCTATGATACATGGACTCTTTAAAACAAAACAAACAAAAACAACAACAACAACAACAACAAAAACTGATCCCAGCATTCTGCAGGCAGAAGTGGATGGAGCTCTGTACTACAAGGCTAGCCTGGTCTACATAGTGAGTTCCAGGTCAGCAAAGACAAAAAACAAAACAACAGAAGCCTGGGGAATAGCTGGGTTCTATAAAGAAGCAGGCTGAGAAAGCCAGGAAGTAGCACCCTCCACGGCCTCTGCAACACCTTCTATCAGTTTCTGTCCTCATTTCCCTTGGTGATGAACAGCTAATTGTGGAAATGTATGCTGAATAAATCCTTTCCTTCCCAACTTGCATTTTGGTCTTGGTCTTTCATCAAAGCAATAGAAACTCTGACTAAGACAGACCCCCTAAAGGGTTGAGACCTGCTGCTCTATAGTTTTATTTTCTGATATAACATTGTTTTTTTTTTTTTTTTTTTTTTTTTTTTTTGGTTTTTCGAGACAGGGTTTCTCTGTGTAGCTCGGGCTGTCCTGGAACTCACTCTGTAGACCAGGCTGGCCTCGAACTCAGAAATCCGCCTGTCTCTGCCTCCCAAGTGCTGGGATTAAAGGCGTGCGCCACCACCACCCGGCTGATATAACATTGTATATGTACATAATGATTTAGATTGTATCACCCCTCATTACCTTCCCATTTCCTTCCTCTTCCAACTTCCCCTTCTACTTCATGGGCGTGTGTGTGTGTGTGTGTGTGTGTGTGTGTATGTGTGTTGTTTTTGTCGTTGCTGTTTTGAGACAAGGTTTCTCTGTGTTGTCCTGACTGTCCAAGACCTCACTCTGTAAATCTGCCTGCCTCTGCCTCCCAAGTGCTGGGATTAAAGGCCTGCATGCACTGCTACCACCACCCAGTTTTTATTTGTAAAGAAATTAAAGGAACTAATGGCTCAGTGACGGTAAGTCAGGTGTGCTTTTCAAAGAAAATAAATTCTTATTTGGTTTCTTCCCTCCTGGGACAAAGCCCCTCCTCTAAACCCCTTCCCCACTGTCAGAGAAAAAAAAACGTTAATATTTGTGTGAGTGTAGAAAATTAAAACAAAAGAGCTACAAGTTATATACAATATTTATTGAATGTTTCTACACAAGTTTGGGACACAGAAGCAGCATTTCAGAAATGCCTCTCAGAATTAAGCATACTCTTCTTACTGAGCATTGATAAATACACATAAATTTTCCTTGTGGGGTTAGTGAGATGGTTCAACAGGTATAAAAGTGTTTGCCACCAAACCTGACAACTTGACTTCCATTCTGAGACCCACATGGTGGAAGGGAACAGTGTACTACCACAAATTTTCCTCTAACCACACGTGTGCCATGGTGTACTTGTATATATACACACACACACACACACACACACACACACACACACAAATAAGGAAGTATAGCAATAAAATTACCTTGCAAATAATCTGCCAGGTCTCCACCATTGCAATACTGATAAATTAAAAAAAAAAAAAAAAGGTAATTAACTTCAAAAGATACAGTTATTGTGATTAAAATCAAGTATTTCATAGCCTGATAAGGTAGTATACTTCTTTAATCCCAGTACTTGAGAGGCAGAGGTAAGCAGATCTCTGTTAGTTCAAGGACAGCCTGGGCTATAAGCTGAGTTTCAGGACAGCTAAGATATACAGTGAGACTTGTCTCAAAGAAAAAAACAACAAAAACATTTTATATTAAAAAAAAAAAAAAAGAGTGTCTTCAAAGTGAGCTAGCAGGTAACAGTGCCCCATGTGATCTGAGTTGGATTCCAAGAACCCACATGATGGATGGAGAATGGACAGAACCTAAGCTTGAAAGTCTTCCTCTGAGTTGGTCTGTTGTGGTACATGCCTTTAATCCCAGCACTTGGGAGGCAGAGGCAGGCAGATCTCTGTGAACTGAAAGTCAGTCTTCAATTCCAAGACAGCCAGGTCTACACAGAGAAATCCTGTCTTGAAAAACTAAAACCCAAACCAAGTAAACTAAAGAAAGTCCAAGTCAGTGCCCATCCCTCCCACACACATACAATAAATAAGTAAGATGTATTGTATTCTTTTTATTTATTTATTTTTGAGAAAAAGTTTTTACTATACAGCCCTAACTGTCCTAGAACTCCTACTATATAGACCAGGCTAGCCTCAAACTCACAGAGATCTACCTGTCTCTGCCTCTGCTGGGATTATGAGTATGCACCATCATGCCCATCCAATAAAATGTAATTTAACTTTAAAAAAAGAATAAGTAATTAAAATAAGATCATTAATTCAAAATGAATTTAATCTGTTCTGTTGAAGTTGTTTATAAAATATAATCTAATTTTAAAGTATTGTAATTGTCTAGTTAAAACACTTAAATTTTACATTCTTCATGAAGTAGAGTCTAAATCATTCCATCAACTTTATTAATACTTACTCTCAGTACTGATAGAATACCTACCTCCATCACCAGAAAGACAGAGTTGGGTAATTCCTAGAAAATAAACATACATATCATAAAAAACTAAACACTAAGTTTAGTTAATTAAAAAAATACACTTGTTCATTATTAAACTAAACTCACAAAATTCATCGGAAAGTAAAATTAAAATTTTCAGGCAAGAGGAGTCTTGTCTTTTTTACTTCATACACTTTCAGGATGGAACCCAGGGCTAGGGACACCCTATACAAGCCCCTCTATGCTATACCTCTGGCTCTAAACTTCTCAACAGTGTTTTAAGCATTGGCTCTGCATAGCCAAGATAGATTCTGATGACACTCTGACATGGGAGTGTACATCATTCACAAAATACTTGCCCAGTATGCATACATGAACCCCATGTTCAATCTCCAGCAGCACCAAATCAGCTCCTTCCCTCAATCTGACTGTCCATTTATAGGCCCCTTTTTGTTTACTTTTATAGTAACTCGTTACTAAATTTAAGTTGAAGTTCACCCAGATCAGAAATAAAAGCTGGTGCTTCAGGACAGGAAGTCAAGCAGCCTCTTTCCAGTCGCACCCTTTTAATCCCAGTATCAAAAGGGGCTGCCACAGGCCTATTCTAACCCCATCACCACAGGGCACCCACTGCAATGCTAGACCTGCATGTGAAGTTATATCTACAAGAAAGTCAGTGACTTAGAATAATTTGCTTCACTTATTTCTCAAGAGAACTAGATAAAAAAAAAAAAAATGGAATTCTGCTGCTGCTGCTGCTGCTGCTGCTGCTGCTAGTAGCGGTGGTGGTACACACCTTTAATCCCAGGAGAGGCAGGTGAACATCTGAGTTCGAGGTCAGCCTGGTCTACACAGCCAGTTCCAGAAGAGCCAGGACTACACAGTGAAATTCTTATTTCAAAAAAACCAAATAACCAAAAGCGGGTTGGTGGGAGGGGGAGGATAGAAACACATCATGCCCAATTCTTCAATTCTTTTATCCCAAGGTCTACAGCCATTCCCCAAAATCGTGATGCCATCTTCTCTTTGCTAAGGAATAAGACTGAACAACAGATCCCGATATGGAACTTTTAACACATGCCTGGCTTCCTTAGCAGTAGCACTCTCTTGACAAATGAGGAAGGATGTGGAAAACAGACAACACTTAGCAAGAAAAATCAAGTGTAGAGGAAATAAATTTTCTAAGGTCAGCAAATGACTCAGAGGGTAAAGGAGCTTGCTATACAAGCTTACTTGCAATGGCTCTGGCCTAATTTGTGAGCTCCCACTGTTTCAAAGGACATGGACAACATTCCTGAGGATAACATCCCAGGTGGTTCTCTGGACTCTTCATGCACATGCACACACACACATATGTGCACACACATACACTAACCGAATAGACATAAAGAAGGCAAAAGGGTAAGATAAATTATTTACAGAGCTGGAAAACATGTTTCAGCAGTCACGAGTGTTTTCTTCTCTACCAGAAGACATGAGTCTGGTTTCCAGTATCCATGCCAGGTAATGTACAACGATAGCTAACAACCAGCTGTGAGTCCAGCTCCATGGAATCCTATGTCTTCTTCTGTTCCCCTAAGGTGTGTGGGACACACACACACACACACACACACACACACACACACACTAAAAGTAATGCCAATAAAAGACTTCTAACAAACAATAAATAAAAAGACAACCCAATGTGTAAGCAAGCAAGAAACTTCCATGGAAATTTCAAAAAGATATTTAAATGGTTACTAAACTTACAAATCATATTCAAACCAGAAGGTTAAACCCATAACTAGAGGGCTGGAGAGATAGCTCAGCAGTTAAGAGCACCGACTACTCTTGTAGAGGTCCTGAGTTCAATTCCCAGCACCCACATGGTGGCTCACAACCATCTGTAATGGGATTCAATGCCCTCTTCTGGTGTGTCTGAAGAGACAATGTACTCATATAAAATAAATCTTTTAAAAGATAATTAAAACAAACAAACAAAAAAACCCCAAAAACCAAAAGCAAACGCAAACAAACAAAACCAAACCCGTAACTAGAAAGCAGGCAAAGTTGTGCACCCTGTGATTCTAGTACTTGAGAGGTAGAGGCAGGAAATCAGAAGGCCAAGGTCATCCTGAGCTACACAATGAGTCTGTGGCCAGTCTAGACTACGTAAGCCTCCGTCTCAAAAAATAAAAATTAAAAATCCTAACTAAATACAATCACCAGAATAACTAAAATTGCCAGATGTCAGCAAAAATGAGGAGCAAGTGAAACCTTTAAACACCGCTGGGAGAAGTATGAAACAATTCACCGGCAATGTCTACTAAAGGATCTGTATTTACCACAACCAGACATCTTAGAGAATGCCTTTGCAAGACCTATTTCAATGTGAAGGAGAAACTACACTCCTTTTCCATTTCTTTGAGGCTCTAAGGAAGTGTTTTGGTGAAAATAATATACAATTAATGAAGTAATTCTGATTTGGAAAGATAGCTTCAATATAGAGTCAATAAAAAAGAAGAGGAGGAGGAAGAAAAGAAGGAGAAGAAGGAAGACAAGAAGGAAGAGGAAGAGGAGGAAAAAGAAGAAGAGAAGAAAAGGAGGAGGAGAAAGAAAAGGATGAAGAAGAAGAGGAGGAGGAAGAGGAGGAAGAAGAGGAGAAAGGTAGCTTAGGGATGTAGTTTGTCTTAGTATATGCAAAGCCCTTGGCTGGACCTCCAGCACACTCTGAGGGAAAAAATGAAATGTTCTCAGCAATGTTGAGTGTGTGTGTATAAGCACACATGTAGTAAAAGGGAAAAAGCAGGAACTGAAGAGATGGCTCAGTGATTAAGAGCACTTGTTGCTCTTGCAGAGGATCCGGGTTTGGTTCCCAGCACACACATGGAGGTTTACAAACACCTACAAATCCAATTCCAAGCGATCTGACACCTTCTTCTGACCACCACCACCAGGCACACATGTGGTGTACATACATGCAATGTAAGCAAACATACACATAAAGCAAAATAAATATAAGAAAGAAAAAGTTATATATAAGATACACCAGAGGTTTCTTCTCGAAGTAAATGATACAAGAACAAACTATCTCTTTTTGCTTTATATTGTTAGACAGTTTGGATCGTTTTTACATTGAGTGTATATTACTTAATTTTTTAAAAAGTGAATTCTTTACAAGTTGAGCAGCAGGACCAACTGGTTCTCTGTAGCAACATTTACATAACTCAGACCAAAATGGATAAAACAGATACAGAAGCAGCAGAAACCAATTTACTAACCAAGAGTAAAAGAAAAACTTGTGGCTCCTAAAATCCGATCCTCCAGTTCCTCGGTAACACTTGTTTGTCTTGAGACAGGGTCGCTCTACACAGCAACGGCTGTCTTGGATCTCACTATGTGGTCTCAAACTCCTAGAGATCCACTTGCTTCTGTCTCCAGTGTTGCAATTAAAGATGTATACCACTACATTTGGCTCTGCTACATTTCTTAATTCATTCTCCAACCTGCAGGCAACTTCTATAGACTATCTCACAGGAAACAAGAAAAATAATGTCATTTCTATAATCCTTCTTGTTATTCCCCTTGGGGTTACCTGGTACTGGACAGTCTCAGAGTATCCTACACGGTACAGTCATGCCCGTTACAGTGACAAGGGTCAGAGTGTTCACATGGACAAAATCTTAAATGAGTTTGCTGTAAAAACAGTACTGTAAGTTCCTTACGTTCAGGGTTCTTAGGTTATTCCTGGTTACTGTAACAACCAATCATAGTCTGGGTAGCTTACTAAATAAAAATTTACTTTTGTATTATAAGTATTTTTTCAAACTATAAATGCCAGCCACCCTCTTCTGCATTTAATTTAATACATATACTTTCCATACATTAACAGTCTTATTTAACCATACAATTCAATTAATTATAACAAATGTGCACGGTTCAGATCAACACCTGTCACATTCCCTGACATCCCTTACCACCACCCCTTCCAAGTGCTGCCCCGGTTTTCCCAATTCAATCACTTTCTCAGCTTCTTTTCGAAAGTCACAAAAACATGCCTCAAGTGGCAGAACATGGCTTCATGTTTTCAACAACTGAGATTCCTGTATTATATGTTATTGGTATGCACTTTTTAATGCCTTTAATTCGCCTGGCATTTAAAAAAAAATAATGTAAATGGGATTTTTAACTTTATATTTTCAGTTTTGCCTACACCATCTATTAAATAATGCATTTTGTTCTTGTTATGCTAAAAAATTATCAAGAGTTGATTATTTATGAGAATAAGGGTACTCTACATATAGCAGGCTCAGATTACTCAAGATTTATGTTTGAAAGAAAGATATAACTTTACTCTCCTGCTTATGAGCTGTCCTTCAAGTAAGGACATGGGTTGGAGAGATAGCTCAGTGTTTAAGAGCACTTGTTCTTGCAGTGGACTGGAATTCAACTCCCAAAACCCTCTGGAGGATCACAGTAATCCCTTAACTCCAGTTTCAGAGTACCCTTTTCTGACCTCCACAAATCACCAGGCATGCATGTGGTACACAAACATACATGCAGGCAAAACATGCATGCACATAAAGTAAATATATCAAATGAAAACTTTAAAGAGTAGTGATCAGGCTACCTGGGTCCTTCCACCTCTCCAGCATCACCAGTCCCCATTTTCTTATCTGCCTTGAAAGCCCTCTCCTTGACCCTCAAGTCCAACAGCTCAATCATTCTTCCTTTCTGTGGCTTTCACAAGGGAAATCCTTGGGATGCTTATGTGTTGTTCTCTCACCAATTCCTGACATAGCCTTCCCACCCATCTATCAAATAATTTCTTCAGAGAGCCTTCCCCAGCCCCACCCTGATATCCTCATATTGCTTCCTCCAAAGCTCTGCACCAGTTCTTCACATACAGCCTTTCGCATGCTTACAACTATGAACTATTTGCTTAATGTCACCTTCACACCAAACCATAAGCAAGAACCACTTCTTTGCTCTCCATTATAATCTGTGCTAACTGGCTAAACAAAACAAAAGAAAATTATGGGCTGTTGAGATGGCTCAACGGTTAAGAGCACTGACTGCTCTTCCAGAGGTCCTGAGTTCAATTCCCAGCAACCACATGGTGGCTCACGACCATCTGTAACAGGATTCAATGCCCTCTTCTGGTGTGTCTAAAGATAGGTACAGTGTACTCATATACATGAAATAGATAAAATAAATCTTAAAAAAAAAAAAAAAAACACTAATCACAAAGAAATTAGCAATAAACATACTAGAAGCAGCAATGGGAAAGTCAGAAAAGAATGAACAAAAGGCAAATATAACAACATGATCCATTAACTAACAATTTATGAAGAAATTTTGTTATTAACTTCAGGTATTTTTCTCCGAATGAGATTTGTTAAGCGTGTGTGTAGAGTGGTGTCCTACTGCTTAAAAAAAACTGGTATAACCTTTACAGAGGACAACATGATAAATATTTTGAACAACTAGTTCCACTTCAAGGAAGACAGGAACCCTAACCAGACATGGTAATGCATGCCATTAGTCCCAACACTAGGAGAAGAGGCAGCTGAACCTTTGTGGCTTCGCGGCCAGCTTAGTGTAGATAAGGAGTTCCAGAGCAGCATAGCCAGTGAGCCTTAGAAGCTCTAGGGCCTGAGTTCAAGCCCAGATGACACCTCACACACTTGTAATCTCAGTACAGGGAGGAAAAACAGCAGGCAGGGCTTGCTACCTAGGGAACTGGCCTTGCCTATCTCATGAGGACTTGGTCAGAGACCTTGGAGTAAGAGAGAGAGACAGACAGACAGAGAAACAGAGACAGACAGAGATATACAGAGAGATGGGGAGGGAAGGCACTTGAGAGCCACACATTGTATTTCTTCTCACAGTTAAAGGTATAAAAACTAAGGATTAATTGGTTTTATTTATAAATTTCTAAAAGAAATACACCAAACAATGCCTACATCTGAGAACTGTCATTTCTTTTCTAATTTGTCACTCTGACAATGTTGATGGTTTTAACATAATTACAGGGAAATATGTTTCCGTTAAGTGTCATCTAAATTACAACAATGTGACAAGTTGTCAGTTTAGGACCAGGTCAGATCATATATACTTAGTCTACGTTTAAATGCCAGCACAAGGGATAAGGACAGGATGGAATGTAAGCAGATGAATGAAGGAAGGAAAATGTGCAAGTTATAAAAACATATGCAGGCCAATGAGAGGGCTCAGTGGGTAAAGGTGCCCACCGCTGAGCCTGACAACCTGAGCTCAGTCCCCGAGATCCACATGGTGGCAGAAGTGAACCAACTCCTGAAGGTTGTCCTCTGACCACCACAGGCCCACCACAACACCTTATCCCTCGTATACAAAATAAAAAAAATATAAAAAATATTTTAAACAGAAACAGCATATAAACTTTACACAGCTCTCCAAAAATGAAGGTCAGTAAAAGTGGCACTCCTGTTCATATAAAGTATTTTACTGGTCTCTAAACATACTATCCCCCTTTATGAACAAACAGAATCAGAGAAGCAAATCTAAACTATTAGATCAAGACTGTCTACCTGGTAGCCAAAGGCTATACTTAAGTTTATTTTATACTTTAGTTCTAAGAGTACAAAATGGGTAATAAAGGATTTTTCTGAAGCCACCTTGAATTCATAGACTGAAAACTTTGATTTTGTTTATATTTCTTCTAATGATAGCTCATTCCACAATCAAAATCTGTTCTAAAAAAATGTCTTTCCTTTCTGAGAAGAAACATATAGGTATAAACAAAACTGTTCTTTGTTGTCAGGGTTTTCTAACCCTCTAAGAATGCTAAACAAGGAGTCAATATCATTTAACAGGTTTTTTGTTTGTCTGTTTGTTTTTTGTTTTTTGTTTTTGTTTTTTTGAGACAGGGTTTCTCAGTATAGCCCTGGCTGTCCTGGAACTCACTCTGTAGATCAAAGTTTGTTTTTGTTTGTTTGTTTTTCCCAAGATTGATTGACAGGCACGGATGGGGATTCGAACTCGGGAGAGACTGACGGCTGCCTCTGACTCCGGAGTGCAGCGACTGCTGCGGTGCACCACGGCTGGCCAATTTAACAGGTTTTGTACTGGGCACCAACCTGCACCACCCAGTACCCTCTATCCACTGGATACAAGCTACACGAAAAGCTCTTAGGAGAATGGACATTTCAATTAGGGATGGTGATTTAACTTGAAAATTTTCTGCTCTTTCTTTCTATATTGCTTTGAATTTCACAAATGAAGAGGTGAATTATATCTAGTCATGCTGATATTCATATTTTTTGTGCATGGCAGTTTATATTGCTGATTTTTTGGGGGTTGAAGGCAGAACAGTCATGCTCTATAATCAAAATCTGTAATACTGTTCATGGTATTTGAGCTAGACATTCCAAATCCCAAAGTCAAAGACATTCTCAGAAAGGATATATTACTCTCATTTCTATAAAAGGAAAAATATAAACTTCTTATAACATGGATTTAGTTAAATATCCTTGATATCATCTGATAGATGAGCATGTGTGCCAGTTCACTCTGTATCATCTCACTAAGGCTCAGGACAGCAAGGTCAAGATCTTATCCATCATTTTAATTCTAGATTCAGTATAACAACTGGTACATCACAACCACTCAAAAGACTTGCAAAGCGAATGCACCTGAATAATTTAGAGAACAGACAGAAACGTTTTTAACTGGAAACAAAACAGAATCATCTAATCGTCCATTTACTGTAATGGAATTCAACTGTCCAGATGAAGTAAGACAAGAGACAGAAAGGCAGACTCTATGCACTGGTCTTCCCTGGAGTCGGCATTTTAACAGCAAGCTGCTCTGTCCCTGTGCTCATGTGCAACACACTAGCCACACAGGCTCCAGTATGTAAACCAGGACCATTAAAAAAGCACTATATAGCCTCTAGATGCAAGCCAACCACTTCATCAGAAGTTCTACTCATCTCCAAAGCAGATCTCCGGAGAAGAATGATTCTGACTACAAAGTTTGCCTCAGATGACTTTAGACTCTGCCTCAAAAACAAACAAAAAACTGACCTTAGAATCCAGATTCCCCAGCTAAATAAAACACAGTTCAAGCATATATCATACTGATCATTGCACAAACACAAACTTGTACACACACACACACACTCACACACGCACACCCACACGCACACACGCGGTAAATGTGTACAACATCTTTATTTTCATTAATTTTATTTCCTTCAACTTCTATGATTTACAAATGCTGCTTTTATAAAGAAAAAAAAGGTTTTTACCTAATTTTTAAGTAGATCATAACAGTCTTTACATTTATTAAGGAAAGGTTAGATTTGATATAAACTACAAGTAACCCTAAAGCAATACCACCCCACAGTGTATCTGCAATTGTTAATACATTTACTCATGCAACATATTATTTATCTTATCCTATGGCTATATGCAATTAAAAAAAATTCTTGGAGCAAGCAAGATGGCTCTTAGGGTAGAGGCCAAGACTGAAGACCTAACTTCAATTTCTTGGACCCTTTGACTCTTACACGTACACTATAGCATACAACACACACACATTCCAGCATACATCAACACATACAATATACACATACAAACACATGAAATAAATAAATGCAATTTTAAAAACTTATTTATTCATTTTTATGTGTATGGGTGTTTTGCCTGCAATTGTGTGCCATGTGCATGACTGGTTCCAGGGAGGATAGAAGAAGGCATTAGATCCCTTGGGACTGGAGTTACAGACAGTTATGAGCCTCCCTGTGGGTGCTGGGAATCAAACCTGGGTCCTTTGGAAGAGCAAAATTGATCCTAAGCACTGAGCCATTTCTCCAGCCCAAATAAATGCGATTTTAAAAATTAAAAATAAAACATTTTAATATAACTCAAATTGTATGTCTTTTCAACATGAATTAAGGAAGCTTTA
Source organism: Mastomys natalensis (assembly GCA_021653895.1). Classification (NCBI taxonomy): domain Eukaryota; kingdom Metazoa; phylum Chordata; class Mammalia; order Rodentia; family Muridae; genus Mastomys; species Mastomys natalensis. The sequence continues at coordinate 221,020 of JAJTUV010000337.1, forward strand.
AATTTCCATTAAAATTCACTTAAATTCACATGAAAGAAACTTTTAAAAAAATTTAAGTTTAAAAGAAAATCCAAAATAAAGTACCTGAACATCATAGAGTGCTACGATATTTTCATGCTGAAGTTCCTGGTAAGGAAATAAAGAATTTAAAACATTATTATGTAATCTGATAATATATTCTACTATGCAAATAAAACTCACTTCTATACACAAATATACTACCTGTAGCATATGACACCTTTACTAATGGCTTAGAAAAGTGAGTCTATTACAGAACAAAAATAAATGTGTCTGATCAGACTTTACTTGAGACCTAAATATGTTTTTTACCACTGGTTCTTTTTTTAAAATGTTTTACCTTGTCTGTTTACATGTGTGGGGGGGGGACGGGGGGGGGAGTGTTCTTACCTGTTTGTCTATCTGTGCGCCATGTGAGTGCAAAGGCCAGAAGAGGGTGTCAGTGCTCCTGGAACTAAAGCTATGCCCAGCTAGCTGTAAGTTGCCATGTGGGCACTGGCAATTGAACTAGGGGCCTCCAAAAAAGCAGCTATTTCTAATGAGTATTCTTGTTTGCCAAACAAATGTCATAATTAATATAGTTGCAAAGTATCTACTTCAACGTTTGTCTTTAGAAACCATTTTCTGCCTAAAACATAACTCATAGCTCAAAGAACTCTTGTGATCGTAACTGGTGCCCTGTTCTTCCCATCCCAAGAACTGTAATTCTTACTAAAAATCTTCCACAGAATACTTTCAAGGAAAGCACTTGTTAGTTGATGTTTCCATGATCAAATCAGTATGGGAAACACTGGGTTAAGTATACAAAACCAGTAGAAAATTTCCCTTAGTGAGCCAGATGTTTGTAACTATACAAATATTCAGTAAACAAAGTTTACCAAGTTTCTTTGACCACAGGCTCTTTTATTTTCCTCTTGAAAGCATCATGATGATGCTACAGTCTGTGAACTCATCTAAAAGTAAACTTTCTTCTGGAGCTAGAGATTTGGCTTAGCAGTTAAGGGTGCTTGTTTCTCTTACAGAGGACTTGGGTTCTATTGCCAGAACCAACACGGTAGGTCACAACTATCTGTCACTCCAGTCCAGGGGACCCAACACATGTCTTCTGGTCTCCCTGGGCATGTAGGTAGAAACATTTATACACAATAAAGCAATAAAATAAATAAATAAATCCAAAATAAATAATTATTAAAAAGTAACTTCCAGCTGGGTGGTGGTGGCACAGTCCTTTAATTTCAGCATTCTGGAGGCAGAGAGGCAGAGAGGCAGAGAGGCAGAGAGGCAGGCAGATCTCTGTGAATTCAAGGCCAGCCTGGTCTGAAGAATTCCAGGAGAGTCAGGACAGTTACACACACACAAAAAAATCCTGTCTCAAAAAACCAAAATAAATAGATAAAACTTTCTTCTATTTATAAGGGGGAAAAAAAGGACATAAAGTTCTCTTGTTCCTTCTCAAGCACTTAAGGATATAGGTATATGATAAAGACGTCAGCAGAAAAGAACAATATACCAACTGTATCTACCTGGCATTCAAACAACAGCACAGTAACTACAAGGAATCATAAGAAGTTAAAAATCAGTCTTCCTAGAATCCCTCTGTTTGGCCAAGAGTCATAAACATCTATTCTTAAAAACAGCCTCAAAGGGGGTGTAGATAGCTCAATGGCTAAGAGCATTTGATGCTCTTGCAGAGAACTCAAGTTCGGTTCCGAGTACCTACACCCAGTTCCCAGGGTTCCAAAGGCCTCCATTGGACACTGTACTCATGTGCATATTTCCACACATACATAAAAATCTTTTGGTCGGGCAGTGGTGGTACACACCTTTAATCCCAGCACTTGGGAGGCAGAGGCAGGCGGATTTCTGAGTTCGAGGCCATCCTGGTCTACAGAGTGAGATTCAGGACAGCCCAGGCTACACAGAGAAACCCTATATCGAAAAACCAAAAAAATAAAAAAATAAAAATCTTTCCAGCTCAGTGGTGGTGAAGGTATACACATTTGATCCCAGCACTCAGGAGACAAAGGTAGGCATATCTCTTGAGTTTGAGGCCAGCCTGTTCTACAGAGTTCATTTCAGGACAGCCAAGGCTATACAGAGAAACCAGGTCTTGAAAAACCTAAATAGAAGATAGATAGATAGATAGATAGATAGATAGATAGATAGATAGATGATAAATCTTTCCTAGCACTCCAGAGGCAGAGGCTGGCAAATCTCTGAGTTTGGGGCCAAGTCAACCAAGGTCACATAGCAAGACTCAAAGTAAACAAACAAAGAAATCTTTGAAAATAGTTTCAGAACACTCAATAATTCAAAACAAAAACAAAAACAGAGGATACAAAAATGAACAGCAACTAAAAACTACCAAACTTTAATCCAACTACCAAACTTCAAAGGATGTTATAACATGCTCTTTTAACTCAGGGTAACTTTTCACTCAGAATCTGATAGTATTTGAAAACAGCATACCTTTAAGATTTTTATTTCCTTTCCAAGCAGAATTTGTGATTTTGACAAGTTCTTTTTATTAATACTTTTAATAGCCACCTCCCAATCAGTTTTCTAAAAAGGAAAAACAGTGTTATGCCTGAAGATAACACAGAAACAATTCAACAATAAAAGCTTATTAAGTGTAAATATCTTTTTAGCAAATCAATGTGATATATGGTACTGGAGAAATATGACAAAGGCCTCAAATCTCAAACTAAAAAATGAATTCATAAACAACACAACACAAAGCAACATCCTACAGCACAGTCATTAAAAATAGTAAATACAAAGACCATATAGGATCAGCTGAAAAAAGTTTACAACGGCATAGGAGTTATGGAGAAATAAATTTGGGAAGTAATAGAGTTCAATGAAAAGTGATCCTGGCTGGATTACAGTTTTCTTTTTATTTTCTTGAATTTTAAGTTATTTCATAATGAATAAGAAATAGATGACTGTACCTTTTAAATAGGCTCTCTCCAAACAAACAGACCAACCAAAGCTTTTTTTTTTTAATTATTTCCAGTCCCAATGTGCCTTCCCAGATTCTTTAGAGTCTATAACCTGATGTGACCTATTTGCGAAACAATGGCTTGAAAAAAATTTTTGAGGCTTGAACTTCCATCTACGTTGTATTACTAGATTATAGTCCAACTATCTTTACCACTTAAGAGTATGTCTAACTCAAAAGGGGGAGGGATACTACAGGGCACCCCCAGACACAGAGGAACATGATACCTCCTAGTCTGAGAAAGCTTCAGACTAACGGGACTAGCGCCCGTTTTCCGCTGGGTGTGCAATTATCCACGGTAAAGGTGACAAGCTCCGGAAAGCCCGGGGCAGGGGAGAAGGGACAAAGGTCCACCAACCGGCAACCTGGACAAGTACATTACACTGTGCAAGCACTGGGGTCCTAGTCGCCTCGGGACCAGTGGCTTCTCGGAGCAGCAAGTCCCCGGGCGCACTTCGGTTACCCAGCACTGTCAGGGAAGAACATCAGTGGCTCTGTGCCCGTCGGTAGGTGGAGCTCAGTCTAGCGGCTCTGGCCTCCAAAACAAACCCTGCGACAGTGACAGCAAGCACAAAGGCAGGCCGGCCCGGGGTGCCCAGCCCAGTGACCAGGACCGGGGCGCCGGCTCCCCGGCTTCGCACCAGACAGCGGGCCGGCGGGCGGCGCTCACCTGGCGGTGCCGCCCCCGGAAGACCACAGCGAAGGCCCCGTGTCCCACGAGGTCCCGCTTGCTGTACTCGAAGTCGCCCACCACCTCCATGGCCGCGCCCCCGGGACATAGAGCGCTCGGGTGGGCAGGCGTGGCGGAGAGCCGGGATCAGCACCGCGGGCCCGAGGGCTCCAAGCGCGCCCGCGGGCGGCGGGACGGGGGCAGCCACGGCCCCGGGCTTGGACGGACACTCATGCCGAGAGGCCAGAGCGGAAACGGGACGGGCCGCCGCGCGGAGCCGGGGTCAGCGAGGCCTGGGCCGGACCGCTCCTCATGACCCGGGCCGCCGTCGGCCGCGGGGCTTTGGCCAAGCGGCCTGGGCGCTGCCCGGCCGAGGGTACCGCCACCGTCACTGGGCGTACCCGGAGCTACCGGCGCACCCGACAACGGTGCAGGGCCGGGGCCGCGCCATCCCAGCAGGTGCGGCTGCCTCGGCTTGTTGCGCCCGCGGCGCTGCTGTGTAGCGGCCGCCGCCCTGGAACCCGCACAGCCGCGGTGGCGGATCCCGCCTGCTTCGCGGGAGCGCCCAACGCACGCGCGCGCGTGCCGGCCGCTCCGCGCCGACTACCGGCCCAGTGCGACGTCAGCGCGTCTTGTAGGACGACGCGCCCCAGTCCTGTTCCCTCCGCCGAGAAAAGGAGTGCGCGCCCCGGGACGCGGCGCCAAGCACCAGGGCGAGTTCGCAGTCACTGGAGCGATTTGGCGAGCAGGGGAGGCCAAAGCTGCTTAGGAACTGGCAGCGGGCTCTGCGCCGGCGCCGGCAGCTAGCTGGAGCCCGCCACGCCCTGACCTGAAGCCGCCCTCAAAGGGGCGGATCTTGAACTCCGGCTCCGGGAATCGTTGAGGCGGTGCTGACACTGAAGACAAAAACTCCAGGGGCCACCTTTCAAATCCAGACCGCAAGCTGCTAGACAACCTACCGAAGGGGATAGGGTCTGACTGGAACGTGCGCCTTTTTTTTTTTTTTGGGGGGGGGGGGATGGGGGGAAGGGTCTCTAGTCTTCTGAGGGAGGTTCAGAACCTCCTTTCTAAGGAGAACTTTCTTCACTCCAGTGAACTACCAGTTTGCCTCAGGCTTTTTTCCTTCTCTTTTATGATTGTTCAGATGAAAAATGATAGTCAACTTTTGCTCAAGGAAACATTACAAAACCATGGTAAACAATATGCATGACCCCATACGTAACTGTGTGTTTGGTTTTGGGGTTGTTGTCTAATTACATCACAATTTCATCGACTGCCCCTGAAACCCATCTATCTGTCGATCTATCTCCCTCCCTCTTTTCCTCCCCCCACAAAGATTTTACTTTTATGTGTATGTGTGTTTTCTGCATATATGTGCACCACAGGTGCACCTGGTGCCTGCAGAGACCAGATGAGGATGTCGATCTCCTGAGACTGGAATTACAGATGGCTGTGAGCCACAATGTAGGTACTAGAAATCAAACCCATGTCCTCTGGAAGAATAGCCAGTCCTCTTAACCATTGATCCATCTCTCCAGCCAGCCCTCTGAAACTCATCTTGACAATGAGGTAGAGAGGCCCTAAAAACTTCTAGCTTTGAGACAGGTCAGGAAATCTGAAAGCAATGTCTCTAGTCCATTTTCTGTTCCAAAAAAAAAAAGACAATACCATAGAAAAGACAATACTTACAATCGGTAAGTCCTTTTTCCACTGCTAGAACAAAATGCCCCAGGCTTGGCACCTTATAAAGAAATGAGATTTATCACAGTTTTGATAGGCTGACACCCCAAACAGCAAAGCACCAGCTCTGACAAGGAGCTCATGAAGAAAGGCTTCATGCCGGGCGGTGGTGGCGCACGCCTTTAATCCCAGCACTTGGGAGGCAGAGGCAGGCGGATTTCTGAGTTCGAGGCCAGCCTGGTCTACAGAGTGAGTTCCAGGACAGCCCGGGCTACACAGAGAAACCCTGTCTCGAAAAACCAAAAAAAAAAAAAAGAAAGGCTTCACAAAGGACTATGGGACACAGAGAGATCACAAGGTAAAGAAACCAGAGACTGAGAAGGGACCAGTGTTGCTCCTTTATAACAACTCACTCTTGAAAGAACTGGTGTCATGGTCTCTCAGTTCAACTCACGTCTTGCCATGCCAAGGACCAAGCGTCCAGCATAAGAAGCTTTGAGGGACACATTCAAACCATCCAAACCATAGCAGTAAATCAGAAATGTTTTTGTTTTTAGTTGTAGTTCTTGTCCACAGTAGAGGGTTGTATCTGGTGACAACATTCTTGCTGACAGAGTCCTGAAGTGGCACAAGGTATCGCAAGGCATCCTAAGATGAGATCCAGGAAGTCCTCAGGGGACCTAGACAAGCTGGAACTTGTTTTTCTCCTAGGTGTTGAGGATCAGACACAGGACCTCACACATACTAAGCAAGTGCTCTGCCACCAAGTTTAGCTCCAACACCTAACCACCTATCTTTTAAAATATATGTATTCTCTGAAAAAAAAAAAAAGACAAAAGATATGTATTGTGTGTGTGGTTTCGCTCCCTTTATGTGGAGGTCAGAGGATAACTTGCAGAACTCAGGTTTTTTCCCTCCACCATGTGGAGGGTAGAACTCAGGTAGGCAGCCTTGGTGACTCGGCAAGCACCTTTATCCTATCCAGTGAGCCATCTCACAGGCCCTCCCTAGCTACTTTTATAGCAGACTCACCCAGAAGGCAACGTATTAACCTAGTAACCTCAGGAATGGATTTGTCTGTTCCTGAGGACAGACCTGTAGTGGGTTGGCCTAATGCTGCTTGAATTCTAATGCTAATTTGGGTCCCCCAAAACTGTTTGTCTGCACATAAGACACTGAGGGACTCTGACCCCAGTTCTGATTGGTAAATAAAGATGCCAGCAGCTAATAACTGGAGAGAAAAGACATAGGTGGGGGTTTAGGTTCTCTGGGCTTGGGACCAGGAGGAAGAGGAGAGGGAGGAGGAGAAAGGAGCCACTATGGAAGAGGAGGGAGAAGAGCTGCCATGGACTAGGGGCCAGAGGGCTACCTGGTTGGAGTTGAGAGCAGCCCAGATGGAATAGTGAGTGATGGCTTGGGATTATCGATGAGAAGATAGATTCTAACAACATGAGTTGCCCAGCTATTGTGCTGCCTAAGACATATTTAAAAGATAAGGCTGTGTGAATCTTTCATCCAGGAACACATGGTCTAAGGTGGGAAGGAACCCCGCAACAGGATTTATTAAATATTTATTACTACCCAGACTCACACTTTTTAAGGAGTCCCACCTCTTTTTAGGGAGATTACATTTACCGTAGTTTTAGAAAGAACAAACTATCCAGGCTATGGCACCTTCCTTCCTCATACTCTCAAAATGGGGGGGGGGGCTTTGCATAGATGATGATTATACACATACCCCCTTCTAGAAATAGGACTTCATGTATGCCCAACTCCCCTCACCACATATGTGCAGCTGCCCTGTTGTATCCAGAAGAAACTGGTTCCCTGTAGTTATCCACTCCTCTTCTGCAATGTCCCCCAGTCTTTGGTGGAGGGGTATCATGTATATGTTCTATTGTGGGCTGAACAATTCCAACATCTCTCAATTTGGCCGGTTGTGGGTTTCTGTGTTCATCATCAATCAAATACAGCTTCTCTGATGAAGGTTTTAAGATGCTCTAACATGAAGTGGAGGTCCAGAGAGCAAGAAAGCATTTGAAGGTTAAGGCTTATGAGGGGGCTGGATTTGACAATTAAGAACACATACTGTCCTTGTAGAGGATCTGAGTTTGGTCCAAGCACCTACATCAGGTGACTCACAACTCCAGCTCTGGGGATCTAATGTCCTCTTTTGGACTTTTGAGGCACCATGCTCACATGTATATACCCCCTTGAGATATGTATACCTTGTCAAATGCAAGGGAAGTTCTAACATTATCAGTTTAATTGATTATTCATGCAGAAGTGTCTATAATAGAACACTCTGCCTTTTTAATGTTATTTGTGTATTTTGGCTTGGGAAATGGGTTTCAAGGGATATTGTACCAATTTAATTAAAAGAAACACTGTTTGTGGGAAGAAAAGAGAGAAAAAGATTTACAATTAAAAGATTATGCATGTTATTGTTTGGTTTAAAAAGAAGAACGCAGTTGGGGGGAGGGTATGTGTGCATGCCTTTAATCCCAGCACTGAGGTGGATCTCTGAGTTCAAGACCAGCCTGGTCCATAGAGAGAGTTCCAGGACACTCAGGGCTACAAAGAGAATCCCTGTCTGAAAAACAAAACAAAAAATAACTCCCGGAGTATAAGAACAGGTGTAAGTGCACTTTCCTAACATGCATAACATACCCTAGGATCAAGTTCTTAGCACACACACACAAATATCTAGACATGCGCTTTCTCTTATAGAACAAAGATGTAGTGAAATGATCCAAGGGCACTTATGGTTCTGTTTTCTGAAAGTAGTCACTGACCTGGAGGGCTTATACTTTGGGAAGGATAGACACAGGAATGAATGGAGGTAAAACACGTTACTGGTTTGACCACTTGATAGCCTCCCTAGCATAAAGTTTTAAAGCCAAAAATCAGGAGCTAACTGTGTGTGTTGGTACACACCCTTAGTCCCAGCACTGGAAGACAGAAACAGGCAGAACTCAGAGTTCCAAGCCAGCCTGGTCTACAGAATGAGTTCCAGGACAGCCAGGGCCACACAGAGAAACACAATCTTAAAAAAACAAACCAAACCAGGAGTTGTCCAGCACTGAGCCCATCCCCTAATGGATGGGTGCAGCTGCTACAGGATGTTGAGGGTCTGAAGAAGCTGATAACTACAGCCCAGTTGTGTGGCAGCTCCTTCCTCTAAGGGGAGCCTGGACAGAACATCTCTGAGGTTATCATGCCAACTGGAAAGCTTCCAGAGCAGGCTGTAATTTTCCAACATTACCATGCCATGTCTTACTATTTCACAGTAAATGTTTATTTTGTTAGTTTTGGTTTTCTTTTCTTTCTTTTCTTTCCTTCTCTTTCTTTTTTCTTTTTTTCTTTTCTTCTTTTGAGATAGGATAACTCTGATGTAGTCCTGGCTATTCTAGAACTTGCTATGTAGAGCAGGGTGGTCTCAGACTCACAGAGATCCACCTATCTCTGCCTGGGAAACATACTGCCCAGGTACACATATATGCATGTGTCACACACACACACACACACACACACACACAGAGAAACTGTGAGATGGAGTGTGTTGTGGTAGTGTATACTTGTAATCACAGTACTCAGGTGACTGAGGCAGGAAGGTTATAAGATCCAGGCTACCCAGGTCTATATATAGCAAGATCATCTCAATAACCCAAAGATACGTTATTTTAATCATAATATAATTTAACATCCCTGGCTGTCCTGAAACCCACCTTATAGACAGACTAAGTGGGCCTCAGACTCATAGAGCTCTTGCTGCCTCTGCCTCCTGAGTACTGGGACTAAAAAGGTATGTGCCTCACTCAGTGCCTGGCATAATCATAAAATTCAAGTGGCTAAAACAAAAGGTAATGTGTAAAGTTTATATATACTCCAATTTAACAAACAGCAATAAAAGCCAATTATTTACACATGCCAAGCCTAAGACTGAAGCTTAGTGCTTACGCTCTTGTCTAGGAAGTGTGAAGCCCTAGGTTTTATCCCCAGCATCACACATGCACATATACATGCATATATACATATGCATGTATATGTGTATATATATGTATATATATATATATATACACACACATATACTTACATATACCACACACACACATATACATTTACATACACACATCACATATATACATACATATACCACACATACACATACCACACACATATATGCATACCACACATATACATACATACCACATGCACACACATATATGCCATACCACATATACACACATGCACATATACCACACATACATGCATACACATATGCACACTATACATACCAAATACACATACACAGCATATATACACCACCACATGGACCACACATACCATATACATGCATATATAACACACACACAGATTAGTAAGCTGATACAACAATTCAACCTTCACTTTCTCTTAGTCATTTGACTGAGACTCCAGAAAGGCTTTAAATATAATCACTGCCACACTTGGCTAACACAATGGTTTTCAACTTGTGGATTTTGAGGAAACCTGGAGGCCCCAAGATAATACCAGGGGTTCAGTGAAGTCAAATGTATTTTCACAGCAGTATAGACAGATAAACTGCCTTTGTGTGTGTGTCTATCTATATCTGAGATGAGGGTGTAAAAAGTGATTGGGAACCTCCTAGCCCCTTTGCAGGAACCCAGACCAAATCAAGCCAGGAGAAAACACCAGCTCCAGTTTTCCCTGTTTCCTTTGCGCAGCAACAACAATCACTAAGTTGGGAGAAATCTTGGCCCTCAAATATGTGGTTTTGTTTATGTGCATTGATGTTTTGCCTCCATTCATACCTGTGTGAAGGTGTCAGATCTCTTGGAACTGAAGTTACAGACAATTGTTAGCTGCCATGTGGGCAATGGGAATTGAACCTGGGTCCTTGGGAAGAGCAGCCAGTGCTCTTAACCACTGAGCCATCTCTCCAGCCCCAAGTTTTGTTTTTGTTTTTAAACATGTTGACAAAAGGGGAAATCCATATATAGCACTTCCTCATGGCAAAGCATTGCTCTGTGTTTTGGCTGCCACTTGCCTACTACTTTCACAGAATGCATTTCTTTAAAACTTATTTCACAAGCATTGATGTTTTGCCTGCATGTATATGTATTCTGTATGAAGGTGTCAGATCCCCTAGAACTGTAGTTAAAGACAGTTAAAGGTGCCAACTTACTGGGTACTGCAAATTCAACCTGGGTCCTCTGGAAGAGCCTCCCCTCCAGTCCCCAGAATATCATTTCTAATGGCAAGAACAGCTAATAAGTTAGCTATTCAGACTTCCTCCGCATTTCTTTTGCTTTTATTATGTAGGTCCTCCCAATCTGGAGACCAGGTCTCCCTATACAACCCAGGTTGGCTTTGAATTTCCTTTCCTCTCTGGGTCTCTGTGTCACCTGTAGAGATAATGCTGAAACTACTGGTGGCAGAGAGGAGAGTCTGCTGACCCAACAAACACTGGGTGATAGGAACGAGTGGTCCTAATACCTTTTTAAAAGAAAAGATGATGCTAGTCTGGTGGGGCACACCTGTCACCCCAGAACTTGGGAGTCCATAGCAAAATAAGTTTGAGGCCAGTATGGACTAAGAGTGAGACATTTTCTCAAAAACCAATTGAAAGTAAATTCAAGAACTAATGCCCACGCACACAGAGTGAGGCTTGTACTGTCTTTGCTTTATTTTAAAGGGAAGCTGTTGAGTAACTGCACTTTCTTTTTTGTTGTTTTGTGCTCCCCCAATCTCCCATGTGTGTTGAGGCAGGTCTCATATATAGCCTTGGCTCTGGAACTCCCTAGGTAGACCAGGTTGGCCTTGAACTTAGAGATCCCTTTGCCTCTCTGCCTCCTGAGTGCTGGGATAAAAGGTGTATGTCACCAAGCCAGGCCATAATCTTAGTTCTTATTCTAAAAGCATCTCTCCTAGTACAGACCTAGTGGCTAATCAGGATTTATTTATAATTGTGTAACTGGCAACATGAAGAAACATTTTCCTATTTCTCCCCACTGTAAGAACAACTGCCGATCCAGTGTCTTTGCCCCACTCAAGAGGAAGTAAACAGTCTGTTCTGTCTCGTGTTTCTTGTCAGAGGTCAGAAACACAGCACACCGCAGACATCCTACCTCTCCAAGAGGAAGCACAGGTGTGGCCAGTCTCCCAGGAAGGAAACAGGAAAACTTACTGGCAACAAGCACAGAAACCAAGTGGGTCATCTCAGTGCTGAAGTGGGAATGGGCTAGAGTGTAGTTCTGTGACAGAACAGCTGCCCAGCTGTCTAAGGCCCTGGGTCCAATCCCCAGCACCAAAGAGAAACAGAGGAGCCAATTTGAACGCTGTGTGAGGCATCCTGCAAACACAGGCTTGGTGGGCCACCAAGAGAAAGTGGTTCCCGTCTTTTCTGGCAAGAGCAGGTCATAGCAGGACACAGAGGCTGTGACACACAGACATGATCCAAAGGGCGAATTTATTGATTTAGTGAACATTCAACTGTTCAAAAGATAAACCAGATGTGTTTGAAAAATCCAGTTATCTCCAGTTATCTATTTGTAGAAAAAAATCAACTCTGCAAACAAGGGAGGGGGGAGTTGCTGGTGACTAGGTGTGCAAGTAAGTATGTTCATGGGGAACAGTCAATGTAGCCTCTCTCTCTCTCTCTCTCTCTCTCTCTCTCTCTCTCTCTCTCTCTCTCTGTGTGTGTGTGTGTGTGTGTGTGTGTGTGTGTGTGTGTGTGTGTGGTTTGGTGGTGGTAGATTCAGAACTTGAGAAGGCTGCCTAGGCAGGGACAACACAGGAATTCTCTCTAGTCTTCCCAGACAGAGCTGGGCAGTCCTAGAACATCGCATAGGCTAGTCAGCACTCTAACCACTCATCTACCCTCCAGCTCCAATTTTATATATTTTCTACTCAGATTTGCTTTGAATCTAAGATTGCTTTTTAAAAGACACTCCTCCCCCAAGTAGCTGAGATTATGTCGTTGCTTACACATGGCCCCTGACCCACAAAGCATTCTCATTTCACCCAGGGGAGAAGTCAAAGCTGAGAGACCCTACAGGATCTGGTCCATTTTCTCTGTAGTGTCTCCAATCACAGTTGCCTCTGGTCTACTTGGCTACAACCCTGAGCTACAAAGTAGGCTCCTGGCTGGAGGCCTTTGAATGAACCATTCCTGTGACCTGAGATGTCCTCTGTTTGGAGTGAACAGAATCCGCTTCTTCCAAAGTTCATGCCACCTTGTTAGCGCAGCTAGCCCCAGTCACCCGTCCTAAAATCAAGTCCTTCCTTTTATACTTCTCATCTCCCACCCCAGATTTAGCTTTGTCCTTAGTACTTAAAGTAGCTTACATACATTTATTTCATTCTATCACTTCTTGATGACTGGGTTAAGATCACGTGTACCATCTTCTGTAATTCTTCTTCCACTTATGGTCTGCTTCTGTAATAGAGAATAGGCTCTCTGAAGAGAGAGACTTACCAGTTCTGTTGTATCCTAGACAGGCCTGCTGCCACCTGTAATTTCAGCACTTAGGAGGCAGAGGCAGGACAACCTCAACATCCGTATTTCCTTTTTTGCACAAGACCTTTTATGTATCCCAGGCTGGTCTCAAATCTTTAATCGTCTTATGCCTACTGAATGCTGGATTATAGGTGAGCACTACCACATTCAACACTGGGAAAACATTTTCAATTATAAATATTACTTGTGCAAAGGCAGTAGTAGCCATGAAAATTAAAAAGAGAAGATAACTAGTTTAAGGTCTAGAGACTGTCTGTCTTCAATACTAATAAGGAATTTGAACTTTCTTTTTCCATCCCCCTGCCCCCAGAAAAAATGAACCCCTTTTGAGCCAGAAAGTTGTAGTGTGTACCTCCTGTAGTCACATCTGCTAGAGAGATTAAGGCAAGAGGATTGCTTAAGTCTATGGCATTCAAGGCCAGCCTATGAGTCAAATGAGAACTAGCCTTTAAATACTAAAATAAAAGTGTGTGGGTGTGTGTGTGAAAAAAAGAATGGGGGAAGAGGGGAAGAAAATCAATAGAAATCTTGTTTTAAAAAGCTATAATCAAACCTAATACTGTGTATGCTAATTAAAATTTTAAATAAAAATATATAAAAAGAAAATTCAACCCAATCTTTATGCTCTTGAAAAATAATACATAGCCTGTAGTAGAAATATTTTTTATAAAGAATGTGGGCTCAGCAAAATACAAGGAGTCATCAGTATTACAACGAAACAAGCTAATTAAGTATACCCATGTGAGCAAATGCTTTGAGAAAAAGAACATTTTTCCTTCCACTGCTCCTTCTTGTTTATACATCTGAGTGATTCTACCAAAATCCATAACCAGCCTAGCAAAATATACCATAACAATAACAGAATACACATAAGATACACATTAAATAATAAGCTAGGTGCATACATTGTAACTGTAATATCAGATTTTACACATGGATAATTTAGCTTCTACTAGAGCTCATTTTTAAAAAAAGAACCACAAAGAAAGTACAACGCAGAATAATCTCTCTGAAATCTGAATGCTAAAATATTAACATAGTTTCTAACATTCTTCCTTGTTATTAGTGATTACTTCAATTAGCTTACCTAGTATTTTGTTTTGTTGGTTAACTTGTTTGTTTCCAAGACAGTGTCTCATTATGTAGTTCTGACATGTCCTGGAACTCACTATGTAGACCAGGCTAGCCTTAAACTCACAGAGTTTAAACTGCCTGTCTCTGCCTCCTGAGTGCTGAGATTAAAGGCATGTGCCACCACACCCCAGATTAGTTACCTAGTGCTATAATAAAAATAAAAATGAATGCTATAACTTAAGTAAGATCTTTGGTCAGTTTGGGAAGTCTTTAAAAAGTAAAAATAAACATTAGTTGTGAATACTTAAACTTCCAGAAATAGCAATCAAATAGCCAGATTTCTATTTGTAATATCTAATTTATTTAATTATACATGCTTATTTTAAAATAACAATATATATATATAATACAATAATACAAAATATTGCTTTTCCCCATTCTCACATTGTAAGTAGCAATTCACTTCAGATTCTCCACAAGCATCTCTCGAATCAACATCTTCATGATATTTACACCTAGTTTCTTGAAGTAGATCTCCTTTGCCTGTATCTAAGTTGTCTGAGATACAGCACTTTAAAGATCTATGTCTGACACTCTTCCAGAGTTTGGACCAACATGTCCTCCTCATCCTTGACTTACCCTGAGGGTGCGTTTGTAATCCTCACCACAGAACCACTTGCTTATTGCTTTTGAAATAGCTCTTTGAAAGGCTGGTTGCAAATGTACTCTTGTAGTAGTGAGGGGGATGTTTCCCTGGAATAATGAGAAATCTCTCTGTCCTGCCTTTATAGAAAAAAGCACCCGCTCCCAATTCATTCAAGTAGGAGAAACCCAGAACTGCACAGAACTTGCCTTTCTGAGGACTATAAATGTGAGGAGCTACCAGAGGCTCACAGCGGCAGGAAATGGCAAGGTTACAGGGGTGTGGCAGAGGTCGAGGCCAGATTGTTAGGCAGTCAGGGATTGTGATGTTTCTTCAAGAGCAAATGAAAAAAGTTGGGAATGGTGTATCAAAAATTTTTGGGAAGAGGGAGAAAGAGAGAGAGAGAGAGAGAGGTGAGTGAGTCTCAATTCCCCAATGGGTTGGAGCTGGCCAGATACTAGAGAGGGTAGCCTTCTAAGTAAGAGTCTGAATGTGAATGTCATACCAGCTTGGAGCAGGTTCTCCTGGACAATGCCAACTGAGTCCTGGTTCTGTAAGGGGATTTGGGAGTTGTCTGAGAACATCAGGACTGTGAAGAAAAATGGGAACAAAGAACGATGTGCAGAATGGGCAGATTCTGGAGAAAGACTGGGCTGGTCAGCAATCTGTGAATGAAACGATAGAGAAATCCACCTAGCCTATCTTCAACAGGCTCCTTCCTCTTTCAAAACATATTACACTGAACTGTCAATTCTTGTTTTCTAGACTGCAAGGAAGACAAGGCAGTTAAGTCTGTCTAGGGAACTGTTGGACTGCTCGGAACCAGAATAGTCCTAAGGATATATGTGCTATATGAAAAACCGGAGAAGAGGATGCACAGAAAGAAGGGAGAACCAGACACCAGTGTCTATGGAAAGATGGATGGCAAAGGTGAACAAGCCAGGGAGCATGGGCAGGATCTGAGGGCAGTCAGAACCAAGAAGCTGAGACAATCAGGAAAGACTGAGGAGTGAGTTTTGGATGTTCTCAGCATTGATAAACATTTGGATACTAATGAGACTACAGGTGTCAGGGTGTCAAGAGTAGGAATTAAATCATACTTCCAATAACCAGAACAGAAATACTTATTTCCCTAGTTGCAGGGAAGACTTTAAGGCAGCAAGTCTCAAACTGTAGTCTTACCAGCAGCAGCTGTAATCTGCTGCAAAAATTCTCAGGTTCTATCCAGACCTACTAGATCAGAAATCTTGGAGGTTAGCTAGGCAGTCTCTGTGCTAACAAGTCTCTCTGGGGATTCAGGTACACAATGACGTTTAAGAAAAGTGCTTTTCAGGCTGGGGATGCAGCTCAGTTGGGAGAATGCTTGCCTAACATGTCCAAAGCCCTGAGTTTGGTCATTAGTATTATACAATCATGTGTTTGTACATGCCTCTTTGGGAAGTAGGAGGAGATTAAGGAGTTCCAGTTCTCTCTCTTCCATATAGGAAGTTGGAAACCAGACTGATGTGCTTGAGACCACCTCAAAAACAAACAAAAAACACCACTGTGATGGAGCACTACTGGATGGAACCCTCCTTCCTCCCTTTCTTTCCTTAAGACAGGGTCTCCACAGCCCAGGCTGCCCTTGCTACTCGGTTTTTAACTACATCTTTCTGTTTCTACCTCCTAAGAGCTCAAATTACAGATGTGTGCCACCACACCCAGCTTAAGTTTTTCCTTCTTTATTTTTTTGTTTTGTTTTTTGAGACAGGCTTTCTTTGTGAAACAGAGCCCTGGCTATCCTGGAACTCACTCTGACCAGGCTGGCCTTGAACTCAAGAGATCTACCTGCCTTTGCCTCCCAGGTGCTGAGATTAAAGGGAACATAACTACTTCCTGGCTGCTTAAGTTTTTTGTTTTTTAACCCTCTTACATCTGCTATACTAGTCAGTAGTGAGTACTGGCATCTATAAAAGTAGTGGGAAAGAAGGCTACTGGTTTGTCCCTGGCTGTGTGATCCTAGAGATTCCTTTGTTCTTCCAGCTTCAGTGTCACTTATTAAATAAAGAAAAAAAGTACTTACCTTATAAGTCATAAGGATCAGAGACAATGCTTAGCACATCCTAAGTGGTCAATTATGCTGGTTATTATTATCAATAAAGAAGATTCACAAAGCCCATTACTTCATGGAGTAGTTCGATTCCCAGTTAGGTTTTTCCAAAGTCATTATGTGTGTGTGATAAACTTACGTAACTCTTCCTGTTTTTAGCCTCTAAGAATTAACATGTCCCAAAGTTCTGGAAAGAGCCTTGAGGTCAAGGCCAATCCTACACTCTTTTTGCCTTGTTCAGAAACAGCCTTGCTGATCAGACAAGCTGTTTATACCCTGTTCAACATGTGACCAAGTGCCCAAACTCATAGCAGGCAAGTGGATGGTACAGTGGCTGATCCTTATAGAACGGTCAAACTGGGAAGTATGGGAGAGTAGTGACACCCAGTAGGGCTCTAGGTGGTAGAGGAATTCAATCATGGGTCAAAAAGGCCACCCAAATTAAAAATCAAAAAAACTCACAAAAACACTAGTACATATTTTATTTACTGGTGCTGGGATGAAACCTAGAGCCCCATGTATGCTATGCATACACTCTACCACTGAAAAACACCCTAGCCCAGCATGTTTTAGATGCAACTCCAAGGGTTCTAGAAGTTCATCTTATTTTCTCACCTGCCACAGATACCATAAATAGTACTTAAACACTCACCAAACCAGCAGTTAAGCAGAAGGAACAAAGGCTGCTCTTTGCCAAAACAAGAAAAAGAAAAAGCTGGGTATGCTGAGTTTTGGTGGCTACCACTTAGAGCTATACCAGTCTGAAGGGTCAAGTCTCGGTCAAGTGTTTCTTTCAGCTACAAACTATTTCCATTTTAAACAATTTTATACACATACACACACACCTGTATTTGCAATGTGAATATAGGTGTACAAGGAGGCATGATTTGAGCAAGCAGTATACATGACAAAAGCAGTATACACTCTCATTGCTAAGCAATCTCTCTAGTACCTGTTTTCAGTTTTGAGACTGGGTGTGTCTAAACTGGCCTCAAACTTACGATCCTCCTGCCTCAGCCTTCTGTGTTCTGGAATTAATAGGTGCCAGCATACCTGGTGGCTAGTACCTCTTTCATGACTGTGTATGTGAGATTCTTACTATGATACAGGCAGAGGTCAGTTTGGGATCATTTAGAGACCAGCCTGAAGGCACATTCAAAGAGTGGTCTTGGAACCTGAAACCAGAAGAAAAGCCATGTTGGAATCCTCACCTCTCATTCTTCCTTGGGAAGTAGCTCTTTAACGCACTCCAAGATCTCTGTTCCTTCCTACCTTAGCCCTAGGTTCTTGTGGTGTTGATGTGTCATCTCCAGCAAGGGGTTTAATGTATCTGGTTCAAATTCTACAGCATCCTTACTGTGTCAAAGAAGCACTTTACTTTGCAATGAACTAAGGATATATGCACAAATCACCAAACAAGAATACTGACCTGGTGTATTCTGGCAGGCCCTCCCTAAACAGATAGATGCCCTTGGCGTCTTTGCTCGAACCAATACCTTAAGCACTCTTTTTGGCCTTCCCCACCTGTCCAGAGCCCACAGTACCATTCCTCCTACTCTGAGCCACTCTCAGCCCTGCCCAAGCAAAGAGGCAGTTCCTCAGTACCTACCTGGAAAGGACTCAAGAGAGTACAACAACTATTAATGTGACTCCCTCAAGTTGTAGCACTGATGAGTTAACAAGTTGTTTACTTGCTACTTTATGGCTCCAAGATGTAGAGGTGTGGCTAGTATGTAGACATGCTTAACACCTACAGGTCTCACGAGTCACTACCTACCCCTTAGTTGAAATTCTTCTGTTTCTTGGTTGGTAGACAGATAAGAGTGAGGATCAAGCTTATTCTTATGTAAAATATGGGGAAACATGAAGAGGCCCTAGCTTAGGATGCATGAGTTCTGATGGTAACCATCCTGCAATACAGCAGGGGCCTTTCTAAGGCATAAGTAACTTCTCAGTAAAAGAATTGAGTGTTTTAGTTCCAGGAAGTTAGGATTCCATTTCAACACTATACACAAGATGACCAAGGCAGGCTTGCTACAGAAAAATTCTGCTCCAAAATGTTACAGTAATTAGCAATGTGATGAACACATGGTCGTTATGTTTTAGAGCACTGTGATAGTACTTTAATCAAGATGTTTCTGTTGCATGTACCAATAAGTCACTTCAGATTCCTGTTAAAAAAAAATCCAGGTGCATTCTAAGCATACCCTAAGGATAAATGAAAACCAAGGCAAGGATACATAACTGGATGAGGTGACCAGGGAAGTCCTCAGGCTTACCAAAGCCTCCTATCTCTCAGGATTGTTCACCACTGCCAACTCCTGCCTGGGGAAGTACCCAGGTCATCTCCTCTTTCCAGGTGGTGACTGATTTTTCTCCTTCATGCAAAAGCCTCAAGATACAGAATTATCATTGGTCATTTCAATTAGTTCATCCCTGGCTTTAACAACTAGCATGCTAGAGAAGAGTGAAGAGGGTGAAAAAAGAAAGGCCACTGAGGGTGCTGAGTCAGGCAGAGTCTCAACAGTGCCTTTAGAGATATCAGTTGCTACATCAGCTGCTTAGTTGTTGATGCTGAAACAAACCAGCAAAGAAGCCAGGTATGGAGGCTGTGTCTCTAATCCCTGACTTCGGGAGGCTGAAGCTGAACTACACAGTGAAACCTCATCTCAAACAGCTGAAAACAAAAGCTCTAGTAGTGTAAACAATTTACATCTCAAAAAAGCCTTAAGAGATACTGGAATCCAACTGGAAAAGACTGTTTTCTGTTTCATTGCACTTCACTGAATGTAGTTGACACCTGCTTTTCATGTAGGAATGATGAAGACAAGTCAAATTCCAATGCTGTACTTTCTCATTAGTATGTTGACTTAACAATCTGCTGGCTGATAACAATGGAATAGTAAGAATGAAGTTCAACTGCTTCCTTAGACTTAAAAACCCTGTCAGGGAATCATTTTTCAGATACATTGCATAGAGCCTGGAACACAGTGGGTGGGTGCTCAATGTTAGGTGAATCTTGTGCTAATTTTAAACAAGTGCAAGGATCTAACATACAATTGGTCTTATCACTTTGGATCCCTCTGCTGTATCTCACAGCAGACAGAGCGGAAAACAAAACCAATCTCAGGTTTGCTCTTTCCCCTTAGACATAGCTTACAAATACTGACATATTGACCTCAGAAGCACAAAATGCACAAAGAAATCACTAGAAAGTATTTTAACCCACTAGTTTAAATAGCCAAGAGCATTACAGATTTTTTTACTTTAAAACATGCAAAGGCAGGAGACACTCAGAATCACATTTTACTCTATGACCTTTATGTTGCTTTTCACTTAAAGTTTGGAGCAATGTGAAATGGATAGAAATACTTTGTTAAAAGAACAGAATAAGCCACAAGAGCACAAACACTATTTAAAACCTCGTGTCTATGTCTACACCCAAACACAAGGCTATGTCCAGTAGGGGATCATGTTCTGGAGTTTTGTAAAACAAGTGGAAATATTAGGAAGGGTCAATATATTTCAATAGGAGAGCCATAAATGCCCTGAAAGCAGGAAGTTGACACCATTTTAAATATAATTCATATATATATATATATATATTTAAAATCAAACACAATTAAATAGAATATGGTTTAAGTACATGAATACTTCAGATAACAGAGATGGTACATAGTACCAAAAACTTATACACAGCCTTTTTGCTTCTTCTGTTGAACAGTGTGCCTCTATACAATCAACATTGCAATGAAATAAATTTTCTGTTCATTCAAGACTTTCCCAAGAACAGAAATGATTTATAATTATATATGTGTGTATGTGTGTATGTATATACACACATACAATGTATATACACACATACATACACACATACACACATATATATTCTTTTGCAAATTCTGAGCAAAAGCAGTAACATCTAAGAAAACTCCCTTTCTCTCTAAACTGTTACACACAAGGAAGCACTGGCACTATGTGGCCAGGGAGTGTGCTTGCCAGCTAGGTGGCCCTGCCAATGGCTGTGCCACAGGTGCAAAGTCAACTAAGCAGAAGGGCAGCGAGTGAGTCTCTTACTGTCTGAAGACAGAAAGGGAAAAGGCAACTGCACATTTCCCACTCACAGTGAAGAATTGGGGAGACACTCAAAAGGGAGTGCTTCTGTCCCCACCTTATTAAAAAATAAAATCAAATTTGTGAATGTGTTCTAAGTACCACATGGGAAAAACTGGAGTGATCATTTTTTTTCCATGTATATTCTGAAGAGGGAATAAAGCATCTGGAACATAGAACTCCTATAGAGGAATGGGTCTTGATGCTCAAAGTAAACTGATTTTGCCCTTTTGTCAGCAGAGGAGAGACTAGCTTTAAGAATATATCATCTCAGGAGTGAAGGAAATGTGAACAGTGTATTCTGTCAGCGAAGAGAAGAATGCATCACTGAGGCTTGACACACGACTTGCCAGCTTTCTAAATTAATGGTTCTGTGAAGGAAGACTACAAAGGAATTGTCCTCTGCTCCACAGGCTGCTGGCCCACACGGCCACTTGTAGCTACTCACTCCGGGCAGGACTAACTCACCTGTGACCTCTAGGAGACAGGAACGAAGCACCTCTGTCATGCTTTCTGACACAGCTAGGGAAGGAATCTGCTGCAAGCATGTGTTCCCTGTCTACCCCAGTGAGTGTGGACATTGGAAAACTAAAGGTCTAGTAATGTCACCAACACCACTTTGTATCTCAGGACTCACTGTGTTACCATCATGTGTGTCATCTATGTCTACATTGAACAACCGCACTCGGACTGTCTCCCACTCTTTCCAGGAAACAACAGTGATCTAGCAGTGAAAAGAAATGCAGTGCTCCGTTTTCATCGGCTGTGTTGAGGAATCCAACCAAAGGGGAAAGTTCTTATTTTTTCAAAATCAGATTTCCTCATCTCTGGTTTTGAGTCATAGCTGGGGAAAAAAGAAGAAAAAGAAAAATGTAAGGTACATTCCTGTAGTAGGTGACATACTATCAGCACAGATGAAAAATGCCCAGTGCTTCCTGTGTGCCAGAGCTTAGGGCATAGCAGAGTACTTTCTTGTGAGGCTAAGTATTAATTATCCTCAGATGTTCCTGAGTTAACAGGCACTTAAAGAAGCTAAGAACTTGGTTTTTTCTGTTTAAACAATGGTTAGTAGAATGAAACCACTTTCTCTGTGTTTGTGTTCATGTATTTGAATGTGCACTTGTGTACACATCATGTAGAAACCAAAGGTGAACTGTGGGTGCCATTCTTCAGGGGCTCTCCACCTTGTGTCTTTGACACAGGGACTCTAACTGCCCTGGAGTTCAGCAATTAAATGATACAATGAACCCTAGGAATCTGCTTGTAATCACCAGGTTACAAATGAATGCCACTGCATCTGCTTTTTAATGTGGGTTCCAGGGATCGAACTCAAGTCCAAAGCACTTCACAATTGAGTGATCTCTATGTCTGTCAATGTTCTCATTTTTTAAAAGAAAATTATTTATTTATGTACATTGGTGTTTTACCTACATGTATGTTTGTGTACGGATCCCTTGGAAATGGAATTACAAACAGTTGTGAGCTGTCACATGGGTGCTGGGAATAGAACCTGGGTCCTCTGGAAGAACAGCCAGTGCTTTTAACTGCGGAGCCATCTCTCCAGCCTGATTTTTTTTTTTTGACAAGGTTCTACTTGTAGGACTCACTCAACCCTAGTGAACCTGGCAAACAGGCTACGAAGACCAAATCATCTGTATGGGTTCATGTCTACTCACATTCATGGCCATGGGATGAGAATTAGAAAAAGATTTTCTGAGGTTCTTCTCCCCCAGTATTTCTGATCTATCACTGAAGGAGGAAAGACCTTGCAAAAGGTTGTGCATACTACTACCTAAAATCAAATCCAAAGGCAGGGAGGGTAGGTTCCACCATAGAGCATTCAGGAGGCCCTGAGAAGCTCGTTTCTCTCTTTCTCCCTCTCTTCTTACACACACACACACACACACACACACACACACACACACACACGCACACACCTGCCTCCCTCCCTGTGTCCCCAGTTTTTCTGGTTTCTTATTTTGTGCCATACCAGTGCACTACTTATTCTGAAAGAAAGTAAAGGCAGCTTAACACCTTTGAGCAAAGGCCTAGTAAGCTCAGTTCTCTTTTCTACACCTCCCCAACTTGCATATTTTTTTATCCTAATAAATAAAAGCAAATGGCAATAAAATATGAGCACACAATGCTCAAATGAAGAGCCTGAATTGTAAACATCTAGGTTCCAAATGCTTTCTAAACATTTCCTTATCTTCCTACATTTGATCATCAGCACAATCAGATAGATACCTTTAAATCGATCTTTAATATTTTGAATTTTGACAGAAATTACCACTCTTACACAAAAAAGAGACTGTACTTTAGAAGAGTGAACGGTCCAGGTGGAGGTGGCTCACGCCTTTAATCCCAGTACTTGGGAGGCAGAGGCACGTGGATTTCTGAGTTCAAGGCCAGCCTGGTCTACAGAGTGAGTTCCAGGACAGCCGGGGCTACACAGAGAAACCCTGTCTCGAAAAACCTAAAAAAGGAAAAAAAAAAAAAAAAAAAAAAAGAAGAGTGAATGGGACTTTGATCTGAGCCAGCTCAGTAAGCAGTTCAGTTTTAACAAGCTCTGGCTTTAAGACTGCTGAGAAGGCCAGCTAACAACTGGCAGGGCATGATGGATGCTGGACCTATATCAAATTCAAAACATCCAAGCTGCTGAGGACATCATAGGATGCTTTCCTAGGCCAGGATACATACAGTTTAGGGAAGAACACTAATTTAGTATGCTTGAGACCCCGTGCTTAATAAAGCAAAGGACCCTTATAAATATATTTTCCAAGATTTCTTTTTGCTTAAATGTAAAGTACAGGAATAGCTGAAAATGTTCACACACAACCCCCTCCCCCAAACCCCAAAATGAGTTCAGTTGGATGTGGTGGCTCATGAATATAATCCTCATGCTTAAGTTAGAAGAGTATTATGAGTTCAAGGATAGCCTGGGCTACAGAGAGAGACTCTGCCTCGAAAAATTCATCCAGGAAGTGTCGAAAAATTTTCAATTAGAAAAAAATAAAAAACCCTTGTTGGATTGCTTGTCTTGTTTTTAGATAGAGTATTATTATGTGGTCAGGCATTCTTTGAGCTCCCTATATATAGCACAGGCTGGTTTTAAATTCATGATCTTCCACCTTCAGGTTCCTGAGAACTAAGATTATAGGTTCTACACACCTGGTTTAAAAGAACCTTCTTAGGATTGATTTCAGTTGTTTGGTCACTAGGAATGAATTCTCTCAGGTTTTGTTTGGCTTATAGAAATCCCTTCATTTTAACTTCATTTATCAAAAGATACCTTCATGTTTGACTTTTACTTATTAGGCAATTTTAAAACACTGGATCTTCTGGTTTGGTTAAGTTTTGACAAGATGATTGCTGTTCTTATCTGTACATGTAATACACCTCCAGCTATTCTAAATATCCTTTTTATTACTGGAATACAGAATTTGTGTTATGTGTTCTAGTATTTTTTTACATTTATATTGCTTCTGTATATATATATTTACAGTTATCATTAAATCTGGAACTTTTTAATCATGTCCTCATGTATTTTTTAATTAATTTTTTTTCTGCATTTGTGTCTCAAATATTTGTTAGATGGTATCACATCATCCAATAGCATTATTTTTATTTATTTATATTTTTATATTTCCAGTCTTTTTCTGTTTGTCTTCATGCAGGAGTTTACATGCTTTTCAGGGAATTTTTTCTTGTAGCTCCTAAATGGCAAATGATTCCATTCAGGGTTATTTTCCACCTCTAATATGGTTTCTTATTTCAAGAACTTTGATTTTTTTTTTTTTTTTTTTTTTGGTTTTTTCGAGACAGGGTTTCTCTGTATAGCCCTGGCTGTCCTGGAACTCACTCTGTAGACCAGGCTGGCCTCGAACTCAGAAATCCGCCTGCCTCTGCCTCCCAAGTGCTGGGATTAAAGGCGTGCGCCACCACCGCCCGGCTAAGAACTTTGATTTTTATAACCTATCTTCTATTTCTCCCCATTAAATTGTTTGCCTTGACATTCTTCACTTGATCTTAGCCAAAAGGCAGAGAAGCCTTTTTGACATTCTTTTTGTTTGTTTGTTTGTTTGTTTGCTTTTCAAGACAGGGTTTCTCTGTGTAGCCCTGGCTGTCCTGGAACTCAATCTGTAGACCAGGCTGGCCTCGAACTCAGAAATCCACCTGCCTCTGCCTCCCAGGTGCTGGGATTAAAGGCGTGCCCCACCATGCCCAGCTTGCCTTGACATTCTTATAAAATTTTATTCCATATTGTATTTTTTTTGAGTCTGTATGCCCCTGTGCAGGTGGTGAATCTGCTACAACAGGCTGTGGAGCTCAGGACAACTTTGTCACTCAGTTGTTACTTAGAGATTAGCCTAATCCCATACAGTTGTTAGAGATCTGTCTGATCCTTCCAAACTACTTTTAAATTTTGTTGAGGTCTAATAGGGCTCACTTAGCTCAAGTATTAAGACACAAGTTCCCACTGTTTTGTATCCTTTGTGCTATTACTGTGGCCAGAAGAAACATCAACTACTCCTAGCCCTGTCTTTCAGGCATCGTTTGGCATGTAACTTTTTGAGGGTTGTCTTTAGAGATAAGCATTTTCTTCTACATCCATGCAGATTGGTTTCTGCCCAGGCCAATGACTTGAGACCCTCCTCAAGTTCTCTGTACCTTTTATTTTCTGGAGTATCTTCTTTTCTGATGTTCTGTCTCAACTGCTATAAATAACTGCATCAAGCTTTTCCTCTCTAAACTTTCCTTTTGATTTCTCAGTTCAGCAAATTTCCTGGGATCTGTTCAGATTTGCCTTCTCTATTTCAGAAACCAATTCTCAACAGTGGGCTAGGGCTCACTTCAATCCTACTCCTTTCAGGGATTACAGTCCCATATGCTCAATGTCCACGATCTAGAAACAGTTTGCACTTAGTTCATCAGCCTTGCAGTGCCTTATGATAAGAAAGGTACTTTCTATAGTAGTTAGTTCTTCAGAGGCAAATACAGACAGATCCTAATGATGTGTGTGTGTGTGTGTGTGTGTGTGTGTGTGTGTGTGTGTGTGTGAGAGGAAGAGAGAGAGAGAGAGAGAGAGAGAGAGAGAGAGAATGTGCAGGTATCTGAGGAGACAACAGGCATCAAATCTAGGTGTTATAGATGGTCATGGATGCAGGGAACGAAAATCTGGTCCTGTGTAAAAGCAATATGCACTCTTAACTGCAGAATCCTAATTCCAGTCCTCTTTTTTTATTACTAAATACATGAAGTGTGTGTGTGTGTGTGTGTGTGTGTGTGTGTGTGTGTGTATGCATGCATGCTTGTTGATTTATTTTACAAAAGCTAGATCAAGGGCGGAAATACAGTTCAGTTGTTAAAAGTGTTTGCCTAACATTCACAAAGCCCAAGGGTCCCTCCTCAGCACTGTACAAACTAGTTGTCATGGCACATCTTATAATTCCAGCAGTTAGGAGGTAGAAGTGGGAGGATCAGAAGGTCCAGGTGAACTGGCCACAAGATTTTGAGGCTAGCCCAGGCTACATTGCGACCCTGTCTCAAGCCAACACCACCAACAAAAGGCTAGGTCAGAATAGAAGTAACCCTTACCTTTGTAGACTTCTCTAGTGGTTGATCATGGTGTGCCTGCTGCATAACATCACTTACTATCATTTTTGCAATCTTCCAAGCTAGCTCTTCTTGGGCCTGAAAGAAGTAATTCAAACTGTTGATAATAATCACTGGTCAGGAGGATTAAAATACATATAGTTGGACATCTAACCATGCTTACCACTGGATAAAAAGCACCTTCCAATGTGTCCAAGAATCTGGGTATCTCTGACTATGATATATAAATATGACATTCAGTGTCTTTCAGGGTCAGCTACTGAGTAAGTAGCCAACATCACAACTACTTTCTATGTTTGATGGTCAAACAGAAAACACTTTTTTTCCCCACTCTCATCTCTCAATGTACTTAACCAATCCAAAGCAAGCTTCCTCAAACAAAAATGACAAGGAAGCATCTCAACTTTTGTCTCTGCACTCATGATCTGGTGTGGTGATGGAAACCTGAGCCTAGATTTATGTCTCAGTGGTCATAGTCTCTGGATTGAAGATACTGTTCACACCAAGCATAGACTAAATGTAAAAGAACACGGATATGATCTGCACTATAAGGAAACCAAAAGAGGAGAACATGGAGTCTTCCTTAGACAAGGGTAGGCCTTTTGCTTCTATGAGAATTTACGAAAGACTTACCTCATCAGTATTTCCTTGCACCCACTTCTTCATAGCTTGTGAGAACATGAATCCTAGTAAAGAAAGCCAAAATGAATATGGAATTCAAGTGTAATCTTACATTACACATGTTTTTAGGAGATGCCACTTAGACATGCATTGCTTCTATAACAGATGTTTATAACTCTGTAAAAACTGTGATTTAAAAATGCTTCTGAAGAGCTGTTTCAGAGGTCTGGAGTTTTCTTCTACTTTTCTTACCAGATGAAGAGGTTAATGTTAGACTTGTAGTAAACATTGAAAACAAACAAACAAACAAACACCTTAATCAACATAATGTTTTGGTATAAGAATCTAACACATTAGGAGACTGATAGATGTATTTGTTTTCCTCTTCAGTCTAAAGGATTCCTTCGAATATTTCCTTTCTTTAAATAAACATTTTATATATTCCTTTTTTTGTTGTTTTGTTTTTTTCGAGACAGGGTTTCTCTGTATAGCTCTGGCTATCCCGGAACTCACTCTGTAGACCAGGCTGGCCTGGAACTCAGAAATCCGATGCCTCTGCCTCCCAGGTACTGGGATTAAAGGCATGCACCACCACTGCCCAACTTATTCATTTATTTTTAAAGTAAGGAAATATTCATTCATTCATTCTTTCTTTCATTCATTTATTGATTGATTGGGGTTGGTGGGAAAGTGTAAGTGTAGAGATCAGAGGACAACTTAGAGAAATGGTTCTTTCCTTCAGCATGTGTGACCTGAGAACTGAACAAACGGTGTCATGTTTGGCACAAATGCCTTCACTCCCTGAACCATTTCTTAAGCCCCAGTAGATTAATTCTTAAGGTTCATTAACAGAGATGAGCCTAGACATAGCGTTTACGAAAAATAAAAAATACAGATCTTTTTCCTTCGATACTTTTTATCACTGAAGGTTTTTCTTAAAAGAAAAAAATTGCTAGGCAGTGGTGGTACACAGCTTTAATCTCAGCACTTGGCTGAGGCAGATAGGTTTGAGTTTAAGGCTAGCCTGGTCTACATACACAGTGACATCCAAGACATCCAGAGCTACAAAAGAAAGACCCTGTCTAAAAAAAAAAAAAACAACAAAACAGATTTACTTATTTGTTATTATTTGTTTGTGCATGTGAGTGAAGAATTTCATTGAAGCCAGAAGCCCTGGATCCCCTGGAGATGAAGTTAGTGGTGGTTTTGAACCACCACATGTGGATGCTGGAAGCCAGATGCCAGTCTCCCACAAGCAGCAAGAACTCTTAAGAGTATTCTCTCTAGTACTCACTTTAAGGTTTTCAGTACTAGTCTAATCATCAGTTATTGCCTAGCAGAGGCAGTAAGGCCATAATACTAAACTCTCACATGGCTGCTGAATTACATACCTTCTACCCTACTCTTCTGTTAGGCTCATTTGCAGACATATGCAGTGAGTAGTCCCCTTTGCTGACACTTTCCAGTACTCATGGATTTGGCTCCTTTCCTACCACTTCTTCAGGATAATACTGCCAACCTCCTTTATTAATCCATTTTCTCTGATGCATCTTATCCCTTCCCATGGCTTTAAACTTCCTATATGTCAACAATGAAGAACCTCCTCTGTTTGCTACAAATCTATACTTCTAATAGGCATTTCAGATGTAACATACTCTAACCAAGCTTATGTGCCTCCCACTGAACCTTATTTGTTTCTCCTCTACTGTCTCTCTTTTATTTAATCCCATGATAAGATCCTTGTCTAGTATGTAGGAGCCTTTGGAGTCACTGCAATAATATTAACCAGAAACAAACAACACAAACACCTTCTTCATTCACATATGAAATCTGCCACCCAACTTCACCTGAGACTCCAACCTTGTCTAGGCTCTTCCTTACAATTCGTATCTCAATCAAATTCCATTCTCCTTAGAACCAGTCTGCAGACTGATAATCTTCTTGATAGCCACCTCTCTTCCAGCACTATTTCCTTCAAATTTTACCACCAAAGAAATGATCCTTGTCATTAGTCAGCTCTGAAACTCAGTACCTACTAGTTAGGAGTTTAATTTCCTTAACGAGGCATAGACGGTCTCTCCGAAGACAGACACAGGAGGGGCACCAGTGAAGGGACACACACTCACATCTTTCTGTAATTCTTTCTTGTTATTATTTCAAGATTTATTATTGTTGGTGTTGTTTTGAGACAGGCTTTCTCTGTGTGGCCCTGGCTGTCTTGGAACTTGCTTTGTAGACAAGGCTGGTCTTGAGCTCAGAGAACCACCTGCTTCTGCTTCCCAAGTAATGGGACTACAGGTATGAGCCACCATATCTAGGTATTTTTATTATTTTTAAATTGTGTGTGTGTGTGTCCACAAAAGTGTCAGATCTCCTGGAGCTGGAGTTAGAGATGGTTGTGAGACACCTGCCTTTGAATGCTGGAACCAAACTTGAGTCCTCTACAAAGGCAGAAAGTGTCTTTCTAAGCCATCTCTCTAGCCACTTGCTATTTTTTTAAAATATAACTTCTCAACTTACTTTGTTTGTCCTGAAATAAAAGTTCGCATAGTCTCACAAACCTCTAAATATACACAAACCTTTTTTAAAAATTAAAAACATACTTTATTACTAATTATATTAATGCTATTACTACCACTACCAGTGAGGGGCACAAATGTTCTATGACCCAAGTATAGAGATCAGAGAGCAGTTCTGTGGAGCTAGCATGCATTCTGGGGATTGAACTCAGCCTGCCATGGCAAGCATCTTTACTCACTGAGCCAAGTTGCTGGCAATTTTCTCAAAACTAAATCTTTTTCTCTGTGCTCTTATGAGGTCTTTTACTATGTGTTGTAATGCTAAATACTAGACCCCAAGGCCTGGTTGCCCCTAGAGAATCAGCACATAGACTCAAGTGACACAGTGTAACCTCGTCCCCTAAGTTATCCCTGATTGATGAATAAAATTGCCTACAGTCTATAGCTGGGCAGAAGAGAGATAAGCAGAGTTTTTGGTTTCCGGGCTTGGGATCAGAGGCAGGAGACCACCAGAGGAGAGAGAGAGAAGATGGAGAGAGGACAAGATGACATGGGGCAGGAATCATGAAAACATGGCCATGAGGGCTGGCCAACTGGAGTTAAGAGTTACCCAGAGGGAACATGACAAGTTCTAACTCAGGGGTATGGATAGAGAAGTAAATTCTAATAGCTTAGAGGGTAGCTAACTGACTAGCTCTAGTGCTATAGTCTTATTATAAATATAAAGGTTTTGTGTCTTTTATCTGGGAACTGAATAATCAAAGATGGGGCAGATCCTCTATTGAGATTATACATTTACTATAACAGTGCACTGTTCACCAGAGTTTCAAAAGCCAAATCAGAATTGCTGGCCAATAAATGACAAAAACTCAAAGGGAGTTGAATGATAAAAACTCTTGCCGGAGATATTCTGAGTCAAAACTCTAGAGATGCTATTTGTGAAGATCCTGTTAACTGTCAAACCTGACTGAATCTAGAATTCAAGGGAAGTCCTGCCCAGTGAGGGGAGGGGGGGCACCACTCTCTGGCTGGGGTTCTGGACTGTACAAATGAGGAAAGGGAACTAAGTAACTGCATGTGGTATCCTTCCTCCTCCTGGCTGTGGATCTGAAGTGGCCAGTTGCTCCAAGCTCCTGCCTCAAGCTCCCTGCCTTGATGGACTGTACCCTTGCTTGGGAGAAGAATAAGCCCTTTCTCCCTTTAGGTGTTTTGATAGATTACTTTATAAGACAACAAACCATTAATCTGCTGTGATTGCTAAAACCACAGCCTCCTTAGTTTCCAGTTTCTTCATTTATAGGAGTAAGCATATACACAGATGCATCATCTAAACTCTATGAGCTTAAAAATTCTAGTAAGTATCCACTATTAAAGTCTGAGCAGGGAGGAAGGACTTCTTTTGAGTATCTGTAATAAAAAAGGCTATGCAGATAAGAAAACTTACTTATCTGTGCAAAAGGCAACCTAGTTTTAAAAAATGACTTTGTTTTGAAATAAATATACTTTCTAATTTTATCAGTCAAATAATTACCAATTAAAATTTAAAATTAATTCATCAACAAATGTCGATTAATATCTGCTGCACACAATTTTAGAAACAAGGAATATATTGCCAAATAAAGGTTAAGACAACACCATTGAGTTCTCAGTGCTGATGCTGTAGTTACACAGGAGTAAGTATACAACAGTAAGCTGATGGTTTATGCAGGCAAGGAAAGCTTTTCTGAAGAGAGAAAACTGAGATGAGGAGGAGGCAATCACTGCACACAGTCCATAGCAGGGCAACTACAAAAGGCCACATGAAGGCAGAAACATCAGAACTGCAAAGGATAGCTCATTTAGAGCTTGGCTTGTGAAAAAAAGGAATAGTTCAAAGTAGAAGCCAGAAGAGGGCAGTCATGAGTTACAACAGGAAGGTCAGACTTTATTTCAAGTGCAGTAGGTTGCCCCAGGAAGGAATAGGTGGGATGATGAAGCAGTAAAATGCACAGACACCTCAACCATGCTGCATTCTCTAGTTCAGTCTTCAGTGATTGCTTCACAGTGGAGATAAGGGGGATGAAGTGTAAAATTGCATGCTTAATTGCTACTCAACTTCCTGAAGATCTTTCCAAGTGGTATTTTAATATATAATTTCAATATTATGGAGAGTCTCAAATTTTGGCCTGGAACTCACCACTGTAGACCAGGCTAGCCTCAAACTCAGAGATCCCCCTACACCTTTGCCTCTGCTTCCCAAATGTTGGGATTAAAGGAGTGCGCCACCATACCAACATGAAGAGCCTTTGAACAATACCATATATAACAAGTATTTCCAACCAAATGTATAATTTCCAGTTTACAAGAAATAACAAGGAGAATACACTGAGTAGCATAAAGAGGTGAAGAATTCTGGGATTAGCCTGATATATTTAACAGGTCAGAGGCCTAAGAAAGAAAACAAGTCAAGAAAACCTGACAGACCACATTCTTTTATTTATAGCTCTGGCATTTAGCATGTTTAGTATTCAGGATGAATATTCAGGAAGTATTTTCTGAGTGTAACACAATCAATTTCTATGCTCTTGTATCCCCAAAGCATAAGTGACTTAAAGAGCCATCTTGACAACCAAAGGAAGTAGCAGTGGATACTCATGTATACACAGTTTGTTGTACATACAAACTATCTAATTTCCTAGTCATCATTTCATGTAATATATCTCGATTAAAAATTCAAGTAACCAGATGGAGAGTTGGATTAGAGGTTACAAGCACTTGTTGCTCTTGCAGAGGACCTGGGTTCAGTTCTCAGCACCACATGGTGGTTCACAATCATCTGGAATTCCAATTTCAAAACTCGCAACTCTGTTCTGCCCTCCATAAAGCACCAGGCATGCACATGGTACATATACACACATGTTGGGAGCCGACTCCTAGCAAAAAGCGGCTATTATCTTTGCAGCTATCTCAGGCCATATACCTCGACAAGAGACTTGTTTTCAACAGCCTACAACAGCTGAACACACTCTAATAAACATCTTGTTTTTCTCCCATATCTTGTTTTGTTGTTTAGTGCACAACTACAAGGCACACGTGGTAAAGTGTCTTCAGCTATGTTCCCCTGCTTATGCTTATATATACCCATGATTTCCTTTCAGTAAACAAGACTTAATCAGACCCTCTGTCTTGTCTCCATTCTTCAGGACTCTTGCCCCTCCATCCCTACTCTCTCTCTTGCTAGACCCTGACCCACAGACCAGAACAACAGCTCGGGCCACAACACACACGTGCAAATTCAAACAAAAACCCATAAATATCTTAATGGATAGAACTGCTGACAGAGATGTAATCCTGTTGCCTGTTTTTCTACAACACAAATCAAACTGCTCTTCTACTATGTGCCTAACTTATAAGCACCACCATTCATGGCTTAGGTGCTGACAAGATCAACTGCTATGTTCTATTTCCAAAATGTTGCAGAATATTTTATCACACTGTGAGATTGTGTTGTTTACTGAAAAACAAAAAAACAAAAAACAACCCTGTTTCTAGTTGTAATGAGGCTCAGCTCTTGGCACTTATTATATCACCCCCTGGCTGGAATACAGACACACCCTTAGTATACACTTTTAATCCCAAAGTAAGTTCATTTGTAGAAGAAAGCAGCTATGTTTGAAAAAGTGATGTCTAATTGAGTGGAAGACAAATGACAAATCAGAAAGATCTGACAGAATAGGATGTGCCCAACTCTCTTGAGTTGAACCTCTGAACCTGTAAGTCAGCCCCAATTAAATGTTGTCCTTTATAAGACTTGCCTTGGTCATGCTGTCTGTTCACAGCAGTAAAACCCTAACTAAGACAATGTGATATACTCCAATTCAGC
This sequence comes from Mastomys natalensis, assembly GCA_021653895.1. NCBI lineage: Eukaryota > Metazoa > Chordata > Mammalia > Rodentia > Muridae > Mastomys > Mastomys natalensis. The sequence goes on from JAJTUV010000337.1 coordinate 254,448, forward strand.
CCTCTATATATTCCTTCAACTGAGGTGCTGCTGGACCGAAACCTCTCTCCTGGAATCTTGGCCCACCCTAAGCTGAAGTTAACTTTCCTGAAGATTACTTTTCAAAGACTACTACCCACTTCTCTGATAATCCCTTACCCTGCATTTTATGCTTATAGCTAAGTATTAACCATGTGTATAGGCTGTGTTTACAGTCCTTCACTGTCACATAAGTTACACAGAGATCACAGCTAAACAGAAAACAGAATGCCTGTTTCTTCCTATGCCTGAGAGTGCCATAGGCACAGTAGATACTTCATTAGTTTTCAGAATAAATGACATGAAAAGACTAAATAATTAGAATGAGTAGAGATAAAGATGAACTCAAAAATCACTTTTTGGGCTATGGGCACAGTTCAGTGGTAAAACAATGCTTAACATGTACCAGAAACTGGGTGTAATCCCTGGCATTCAGAAAAAAATAATGGGCTACATTTTTCTTTACTCTCTACACTCTTTTCGGCAGAATACCTTAGACATCTTTGATGAAACAGGAAATAAGCTGATTATTTGGGTAAATAAAGTCAACTAGAAAACAGACTCTCTTGTTCTTTATTACTTGAATAACTTTGGCGTTTTTTTCTTTGAAAATGTATTTTTGAAAAGAGTAGATCATGAATCAAATAGCAGTAAAATTCTTTACCACGCCTTTAATCCTAGCACTTGGGAGGCAGAGGCAGGCGGATTCCTGAGTTCGAGGCCAGCCTGGTCTACAGAGTGAGTTCCAGGACAGCCAGGACTACACAGAGAAACCCTGTCTCGAAAAACCTAAAAAAAAAAAAAAATTCTTTATCAAAATATAACTGCATTAAGGAACTGGAGATAGCTCAGCGAGTGAAGCTCTTGCAGTGCAAGTGTGAGAACCTGAGTCCCATCCTCAGCACCCATATGATAACCAGGTGTGCTACTGTGTGAATGCAATCCTAATGGTAAACTAGAGAGGAGGGGGAAGATACCCACACTCATTTCTAAACATTACACATGCACGCACGCGCGCGCACACACACACACACACACACCCCACATTAAGAAGAGAAAACAACAAACCAAATTTAAAAATAGGGAAAGCAGTGCTATTAAATCCAAAAGGAAAAGTAACAACAGCTTCTATTTTAAACCTAATAAATTGGGCATTTTCTTTTTACAAAGTTAGTATTATTTACTTAATACAGTACAGTTGATCCAACCATGATGACAAGATGTCATCTGAATGGATTCATATTTGTTCCCAAAATTTTCCTGTGTGAATCAATTGTTTGGAACTCGAATCAGTCATAAAGAATGTATTTTTATGAAAAAACTCTTGAAAGAATAGCCAGGTGTGGTGGTGCACATGCACCTTTAATGTCAGTACTGAGCAGGCTAAGGCAGATGCATGTCTGAGTTCTAGGCCAGCTAGGGCTATAAGGAAAAAAAAGGTGCGGGGGGAGGTGCGGGGGAACTGAGTGGAAACAGACAAACTTGAGGGGCTGAGGAGGGGGCTCAGTGAGCTAAGTGCTCAAGGTACTCAGAACCCAGCTCCTACATAAACAGTCAGGTCTAGCAGTATACCCCTGGAAACTTCCTGCTGGGCATAAGGTGGTGGAGATGGCTGGGCTGGGAGGGATTAGCCAGCTAGCCTAGCTGAAAGGCAAGTTTCCAGTTTTATTAGAGACCCTGTTTCAAACAGTAAGGTGAAGAAATCACTAAGGAAAACACTCCTACATCAATCTGGCTTCCACTCCTGCCTGTGTGGGTGAGTGAACATAAGTTCATCTACCACATACACACAAAACAAAAAAAACAAAAAAAAAAAAAGAAGAAAGGTCTTAGTATAAGTCTTAAGGCTTCACCAAGCCACACTTCTTTTACAGACCATTAGACAAAGGCTTCAGATTTTAACTTATTATCTTCCATACATATTTCATAATAATTTTCAGTCACTGAGGAAATTTAATAAACTAAAGAGTTACAAGATCAGCTACAAGGCCAACCTGGACTCTCCTACTGCTATGCTTTCTGTAGTGGCAAAGTCAAGTTCAATAACTTTTTATTCAAAGGAAGAGATTTTTGTAGAGGTACACAAATTCCTCATATGCAGGTGTATCTAAAAACACAGAGTAAAAACATGGTAGTTACAACCACTTTAAACCTTCTAATAGTCCTTCACTTATAGTTAGTATCTAATGTGAGCAAAAGCTTAATATGAAAAATAAAAAACTACATACAACCTTTTGATTTCTTCACATCAGGTTCAGGCTCAGACTCTCGGATGAACTGCCCCAAGTCACTAACTCTCCCAAAGGACATCTTCCTAAACACAATGAAAACACAAATATCATTTCTAAAATTCAAAGTTAAATATATATCTAAAGCTCAAAAGCTGGAGCTACAGCTCATAATGATTCAAGTTATTCAAAGTGAGGATTATTTGAAATAGAGCCTCTTTTCATAGAGACTGAAAGACTCTAAGTCAATGGAATCCCTTTAAAACACTAAAAAGCAAAAAAAAAAACACTAAAAAGGTTTATGAAACATAACAATAGGTGATTTACAGTTGTAAAATTCGTACAGAGAATAGGCACAAGATTAGCCAAGACAATTTTGCAAAAGAAGAAATAAAAAAGTCTGATTTGCTCTACATAATCAGAAAGATGACAAATCCAGGATGGAACTGTAGTTCTGTACTACAGTGTATGCCAGCACAGGTGAGGCCCCAGGTCCAATCCGAAATACTAAAGACCAAACAAAACTTAACCAACCAAACCCCTCCCCTAAACTCATGAATGAAGTCACTAAGCAGAACACAGTATACTATTATTGTAGAAAGTGAGCAGTGGACAGTGCTGTGACAGAGTTTACAGCGATGACCTGAGCAGGGAGGGGAGAACACCACTTTTGAGTGATTACAGCGGACAACAAGCTATGTGTGCTTACTGCAACAAGCTCATTTTTTATCTAAAAACGAAACAAACAAACAAACAGAAACAGCAAAGCTATCTGTTTGTAATTACAATTTAAAAGAAGAGAAGAATGTGTTCTGGTACCGATGTATTCTTTTACTTTGGAAAAGGGGTCTTATTTTACAGATACGCTTTCTAGGCATTCTCTTATATATCTTATATCTTATATATGCCATGTATGTATATCAGTATACCAACAGACACAAAGGTATTTGCCTTGGGAAAAACTTATGTACATTTTTATATAAAAAATACTAAATTCAACATTTTGCAACTGAGACTCCTGGGAATTTTTTTTTTTTTTGGTGAGACAGGGTCTCTATGTAGCCCTGGCTGTCCTGGAACTTGCTAAACTTGCTAGAGAGAGAATATCTGCCTGCCTCTGCTGTAACTAAAGGCATGAGCCATCAGCTACCAATTGACTTTCTTAAGTCAGGTTCTAAGTAAATGAACAATTCCACAATATTAAATTTCATCTTCAAGAAAAAGCTCATGTGGACTTTGTTCAGGGATGTGTGTGTGTGTGTACACATGTGTATGTATGGAAGCCAGAGGCTGATTTCAGGTGTTTTTGTCAATCATTCCCCACTGTATCTGCTAATGTCTTAAATTTGTATCCAGTGTATTTATATATGTAGTTGGGAAGTGGGAGGCTCATACAATATGACACCTGATTTAGGCCAAAGGAAAACTCACAGAAGTCAATTATCTCCTACCATGTGGGTCTCAGGGATTGAACTCAAGTAGTCAGGCTTAGCAGCATTGCCTTTACCCACTGAGCCAACTGGCCCCATCCACCTTACTTTTTGATCCAGGCCTCAAAACTGAACAGAACCCTGCTTGAGTTTGCTGATTCAGTTAGACTGGATGGCCAATGTGCCCCAGGGATCCTTTTGTTTCTCCAGTCTGAAATGAAAACCATCCTATGCGTGGCTTTTTTTATGTAGGTATGTGGACTCAGGTCCACACACTTGCACAGGAAGCACTTCATCTACCATTTTTAAAAGACCACTATGATTGCTAAACATGACTTAAAAGCTAGAGAGGCAAGATGACTTGGTAAATAAAGGTACTTTTAGCAGCAAGCCTAGAAACCAGAATTCAAACCCATATACCAGTGAAAAGACAAAACAAACTCAACAAAGTGATATTTTAACCTCCACATCTGTATCATGACATGTGTGACCACATATGCACAGTCACACACACACAAAAAGTTATTGCAAAGTTGACACAGACAATGTGAACTTTCAAAGTGTGATTAAAGTTTTTGTTTTCCTTCAAGGTTTTTCCTAGACTTCTCAGTTATCCAAATGCCACTGTTAATTTCTGACAAAAGCATTAAGGCATGGTGAAATCCCTTTTGAAAACTGCTAAGATCAAGGACAGAACAGGGTAAGTAATCAAATCTATATATGTTTATATGTTCATCAAACACTCCAAGGGTAGGGGTAATATACATACACAGAGTTCATACAGTCATCAAATATACTTAAGAAGGAACTCACTTTATAATATATTTCAGAAAGTGAAGCATCTTATTGTCGTTTCACTCTAGGCTCAAAAGAACAACCAAGTTCATTCTCAAATACAAAGAAATAACTCAGTTCCTTAAGTATTAACTATGCAACACTCAAGTAATCTCAGCATCTTTTTTTTTTAATTTTTTTTACTTTTTTTGTTCCTATTTTTAATTTTAAGATCAAGACTTTTAAAAAGCTAAAACGGCCAGACATGGTGGCACATACCTATAATCCCTGCCTTTGGGAAGCTGAGGCTGGCAGATCTCTATGAGTCTCGTCTATGTACTGAATTCCAGACCAGTTAAGACTACATAGTGAGACCTTTCTCAAAATAAATAAGTGAACAAATAAAACAGGTAAAATGTAAACCAGATGGAATGCATCCAGCAGAGAGCTGAGACTGCAATATGTAACTATAACATCATCAATCTGGGACACAGGAGTGGAGTGCTGATGGAATGGTGTGCATCCAGTGCTTCCTAGACATCAGACACTATTTTAAATGCTTTTCATGCATTACTTCATTTATGTCCTCAGTGAGTTGGAGTGTTACATCTGAGTCACTAGAAGACTGAGTAGCATGCCTATACACAGACAGAACTGAGAACTCAAGAAGCCCTCCGTGGCCCTCCTTTAAAAATACTTTTTTTTGGTAAATGTATTGTTGTTATACATGTGCCTGGTCTATGTGTGGATTCAGCTTTGCATTTGCCACAGCATGCATGGGAGGTCAGATGAAAACTCTGGGAAGATGATTCCCTCCTTCCACCATGGTTCCAGGAACTGACTCAACTCAGGTCTTCAGGTCTGCTGGTCCCAGAGCCATCCTTTTTGTTTTGTTTGCTTTGTTTTGTTTTTTCAGACAGGATCTCACTGTGTAATGTTGGCTGGCCTAGAATTCACTACGGAGACCAAACTGGCCTTGAATTTACAAAGATCTGTTTGTCTTGGTCTCTTGAGTGCTGAGATTAAAGGTAGGCCACAATGCCTGGCTTCCTTTTAACTATTATAGTACATGGCATGTGAAAATGTTGAGCATTTAATTTTTTTTTTAAAAAAATGTAAAAGATGCTAAATTTTACACGAGTCAAGCTTACCCTGCGTATGTTCGCTGATATAAAGACTCTGGGTCCAGACTTGCAGCATCCACAATTATTGCTTCATCAAAATTTTTCAGAATTTTAATACTGGCTTTTTTCACACTAGACTACAACAGAAATTATAAATTAGTAGTATATTAGTTAAAAAAAAATAACAACAAAAAAAACAGTTCTGAGTTTGGAAGATGAGAGACCAGTATAAAGTTGTTCCAAATATGCTTGTTTATCCAACTCCTTCACTGGAGAAAGTGAAAGCAACAATTCTGAAATACTCTCTACAGTTACAACGAAAGGAGGAAAGCACAACATACACAAATGTACTGTACACCAAACCTGCCATCCTAAATGACCTATTCTGCAATGCATATGCTAGCCTCAGACATTAACTTTCTAATACAGAAAACTCAGCCACCTGGGCATTTACCTGATATGTTACCTAATAAACATAAAGCCCAACCTTCACAGGGAATGTGAATGCTTTCAATTTTCAGTGAGGTGTGGTGGTGCAAAGGCAGGTAGACTTCTGAGTTCAATGCCAATTTAGTCTACATAGCAAGTTCTCAGCTAGCCAGAGCTACATACTAAGAGCCTGTCAAATAATAATAATGATAACAACAACAACAACAGCAGTAACAATTTCTATAAAACAAAAGAATAAAGTGAACCATTTATCTTATACCATATATAAAACCAACTATAATTAGTCAAAAACCTTTAATTCTTAGAAGAAAACATAAACTTGCAAGTCTACTTTAGGTTTGACAATGACTTCTTTTTATGTATATGCGTATTTATCTGCATGTATGTCTGTGTATCATATGCCTTAGAGGCCAGAAGAGGGTATTGGATTCCCTCGAACTGGAGTTAGAGTACTCTTAACCAGTGAGCCATCTCCTCAGCACTTACCTTCAGTAGTCCAACTCTAATGCAGCCCTCTTGAGCCAAGTCCATCACTATCCTCTGTCTAATTGGTGGTAAAGGTTAGCACCGTGTTTGCTATATGAAATTTATAGTGTGTGTGTGTGGGGAGTTTACACACAAAAGTTTCCTTAACTTATAAAATGTAATTTTGTTTCAAGGAAACTTAACTGAGGCTCAGTATGAGGTTACTTAATAGCAATGGGAAAATTATGAATGTAACTCTGTGGGAGGAACAGTAGATAGGGACCACTGGCTCTATACTTCCTATGTGACTTTATTAAAATCAATTAACTCAGAGTACAGAGCTCTGTAAAAAGGGAGGGAAGGCTCTACCTCCTAAAAACAAGTGACTGTTGATGATTCAGCTCCAAATGGGACATCTGTATCATCTTTTCATGACTTAGGAAAGCTTGCAGAAAAGGCACGAAAAGAATGGATGACCTGAAGGATGAGGAGGAAAGCTGTAAATGCTTCTTCTGCACACGACCTGGAGTTGCACTCGTGGACTCAGAGCTACAGTGGCTACCTGCTAAGGCCTGACCCATCAACTTTCCACTATGAATGGTGACCAGGGCTCATAAAAGAGTTGCAGGTAGTTAAAGTTGAAGGAAGATGTGGAGTCCTATTTCCCAGTGAGGGCTACTGACATACTACCTTCACTCAAGCACACACCCCTCAACCCATTCTCATGCAGGCAATCTTGATTAAATGGAGTGGATGGGTCACCATACATCCAATGAAAGGACTTGAGAATAGGAGGGACTTAGAAAGAAGAAAGTTGATGGGAAAAGAAAAGAAAGAAAAAAAAAGAGAGAAAGGGGGAGAGGGAGAAAAAGAAAGGAAGGAAGGAGAGAGAAAGAAAGAACAAAGGAGAGGGAGGGAGGGGAGAGAGAGAGAGAAGGAAGAAAGAAAGAAAAGAAAAGAAAAGAAAAGAAAAGAAAAGAAAAGAAAAGAAAAGAAAGAAAAAGAAAACAAGAAAAACTGTATTAGTTACCTAAGAAGGGAGGGGAAAGGAGATAAGAGGTGGTGAATGCCTTTAATCTCAGCACTCAGGAGGCAGTCAAGTAAATCTGTGAGTTTCAGGCTAGCCTGGTCTACACATTCATGTCCTAGGAAGACAGGCTACAGTGTAAGACCATGTCTCAAAAATAAATAAAAATTTAAAAGACACAACCTTACAAGGAGGGAGGAAATGGGAGAATAATGGGTAGAACTTTGATTAATATATATGGATGAAATTTCAACACAGTATATACATTTTAAAAAATCAGTTAACTTAAAAAAAAAATTGTACATTTTTTTTTCATATTTGAAAATTGTACATCCATATTTGCATGACATTGGGGCAGGGAGATGGCAACATGGGCATATAGAGTCCAGAGGAGAATTTTGTAGAGTACATTCTTTCCTTCACCTTTATGTGGGTTTTGTGAATTGAACTCAGGTTCTATAAGTGCCTTTTCCAACTGAACTATCTCCTGGTCCTCAGTTAAATTCTTAATGCCTCCTTTTGATTTGCTGTCTTGGGAATATCCCTGTGATTTTAGTGAGAATCAGGTAAGGTAAGCTATCTAACATTTTTTTTTTCCTAAATAAAGAAAGACATAACATAGCATTCTAGTTCAAAACAAACCTAAAAGTAGTAAGAAAAAAACGACAATGAAACGAATGAGCAGGTAAAAGCGCTTGCTCACCTTGCAAGCCTGAGGGAGGATACGTGTTACAATCCTAGAACCTGGAATTGACTATTCCAAGTTGTCCTCTGGCTTCTACACTCACACCATGACATGTGTGTGCCTGCACTCATACACACACATCATACACATGTTTTAAATTATGTGTTTACATTTAAATTTAAAATGTTGTAAATTAAAACAATCTGAGTTCACTAGTAATAAAAATGTATCTTAAACTCAGTTATTAAAATTTCTCAAATTATAAAAAGAGCTCTTCAGAGCTTGGTTACTGGGCTGAAGAGAGAGTGAAGTGCTTGCTATGCAAGCATAAACCTAAGGTCCATCCCAGGACTCACACAAAGAATCTGGACATGGTGGAGTGTTTATAATCCAGACAACATCCTGCGTGAACACCCTAAGGGAATGTGTACTGTTGACGGGAGCATGGCCATACTGCTTCAGAACCATAGGAATGGCAATGCTTTCCCTTGGTCTAAGTATCGATATTGACAGCTGTATACAGAAAGTATCAACCACAGCTGTTGCTCTGATAATTATCTAATAATCTGGAAAATTGTAGCCTGAGACTGCTACCCTATGGAGGCCCCCATACTGAGATTCAGTTGTATATAAAAAATCCACCTCCTTGTTTAGCTGTGTATAATAAATATGCTGAATTTCTGGGCTTCTAATGCATCTCCATCAAAGTTCACAGCCCACCTGATCCCAGCTTTTCTGTACATGAAACTGTCAATACAGTCAGGTCAATCCAAAAGTCATGCAGGTTGTATGAATGGGATCTGCTGCTGGCATCTGAAGGAAAGGTTCTCTATTCCTCCCACCCCACTGATAGATTGAGATTGGCTAATACCTGAGCAGTGGAGCCATCGGAACCACTTGAGTGAGACTCCTCAGGAAGGCAGACAGAACCATGAGCAGCCAGTGGAACATTCCCTCCAAGAAATTCATCTCCTCGAACTGAATGGATAAGATCATTCAAATATTTGTAATAAAGATTGCTGGACAGAAAACCAGGCAAAAAGACCTGAAAGAGGAACAACATTTTAAAGACGAAAATCAAATACATCTAGTAAGGCTTCTTTGAATAACTTTACCTACAAGCCTATCATTAACAGTGACACTCGTACCTCTCCCTCTTACACTACTAGCCTTTTGTACAGTTTTCACTGGCACTAAAATCAAGCGTTGTTGCCCATCCACTTTTCATGGACATTACATAGTAAGAGCAAATAGCTGGTAATCTTTATCAAATACTGATTTTAATTCTGAATTGACTTCCCTAAGATAAGTAATAAGGAATGTGGGCTGAAGAGATGGCTCAGTGGTTAATAAGAGTTTGAACTGACTGAAGAGGACCAGAGTTTGGCTCCCAGAACCCATGTCAGGTGGCTCACAACCACCTGTAGCTCAAGTTGCAGGGAGATAGAACATCTCCAGCTTCCACGGGCATCTTCACCCAGGTATACAAACCTAAACACAGACATGAAACTAAAAAGAAGTATTTAAAACATTATAAGGAATGAGATTGCTAAGTTTAATTTTAACCTTCAGATATATGACAAATGTACCTACCAAAGGGATATATCAATTTATATTGCTGGTTATAGATTATCTATATCCACATAAGCTTTCCAGTGTTGGTTTTCTTATCTGTTTCCAAATAACTAATGGCACTTGTTGAATAAATGCCAACTAAAGTATGTTTTTATGGTCATTTAAGAATTATTAATGGTGCTGAGTAAGTACTCATTTATCATTTTCCATTAGACTTCCTTCATAGCACTCAGCACAACTGTCGTTATGTTTGTCTGTAATTAAAATGTCTTCTTATAGATATAAGTTCCAGAGGTCAAAAGCCCCATTTGTTTACTAGTATAACATCAATAACTAGTATAGAAATATTCAACAGTACTTGTTGAATACATCACTTCATATTTTTACTTTTCTTTTTTCCAACTTAATTCTATTTATCGTTGTACACATGCACATGTGTATGTGCAAGTAGGTGTCTATGTGCAATGTCCCACATGTACATATAAGAGGACAGTGCACAAGTGTCAATTCTCTCTCTACCACATGTTCTGGGAACTGACCGCTGAGAACTCCTGCCAGCCCTTCTCATTGCTGTTTAATATGTCAGTGTGTATGATCCTCAGGGACTTGGTCTCTCACTGGTCTGGAGATCAGCTATCACTCTGTACTGGCTGGATAGTGAGCCCCAGAGATTTCCTGAGCACAGGGGGATTTGCAGATGTGCACCACTAAGCATTTTTTGAGTCCCAGGAATCAACAAGTCCCGTATCTCCTACCCTTAAACATTTAATCTTTCCACCTATCTGAGATTGCAGGTTATGTGTTGTGTCAACACACCCAAATCTTATTTTTCTCTATTTTATTTCTCATTAAGTTTATATCTTTTATATTTCACCAGACCTAGACTTCCCTTTAAAATCAGAAAAAACTTTTCATTTTAATTATGAATAAGTTACTACCTTGGGTTGTTACTGATACTTGCCTTTTATAGTAATTCTTTTAAATTTAGTCCTTTTTTGTGGGTATGTGTATGTACATGCATGTAGAAACCAGAGACTAATTTTGGGTGTCTTCTTCAATCACTCCTCCATCTTATCTTTCAAGACAAGGTCGCTCACTGAAGTTGGGGCTCAACAACTGGCTAGATCCTCCTGTTTCTAGATCCTCAGTACTAGGATTACAGAAGCCACTTCTCCATACCTGGTTTCTTAGGAAACTACTGAGGGTCAGGAGGTGGTGCTGTCAGCACACACCTTTGATCCCAGCACTATGAGAGGCAGAGGCAGGTGAATCTGTGAGTTCCAGGATAGCCAGCGTTACACAGTAAAACTCTGTCTCAAAAATACAAAAAATAAATAAAAACGAGAGCGAGAAAGAAAGAGAAAGAGAGAGAGAGAGAGAGAGAGAGAGAGAGAGAGAGAAAGGGAGGAATTACTGAGGAGAGAGAAAAGAAATGAAATTACCGAGGATACTACCAAGTTTCACTGAGCTACCTTCCAAGCATCTATCTACATTCAGTATTTTTGTGTATGGCATTTTAGAAGTGCTTAGCCAATCTCTCTATACCTGGATAAACATGACATGTTTTAGTGACAAACTCGTAAGTTTTCCCTGGACTCAATAAAACTCCCGATAAATCTGTTCTAATTCATTAGGATTATTCATAAATATTAACACTTAATAAACTGTTAGTGGTATCTCAAAAGTGATCAAAATACATAAAATCAGTATTTCAATCTTAAGGATCAATAGATATTTGCCAATTATTCAGAAATTAATTTTGTCCCATACTGCTACTATGACTCATAACAGTATTTTTAATGTGATTGTCATTAAGATAATAAGCATTCTATATCATTACTTTATTTTAATACTGTATAACATTGATGTTATTTCTACTTTACAGATGGGGAAACGGTATTAGAAATTCAGTAAGAGCCTGGGCCATTTAGCCTACAGAAGTAAGGTTAATACACACCAAGTCAAGATTTAAGTCTCTGCTCTTAATCACTATGCTGTACCATTTCAATTTCCCACAGTTGTTATACATTATATTTTCAGAGTTCTACAAGTAAAACTTCTCATAGTTTAACATTTGAAGATCTTGGTTACCTTCTCCATGGTTGTCCAGGCCTGACGTAATGGAGTTGTGAAACAGTTAGGAAGTGGTCCACCTTCCCTGCAGATATTAGATTCAATTTCTAATCTCACAACATCATCAAATCCTAGGGGGTGTGTGGCTTGGAGGGAAAAGTACCTATGGCAAAAGATTTGAAGTATAACCAAATTACACACAAGATTAAACAGCCATCTATACTTACAGACACTATTAATCTGGGGCTAAGTGATTCCACTTCAGACCTTCAACTGCAGAACCAGGTAAGGAAAGTGCTATTGAGTAACCTTTTGCTGATTCTCACATCCTCCAGAAAACCTGCTGCTTCTCACATGTCTTCCAAACATCTTCAGTTCATACCTAGCCAACTCTGCAGCTACTTAAGAGAGTTTTGAGTCAGGTTATACAGAAACAAAGAAACCAACCAGCTACACATACTTAATGGGCACCTGTTTTCTGTTTAGACCCTAAATAGTAGTTTGTAAGAAAATTTCTTAGCTCAGACCCTATCATTTTCCCTGAAAAGAGTAACAAAGATTTGTGCACAAGATAATAGTGAGACACACCACCACACCTACGAAGCATTGTAATAAATACATGGGAATCCAAAACAAATAGTATTAAAGGTGAAGCGGATAGATTTAACTGGAGTTACCTTAGAGGACCTGCAGATGATTTAGAGTAGAAAAAAAAAGTAGCTGATGAGAACACATAAGAGTTTGAACATAATGGGATATAGTGCAACTAATGTTTGGTACTTTGATTATGCATACAAAAAAAAGCAATAATAGCAGGGAAAGAAAACTTTCACATACTTTAGAGCTGTCTACCTCCATCTGTGACAGATAAACAGAAGGGGTAGTGATACATACAGGAAACAGAGGGATAAACAAGCAGGAAAGGATAAAGTCCAACCTGACAACCAACTAACAAAATAGCAGTAGCCATAGGACACCAGACTTGGGAGAATGACTTCCAAGGTGAAAGAAAACAGGTCTGCTCTAAGCAGTTACTGTGCTCCAGCCTGGACTGGGTGGAGCCCGGGCCACTGCTCTGCTCCAGTGTTCACAAACTGTTCTTTCTTCATCAGCCTTTCCATACCAAAAAGCACCTCTCCTGTGCTATAGGAAAGGAGTTAACAAGTACTCTTAAATGAGTTTAACTTCCAGGCACCCAGACCAAGCTTCAAATATGCATTCTTCCCATTGCAACAACCATCGCCCTTTACCCAATATGTCCCACTAACCCACCACAGTAGGGTGAGCCAGGGACTAAACATGGAGAACTAGATCTGATCGAGTTCCACCACCACCCTGCCCTATGACTGACTTTGTGAAACAATGCTCTTCACAGCACTTAGTTCCCTACCTTCAAAACAGAAAAGCCAGACTAGATGCTTAATCTGATTATTCACCAGAATTATCTAGAATGTTTTCAAAAGAATAAGCATTCCCAAGTCTCCCCGTCAAACCTGCTGAATCAGACTCTAATACACAGGACTGGAAGCGAATTGTAAACAAGGTCCTAGATGAATGTTTTTAAAGCTTTATCTTATTTATGTGTTTGAGTGTTTTGCCTGCTAATGTGTCTGTGCACAATGTGGGTGCCTGGTCCTTGTATCCCTGGAACAACAGTTACAGATGGTTGTGAACCAAAATGTGGGTGCTGGGACCTGAACTCAGGAAGAACAACTGTGGCTCTTAAGCACTGAGACATCTCACCAGTCCCTTGTAGATGAACATTATGCAGACAGCTTGACACAAACCTGCAGTTCCATGTTTAGCATCCACTGGTCTAGACATTCCTGCCCCTTTCACTCTGACATCACAGAGTTCTTGCTTTTATTATTTTTTTAATGTGTCCATGTGTTGTCTGTTTGAATGTGCAAAACATATGTACAGGTGCCCATTAAGCCAGAAGAGGGTGTTAGTCAGATCCCCTAGAGATGGAGTTACACATGGTTCTGAGGTGCCTGACATGGTGATGGAAGCAGAAACTGAGTCCTCTGAAGAACAAGTGCTCTTAGTTGCAGAGTCACCTCTCCAGCCCTCAGGCCTATGGAGTTCTTTTAATCCCCAAGTCACCCCTTTACATCTGTCTATGGATACAAACAACTTCCTCACAAAAAAAAAAAAAAAGAAAAGACAAGTGTAAAGAATAAATTGAATTTAGCCAGGCAACAAGACTGTGGTGACAGAGCTGGCCACAGTCTTATTTGCCTGAGCAGATGTTTTAGTTATATTTTATTTTCCAACTTCTTGTCTTTGGTGAAAACTAATGAGAAATTGGCTGCTGTAGTCCAGAGGTAGAGGACATACTTAGCATGTACAAGGCCATGGGTTCAATTCCTAGCACCAAAGACAAAACCCATAAATTACTGAAAGAAAAAACAAAAAAACATAAAAAAAAAAAAATTTATTATCAATGCAGGTCAAAGGTATGACACATCTACATCCTTTCCAATATGTTCCAATTATTTTAGTGTATGTCCTATTGTGCTCTAGAAACATTTTTATTACCCAAACTCAAGTCCTCTTTCCTTTTCCACTAGGGATGGTGGACCCGGTGCTGATTCCCAACACAGGCTCTTCCGCTGGGCTCTGTAAGCCCTTTCTATCTTAGTCTTTACTAAGTGCCACATTTCCCTGCTTGCCTGGAAAACTCCAATCCTTTTTCTTCTTCTTTCATGTATGTATGCACAGTCACATGTGTATGTGCAAATGAGCATGCATATGCATACATCTTCTTTCTTTGAGGCAGGGTTTCTTTTTCTTTAAAGACGATACTCTATATGTATTTTATTATTACTATTTTATGTGTATGAGTGTTTTACCTACATGGATTATCTATGCATCACATACAAGCTTGTACCATAAGAACCCAGAGGACATCAGGTCCCCTGTAACTGAAGTTACAGGTGCTTATGAACTGGGCATGGGACCCCAGCCTTCTGGAAGACTAGCAGTACTCTTAGCAGCTAAGCCATCCAGCCCCAAGGCAGGACTTTTAATCAACCCCTTGCCATGTCCCCAAGCCTCTGCTACTGCCACTACCTCCACCTCCTCTTCCTCCTCCTCCTCTTTTTTTTATATGAGTACACTGTCTTTGCTGGGAATTGAACTCAGGACTTCTGGAAGAGCAGCCACCTAAGCTAAGCAATCTCTTCAGCCCTTCAGTTTATTCTTAAGGATCTAAACCAAGTTTCTGTCTGTGAAGCCCTTCTGAGCTTGGTCCTGCTTACTATAAAAAACACCTTAATTTCCTCAGCAGGGAGTTTTGTTCCCCAACTGGAGAGTTCCCCATCCATGTCAGCTTTTATGCGATGTCCTGTGGACTCGTTTGACAGCAGAAATGTACTTTATTCAAAGTTATCATCACAGTGCATAGTGAATACTCAAAACACCTGCTAATAAACACACTGACCAAACAAACTCACTTGTCATATAAAATCATGGCATCATTCTGTGCCTCCTGTCCGTCATACTGGCCCTTTTTGGCAGCAAGCTGAGACTGGAAATTATCCGCTGCTAACCAGAACTGTAAGACATTCACTGCATCTTCTTTTTCCATGTACTAGGAAGAAAAACACAAAAGAGTAAGACAAGAAGCAGTTTCCCCACTACCTAAACTGTTAATGTTTTATGTTGTTAGAAGTGAAGTCAGTAGGATCCCCTGTACCCACACCCTCAGGAACATGTAGAAACCTGAAGTAGACAAGTTTTAAATATTCTTTCAGGGGACAGGGGAGTAAAAAAAATAACAACAAAATCCTACACCCTGCACCAGAAGATGCAAACTTCAGTGCACTGGAGCAAAACTTAGACAAATGTGGACTCATACTTCCTCACGAGTAATGACAATGAGCTAAATGAACTAGTTCTTTTACACCTAATCACAGCTTTCATTCCATAAGAATGCATGGGCACTCCAATGAGGACAATCTGAACAGATACTGATTTCAAGTATGAACAAAAGGGGAAAAAATGAAAAAAATGAAAAGCAAGTTGATTATATGTTTAGCACACTTTTGCAAAAAGGCACAGTTCAAGCATCTAGGTTGCTATTTTGCCAAGTGATGCTGGGAACTGTGAACCTAGGACCTCCTAAAGGTTAAAATAGAACCAACCACAGGAATCTTTATAATAGTCATTTGTTTGCAACACAAATATTTTCATCTGCTAAAGTCTAATAAGCAATTATATAAAGCTGTATGCCTTACCTGCTGTGGGTGGATAATGCTGCTCCCAGAAGCCATAGGTTATTAAACCAAATCTAGGTGACATAGTGGGCTATCTTCCTGAAAGCTGTTGTGTAGAGAGGCCTCCAAGGCCCTCAAAATAATACAGGCAATTGCCATTGTAGCTGTTTGCTCACTAGTATTAGATGGTAAGACCCCACTGCTGAAGAAATCACTTTGGTCATATGACAAAAAGAAATCAAGCTGGAAGTGGAATGGAAGCTTCTTCCATGCTAGTTAGCCCTTATAAGTTGGAAGGCACCATGCAATGTGCTGGGGAAGAATTGTTATGTGGCTATAGACTCTAACATTTCTGACCAGCCAGGCAAGATGTGCCCACTGGTAGCATAGTGGCAAGTCTGTTATAAAGCTAACCAACTGATATCTGGTTATATTTGATACCCACTTCAAAGGAAGGAATCCACATTTGTTACTTCAGATCCAATCAAAAGGTCATGGCTGAGAAGGTCAGAAAGCCCTAGTGAGGAAGCTACTGCTATTGTTTTGCTAAGTGGCTATGATGTGCCTGTTAAGCTGCCTTCTAGATAACACATTCATACATATAGAACAGCATTATTGTCACTTTTAATGAGAGTTTTGGTTTTTTTTTGAAACAGCCTCTTTATGTAGTTTTGGCTAGCTTAGAACTCATTATGTAGATCAGGTTAGCTTTGAACTCACAGAGATCCTCGGGCTTCTGCCTCTCCAGTGCTGGAATAAAGGTATGCAATACCATGTCTGGCTTCTTTTTGCAGTGATTAGTGGTGGCTGCAGAGATTCCCATAAATAACTGCTGAATGTACAACTATAAATGGGATACTCCTCCATGGCTCAAGGAATATCATGGAGGAAGAGTCAGAAAGAATTAAGAATTTAAGAGCTGGAAGAAGGGGATTAGTGATGTACAACACTGAGTTCCAGGTTCACTGTGGCTGTTCCCCAACTGAACTCACAGCAGCTGTGATTACCTGCAAAGACCTCCACAAACTGGTCCCATCAACAACCTTGTTGAGGAAGGGGAAAGGCTCATAGGGCTACATAACTCCTTAAGGATTTACACAAAGTTAATGATGGATGGGGGGAGAGACATCTTCACTGGTAAAGTCAATGGTAAGGTGTCCATGCTTTTGTAAACAACTCTAATGAAACTCACTAAGGGACAGATACACATTCACAAAAACAAAAACAAAGAAAGGAAAAAGGAAAGGAAGGAAGGAAGAAATAAGAAATAAGGAAGGAGGCAAGTTGAGAAAAGAAGGGAATTAGGAGGATAAATAAGAAAGTATTTGTGTGAATATATTCAAAATACATTATGTATAATCTATGAATCTGTCATAATGAAGCTCATTATTATGTGTGTTTTATATATGGCTGCAAAAACTTTTGATGAAAAAGACTTCCATCAAATGAATAAATGTTGGAAAATACCATGTATGTCTCAAACAGATTAACAGAGTCACAGTTTGCTTCAAATATTATACTGAAAAATTCTAACAACTAGCTAAAATAAAAATGATGAACATGGGAAAACGTTATTTTTCTTTCTTTCTTTCTTTCCTCTGAAATCTGGTCTGTACTTAGTGCAATGGAATGAAGTAGCCAATTCTATGGCTTTATTTACTTGCTTTTATTTAGTGTGTACATGAGGTGTATGTGGTAGTACCTGTGCTCACGTGAATGTAAGAAGGCCAGAGACTGATAGCAGATGTGCTCCTTTATTGCACTCTGCCTTATTTTTTGACACATGGTCTCTTCTAGATAACTTTCCAAGACTCCAAAGAGCCTGTCTCCACTTCCCCGTGCTGAGCAAACTGACGGATGTGGGCACACCGACTGTTCCTATGAGCTCTATGGATCTATCTCGGGTCCGCCTGCTTGTGTAGCACACAGTTTACTGAGCCATCTCCCCAGCTCCTATTCATTTATTTTTGAGGTAACCCAGGTTGTGCTCAAAGTCATTATGTAGCAAAGAATGGATAACCTTAAATTTCTGATCCTCCTGCCTCATCTCAAGAGTGCTGGAATTACAGGTTTGCACCACCATGCCCTGTTTCATGTGGTGACAGGGACTGAACCCAGAGCTTTATGGACACTAGTCAGATATTCTGCCAACTGAGCTACATCCCAGCCTCCAATTCTATGGCTTTAAAATAGTTCAAACTACTTCTTATATTGTATTTTCTTATAGTGTAGCTAACATACTTTCTAAAAATTAGGGTTATTTTACACTGACTTTCCTCTTTAACCTGATAAATATGCCATTGAAGTATTCTTGCCATTAAGTACAACCTAAAACAATCATTTTACAAATGAGTTCTCTCTTTTATGTCATTGTCTTTAGACAGGGTCCCAAGCATGGAGCTGGAATGCTCTAGCAGAATATAAAAGAAAATGCAGAATTTACCTCAGAAAAATAAAAGAGGGCTGACTCACAGAAGAGGATATCAGCCAGGTAAACAGTCCCACTGGTCAGCACTTCAATCTGGTATTTACAGAAATGGTGACTTCGCAGAAACTCACTAAAGTGCCTGCACATGAACAAAAAGAAAATGTTTGAGGGAAAGATCAAGGAAAGAGCATAACTGGAAAAAAAAATACTCTTTCCAAAACTATTCCTCGTCAATCATTTTTTTAAATATGTTTTTTTAAAATATGGTTTTCCAAGACAGGGTTTCTCCATTCCTGGCTATCCTGGAACTCGTTCTGTAGACCAGTGCTGGGATTAAAGGCATGTACCACCACAGCCTGGCTTTAGTCCCAGAAATCTTAAAGGCTTAGGTCAAGGCTACCTTATTTCCCAAGGTCCTGCTCCTGATTCCTTTCAGCTGTAAACCATCTGTCAGTGAGTTTGTGGCTTTCTCCTGATGGTTAACATGTACTACCTTGTGTTACAGTAACCAAAAAACATGGCCTCTTCCTTTTATTAAGCTCTAACTTCCTTCAAGGCAGATATCTACTTGTGGCCCGTACAAAACGCATAATAAATACCGAGGTAAAAGAATGAACAAACGGATTTTTAAAGGTACACAACAATAATCTTAAAAAGTCTGAAGACAGTTTATTATTGTTATCATTTAGTTAGAGAGCATGAACTGAAAGCATGAACGAATCAAATGTCCATCAGAAGACATGCACTACTAAACTAGGAAATCTTCAGACATATACCACAGCCTCAATCACCCCAATGACTTTCTCCAAGCGCACTGTTTTTAGTTGAGTAAAGTTCATTTTCCAACCAGGAGCCAAAATCCCCAGGAATACTAATGTGAGAGTATGAACTTACTCTTGCTCCATTGCACTAAAGACTACAGCCTGTGCCAGAACGAAACAGTTGGGATCCACCTGTCCATCTTCTCCACAAATCTTTGCTGTGAAAGAAATAGCAATTGAATTTCTACTAAATTCAAGCTATACCCACTTTAAATACAATTTGGAAATAATAGTTAGGGCATACTCAATGAGGTTTCCAATGGAACTAAAAGGGTTGTCAAGATGGCTCAGTAATGCTTGCTGCCAAACCTGATGATGACTCAAGTTCAATACCCATGTGGTAAGAGAAGAGAACCAATTCCCATAGATTGTCATCCAACCTCTACTGTGACACATGTACTACCCCCCAAATAAATAACTAAGTATCTAAGTAAAAGGACAAGAAGAAAACATAGGTACCATCTTGGGACCAGAAAAATCTTTTGAGGAATGCACATGGGAAACAGATCAAAACACTGAACAAGACAAGCATCTCTATACATTAAATTGTTCCAAAAACAGAATGAAAAGGCAAATAAAACAAATGGGCATAAGACAAGAAATGGACCAGTGGTTAACAGAGAGGACTCAAGTTTGGTTCTCAGCACTCATGTCAGCTAGATCATAACTACATATAATTCCAGCTCCAGGGAACAGGCATCTGAACTCAAATGCACATACCCGCACACAGATAAGTGTATATACACATAATTTAAATTAAGGCTTTTTTAGAAGTCAGGACATGCATGACAATTAAAAGTTTACCATCAATTAATGGCCCACATCCCAAATAAAAATTGAACTAAGGACATGACAGATGACTCCAAAAGAACAGAGGTGGGCAGTGCTTTTATTACCCAGCCATCACCTGCTTTCTTCTATTTAAAAAACAAATAACAAAAAACATAAAATGACTATGAAGAGATATATAAACTTGTGAGTTATCAAATGAAGAAGACAGCAGATAAAAATCAGCACAAAACTGCTTCAGCAATTATACATATATAAAATATATATATGCTGCCACAATTATATATATAATATATATACACATATATGAATTATTTAATAGCATGTGCTTAAGCAAGCTAGGATAGAGGAAAACTTATACCACTACTAACAGAAGCATACATAGTGTCTCTTCTACTGGGCAATTTGACAGTTTCTGTATTAGCTTTTTTTTGGGAGACAAACATTATGTAATAACCCTTGCTAGCTCTAATTCTTTGAAGACTAGACTAGCCTCAGATTTATAGAGATCCACCTACCCCTGCCTCTGGAAAAATGAAATATTTTTAATTAGCAGCACTATTTCTAAGACTGTAACCTAATGAACTATGGATTTAAAAGTTTAGAAGAGTTATAAAGAGAGCTGGCTAATATACATCACTAGAAAAACCCCGAAGCAACAATAAGGGCCAGCTCTGCTCAGTCCCTATCTTTAGAGAGGCTTCAGGAAACTCAAGGATCAGTTATATCCTGATCCCTTTCTTCATCACTTTCCAGACAATGCTCAGGTGTGGTATGAATGTGTGTGTGTGTGGTCTTTGACCAACTTCCTAGCCGTCTGATCTTAAACTTCTTGGAGTCTCTGGAGCTATGAGAGTCTTTATCATGTGATTATAAGATAGCCAGTATTTAGGAACACCTAGTAAGCTTCAGGCAAAGGTCTGGTCACCAGAATGACTAGGGCCTATGACCATGACCTGTTGAGAGGGTTAGGATTTTCAATGAAGGGGACTGAAGGCCAGGTACTCATATTCTTGGCCAATATCCATACTCAGCTATGCCCACACAATGAAACCACTATTAAAACCTAAAGTACAGGACTGAGAAAGAGGAGTTTCACATTAATGACCATACAGAGGGGGTGTGCATGTGGAGAAAGCACAAAGCTCCATGTTCCTTCTCTAATCTGCCCTGTATATAGCTTCTGATTGACTATGAACCTGCATCCCTTATAATAAATCTCCTTGAAGCTGAGAGATGATTCAGCAGTTAAGAGCACTTGTTGCTCTGGCAGAGGACATGGGTTCAGTATATAGTACCCACATGACCACACACAACTGCTCCAGTTCTAGGAGCCTGATACCCTCTTCTGGCATCTATGAGCTCTTGCATTCATGTCATACACAGCAATTCATGTATGTACATATATGTACACATATGTATGTATATATACACATACACATAAAACTAGTAAATTTCTTCTTGTCTGGATGTGGGGGCACATGCCTTTTATCCCAACATTCAGGAGACAGAGGCAGATGAATCCCTACAAGGCCAGCCCTTGATTCATAGAGTTAAAGGCCAGCCATGGCTATATAGTGAGACCTTGTCTTGAAAAAAAAAAAGACAAAAACAAAAAACCTCAATAATAATGGTAATTAAAGATAAAAAAAAAAATCTTCTAGTCAGTAACCAAACTAGTCAGTCAGTTCTTTTTCCTATTACTTCAAGTCCTACTTACCTATGATGTCGTTTCTCATGGCTTCTGTAATTGGTATTGGTTTAGCAGCATCTGGAGATATATATTTGGTAAAAGTATTCACTGCATCTTGTTCTATACCTAGAAGAGAAGAGGAGGACAACTTCAAAGCCAAAATGCAATTTGGATCACTGAAATGGACCGTGTTCATAACAACAGAGTACTGTTTGCTGTGTAGTGCTGTTTTAGGACAACTTCCACTGTAAAGTTGTCCTTTCACTGTGTGGTTCACAGCACAGAAAAACCTGGGTCAATTACTTTTTCCAATGTCTGTATGAGCTACTGAGCTTCTTAGTTATGATGAAGTTCTTTTTTTGTGTCTCTTCTCCAGAGTCTCAGATTGAACTATCTGCACAGTAATATAACCATAGAAACTCAAAAATCTTTATAAATCTACATTTATAACATTTGAGACATTTAAACACAGAGTTAACTGAACCCCATGAAACTGAAGCCAAAACGGATCATCTCTTCCATAGTTTGTTACCACCCAAGTACTTGTTAGCAAGATGAAAGCAAATCATTTGCTTCATCGTGATTGAACTTTAGTAGGCTGAACAGCTCTAGAAAGTCACCCATTTATTTTAGACTCTCTAATTCAGGGGAATATAGATTTTTTTAAAAGTATATCTTTAAGAATCTCTTAATTTTGTCAGTGTCTGTTGTAATGTCTCCCTTTTCATCTCTAATTTTATTAATTTGGATCTTTTCTCTCTTCTGGTTAACTTGGGTAAAGATGTGTCAATCTTTTTAAAGAGCCAACTCTGTTTCATTGATTCTTTGTTTCTGACTTCAGCTCTAATTTTAGTGGTGAGCCTTAGCCTTCTCTGCAGCTCTCAGATCTGATTTTGGTCTCCTCCTGTCTGCTTGTTTGGGCTATTGGTGGCTCTTGTTTTTCTAAAGCCTTCCTATGAATCACTGAATTGATACAAAGTATTACCAATTTTTTATGTAAGCACATGGTGCTCTGAGCTTTCCTCTTAGCACTGACTTCATTGTGCCTCCTAGATGTTGATATGCTGTGTTTTTATTTTCAGAAGTTCAATTGTAGGAATTTAAAGACTTTCTTCTTAGTTTCTCCTTTCATTCTACTTTGATTCAGCAGTGTGTCGTTCAATTTGTATACTTTCTATCATTTTTACTGTTGATATTCAGCTTTATTTCATGGTGAATTAGGATGTGATTTCAATTTTCTTATATTTGTTGACACTTGTTCTGAGTCCTACTATATGGTCTATTTTTGAGAAAGTTCCATGGGCTGCTTAGAAAAACATGTATTCTTTGGGTGGAATATTCAATAGATCTGCAAGAAACATCCTAACTGTCCACTAACTGCTGAACAAATAATGAAAATGTGGAACATCTACATAAGGGAATATTATTCGGCTATAAAGAAAATGAATTTTGCAGGTAAACAGACGGAGGAGGAAATGACCATTCTCTATGAGACCAAGAAAGACAAACAGCACATGTATGCTTTCTCTGATTTGTGGTTTAGCTTTGAATCTTGAGACGTGTACTTCATTTGGAATACCCATATATCAGATAATTAAGAGGGGGTCATGAGGGAGGCGTAAGAGATAGACTACACTGTTATAAGGGGTTAAAAAGGAATAATGGTAACAGGAAGGGTTAAACTGGTGTGAGGAAGGGAGGGTAGAGCAGAAAAGGAAACAGCAAAGGATATGTTCCACTAAAGACCTTTGAAAAAGTTAACATGGAAAGCTACTACCATAGAAGCTTCCTAAAATATATACATAGAGTTAAAAGTGAGTTACCCTAATGAGATAACAATGCCCCTACAACACCACAGACTAACAAAAACCCCAATGCTAGGAATTAGCTATCTCTTTTGGAGTTGTTGGCAAGTTAGGTCCCACAACCTCTCCCAAACATCAAAGGTTACTGCCTTCATTAAGCTCTTGGTTATCTCTAAAACTTGACAGAAAGACTCTATTGTGAAGACACCATATATTCAAGTCATAGAACATGTAGATACCAAGTTAGTACCAACCTGAAAATTCATCCCCACTGACTAGCCTTTTACAAGTGATGGAAGGGACTATGCACACTGTTGAGGATAAAAGTAATCACCAATCTCATCTAGCTATGAACCCCTTGAGCTGCAATAATGGCTTAGCAATACATGCCCATTGGTGTACTAGTGTCAGGACAATCCTGGGTGTAACCAACCACTCTCAGGTTGGATTTAAGGCCCATTCTACAATATGAAACCCATACCTGGCACCATTATTAGGCCAAGAACCTATGGCTAGACCTGTATAGGCCCTACAGGTGAGCTTACTACAAGTCTGCTACTAAATGGATACAGTATCTGAGTTCTAATGACTTACTGATATATCCATAGATTGATGTATCTCCCAATCTTCATCAAAGATTCATAACTCAAAACAAACAAAAACATACATACATACATACATACATACATACATACATAAATGGAGCCTGTAAGATGGCTCAGCAGGGACCATATAGTGGCAGTTGTTCTCTGACCTCCATGGTATGTGGGCACATTTACAAATACACATACACAAATAAATAAATGAATGCAATGTGACTTAAGAAAGAAAAGGAACAGAAAAATTCCTTAAAATATCCTGTATTGTTTTTAAAAGATGTACCTTTTAGAGTCTGTAATATGCCAGAAACTGGAAAAAAGAACTTTCTTTCAGGAATTAGGGAGATACTTTAAACACTAAGTTACTCGATCTAGCGTTTTAACAATTATCTTTTAAAATATTTAAGAGGGGTACTTTTCCCAAGAACCCAGGTTTGATTCCCAGAACCCACATGATAGCTAACAACTGGCTGTGACTTCCACTTTCAGGAGATCCAAAAACACCTCTGGCCTCTGACGTTACTGCACATAGTGATACATAGGCATACTTGAGGCAAAAAACCCTCCCCCAAAAAAACAATTAAAATACATATCTGAATCCTTAAGACTTCTTTTTTCACCTCAAAACTGATCTTCAACCAACCACAACCAAACTCAAATAGTGACTTTATGAAACCATACAAATAAAAATACCTAGAACTTTACAAT
Organism: Mastomys natalensis; assembly: GCA_021653895.1. Taxonomy (NCBI): domain Eukaryota; kingdom Metazoa; phylum Chordata; class Mammalia; order Rodentia; family Muridae; genus Mastomys; species Mastomys natalensis. The sequence continues at coordinate 279,360 of JAJTUV010000337.1, forward strand.
TTCTTTTAACTAAGATATAAGGGCTTTGTTGTTTGTTTGTTTGTTTCTGAGAATGATATAGTTCAGGAACTAGAGAAATGACTAAGTAGTTAAGAGAACTTGTCCCTGTGGTTGCGATTCTGGCTTTAATTCTCAGTACCACACGCAGCTCATAATCATCCATAACCTCCCACTGGTGGATCCAATAGGCACACATGTGCTGCACATACATGTATGAAGGCAAAACATTCATACATGTAAAATAAAAAAAAATGTACAAGTAAAATAAATCTAAAAAAATGTTTTTTAAAAAATGATAGATTTCAGATCACTAAATTTTAAGAACAAAGTCTTAAAATTACTTTCAGGGCATATGAAGTAATTTAAGATTAATTAAAATATAAAAAATGAAAGCTTAAGTAATAAAATTCTTCAGATATTTTATAAATTGGATAAAAACTTCCCTGAGTGGTCAGCCTGTTACTATTTCATTTATTACTATACCTTGGAAATGAGATGTGTAGTAAGTACTCAAGAATAAACTTGCCACAATTACTTCCTGAAAGACTGAATTTACCACATGAAGTAACCAATTTTTTCTATTATTTTAAATAATTAAATTATTTTAAATTTAATTTAAATTATTTTAAATATTAAACAATTAAATTAAGTTGTTCTTATGAACAAAGACAAAACTCAAAAACACCTGAGGTCTTGCTAGTCAGTGGTGATATATATACCTTTAATTCCAACATTCAGGAGGCAGAGGCAAGCAGATCTGAGTTTGAGAGAGGAGTTCCAGGACAGACAATATGACAGAGATAACCTATCTCAAAAACCCAAAACCAACTAAACAAAAAGTCTGAGGTCTTAGGGCTAGAAAGACAGCTAAGTGGTTAGGAGCCCTGGCTGCTTTTCCAGGACCTAGTTCAATTCCAGCACCCACAGGTGGCTCACAACTATCTGTAATTCACACATGTATACAGCAAAACATAATCCACACCAAGTTTCTGAATCTGAAGATTCACAATGAATCAGAACCACCAGAACTATACATGGGAATATCAGATAACTATGTTTAATATATTTACGAAAATAAAGATAGCATCAAAACTGGAGTGAAGGAACAGGAAACTACAAGAGAAAGAAAGAAAAAGGAAAAAAACCACATTGCAATAAAAAATGCAGGGGCTAGCAATATCAAAATGCTTGAACCACAAGCCTGAGACTCGATCCCTGAAGCCTACCATGGAGAGGAAATCCGAAGACTCTCTTCTGACTTCTACATGCACATCACTCACATGCCCACAATCACACATTTACACGCACAGAGTAAAGTAAAATCTTACAAAAACTTAGGAACTTTCCAAGATGAAATGACAAACTACAATTGATTCATTAGCAAACCAGACCTATCTTTAGAGATTCCATAAGCTACAAGTATTTGAAAAAAGCAAAGCCTTTGAGAAACAGAACAGAGCAATAATTACAAAAATGAGAATGTGGTGCAATTTCTGAACTAACAGAATAGGAAAGAAAAATATGGTCTTTTCAAAATGTCTGGGTTTACTTCTAGCTCCTCACTCACTAGACAATGTAAAGAAGCAACTTTCTAAACCAGTTTTCCAGAGGTAAACAGAATAATACTTATCTAACACAGCTGTCATGACAAATGAAATCCAAACATATACTTAGTACAGAATTCAATAAATGGTATCTACCAGCAATCTAAAAAATAAAATGAAAAAAATAACCTACAAGATGCAATTAGACAGTACTGAGGACCAAGACCAGGAGATCACCCCCTTGGTCAATGGCTTCTCTTCCAAATGTACAAAAGCAGCACACTGTCCTGCTGCTCCGGTCAGCTGGTTACACCTAGCAACAAAGACACCCAAGATCTCCTTCCTGCTCTTTTTTTAACACTCTGACTCTGCTCAACCCTCCAAATCCTCCTAAATGTGTAAATGCCTATGGTTCTGACCCTCCCTTTCCTTGTCTTGGGTTCTGCATTGTGAGATATCATACTTACTTTTCATTAGTTTTTCTGATAGTTCTCTCAGGGGAGAAGAGCAACTGTTTCTACTGGCTACAGCAAGTCTGGAAGAGGATTCTTGGGAGTCTGTGGAAATCTGATGAGTTCCTGATCTGGCCACTTCACGATGGAAAGAATGGGGACTGTGGCATTCCTGGGAAAGCAGCAAGTGATTCTGAGTGTTCTGAGTTCTACTACTCAGGTCAGTTCCTTCTGACTGAGTCACAAGCACTGGGGCTGAGCTACAATCTCCCAACCTCCTGTCAAGAGACTCAGTTATAAAAGATGCTGTAGTTTCAGGTTTTTTAGATGGAGAGACAGGCTCAGCCAGTGAACTCTGTTTCACTGTGTTTAGACTGTGTGCTCTTATTCGGGACCAAGTTGTAGAGTGAAAACTTTCCGCTTCTAACCAAAATTTCACCAGGTGCTCCATTCTCCGAAGTTCCATAAACTGAAGGAAATACGGAAGGACAACAGTGTCACGCAAGACTTGTTCAAGGGTCTTTGAAAGACTGGATTTGGTCTCTTGAGTCTGATAGTCCAGACAGGATCTGCCTAAACAACAGAAGGAAATGAATCAGCCATTTGATAACAATTGTCTATCTAAACACAGTCTACCAGGATTTCTAACAGTGGAATCAGACAGTACTTCCAAAATGACTACTTTTCAAAACAGTCTTCACTCATTTACACCGTTTACAACGAGGAGCAGCCATTTTCCTCAGCCCCACTTGATGTTCAAATTAGCAAACTATGAATATATTTTAATATTTTAACTATTTTGCTTTGTATCTCCTAAAATGTATGTGTGTCTGTGCAATATTATTAAGTGTCAAATGCATCTCTCCAGAACACTGCTCACTATTCTATTGGACTAGCCTTATATTTATATGAATACTATTTCATTACATTGCAGTGTTTTTTTTGTTTTTTTTTAATGTATCTTTTCAAAGTCTTTTCCAGTCACATAGTTGAGTATCCTAAGACTGGAATCTCATGTGCAAGTCTGTCCTTGATTAGGAGATAGCAAGAAGTGGTGGTCACTTACCTAAGTCTCCAAAATGAGCAGCCTCCATGTGACTTGGCTGTTTCTTAAGTGTTGCTGTCCTGCTACTTGAAAAGGAGTCCATGTTGGCAGAAATGGCATTGATTGCAACATGACTTGGTCCTGCAGCTTCCAGCAAGGCATGATTTTTAGTGCTTTTTTGTGGGGAATGTATGGCTATTGAAGCTATGTTTTGAAAAAAAAATATTTAAAGTTATACACAATTTGATTACCTAAACTCATGGGTAGGCTGTAAGGAAATCTAAAAAATTAAAATTTTTAACACTTAAGCAATATTCAAAAATAGTTAAAGTGCTAAAGAGATAGCTTAGTGGCTGCTCTTCCAAAACACCCAGGTTAAAGCCCAGTACCCACATGGAAACTTGCAAACATCTGCAACTCCAGCCCAGGGTTCTAGTGCCCCTTTCTGGCCTCTGTGGGGAATACACACACATATGATGCACAGACACACATGTTGCACACAGACATACAAGCAGACTGAACACCCATACACATTAAATAAATAAAATAAGCCAGGCTGTTTGGCACATGCCTTTAATCTCAGCAAGTAGGAGGCAGAGGCAGGTGACATTCTATGACTGACAGAGCTTCACAGCCTGTCTCCAAAAAATAATAGTTAGACGATATCAAGCCTCAGCAAAATGGAACAAAGATAGTCTATCATTTAGAACTCTTAAAATACTGCACCAAAATACAATTTAGAAAGATTGTTCTCTGGAAACTTTGATTAAAAGAACCAAAGGCAAGCTCAGTTTGGTGCTGGACAACTGCAATCCCCGCAGGAGCCAGGAAACCAAGTCCGATTCCAGGTTAACCTGTCTCCTCAGAGTGAAGTATAAAAATTTAGAAAGCATTCTGAAATGTGGACCTTTTCAATTTCGTAATCTTTGCTTGCTTCACAAACAAACTGAAATTCAGAATAAATTCATAAGAGAAAAAAATCTAGAAAAATGTTCATCACAATCCTTTTCCTCTTTAATTGAGGAACAGAGTTTCTCCATGTAATAAAAGACACTGATGATTAAAGTTCAAGCTACTTAAAAAGAAATACTGTTACATAGGGCATAGTGTTCCATGCCTTTACTCCCTTAACTTAAAACTAACTTACCTTTGTTTTGTATTTCATGTTAAATAAAAGGGGGTAAACCCATTTTAGTAAGTTTATAAACAAAAATAGTTTTGCTTTTTATGTTATATTTTGAGACATGGTCTAATTATATAGGCCAGGTTATCCTTAAACTCCCGATCCTCCTGCATCAGCCTCCAGAATTATAAGGATTACAGATATGCACTATCAGAGCCAGTTTTAGATTTTAAAAAATATTTACTAGGGTGTGTGTGTACATGATACATGTGTATGAGTATACATGCCACAATGAACACATGGAGAGCAGAAAACAACTTCTCTCCTCCACCTTTATGTAGGTTTCAGGGGATCAAACCCAGGGTCTCTAGGCTTGCATGGAAATCACGCTTAGCCACTGAACCATCTCACCATCCCTGGCTAGTTTTCTTAAACAGATAATAGCAACACTGAAAATTCTATGTGAATGTTTCCTTTCTAATTATATATTAATTAGATGTCCATGATAACAAAAATACTATGAATCCATTTGTGTAGTACTTTTTCTTAGAGGGTGAAAAGAGGTAGTGTATCAGTTAGCACTCAATGCTCTTGTAGAAGACTAGAGTTCCATTCTCAGCACCCACAAGGTGGCCTCATAACCACTGTAACCTCAGTTCCACGCCCTCCTCTGGCCTCTACATACATGGTGTGCACATATGCATGTAGGGAAAACACAAGGCTTTCCCTCCTCTTCACTACTCTATTAGAATTCATGCCTCATAGCCATCAGTTCCTTCCTCACAGTCTCTTTAGTTGGTCTCTATGATACTATACTCCCTAATTTCCCTTGAGTCAGTCCTTCTCATTCTAAAACCCATCTCTTAATTGTCCACTGTCAGGAATGGTCTGCTTCCCTGATCCCTCTTTCAAAGAATGTTCTATGCTGCTTTCTTCTCTAACGTACATTTATTCTCAAACCTTCAGTTATTACTAGAGCAAAAATTTTCAAACTTTACACTATAAGCTCTTCTCCTTGACCCAAATAAACTTAGTAAAAAATCAGATCTAATTAGATCTACAAATTCAATCAAAACAGAATAACTTAGCCCTTTATTGTTCCTTTGGCAACAGCTCCCAAGGAAAACCTCTCTGGAGCATCTGGAGAAGCCCTGGTCTGATTGCTTACCTGTCCTTTAGTCTGGACTCTGCTCTTACATCTCTTATTTACTGCTGGGGATTCCTTCTCTGGCTTTGCCACCTGAGGCCATATGTGTTCTAATATAAAAGTTATCACCTCTTCTAAATCAATTCTTTCTAATGTCCCTGTCTATTCAAATCCACCAGTCTATAAAGCTCAAGAGTACTATCTTATTTTTTTCCACTATCTCAGTATCTTTTTCTTTTGTTTACTTTTTTATTTATTTTCAAGACTAAACTCTTTTTCTACAGTACAAAAGAATTTCTGAGTTTCCATCTTAGAATTCTTCCAAACTACCCTTTTGAAAAAACCATATAGCATCAGTATCCTGCTCAAAGGCCTACAGTGGGTCCCCATTTTCTCTGGGTCAACTTTCTTTTCTGTTTTTGGATTTTTTGTTTATTTTTCTGTTTTGTTTTGTCTTTTGGCATAACTCTTTTCAGTTTATTGCATGAAGGAGTTACATTAGTATGAGTTAAAATTGGTCCCCAAATGGATATTCTACACAAGATAGTTCTACTCATTATAAGGATATCCTCACTTAAGCTTCAGAGAGCCACAGCACTTAAAACTCTCAAACCTTCAGGAAATAATCCTTGGCTGGTCCAGTCTCTATTAGAAACTAGTATGTGATCTATAGCTGAATTGCTTCTCTATATTCTGCGTGCTTAACTACAGTACAATGGTAACAAAGGCAAATTTCTTCTTAAATGTCTCTAGTTTCTTTTTATCATAATTATAAGCAATCCCTGGAATAGTAGTAGTAAAAGACTTCCAGCCAGTTGAATTCTTACATGGATATGTAATCCTCAGTCACCTTTATTTGAAAGTTCTACTTAGCAGGCATTTGATACAAGTCCTTCTCCTCAGAGGAAATGGCTTGCTAAAGGCAGCAGCAGGAGAAGAGGGTGTGGGTGAGGGGTGGGGGTGGACAGACTGGGAGATCAGGAATCTAGGGAGCTGGAGAGAGAAGCAACTGAGTTGTTGGCAACAATTCTGTGACTAGGGCCTCTTTTCTTTTCTGGTCTTTATGGCTCTGTATAACATCATTTCAATCTTTCTGTAAAAATTTCCCTTTACTTATCTCAAGGACCCTCTGACTCTCATTCTCATATATATATATATATATATATATATAATTTTATTATTTTTTTTTTTTTTTTTTTTCCCAAAAGAATTTAAAGGCTGGCAAGGACAAAAAACCACAAACCAAACCAATCTCGTTCATTCAAATCCTCTTAATTCTTCAGTGTTTATATAGGCTGTAACATTTCCATGAAGTATTCCCTAAAGTTTGCTGACCTCAAATTTTCTGGGCTCCTTGCAATCCTTCACTTCAGCTCACTAGGTAGCTCACTAGAACACCCATGACAGACCAGATAATCTGCTGCTTTGTCTATGGGTTTTTACTTATGTTTGGGTCTCTCTGAACAATTCTTCAAGACTGGTATTTCCTCCATTTTTAGAGGTAGAGGCAAATACACAGAAAAGGTAACTACTTTGTACTAGATCTATGAACTTGGAAAGAGTCATTTCAATAGGCAGAATTCCAACCAAGGTCACCTAGAGTCATACCTCTGGTTAAAACCTCAGACCCTAGAATTACTATGTGTGAAAACATGGAAATGAATGACTCAAAAGTACTTCCCACAATATACCACAACTAAACATATAATTCCCTAGCTTGGTTCTGTGAGGCAAGCCAGAAAGGTAGCAAGTCATAAACCTTACATCCATGTCCCTCATGTCTGAGATCTAATCAGTAACAAAACTCAATTTACCCTTGGATTTTCAATTCTGTCCTCATCTCTTTATTCCCATCACTGGTTTGAGCCACCTGTAAAATTACTTGGCAAATTTTGTTCTCCCCTACCAATCTATGAACTCAATAAATGCAATATCCAAGTTTTTCACAGTCTTGTTACAGCTGACTTTTTAAGTTTTTAAAAGTCACAGCCAATTTGATATTTTTAAATACCAAGAATTAAAAAGTATTCTATAAATGGTGGCCATTTACTATTTTTGGTTCATTTGCTGGTGTCCACTTAAGTAGGTCCTGTTAATCAGACTGCAACTTTACATTTATCCTTACATATGTCTGTGTATGCATGTGTGTGCATGTTCATACATGCAAACAAGTACAGGTGCATCTGTGGCAGGAAGTGTTTATGGAAATAAGAGGATAACCTCCAGGATCAGTTCTCTCCTGCCACCAGCAGTTTTGCCCACTGAGTCTCTCGAGGGCCCTTCTTGAAGGGCTGGTTCTTGTAATGTTTCTGTTATTATCCTGGGGTCAAGTCCTTACCTGCTAAGCAGAGACTATGTGATCTCACTAGCAGATTATGAGTATGAAAATTATTTTACTTTATATATTATTTGGCAAATTATTATTTTTCAGACATAACTTATTTACTTGATTTTTCTGATTTTTTACATGGTTTCACTATGTAGCCTGAGCCGTCCTAAAACTTGCTATGTAGGCCAGGTTGGCCTCAAACTCAAAGAGATTTGCCTGCCTGTCTCCTGAGTGCTTTGATTAAAGGCATGCTTCATCTTACCCATCTAGTATGAAGTTTTTAAATCTCAATTTTAATTTAGAGAATTAGAAACTCACTGGGAAACAAAATGAAGCCAATCTCCTCACTATACAAAATGAAGAATCTAAAGAAAACTTCAAGACTTTCCAGAGTCAGACTACTAGTGTCAGTTCTGCGTGAAGACTGCAGTTTTGATTTCAGCTATGTTAGACAATGAATTATGTACATACTGGCTATGGAAATAATTTTCCATTGTAAATTTTCATTACAATTAATAGACATTGAATAAAAAACCCAGCAGAGATTAAAAAAAAAAAAAAAAAGCATACTTAAACCCATAAATAAGAACAGTGTGTTAATATCCACAATGTTCACAATGTACTGGGACTAAGCTTCAATGAAAGCCATTGGTCCTGAGTAATACAGTGAAAACTGTACTCATCCACATTTCTGAATAGATAGAAAACCAGCTTTGTAAATGGGATTCTCTCTAGCTGTTACAACTCAAGTGTCTGTTTTATTGAACAACTAATGACTGTTAGGGAACAATAAAATGTATGATTTATAAAGAAAAAGTGGATATTTTAGAGCAACCAGCAAATGCTCAGTAAAAGCCTATTAGAATATAACTAAAGAGAAAAATAAATCACAATTATAAATAATAGTAGTAGTAATAATAATAATAGAAAATGATTACTGTCATCGCAAAAGAAGATAAAAATTAGAACATTCATATCCACAGGTCCATCACTGTGAATACAAAGGAGAATCACTCACCTTTAATGGATTTGACATCTAAGGTCTTCTCTTGCTCTTTACCTTTCACTAGAACACAAAAGGGCATCATGACCAACTTATGCAATAAAAGAGATCCATCCTATATATTGTCAACATCAGAGACACTTGAATCTAATAGAATGACTATTCTGAGTTCTAGAACAATAAACTATATGTGCCCTGTGGGTAGGCCAGTTCTTAGAATTCTTTGAGAAAGTAACCTCTGAACAGTAATCGATCAAAACCTCTAGAAGGGCTCTTAAAGAGCCAATCTTCAAAACATCTATATTCAAGTTCTGCCTTTTGCTACTTATCAGTCGTGTAATCATGGATAAGTTATTTAATTTCACTGAACATTAATTTCCTTAAGTAGTAAAATCAGGTAATTTATAAAACTCAGAGGATTGCTGATGAAAAGTGAAATACTTGCAAAAGGCATTTGAAATAAATTTAGGGTAAATTTTAATACCACAAGTCACCCACTATGCTGCCTACAAGCACAGTAAAGAAAAAGACTTCTTTGGTTATATATAGCATCTTACTTCTTTTGTATGCCCTCCCTAGCGTTGGGTACAAACATCCCAAACTTACAACCTCAACTCCTAAGCCTAAGGTCTAACAGGTTGTCTCTAAAATGATTACATAATCTTTCCTTTATTACACAAAACAGTGAAAAATTCTATAGCAGATAAGCTCACAACAGCAAGCAAGAAAGCTGCAAAGCTGCTGTAGGCAAGTGTGGATTCTATTATAAGACCTGACAGGAGGTTATTTTAAATCTCCTTTACTTACCTTGTGTTTGTCTTAAAAACTAAATTTCCTTGAATTCATCTTGAATGGCTTATCAAAGTAAGAAATCTCAGAATGTGCCCATGTCTCCATGTTCTGAAATACTATTAATGCTGAAAAGCCAGCAGCAAAAAATAGCTGGCTCTCAAGTATCTCCCTAAAGTCAACCCATCAACAACCCAAATCCCCAGAGTGTGCTCAGCTCTCCTGGACTAGAAAAGTGCCCCTGCCTTCAGCAAATCTACTTCCAAGCATGTAGGCATCAACTTGAGAAGGATAAAGTGGCTGCTGTCACTAGGCACGGCTGTCAGGAATGTGTGACCAGTATCTGACAGGAATCCTCTTGCCTTATCCTTCCAAGTGCTCCAATAGCAAGAATGTACCACCCACCACCCCACAGTGGCCTATGTCTCTTCTGATGAGGAGATGGTGAAGCCCATGCTCTGGAGAGGATGAAATTACAAGATTATCATTTGTCTTTTTAAATATTAAGATGTCATGATGGTCCTTATTTTTATTTTCACATAGAACTAGCATATAAAAATTAGCCCTGACTTTATTTTTTTTTTCTTTTTGAGACAGGATTTCTCTGTGTAGCCTTGGCAGCCCTGGAACTCACTCTGTAGACCAGCCTGCCTCTGCCTCCCGAGTGCTAGGATTAAAGGCATGCACCACCAATTTGTAATCACCCTGATTGTTTCTGTCATGTCATTTTTTCTGAGGCGTGGATCGCAGAGGTTCCAGTCCATTCTTGCTGTTGCTTGTGAAAAGGTAAAGCATAGGGACAGGAAAGCGGCAGAGACCACTAGCTCCTGACAGGCAGGAGACGGGGCCCACCGTCTTCTAACATCACCTGTGTAGTTTTAACTCCCAACTTTACACCTTTAGCTTTGCACCTTATTTAAAGTCAGACTGGTGCAGCTAACTGTTGGTCCACTTTTTATCTCTGACAGGTTTATTTAAATTATCTGAAATTGAAATTTAACTACAAACTTGGTCCATGAAGACCTATCATCAGATTTTTAGTATTTACTTTCTCAGGGTAAAACTTCAGTCTACCCTTCAACTTGTCTTTCTTTCCTACTCTGAATCCCATCAGTCAGCAGGTCTATTAAGGGCTAGCCCAGAATACAACCTAAATTAAGCCACATGTCACCACTCTTGACAGTCAACGCTGATGGAGGCAGTCACCTCTGATTAGGCTGGTGTCTAAAGAAGTCCTTTGAGAAGTTACTTGAATTTCAGCTTAGATATCAAGAGGAAGCTGATTGTATGCAGATGGAGAAAGCAGCACTATTTTGCTATCACCTTGCTTATGAAGTAACTAGTTAAAACTATCTGGAAAAAATCCACCTCTCCTACCTCTTATTCTATATCTGTATATCTGGATTCATCTATAGCTATATTAAAGGTTCACACTTATTCTGAAAAAGGCCAGAATATAAACATTTTCAAAAATGTTTTAAAATTATGTATTTTATGTTTATGAGTGCTCTATTTGCATGTATGCTTGCATGACAGACGAGGGCATCACACCCCGTTATAGATGGTTGTGAGCCACCATGTGGTTGCTGGGAATTGTACTCAGGACCTCTGGAAGAGTGCCCAGTGCTCTTTACCTCTGAGCCATCTCTCCAGCCCCATTTTAAAAAATTTTTTAATTGGGGTTGGAGAGATGGCTCAGTGGTTAAGAACACTGGTTACTCTTCCAGAAGACCCAGGTTTAATGTCTAGCACCCACATGGTGGGTAACAACTGACTGGAACTCCAGTCATAGATTATCAATGCTCTCTTCTGGCCTCCAAGGGCACAGCATTTATACAGTGTATTAACATACTACTTTCAGGCAAAACATTCACACACTATTTTTTTAATCTCAAAATTTTATTTTACTTGATACACTGTGTGTGTGTGTGTGTGTCTATGTCAGTATACACATGTGGAGATCAGAATACAATGAGTCCTTTCTCCTTTCACTATGATAAGTTCCAGGGACTGAATTCAAGTTGTCAAACTTACCCAACAAGCACTTTGACCTGCTGAGCCATTCCGCTAGTCTCATTCTATAACTACTTTAAGCTCTGCTGACCTTAAAGGTCTCTGCTTACACTATCAAAATACAGACATGTCTGTGTTACAATAACACCTTGTTTCAAAAGCTGGTAGTGCACTGGACTGCTGAGATGGCTTAGTGGGGTCAGGAGCATGTGCTGCTCTTCATGTGAAAGCAAAACACTCATATACATATATAAACCTAAAAACAAAATAAAATACTGGTGGAGTAAGAGATTTGATGAATGGACTGTATCTTGTCTCTGGAATAGAGAAATAAATCCCAAGGACTAGAGAGATGGCTTAATCCTTAAAGTGCTTGCCATATAAACTTGATTAACTTGATCTTCAGAACCCACATTAAGTTGAAAGAACTGACTCCACAGAGTCAGTATCTAAGTCTTTTGAGATATGCTCTTTGTAATGTTATGAGTTTTGTCTTTTTTTCTTTTTTTTTGAATTTTCAGATTCTTACATCCTTAGATTTCCTTACATATCCAGTTATACCTGTACCCCTTATACACAAATAAAATAAAAAATCTCCAAGTAGAGAGTATGTGAATAAAACAGAACTTGAAATGACTTAAAGAGGGAAAAAAAAAAAATCTGTTCTTGGGGTAGAGAATTAAAGTATTTAAGGAAAGAAGGCTGAAAAGATGGCTCAGGAGTTAAGAGCACATACTCCTGCCTGTCCCGGGTTGCACACCTTTAATCCTAGCACTCTGGCAGAGATAACTAGGTCTCTGAGTTCCAGGCTAGCTTGGTCTATAGAACAAGTTTCAGGACAGCCTGACTACACCGAGAAACCCTGTCTCAGAAAAAAAAAAAAAAAAAAAAGCACATACTACACTTGTATCAGACTCAAGTTTGGATCCCAACACTCATGTAACTCTAGCTCCAGATCTGACACACTCTTCTAAACTCAGAGTGTCTATACACACACACACACACACACACACACTTACTTTTAAAGAATTTTTAAAAAAAAATTCCTAGAAGGAAAGAGCTCCATCCTAAATGCAGTTTCTGAGTATCCTGGAGTGGGTTATTTGCTGCTCTTCTGTAGGTCCAGCAAATGAAGGCAGGGTCTTTGAAGAGCCCTTGAAAGTTGTGATCACTATACTGAAGAAGGCATTCCCCTTTCTCTTGTGTCTTCTGGGTTTCAGAGCCATGATCTATTCCAGCTGGTTGGAAGCACTGTGCCAAGTTGCTAGGTGTGATAGCTTATGTTTTGGGAGCTATTATCTTGGCTTCCCAGTGTGGAACTGTGTCTACCAATAACATTTCAAAAGAGAAAGCTGGCAGTGGTTAAAAAAAAACAGCACAGATGAGAATAGAAAAAGCATGCATAAGGAAGGGTAATTGTTCTAACCACTCTGCGTTTGTTATCTCAGCCTGATGATCAATATTTTTGTATAACTGCATATGAAAATATCTACTTAAATGATCATCAACACCAATTTTTTGCACGTAAAAACTAAGAAATAAATTTATTAATATGAAAATGGGTAAACAGAAATATAATATAAGGAATTAAGTAGTTACAAAAACTTCCAAGCACCCACACGGTGCTCACAACAATCTTTAACTCCAGTTCTAGAGAATCAGATGCCCTCTTCTGGCCTCCTTGGGCAAAGGCACACACATGGTGTACATACATACACAAGCAACACACCCATCCACATAAAATTCAAAAGGCAGTGCTAATTCCTATGGGACATTTCTGTGTGAAAGTAGAATAAGATGACAGAGATCTAAGAGAAGCTCTTCTTAAGATGAATGTGAATCTTGTCATTCCATCTGTTCCAGGGTATGTATACAGAAGAGACGGACATGTGTTACATTCCTGTAATCCTTGTACTCAGAAGACTGAGACAGGACTGTTGTACTTTTAAGGCTAGTAATGACTACATATCAAAATACTGATTTGAAAATTCAAAAAAATAAAGACAAAACTCATGACAGTAGATTACAAAGGCTTATCTCAAAAGACTTAGATACAAAAGACAAACTTAACGAAATAGACAGGTAAACTGAGGAAACACTAAGGTAATTCTTACAACTGTTTCCATTTTGTTGTGGTGCGTGAGTGTTTTGCCTATATCTATACATGTGCATGCCTAGTGCCCAAGGAGGCCAGAGGAGGGGATTCCCTGGACCTGGAGTTACAGATGGTTCTAAGCTGCCATGTAGGTTCTGGGAACTAAACCCAGGTCCTGTGTAAGAACAACATAAATTCTTAAGGGCTGAGCCATCTCCAGCCCTCTTTTCCTGATATTAGTTTTACCATTTCAAATGAGATGTGATAAACCTCTATCAAGAATGAAAAATAAACTGATGAGGATCTTTATAATTTATAAGACTGTTTTCAGAAGTCAGGTGTGTTGATACATGCCTATAATCCAAAATACTAAATTAAATGTTAACGCCAGGACTACAAAGCCAGACTGTCTCCACTCCCAACCCCCAAAAAAGGTTGTTTCTAACTTCTCTTGCCACATTCAGTCTCCAGAACTCATCTGGAATAATCTTTTTTTTTTTTTCTTAAGTACATTTATTTATTTTTGTGGGCGTGGATGTACCACAGCATATGTGTGGAGGTCAGAGGACAACTTAATGGAATTACTCTTGACCTCCACCATTGTGGGTCCTGGGGCTCAAACTCTTGATGGTTAGGCTCCACAGCAAGGGTCTTTACCTGTTGAGCCATGTGGCTCTAGAATGAGCTTTCTAAGCAAATAATCAGATCACTCTTTTTTATTTTAAGGTCACCTCTCTTGAAAAGTTTTATAATATATTCTCTCTGCGTTTGGAATAAAACTCTCGATAAGGTGGCGTTTGCCTACCTGCCTCTCTATGCCTCGGTCAGAGCAGTCACATTGCCTTCCTAAAGGGCACCAGCTCCTTATTCCCTGTACCTCCAGTGTCTTTCCTGACCTCTTTAAAGTTACATCCTACTAGCTTTGTTTCAAGGCTACATACTGAGTTCTTCCTCTAACGTCCAACCAAAATACGTTTTTCTTCATAAATTACTCTTTCATTACACATCATTCAGTTTGTAAGTATATACACACATTTTTTGGCCTATTTCTTGTTTGCCTACAGCATCAATGAGCTTCATAGGTACAGAGACTATGTCCATATGACTGTTCCATGACACCCTAAGACAGTGTCTGGCAGACTGGACACTTGATAGTGTGTGTTAAACAGACAACAGTCTATTGTGCAACTTAAAATTAGTCCCATACTTAGATTACATTTTCCCCTTAAAAAATAAGCACCCCAACACTGTCAAACTAGATACAGTTAATAATTTCAGAGATATTAAGATACTTTACTGTACCAGTTTCATTCATTCCTCACTTAGCATCAACAGCCAGTTTCAGTCCTATGAGGTCTTTAGGAATCACCTGATTCTCAGCTGGGAAAAAAAGTGGGTTAACTGGCTGTTTCAGGTTACAGAGTTTATGAAGAAGCTATCATGTGAATACAAGTCTGATTTAGTGGTATGTTTTTTCCAAAAAAAAAAAAAAAAAAGTCTTCTCTGAAGCACCACCTCCATCTAAAGAGATTTGATCAATTTGTGTATGTATATTTAATGAAATACAACAACCCTTTCAGTATCAAAATCACCTTGCCTCTACTTTAAAACTAAGTAAGCTTTTACAACTGAACATCAGAAAACATCAGAAATCTAAGTAGTTCATTTATAATAGCAGCAATGGTTCCAATAATTAGTAAAGTTGCTAAATCATCAAAAGCAGTAGTCTTCCGAATACGGAACTTCAGTAGTAGGAAATTTTATTTTAGGATAACAGTGGGCCCCTTCCGCCCTCCACCCCATCCCCGAAAGAGGAAACTAGAAAATAGCGCTAGTTTAAGAAATAAGTTTCACGTGGGTTTAGGTATAAGCCCCCCAATATTCGGAAAAGTCATAAGTAAAGAGATTTCCTAGATCTTGAGCCACAGTGCGCGCGTGCACACAGACAACACACACACAATAAACCTCTGGAAAATAAATACACCAGAAAAACCTTTCTTTAGCAAACAGGTGTTAATTTCTACGGGTTTAAGCAAGCACTTTCAGCCCAAAGCGACAATTCCCCTCGACCTCGCATGAGGAGGCCACTTTCTCCCCTGCGGAGTCCAAGGCAGCACACCGCACCGCGGGTGTCGGCGCGGAGGCCGAGCGGCTCACCGAGAGCCTCGCGGCCGCCCTGATGAAACCCTTGCAGGTTTGCCGCCCCACCGCTGCCCGAGGCCCGGCTCGCCCCCCGCCGGCGACCCCTCCGCTACCTTTCCGCCGGAAGAAGGACATGGCGGGGCCCGGGTCGGGGCGGAGGGCGCGGGGGGAGTGTCGCGGGGAGGGCCCGGCTCCCCTCATTCAGCAGCTGGCCGGGACTTCCGGGTCCGCAGGAGCCGCTGCACTAGTCCGAAAACAGCCCCTTCTTCCGGGTGTGGGCGCTGCCGCCTCCTCGGGATGCCCCGGCAGCTGCTGCCGCCATGTTATCAACAAGCCACCCGCTTAGAGTTCCGGTCTGTCGGCGCGCGGGCTTCACGGGAGGCCCCGGCCCCGCCCCCTTCTGCGCACCTCCTCCCGCGGGGCTGGGGCGCGCGCCCGCCCAGCCCACGTGACCCGGCGTCCTCGAGGCTGTGAGCCCTTTCTGTTGGAGGCTCCGGGTGTCTGTTTGGTGAGCCTCCTCTTCGCAAAGCCGGGGCCAGCACTTCCACACAGGCTTTTCGCGGAATCTTGCTAAATGCCGCAGGCTGATTGGCAGCTTTGCCCTACTAGGTCCCCGAGGGATGCAGGCAAGCCAGCAGGACGAGGAATCTGCTCTTATGTAGCTCCTGAAGCTTCGTCCCTCAAAGTGACCTCGGAAGGGAGAAAAAGAATTAGTAGGCTTATTTTCATATCCATTCCCTACAGATGCTCAAAACAGAAAGAGCCAGCAACCTGATCCTCGACAGGGAAACATTTTTTTTCCGTTCTTATTCGAATGCCATCTTTCTGTAGATCTTCTGGCTTCCTTAAAGCTTACCCACCTTTAGTGTATGATCACTATAGCTGCAGCTCCTGTCAAAAGCGAACCAGGAACTCAAGACGCACACAATTGCTGATTTTTTTTGGTGGATCAGTGAAGTCTACATGAGACAGAAGGAGAACAAGTCCAGAAGAGGCAACTTGCCTGGTTATTCGGTGTTAAAACAGGAACTAAAGTCGAGTCTTAACCACATTTTTAGAGCGAGTTAATAAGTTTGCTAGTTTTGTTTCCAGGCCTGTTTGTTAAAGCATGAAAAACCACCAAAGCTAAATTTCCTTAAAAACAGTATGTACAGATACTAATACTAAACCCTCCAGGTTAGTAACAGTCCTTCAACTTGCTCTTGGTATGGAGGAAACTAGGTACATTTTGTTTGCCCAAGGTCGTAGCTAACTAGAAGTGAAGCTCTGGTTTCAAGGTCAAACTCTTTCAAGTAAAAACCATTTCTAGGAACACTGAGCAGGAGCAGGAAAGGAGAGCAGGGCTGTGATTGTCCATGGGAGGTAATGGTGAGGAGAGTCAGGGTGCAGAGATCTGAGGTGCGCTTGGAAATGAATATTACACTCTGGGCGTACCCCCAACCCTATTCACACCCACTGCCCACCCCTGAACACCTTTCCTTGTCTAATAATACTAGGGCAAGCCAGGCGCAGTGTTCTGGAGATGAAAGCTACTTGGAAGGCAGAAACAAGTAGATCAGTGAGTTCAAGGCAGCTTGATTTACTTAGGAAATTTTAGGCCATGGTAAGACCTTGTCTCAAAAAGATAAAAACAAAACAAGGCCCTGGAGGAATGGCTTAGCAATTAGGAGCACAGACAACACTTGCAAGGGTCTACAGCATCTACTCTGTTCTTAGGGAGAATGGGTGGTGTTTATATTATTCCTTTCCATTCTGGAGTCCAATCTTGACAAAGACTGTTTTGTATTTGTTAACTATTGGTTAACTACTAGTTAGCTGATCAGGGCAAAAGGAACACCAGACGGATGAATGAGAGAAATCTCTCGAATGAGTGAAATGCCAAGTGATGTTGGAGGGCAGGCTCTGGTTCCATTAGGATTTCTTGAATCCTTATCATTCTCTCAGGCTAAATAAACATAGATCAATGTTGAGGAAGTATTTCAATTCAATTTCCAATGCGGTTGATTCTTTGAGTCCCTCCTATCAGAAATTCTGGAGTTGCTTTTATTCTCTGTAAGAAATAGGTTGTTACAATCCATTTATAGATAAGCAGAAGGCAATAGGCCCCTAGCTGGTGGCTGGTGCTGGCTTGTTGCAGAACTCTGAAAAAAAGTGACAGGTAGTCTGCTGCCTTACTGCTCGTGGTCAGAAAAGGGGTGGAGGATGCTATCTCAGTCCCAAACTATTCATTACATAAGGCTTTAAACCAGTAATGTAGGAAATTTGGAAATGGGGCAAGTCCCAGCCAATGGAGACAAGGATAGGGAATTAGACGAAACTTAAAACCTCTCCAGATTAGGGACCTTAAAAATCACTGCCTTGTACCGAAACATTGCACCAGCAATTTTTGCCTTTTCTTTTTCCCAACATCAGCATCCCTTTCTGCAGAATTGTATATTTTAAAACTGCTTCATTTTGTTAGTTCCTTGAATAAATTATATTATTTCCACTATCTCTCAGACAGCTAGACATAGCAGTCAGCTAATCATTATCATTATTTACTAAGAACTTGTGA
Organism: Mastomys natalensis; assembly: GCA_021653895.1. Classification (NCBI taxonomy): domain Eukaryota; kingdom Metazoa; phylum Chordata; class Mammalia; order Rodentia; family Muridae; genus Mastomys; species Mastomys natalensis. The sequence goes on from JAJTUV010000337.1 coordinate 297,596, forward strand.
TGTACTCGATAAGTGCCTAGCACTTACACTTTTCACTTAATCCTTCACACATACACCTCACCACACTCCACAGAGGACCCTGCCATCATTATGTCTTGTTGATAGAGGACGTTCTGGATTTCTTTGTAATGACCTGGGACCTCAACGGTAATAAGAGATGGAGGAAGGAAGGAAGGAAGGAGGGTTATTGATGAAGCTGTAACTCCCACTTCAGGAAGTCTTACTGTAGTTATGATGAAGGGTTAATAGAATTTTTGCTTCTTACAGACTAGCAGTAAAATAGAGCCAGGAGAGCAGGTCAGCGAGCTCTGAGACTTTGTTCTCCAGGAACTTGGCTGACCACATGGTGGATGATATGGCTGAGTAAGATTGAGTTCTTACGAACAAGATGTTTCCCCCATGCTATGACCGTTTCTTGAACCCCATTCCACCTGTCATATGCTAAATTGTTTATGTTGAATAATAGTTTGGGACTTTCTGTTATATTGTCTGCTGAAATTTTCCAGCGATCCCCCTCATCTCTGGGTTGTGGTTTTTTTCCTTCAAATATCCTATACTCCCCTAGCTAGGGGTCGAGCTTCTCTGCCTGGCCCCTGCATGGGTTACAGGACTCGACCTCTTGCTGATCAAGATTAGAGTCTGATGAGTCATTGGGTGGCCATGATCTCCCGTGGTTTGAGTGGGGACCTTCTCGGGGGTCATTCAATAACCACTCTAGACAACTTGCACCTGCTTTGAAAGACCCCACTCTGGGCAAGATTTGCTCAGAACTGTAGAACTCAAAAGCAGTAGATGAGGAAGGACACCTGATGCCCTGTTCTGGCCTCTGCACACACGCACACACACACAGAGGCATGTATACCCCCACATACAAGTCCATTTGTAGGTGACCAAACAAATCCATTAAAAATAAAGTTAAAACTCAAAGGTTGGATAAGTCCCAAGATAGTTCTGTCAACATTTGCTCTGTTGTGTCACATAACAATTATGCACTCTTGCTCCTGAAACACAAAACATGATGCACTTAGGAATCTGAGTACTTTCCCATCATAGATCACCAATAAATGATGCCTGGAACCCCTTAGATTGGAGTAAGACTATCATATATTATGAATTGCAGTGTCCTTTATTGTACTTATCAAGTTTTCTGATGGCTATAGAAACACAGTGTTCTCACTGTGGAAAACAAAATGTTCAATATTTCCTACCACCATGCCACAGCACGGAAATATCAAATTAGTGTATCTTTGGATTGTATATGTTAGAACATTTGATTTTCAAGTTTGCTGTTTGATTTTCTAGCTTGAGTTTCATTTTAAAAAGTCATTAAACTTTGCTTGAGATAAAGCCAGAGAAAATCCCCAAAATTCTGAAATGGCCCCAGTGTACTATGCACTTAGGCAAAGCAGCAATGTCAAAAGTAACAATTACAAAATCAAAATATCATTCAATTCTGACAGACATTGATGATGCTTTTTGTCTTACAGTATTAAACATTTAGCCAAGATTTAATTCTTTGTGTAAAAACAAACAAGCACACCCATCTCCTTTGTGTGCCAATTTGCTTTCATTTTAAATAAATGGTAAAATTCTGTCAAATAATTGTTTTTGATAGATTTCTATGGTTTGTTATCAGTAAATGTTTTATATGCTATTTTATATTGCTACATATTTAGAATTGTGCAAACATTTCTTGGGCAAAAACGTTTCTTGATTAAATGTTGATCGTCCATTTGATTGGACCAAGCCCAATGCACAGGGTGTTTCTATTATTGTAGAACACACCTCAGGGCAATCTGTGAGAGTCTTCCAGAGGACACAGTATGAACAGCTTATGACTTTAACAGGCTAATCCCTTGATGGACTTATCATTTTATGGATTTCTTTTATTGATAGTAAAAGGGAGGAGGTAGGATGTTAGAGGAAGTAGGTCCCTGAGGTCCTATCTTTGGGGGCTGTATCAGGCCTGGCTTCCTGCATGCTCATGCTTGCTGCCTGTTTGCCATTGAGGAAGCTCTCCCACAGACCTTGAGTTCTGTGCAAGCACAAGAGGCAAAGAAAACATGAAAACACAGGCTGAAAAACCAAACCAAACGAAAACCAAAAAACCCTCCTCCCTTGAGTCCTTCTTTTCAATGCTTTGGTTACAATGAGACCAAAGTGGCTACACATCTATCTGATACTATGCTTGCTCATGTCAACATACTTGGGATACTTGACATTGTTCACTGAATCCAATATGATCCCAATATAAATGTCCAGTAAGATGATGTTCTTAAAAAATGTCTAATCAATTGGGATGGGTATGGCCCTCATGCCTCACTGGACAACGACAGGAGGACCGGAGCCATTACAAAGTCCCCTTCAATTATTGGAGGTCAGGCTTCTATCCCCGCCTTCGCAAGATTAGAATCGCCAAGGCCTTTCTATACTTAGAGAAGGGAGGAGATGTCAGGGGCAGCCCTGCTTATACACTGAAAGCTTAAAATCAGCCATAGGCCTAAAATCAGCAATAGGCCTGACATACATACATGCTAACACAAAGTCTTGAGTCTCTGTGGAAAAACACTGAAACAGCTATTGTAAACAGGCAGCTTTCATGGAAATTTACCAGCCTGAGTAGTCATAGATCTTGTAAATAGGTAGCCTCGGCAGACAGTACCAACTTAGATAAGGACAAGTGAATCATAGGCAGAGTCATAGTGACCTGTCCCCTGAACCTTCACCCAGCTGATACCCTGTTCTGAAAGGTATCTGTACTCCCCTGAACACCTATGCTCCGGTGTCATCCCCTTCCCCACATCCTGCCTTTTTATGTTTATAACCCCTGTGTGAATAATAAATTATGATTTGATTTAAATAATAATAAATAAAAAAAATGTCTAACCAAGGCTTCTTCAGACCTGGTTCTGAAGTTCTGTACGGTAGCCTGTTGGGGTCCAGGAGTTACCCCACAAACCACAGGAAAACAGATCTCAGTTAAACAGGAATAGTTATTGAATGCACACCCCAAGACTGGGCAACAGCTCAAATTTATGCACTGGACATTTCTCAGGGCCAGCTTATGAAGGCTAAAACACAAAAACCACAATACACAGGTGCTAGAAGTGCTGCTCTGTGATCGAGCCTCAGTCAAGCCATCTAGACATGATAGTTCATGTTGACCTTCAATTTGATCGTCCTACGTGAAACTTATAGGTGTTTAATTTCTTAAGATTGACAAACCTTATAACATATATAATAGAACAGGGTATGTGATCACCATAAGCCTGCTTTGAGTCAAGCTATTTTTCTGCATCAAAACTGACAGGCATATTACAGCAACAATATGAAATAGCTGGCAGGCATGGAACAAAATAACTATGCATGGTTAGGTTAGTGCCACATGTAGCTATTCATCACTTGCAGTATGGATGTAGCTGTAAGCATAAATATACAAAGTGTCTTTCTGTGTACTCTAAACATACAGCTGCTGCCTCTGACTCATCATTGCTCCTGCAATAACCCCTGGCCCATATTCCTGTAAGCAACCCCAATAAACTCATTTGTTCACCACATGATGACATTACTTTGATTTCCTAACTGAGCTAGGCTCAGCAGAACATCTGTAGATGTTTACATCTCCCCAGGAAGTGTCATGTAACAAGTACCTATGACTCTTTGTCTTCAGTCTTTCTTTAGCATCTTCCCTCTACATGGAAGTACCAGAAGCTGACAACCATAAGTTAAATTTCAAGGACTTGAGATGAAAAATTAAAAGTAAAAAAAAAAAATATTGCGTTCGTATTTCCATATTGTTCACAATGTCTGCTCCAATGATTGATGCCTGAAGTTGAGTCAGGCATCCAGAGGGCATACACGCTCACTCTAAGCATAGAGGCATGTGAAGTCAGTCATACAGTTGCAAGCAGCTGGCCAGCCTTGCTTTCCCAGACCCTTTATGAAAAATGCTTGGAATCAAAAGCATTTTGGAGTTTGGATTATATTTTTAACATTTATACCTATTCGTAGTGGTGTTGTAGGATATTTGATCACTTTGTGAACACAGAGATTCTGAACTGGAAATACCTGTTTCTTGTTATGGCGTGGCTCAGCCCTAGCAACACCTTTAACCCAAGAGCTTTCTGTAAAGAAGAGCTAAATAAAGTCAAAGATGGGTCAAGAATCAGAACAAGCAACCAGTTGGCAGGGAGTGAACGTAAGAAAACCCAGGAAAGAGAAAGGAGGGTCTTTGAGTTGAAGGGAATTTAAGACAGATGGAAAAGGAGAAGGAGCCTTTGTCTTTCTGGAACTGTGGTGGAGAGGAAGGTCAGTTGGGTGCTTTCTCTGCCTCTCTGAGCTAGCAGATTTCACCCCAGTGTCTGGCTTCTGAGACATCTTTTGGTAAATTGAACATTTGGGATTTTGTTTTTTAAACAACATTGTGGGACTCCAATTTGTGGCATGACCCCACGGAAGAGAAATCACTCCAGCTGCAGACAAACTGAGAAGCAATCAGATTTGCTAAGTCACCTGAGATGTCCTCAAGAAGAGAGTTTAGGAGAGGAAGTGCCATAAGAGAAAATGATTTTCATTTACCCTATGTGAAGCAGATATTAAATTCATGGGCAACTCAGAACAGAAATATCCCCCAAGACTGGAAAGATTTGGCAACACCAATATCAGAAGCTAATCCTTAGTTACAATGGCAAACACAGTGGAAAGAGGAAGCTGGGCCATAGAACAAGGAAATCAGGCTAGAGGATTAATATTTTCCACGATCAGTTGCTAGGTGAAGGTCAATATGCTGCATTACAAAGGCAGCTTGAATTTGAAGACCCATCTTGTTTAGCAGTTTTAAATGCTTGGGGTAGGTTGAAGAATCAGGAAAGAGGTCTGCATCATTTACTAAAATTTCACAAGCCCCAAAAGAAATCTTCAGTGATTTTTTTTTTTTTTTTTGTAAATATTGACTTCAACTGTAAGTTGATAGCATCAGATTCAGAAATCAGAAAAATACTGACTGAATCTTTGACTTTTTCAAATGGTATTTCATAATGTAAAGGGGGTGATTATACTTTTAAATAGAGGAATGGATTAGAGATATCATTGATTTTGGCTCTCACATTTATGATGCTTATATGATAGGAGAAGTAATTTCTAAAAATCTTAATGAAAATCAACATGGCACATGTTTTAATTGTGGTAAGCAAGGTCATTTGAAAAAGAATTGTAGGGGGCTTGAGAGATGGCTCAGAGGTGAGAGCACTGACTGCTCTTCCAGAGGTCCTGAGTTCAATTCCCAGCAACCACATGGTGGCTCACAACCATCTATAATGAGATCTAGTGCCCTCTTTGATATGCAGGCAGAAAATGTACATGATAAATAAATCTTAAAATAAAAAAAGAAAGAAAAGAAAAAAGAATTGTAGGCAAGGTGTTCCCAGAAACAATGATTTTGTTCTAGGAAATAATCCAAAAAGAAGGCCTCAGACTTCTGAAGTATGCAGACAATGCGGCAAAGGCAGGCATTGGACAAAGGAATGTAGATCAAATAAAAAGGGGGTATAGGGATAATATAGGAAAGCAGAAAAGAGGGTAGATTATTGAATCTACTCTTTTAGATCTTTATTGATGCAAGATTAAGGTTATATTTTGTTATACGTAAGATCTTGTATATGATACAAATTAAGGTTGTATATTGATACAAAATTAAAGTTATATTTTGATTATAACATACTCCTTTTAAGGTTCTGTATCTATGTAAATTCCTAAAAATGCAATGTGAAGTCCTAGTCCTTTTGAATACTATTACAAATTATTTAGGTAATTAAATCCAATTTAATGGTCAATCAAACGTGGTTTTTTAGGTACTAGTTTAGTTAATCACAGATGTTTTCTAGTTAGATAGAATAACTAGAGACAGGCAACATTTGTCTATTCAATATACTGAGATAGATGGTTTTCAAAAACTATATTTCTATAGCAACCTATAGACTATGGCATTTAAAGGAATTTTCTGTTTGTTTGTTTTTGGTTTTGGTTTTCAAGACAGGGTTTCTCTGTATAGCCCTGGTTGTCCTGGAACTCACTCTGTAGACCAGGCTGGCCTCGAACTCAGAAATCCGCCTAGTCTCTGCCTCCCAAGTGGTGGGATTAAAGGCGTGCGCCACCACTGCCCAGCTCATTTAAAGGAATTTTATTAATTAAGACGTTTTTGACAATAAGACAGGTCTGTTCCTGGCAGCACCCCCATTCTACTTCAAAGAAGATGATGAGCATTGAAGAACCTCCTTATGGAGTTTGCTTCAGTATGGCAAGCTGTCAGTGGGCAAGAAACTGCCCTTGCTTCACCTGCTGACAGTGTGCTGTTTAAACTGTGAACAAGCAGGACACAAAGAAAGTGCACTCCTGAACTCTGCCAGGACAAAGTAGAGAAGACCTTCATAATTCCTGCTTCACAGAAAAATTTGTCAGATATTCTAGGCCAGAAGGCCAAAGAAATGGATGCTCCAATGTTGTAGAGGAATCGTGAGTGATTGTCCAGGAGGCCAGCAGTCTCTGTCATTTCTATAGCTTGCTTTGCAATTCCTGTATATTCAGGTAATGTTTATTATTCTCAGCTATGATGAGGTTGAAGACTAGATAGTTATAGTCTCACAGTTAAGGGTAAGTTGTTTAGAATTTAAGAAAATGTTTTAAGGTCTAAAAAGATGTTTTCAGGTTGATAAATGCAAGTTATGGTAGAAAGTGATGTAAATACAGAACTTTGGACTCACTAAGAGAGGACAGATAGTGGAGTACTTTCTCCAAGTTTGCCAAATACAAATGGACTGGACATTGTGAACATAATTTTTACCAGATAGTATTTAGTTTACTGATGTTAGAGAAAGAATCTTCTAAAGGGAGGAAATGTCGCAGGATATATATGTGAACCCTGAGATTGGAAAAACCTGTTTCTCGTGTAGTGTGGCTCAGCCCTAGCACACACTTTTAACCTAAGAGCTTTCAGTAAACAAGAGCTAACTGACAAGCAACCAGTGAGTGAACATAGGAAACCCAGGAAAGAGGAAGGAAGGTTTCTGAGTTGAAGGGTATTTAAGACAGTTCAGTGAAGGAGCTTTTTCCTTCTGGGATGTCAATGGAGTAGAAAGGTTAGCTAGATGCTTTCTTTGCCTCCGAGCTAGCAGGCTTTCACCACAGTGTCTAGCTCCTGAGACTTCATGTGGTAAATTGAACATTTGGGATTTTGTTTTTTAGAACAACAGAGTGCTTTCAATGAGATGTCCCCCACAGTCTCAGGCATTTGAAAGCTTGGCCCCTAACTGATAGTCGGGCGAGTTAGAGAAATGATCCCTGTGAGATAGTTACTGACCATGCTGATTAGCCAATTAAAAGTTCTCGCTGAGTCCTTTTTATTAATGGGTAGACCAAGCGGGGGCTCGTGCCTCTGACAAGTCTCTTGGTGCTCAAATGGTAGTGGTGATGGGGTGTACATTAGAGAGGGATGCAGAATTGCCAGGAACATCTGCTTTCTTTGCAAGGTTCAGTGGCATCTTCCAGACATTGCATAATACATTTAGACTAGGTCAAGGTCATAGACAGACCCTGATGTGCTGCCAAGGCAGAGGTGGCTGCTGGAGGAGTTGAAGGCTGAGAAGTGACCATGCAGACAAAGCTGGGAGACGACGTTGTCACCTTAGTCATTTCATTAGGAGGTATGGCCTTGTTGAAGAAGTATGCACTGAAGGTAGCCTTTGAGAGTTTACAGACTCAAGCCGTTTTGAGTCCATCTCTCTGTGTTCCTGGTTGTTATTTAAGATATAAGCTCTCAGCTTGCTACTCCAGGGCCATGTCTGCCACTTTCCCACCATGACAGACTCTTATCCCTCTGGAACTGTAAGCCCGAATAAATTCTTTTTCCTATAGGTTGCCTTGTTCATGGTGTAATAACTAATTCACACATATTTAGTGAGATATTTTGGGAATGAAACCCAAGTCTAAACATGAAATTTGTTTATGTTTCTTATAACCTTATACACACAACCTAAGGCTCATTGTCATGAGAATTCTGGAATACTGGTTTCTTTAAAAAGCAGAAGAAGTAGTATGAGAATGTGATTTCATTTTAATCCCAGGTGTAGGGATGTGAGGCTGCTTTGGACTGTCCAGAGCAGCTGACCACGATTTGCCTCATGCTCTTAGGAGAGGCATGGTTTTACCAGATGCGGATAATTTCTGTGATTGTGTGACGTTTGGAATTCTGGGAACTTTTCAGAGGGTACCTAAATGCTAGGTCCACAAGAGAGACTGGTGGTTGTTGGTTATTTAGGAAGGTTGATTACAGTTTGCTAGTAGCTGTAGTCAAAGAAAAAACAAAAGGAAAAAAACTAGATTTAGAGATCTCTATCTCTTTTTTCTCTCTTCTTGTTCCTCTCCTATCTAGTATCCAGGGTGAAATCTGGATGGCAAAGGGGGCGGGGAGAAGAACCCACAAAATAGTAAAGTCTAGCTACAGCTTATTTTGGTGTGTTTTTATGGTGATATGAGGTCAGATGAAGAATTTTCAATTTATGACATCATGTTAGTCCTTAAATAGTTTCAGACTTGGGAGCATTTCTGCCTTTGAATTCTTAGCTGGAATACTTACGTTAACTGTTTTTCCTTCGCTGCTTAAACATAGGTGCCTGGTCTTTGACAGAATCCATCATTTCCATTGCAGGTAGTACCACTCTTACTGTCCACTCTCACCAATGGAGAATTTCCACCATTAAGCCATACAGAGTCGTCTCCTGGTAAGACTGCTCGGGTCTGGCATAGAGAATCAGTTCTAACTTTTCCTCCTTCCCTAAGCCTCCAGACTTCCTCCTTAGTACCACATCAAGAAAATACTGGAAATAAATATTTTTCATTTATTCTAAGCCAAATTACATTCCAACTAATCTATTAGCAGTTCTTGGTGTTCTTGCCAGAGAATGGGATCTTGATTTGTGAAAGAAGCCCCCAACTAAGGAAAAAATATTCCTCTGGTGGTTTCTAAAGTCTAACACATATTCAGTCCAACTGTAACTGAACACAGTATATTTGCATCACGGGAAGAGCAAAGCCCAAACACATGTGGTAAAGACATAGAAGAAAGGTGCTCTTCTCAAACAGGAAACGTTGGGGCTTTATTCAGGAAGCCTATGTGTATTCCTATAGGAAAGCGCTTTATGGGAGACACTTCCTGAGGACAGTCAGTGAAAGGAGACTTGATGTAAGAGATGATTGAAGAAGCAGAGATGAAGCTTGGAGGTAGTAGCATGTACCACTAGTCCCAGCACTTAGGAGGCAGAGGCAGGCAGATTTCTGAGTTTGGGGCCAGCCTGGTCTACAGAGTGAGTTCCAGGATGGCCAGGCCTACACAGAGAAACCTGATCAAAAATAAAAACAATATCAAATAGGTGAGAGATGATAGAAACATGTTCATTTTTTCCTCTGTCATGCTTAGCTCAAGGTCATGGTGCACATGTTTAAAAGCCTAAACTGATGGACAGTAATGCATTGGTTCATGCTTTTCTTGCATCATGAAGTTTTAACTGGAGGGCTGACAAGAAAACTCAGTAGGTGTCTTGGTGACCGTTGTGTTGCTGTGAAGAGACATCATGACCAGGGCAACCCTTATAAAAGAAAACATTTAACTGGGGGTTTGCTTACAGCTTCAAAGATATAGCCTATTGTCCTTATGTTCAGGTGCAGCATCATGAAAGAAACTGCTGGAGCAGTAATTGAGAGCTACAGCCCGATTCATAGGCAGAAACAATGGGCCTAGGAGCTATTAAAACCTCAAAGCCCATCCCCAGTGACATCCTTCCTCCAATGAGGCCACACCTCCTCAATCCTTCCAATTCTAACAAACTGTTACACACCCTGGTAAATAAGTATTCAAATATATGAGGCTATAGGGACCATTCTTATTCAAACCATCACAGTAGGTAAAGACACTTACCACCAAGCCTGATGACCCATATGTTAGAAGGAAAGAAATTCTGCAAGTTGTCTTCTAACCTCTGTATTTCTGTATGAGCACAATGGCTCTCCCCCACTATCCCCCCCCTCCCCCGCATTAGTTACATTTCCTGCTGCTTTGATAAAAATCTCCTAACCAAAGCAATCATGCTGGCTAGTTTTAGGTCAACTCAACACAAGCTAGACTCATTTGGAAGAGGAAGCCTTAACTGAGAAAATATCCCCAACAGATTAGCCTCTGGGCAAGCCTATGATATGTTTTTTTGATGGATAATTGATATTGGAAGTTCTGGCTCACAATGGTGCTAGCTCTGGGCAGGTGGTCCTGGGTGCTATAAGAAACAGGGTGAGGGCCATGGGGAGCAAGCCAGTAAACAACCACTTCTCCATGGATTCTGCATGGGTTCCTGAGTTTTTGCACTGACAGGCTGTGACATGGAAGATTTAAAGAATAAATCCTTTCCTCACTAGGTTGTTTATAACAGATTAAGGGAGAATGGGTTTATCTTGGTTCACAGTTCATTGTAGCAGGGCTCCTGGGAGCAGGAGTTGGTCATGATGCACCTGCAGTCATGAAGCAGGGATGCAATCTTGGGATTCGACGATTGCTGGTACTTACCTACCCATCCTCCTTCCCCGATGTTCAGGAACCAGGGCATGGTGCCACTAATTTTTGGGATAAGTCTTCCTGAGGGGGACCCTGCAGGTGTCAGGCAGGGAAGCAAACTGCGAGGAGTGCGAATGAAAACTCAGCTCAGGTTGACTTCACCAACCTGGATCAGACTTGGGGAGTCTGATGCCAGGCTGTTCACAGTCGGCACATTTAAAACAGTACAATTGGGAAAAAGTGTTCAGGCAATAGCCTTTCCAATTCCAGGTACACGATAAAGCGCAAGATGTGACTGCTCAGAAACTCCTTTACAAAGAACCTGTGATCATGAAGGTAGGTGGGTTCTATACTAAAGGTAAAGGTCAAGGGAGAGGGAGAGTCTGGGATAAACATTCTGAGAGCTTCAGGTGAGGTCTGCTACCACAGATAGCAAAAATCACTCCGCCATTAACAATATCCACTCCCAGGCATCTGCGTGGAAAACAATGAATTCCTCCTTTAAGGAGAGGCCCCTGCATGTTTAACATTCCTGGTTCCTCAGTGCTCTGTGGGCACAAGGACCTTGGTGCCCCAACATCTTCCCACCTCAGTTAGCCTAATCAAGATTAATTCTTCACAGTCATGGCCAGAGGGTAGTCTAATCAGGTTAAGTCATCACAGCATGCCCAGCGGCTGTCTTTTAGGTGATTCTAGACCCTATCAAATTGATAATCAATACTAGTCATTACATAGTAAACAAAAGGTAGAGGGGTTTGCTCATACAAGTGCTTGACTCACTTAACATCCAATGTGGTCATTTCTAAGCCAGCTCTCAAACATGTTACCCTGGTTTCTCCTGCACCAGAGCCTTTGTTGAATGTGGTGTTTTCTGTCCAGCAGAGACTGTCTCCCTTGATTAGCTGGCCAGGGCTCTAACTCTGGTTATTTACCCAAGCACGACCTGAAGTGGGGTTCTACTCCAGCAAAGCAAATAGCAACTAGCATGGCACCTGTGTCCTCTGGAGTAATGGAGACATTGGAGGAATGGGAAGACTCGAGCTGCACAGAGCTCGACTCGTTCATCAGCTTTGACCAGGAACCTGGTTAGTTTACATTCTGTCTCTTTTTCAAGTTTCCTGATATTTACAATATAATCTGCACCACCAAGACCAATTCTGCAACTACTTTCTAAAGTTTCTAGACAGCTGAGAATGCAGCCCAAGGGCAGAGCATGTGTTTCTCAATCCCTTTCTCTTCCCCACCAGAAAAGAGAGAAAGCTGCTACAGTAATGCGTCTCTCATCATGTGATGGACTGCTGGTGGCTCTGAGATTAACATCATCTATTCTTTCAAACTATTGTCACCTTCTATCTGTTAGTACTCAAATAACAAAATACCCAAGACTAATAGTTTATAAACAACAAAAAGTTATAGAATGCCAGGAAATTCAGTCTAGAGAGGATCCTTTCAGTTCATATGAGGCACCTTCCTGTTGTGTCCTCACATGGAAATAGGGGATGGGGGTCTCTCCTCCATATTCCCATGCATGAAGTCTCCGTTATTATGACATAATCTCCTCTGAAAGGTTCCCCCTTGTCATCCTGACACAGTGAGAATTAGGATTTCAATAAAGGGACTTGGAGTGGGAACACAAATCACTGTACCTCCATACAACTGAGTACCCCAGCTGTTACGTGTCTCCAAAGCTACATCAATTACTCATTGCCAAAGAACTGACTAGTTTTGATGTTACTAATGGCTGGAGGTATGAAAAAAACACAGTCTGACCAAAAGCAATTTGGAAAGAGTTTATTTTAGCTTATGGTTCCAGAGGGAGAGAGTCCATAAGGGCTGGGAAAGCATAGCACAGGGGAAGGAGCAAGAAACTGGCTGATCATATTTTCTTCCATACACAGGAAGTAGAAGAAGGAAGCAGGAAGTAGGGTAATCTTAAGCCTTATAAATCATCCTCCCCCAGCCCCTTAATTGCCCTCCTACCAGCAATAATTCTTAGTAAATGTAGATGGCAATTCAGCAACATTCCATTACTATCGTGGCCAGTTCTCAGATGCTAAGTAGCTCCTAAAGGGACAGAGAGCTAACTTTATCCTCATCAAGTGTGGACCACATGCTAGAAATCATCCAAGGGATTTTTCATTTCATTAAATGTAATGGTGCATTTAATTCTCACGACAACCTGGAATGGTAGATACTATTATTTGCCTCATTTGGAAGATGGAGAAATGAGTCTTTTGAGAGACTAAATAAATTGCCCATGATCTTGCAGTGAATAAAGGTAGAGCCAAGACTGAAACAGATTTCTCCTTTCCAAAGTCCTTTCCTTTCTGCCTCACCGTGTAAAGATTTGACTTGTCAAATGTGACAGTGAAATCTGTCAGTAAGGTTCTAACCTTGGAGAGTAGCATCTGTAAACTGAAAAAACATACTTCTCTCCTATGTGATGCTGCACTTAAAAACAGTGTGTTGAGGCTGGATAGATGGCTCAGCAGCTAAGAGCACTGCTGCTTTTAGAGAGGATCTGGTTTGGTTCCTGGTTTCCTCATGCTGGTTCACACTGTCTGTGACTCCAGTTCTAGAGTATCTGATGCCTTCTTCTGACCTCCTCAGTCACTGGGCATCCATCTGGTTCACAAGGATACATGCAGACAAAACATTCTTACACATAAAAGAAAAATACAAACAAATATCAAATCACAGTGTTGGAAATGCCTGAAACAGAACTCTATCCTCCAGAATATATTCAGTAGACAGAGACACCTACGCTACAGTGTTGCAGTGGCTCTGTTGCTTCTGTATATTGAAGATGTAGGCCTTGTTATAGTCTCCAGGGTATAGAAGACTAAAGCCTGTTGCTGTCTTACTGGGTGTGGACTCACGGAGGGGACAGATTCCTAAAGAGAGAATGGTGCTCAGAGGACCCAAGAGAGAGGAAGGAAGTACAATGTAGCCACCACTTGTCCCAATAACAGTGACAATCACAGAGTGTTCTCTTGGCTCCTCTGTCCAATTCCTACCTTTTCTCCTTAGGAACTAGTTGCAAGTTCAACTTCTATTGCCAGTCCTCCCAGACATATCCAGCTCCTGCTGAATTAATTACTTGTAACTCATTACATTTAGCACAAGGCAGCTATTGGTTGTTGAACATGTACTGTGTCCAAGGCACCCTTTGTGCATTATCTCAAAACTGTCATACCCTTCATCTCATACTCTTGAGAGGAAGGTATTTGAATTCCGTTTTACAGATGGAGAATCTGGGGCTTAGAAAGCTTTGCCAAGCTCCTACAGCTAATCAGCAGCAGGATTCCAATTTGTACTTTAGTGATTCTTAAGTAAGACTTGGCAAATTAAGGCCCTCAGGCCAAACACAACACACTCACTGTCTATTTTTTGGTAAATAAGGCTGTGTTGAACAAAGTCACATCCATCTGCATCTCTGCAAGCTGTTCTCTCAGCTGAACCTCTCCAAGGCTGTAGCCTGTCTTAGGCTAGGTATGCTGCTGTAACAACAAGTCAATCCAACTGCAGCCTAGTATAGGCTGTCAGTCCATAGGCTGCAGCAGTCATATAGCTGGTATTGTAACAAACAAGTCAATACAATGCAGCTTCATATAGTATCTGTAAAAAGATGTAACTAAAGGAATTATTTATCGTCCACCTTGTACTCCCGACAGAAGTCCACAGAGGTTGGTTTATTGTTATATACAAAAGGACATAAGTATACAATGATATCATTGCCACAGGCGTTCCAATACTACTGTATCTGTAGATAAAGTGATGTATCAAAACATATATTTTGAGCCGGGCGGTGGTGGTGCACACCTTTAATCCCAGCACTTGGGAGGCAGAGGCAGGTGGATTTCTGAGTTCGAGGCCAGCCTGGTCTACAGAGTGAGTTCCAGGACAGCCAGGGCTACACAGAGAAACCCTGTCTCGAAAAACCAAAAAAAAAAAAAAAAAAAACATATATTTTGTTTCAGAACTTCTGTTCACATTGTACCTGCCAAAGCAATCACAGGGCTGTGCTCAACTCCAAAGGTGGAATTAAAATAGAGCTGAGAAATGCTATCTTACCAGGAGTGTGGAGGGGGGACGGGGGGGGGGAATGAAGCATATTTGTGAGTAAGTCGATGGACTACCATATCTGCTAACACACTTCCCTGGGTATCCCCTTTCCCTGTCTCCTCTTGGGGTTAAAGTGGTATTGAGAATGTTATCCACATAGAACCATGTGAATTCTTGTAAGCATCCCTGTTTTTTTCTTTGGCTCCACTAAAGTTTAATAATAAAAGCATATCCTCTTCTCTGGCTGCCACTGTGGCCTTCTTTTTTCTTTTTGTAGATAAGGTTTTTGTCATGTTTTGACCTTCAAGCTTAAATGACTTTCCTGCCTCTTGAGGAACTAGGACTACATACAAGTGAGCATTTTGGTGAGCAGCCACTGTAAAGTTCTAATTCCTATCTATACTTTGTTAATTTTAGTACATTTTGAATAAGGGATTTTCTGGGAATAGTCACTCCATATTGTTAAATGGATATGAGCCCACAGGCAGTGGGAAACAAGCGCTGAGCGTTGGTTTGGTTTCCTCCAAACACTGCCATTGAGAGAAGCTTGCCAAGAACTGCTTGTAAAGTTCCTGTGGCAGTTTGCTGCTTCTGTGTCCTCATCTTGGGCTAATTGGCAAGCCTAATGCTTCCTGACAGCAGCTGGTTTGTGCCTGGTGTTGCCTGCCGAGAGGACTGGTCTGTAGCTGCTGAGTCATATTTGGTGTTTGCTACAGGACTGAACTGCTGTCAAAGAAGATGAGCTAGCCGTCCGAAGCACTGTTGCTGAGCAAGTCCACTTTCCCTATATCCTAATAACTTTTCTCTTCTACTACCTCTGCTGGGTGGTGGGCTAGAGGAGAGGCTGAACTCTTATTAAAATTAGGCTGCAAAAAATTGGTGCCTACAATACTGAGATGCTTGAGTCTTGGAACCCTGACTAGGGGCTGTGAGAGAATGGCAAAAGAACAGATATATAGACACATGTACAGAAAAGCTGGGATCAGGTGGATGAATGCATTCTGAAGTGACACATACCTACTACCACCACAGTGGCACCTACTACCGCCACAGTGGCACCTACTACCGCCACAGTGGCACCTACTACTGCCACAGTGGCACCAACTATTACTACAGTGGCGCCTACTACCACCTCAACCTCAGCGTGTTTATTATGTACAGCACAGTGGGAGGGGTTAGTTAGTCTGGGGAGGAGGTCTCTATAGGGAGCCTTCTGTAAAAACCAGGGACTAGGAAGCTGCAGTTGCTAGTTTTGTATACACTGGTCACTTGCTTGCACTCAGACCCCAGAGGAAAAGCTTTGCCATCTGTCAGAGGGTTAGACTTTGCCACTTCCAAGACGCTGAGGTACTACAGTCCTGGACATGGATGGGCCTGCCTGTGTCAACAACATACGCAGGATTTCACTCACTCAAGATTTCACTCACTCAGTCTTATTAAGTTGCCCAGTTTGGTGCTCATTGCTATGTAACCCAGGCTGGTCTTGAACTTATGATTCTCTTGCCTTAGCCTCCAAAAAAGCTGAGATTCTGAGCCTGAACCACCTCCAGGCTTAAGAAACAGCTGGGTCTGATCCTGGCCACCAATAGTCCTCTCATTATTTGTGAGGCTAAATCAAGAAACTCACTGGAGTCAAGGTATTCATGGCCAGCTTGAACTGTATAGAGAAACCCTATTTCTTAGAAAGAGGGGAAAGAAGGAAAGAAAGAAGTGGTTAGCTATCATTAAATGTTTATTGTGCATCAGGCCCCAGACTTAGCATTCATATCCATTTCATCCTCACACTAATTCCATTGTTATACTCCAAAGGTAGATGCCTGGTGAATCCACAGTCCAACTCCAGAGCTTGCCACTGTTCACTACTTCCTGCCCATGCTGTAGAGCAAGGAGGCTGTACTGGGCAGTGGAGAGCATGGCTTGGTCTGCCTGGATTGGACTCCACCCTTGGACTCACGCAAGGCTCAACATGGGTCGGCATCTCACTGTGAAGTGGAAAATGTTGCTTAGGGATGTTATGTAAAGATATACAGTTTGAACCGTCTTGAATTTATTAAGAAACTGAATTCTGGAATTGTGGTTCTGTGGACTAGAGAGCCAGAGTGACCAGGTCTCTGTCTTTCCTAGGACCACAAAGCACCTTCGGACCGAGTCTCCGGCTCAGTGGCCTCAGAAGTCATTGTGCCCAGCGGTTCCCTGAGAGATCAAGAATGGCCCTAGTGGTCTCTGAGGTCAATGTGAGGTGGGATTCTGAAGTCTGAGATGCTAAACGTCACTGCAGGACCCAGAGTCTTTATTTCTGTGGTCCCAGAGGTTACTTTGGGCCTTTGGCTCTAACCATGGCGTCTTGGTAGAGACTGGCTTCAGTGGGTCTGAAGTTAGGTGTCCTGCCTTCGGTAGGTTCATAGGTCACCAGGGTGACCAAGGATTAGACTCCATCTGCTCGCCTCGGTGCTGAGTGTGCAGCCCCACCCTTGGTCCTGTTGTCACATAGCCAAGACAGGATCACTTCAGCAACCCACTCCAAAGTCAACACCAACTTTCTCCAGTTCTTTGTGCAGATACTTCTCTAAAAGGAGCAGAAACTAGAGCTTCCAATAGGCTTGGGGGAAGAGGAAGTCAAGACCAACCCACTCTAACAGATGTGTAAACACAACAAAGCAATATCAGGACTATGACACTGCCATTCATTGGCCCAACTCCCTTATCAAGGAAGCAAAATTATAGTGATAGCCACAATGTCTGGGAAAAAATTTAGAGTCTTACTGTTCAAAAGAATTAATGATCATGTAGAAGATTCAAACAGATTCATGAGTTAAGGAAATCTACCCAAGACCTTGACAAGACAGTCTCAGTCCCCAAAGCGAATGAAACAGTTGATAAATTGGCAGTAAAGTTCAAGGAAAGTATGGAGGAAAAAATTAGTAAGGAAAGTGAGATACTGAAAAATAAACAGAAATATTTGAAATGAAGGAGATGGTCAATTAACAGCTACATCAGGCACCATCGTTAACAAGCATGAGCATGCAGAAGAAGGAATTTCAGGAATGAAGGACAAAATTGAGGAAATAATACAAACATATATAAGTATAGGGAAAAATGGGGGCTGGAGGGATGGCTCAGTGGTGAAGAGCAGTGGCTGCTCTTCCAGAGGACTGGAGTTTGATTCCCACATGGTGGCTCACAACCATCCATAAATCCAGTCCCAGGGGATCTGGTGCCATCTTCAGGCCTCCATGAGACCATGCATGCTTGTGGTACACAGACATGAATGTAGGCAAAACACGCATACACATAAAATAAATAATAAAAATTAATTAAAAAGGCAAAATTTTCAAGAAGTTTATTCAAGATGCCAAATCTGAGAATCCATGGTGTGGAAGAGAGGAAAATCCAAAGGTAATAGACAGGCGATTTGATGAAATTATAGCAGAAATCTTTCCAATGTTACAGAAAGAAGTGACCTTCCAAACACAAGAAGCATATAGAACTCCATATAGGTATGGGCCAGAGGAAAAACTCTCTGTGCTGTATTATAGTTGGGATGCCAAAAATGTAAAGAAATTATTCTAAAAACAGCGGGAGAAAACAACTCACATACAATGGCAAAAATATCAGTTACTCAGTTTTCATCAGCAACCAGAAAAGAAAGAAGAACTTAGAATATAACTTTTCAAGCCTTGAAAGTAAACAACTTTTTATTTTCCATGTCTATCCATTGATATTGCACATAGTTCCTGTCTTAGTGTTCTATTTAAAAAATTAATGCAGCCATTGTGAAAAATCAGTTTGGAGCATCTCAAAACATTAAAAATACAACCACCATCTGGGTGTCAGGCTTTTAATCCCAATTCTCAGAAGGCAGAGGCAGGGGATCTCTGCGAGTTCTAGGACAGCCAGGGCTGCATAGATAGATCCTGTTTCAAAAAACAAAACAAAATGAAGCAAAACAAAACACCACATGGCACCTCCACATTGTACCACGGAGATGTCTGCACTCCCTCTTTCCCATGTCTATTGCTGCTTTATTCACTATAGCAAAGAATAGGAATTAACCTAGTTCTCCTATACCAAAAACCAGGAATTAACCTAGTTGTCCATCAAAAAATGAATGGATAGTGAATATATATCACATATATGACGGAATATTACTCAGTTGTAAAGAAAAATGAAGTTAAAAAGTCTGTAGGAACATGAGAAGACTTAGGATGTATAGCAGTAAGTGAGATCTCAGAATTTTAGAAAGAAATAAACATCATGTACTTCCTCATATGTTGAATCTAGCCTATATATATTGTCACATATGTTACAATATAACTTGTGTAAACAAACACCCATGTGGGTACAGTATAACATGAAGAAAGAGAACAAGAAAGGTATGTATACAGGGATGAGGAAGGACTGAACACAGGTGGTGGACACAGCTCTGCTCTGAATGCCAATCCTAGCTAGCTAGGAGCAATGTATACACTCATTAAAAGTCTATACAGTCATTAAAAACATTCCAGGCAATGGGCACATTTTAAGCAGTGATTAAATACTGACTGTCCCTGAGACATCATGTCTAAGAATCTGAGAGTGTTGAAGAGCACACTAGTGTTTAGTCCCCAGGGGAGAACCTCTGTTAATATGGGATTGACTAGAACTTCAGAGAACAAACACAATTTAAATTTTTATATTTTTATTGTATAGAATTGGCATCTGTGATATTTTTATTTATTCACAAGTTTAATTTTCTTTTTAGTGTGGTGGGTTTTGTTGTGGGTTTTGTTTGAAATGGAATCTCACTATGTAGCCTTGGTTGGTCTGGAACTCATAGAGATCTACCTACCTGGCCCTATTTGATAATTTTTTTAAACAATAAAGTTTATAAGATAAAAATTTAAATTGCATTTGTTCTCTGAAGTTCAAGTCAATCCCATATTAACAGAGGTTCTCCCCTGGGGACTAAACACTAGTGTGGTCTTCAACACTCTCAGATTCTTGGACATGATGTCTCAGGGACAGTCAGTATTTAATCACTTCTTAAAATGTGCCCGTGGCCTGGAATGCTATTAGTTTTCATCAGAAAAAAAATTATAAAAGTTCTTGTTCAAAACTCCAAGGAATTCTGCTTCATTTAATTAAAAGCCTCTAGCCATGGGGAATACAGAATTTTACAATGGATCACTACTAGATGTGTCCACTGGGTGGCAGCAAAGCCCTAACTCCAATTCTGACCTTCTGGACTTGTGTTTTGGGAGGGTGGGATGGGGAATGGGGAGGCAGTCTATTTGTTTGTTCTCTTTGTTGTATTTGTTTGTGCTTTGAGACAGAGTCTTTCACTGTAGACCAGGCTGGTCTTCTACTCATGACAATCCTCCTGCCTTAGCCTCTCTAGATGTTAGAGTACAGGTATATGCAATGTATCAGCTTCCTGGTCCTTTTAAAACTAATGATAGCCGGCGGGTGCGCACGCCTTTAATCCCAGCCTGAGGCAGAGGCAGGCGATTCTGAGTTCAGGCCAGCTGGTTACCAAGGTGTCCAGACAGCCGGACTACCAGAGAACCCTGTCTCGAAAAACCAAAAAAGAAAAAAAAACAACAAAACAAAAAAAAAAAAAAAAAACTAATGATAACGAGAGTGTATTTATGTAATACAGATATATATGTATATGTATGTTACATAATAAATATTACATAATATGTTATATAATACATTACATAACATATTGCATATATATGCTTTTCATATAGGTAAATTTTGAGCCATCTTTGATTTAAGTTTTATTTTTAATTGAATTTCATTACCATTATGTTACTATTATGAGGTTTTAGTTCATTCCTATGTGGACAGAAGTTCTTAATGTGGACAGAGATCTTAATGTGGCCTTCAGTGATCCATATATGTGTATATATATACACGGTCACATCAATGGTCAATCAAGGAAATGCCCCACGGAGTTGCCTAATCTCAACTGAGAATCCCTCTTCTAACATGATTCTAGCTCATGCCAATCTGACACAAAACTAACCAAGACACCTGTGTTATACAAGACTTAAGCAATTTAACACTGGTTAGAGAAGGCTTTAACTTTCTATGGTGCATAAGAGTCCCAGGGCACTCACCAAGTGTTTTTGGTTGTTATAAATAATAAAATTATAAATTTAATAATAAATACAAAAAGTTTATAAACTCTGGTACTCTAAAGTATAAAAAGAATTTATCTGAATGACATGAGAGCCATTTGTGAGGGTATGAAAATGGTATTTAATCTGTAGTGTCTTTGGGTACATGTGTCACTTGCTTGGTCCTCAGCTTGGCACTGGAAGGTCCCCAGCCTCCCACTTGGAAGGTTCTGGAACCTTTGAGGAATGGAGACTAAGGAAAGTATTCAGGTCATTGAGGACATGCCCATTGAAGGGACACTGTATACCAGCCTGTTCCTTTTTTCTTTCGCTTTCTGGACGTTAGGTGAGCACTTTGCTCTTTCATTCAGACCCGGGCAGGGAGGCCAATGGACAGAAACCCTCAAAGCAGTGAGCGAAAATCAATTTTTTTCTTTATTAGTTGATTATCTTAGGTACTTGGAACAGGCTCATCAAATAGGCCAAAGCAAAGGAGCCTCCCAGAGGGCCTTTCAGGTAAGCAAGCCGGCGAGGTCCCTGCCACTGCCACAAGAGGGCGCGCTAGCAACATAAGTCACGGTTTGGAACTTGCTTCCCTTGTGCATCTTTCATTCCAAACTTCCGGGTGGCACAACCCTTTGACAAAGCAGATGTCATAACTTAGAACCCCAAAAGTATGAAGAGAGGGATGGTCTCTCTGCTGCAGTCATTAGAAGAGTAGGACATACAGCATGCTTGCAACAATTCGGACACGGTCTTTGTCACTAGCCTCGACAGTGGAGTGCCTCAATCCTGGAGTGCCTTTAAACATTATTATTGTTATTATTATTGTTGCGGCTACTGTTGTTGTTGTTGTGTGTCTGCATGCTTTTACTGCTGAGACATCTTGCTGCCCAAGTAGTGCTTCTGTTTGGTTTTGTTTTGTGAGACAGGGTTTCTCTGTGTAGCCTTGGCTCTCTTGGAACTTACTCTGTAAACCAGGCTGGCCTTGAACTCAGAGATCTGCCTGTCTCTGCTGGATCAAATGAGTGCGCCACCATCACCTGGCCCTGGTAGCGCTTTTATTGCTGCTTATTTTGATTTGGAGGTGTGGGGCTGGGGGCGGGGCTAGATTTGACTGCCCAGAGCCTTTGCTTTGTATGGGGATATGTCACCCATACAAAATGTTTCACCAAGGCCTGTGATGCTCACTGAACTACACCGCAAGAAACAAAACAAAAAGGAATTTTCTTTCGAACACTTCTCGTGAAGAAATTATGGAGGGAAAGTGTCAGTCAAACCAACCAGGAACATAGCAACGGAAGAGAGGAGGTAAATGCTTAGGCTCGGTGACTGCAAAGCTAAGCAGGCTTGTCTGAGAAAAGACAAGACTAAATCCAAGAAGTGAAAAGGCTGCACGCCTTACGAATTACGAGAAATCGGCACATAATGATAAAGGACAGTCTGTCAGAATACAAGAGTGCAGATAGGTGAAGCAGCAGCGTGGTGATTTACAAAGCAGAACTCCAGGGGGACGGGTTGGGGGCGCACAAAAATGACATCAGATGTTCAAAATATAACTAAGGACGCAGAAGACCTTAAGAATGCAACTAACAAGTTATTCTGCAGGGGAGTGTAGGTAAGGCCGGAAGGGCCTGGCAGGGGGACACAGGGGAGGGAGAAGGGTGAAAGAGCACCAGAGAATTGCAGAAGGATCAAGAGACACTGGCGAAATTGGGTTGGACTATGTTGTACTTTGGAGGACTGTGTCAAGTAGGAGGCACAGCATAGAGAGGTCGTTGGAGGAAGCTGACTTGTTAAACGTACGGGCCTATTTTCTTCAAGGGAAGGAAATGATGCCTGCTCACCCGGAAGGAAGGCTAGAGTCAATGTTGTCTAACAACCTGGTGATCTTCTGCTGTTCTATGGAGCCAGCCTCCACCTGAATCCACCAAAATCCTGAGCATTGTCTAGGCCCCAGTCTTTTTTTTTTTGTTTTTGTTTTTGTTTTTGTTTTTAAGTTTTTATTTTATTTATTTTTTTTTTAATTTTTATTTTCAGCAAATCAAAAAAAATTAAAAAGCATTCAAACAGAATAAAATGAAAATAAACAGACAAGCAAAATACCAAGGGTCAGATATACTTATACAAGAATTCTATAGGGCCTTCAAACAAGCAACACTTTTTGAGTTATGTTTAAAAAAATTCAGAACCACAATAAGCTCCTTCTCAAAGCAAATAATATTGAAATAGTGAAATCAAGTGTAGACCCAACAAAAATATATAAATTATAGTCCAATATCCCTCATGAATATACATACAAAAATTCTCATTGAAGTAGTTGCAAACTGAATACAAGAGATATAAAAAAAATAATATTCCATGAATAACTGAACAACTGTTTTTTTTTTGAAGACCGTACTCCATATACAGGCTGCATGTTTTGGGATAGCCCCCACTCCAGATGTTTGAGACCTACATGAAAACCAAGCTGCACATTTACAACATATGTGCAGGGATAGGCCCCAGTCTTAAGCTTGGCCTCTCAGTGAATAGAGCCCATCCTTAAGAGAGAGGTCCCGTGAGTTCTCCATCAATAGGATCTATCCACAGGTCCCAGCACAGCAAACATGGAGTTGGCAGGTTTGTCCTCTTCCCTTCCCCGTCTCTTGTTTAACCATTAAATTACATTCCTAAAGCTAGCTCCCAAGGTCTATCCCCTCATTTGGCCACTTTCTTATGCCTGACTAAAACGTCAAGGTCCAGCAGTCAAAATTCATTATTTGGCCACACTGGCTATTATATTATGCCCAGTCAAGACTTACCAACTCATCTTAGCCCAGGCTCCCCTTTTCTCCTTAAAAACCATTTTAAGGAGACACCTGCTGCTGTTTTTGTCCAATTCAGAGGCACCAGTTCGTCCCTACTATACCCTCCTGGGTAATAGAATCTCTTTTGTTCCGAGAACTTGGTGTCTGGGTGTGTTCTGTGCCCACTCTGAGGCCTCTTTCTTTCTAGGTCTTTGTCCTGAGCGCTATTTTTCAGTCAATAGAATGTATTCTTAATGGAAAGGTCACAGGTGCTTTGCTAATTTGGAGGGGAGTTTAGGTACAGTCATCCCTGAAGCTTTATTGTGGTAATTGTCACATGGAAACTTTCCCCAAAGGCTTTACTGTGCTTAAATGTGTATGGAAAATAAACCGTGAGATCAGACTTTGGAAGTTTTTTGACCCAGTACCTGCTGAGATGGTGCTGACCCAAGTTCCGTTCTTCACCTCTCACAGGCCCTTTTTCTGTTGACCGTGATGCTTGCAGGGTCCTGAAAAGTGTAATACATTGGAGGACAGGTTAAAAGCAAGAATAAAAAATGAAGTCTGAGGCTGGGCATAGCGATACATGCCTGAAATCCTAGCATCCAGGAGGCAGAGGCAGGAGGATCTCTTCAAGTTTGAGGTCAGGCTGGTCTCGATAATAAGGTCTAGGCCATTCAAGGTTACACAGTAAGACTTAGTCAACAAATAAATAGACTAAAATTAGACCCTCCAATAAATAAAAGAACAACAGATGAAGACCTAGTTAGATATGGTGGTGCTCATCTGAAATTCCAATGTTCAGGGAGCTGAGGCAGGAGGATTAGTAGTTTGGAGTCAGTTTAGCTACATAGTGAGGAAGTATCTCAAAAGATCCAGTTCTTGGGATAAAGCTCAATGGAAGAGCACTTGCCTAATTTGCACAGTTCTTGGGTTCACCCCAAGTACATGTACACACACACACACACACACACACACACACACACTCCTTTATTCATAAAAATACTAAGTCTCAAGACTAAAACACTCTCCACAGTCCCCAGGACAGGGACTAGGAAGACATCTACTCTGGCCTTTTGCTGTATGTACATACTCCAAGACAAGACATTTTCTTTCTTTCTTTCTTTTTTTTTTTTTTTTAACTAAAACAGCTGACCATTTTTATTTTCACATTTCACAGTGTAAGTGAAAACTGCCCCCTTTTCTATCACTTCTCCCTCCAAAAGTATTCTTTCTGTTAGGAAGGGAGTTCCTTGCCATGCATCTGGTAAACACTCAGGCTCAGCACCAAGATCTCCTGGTGAAACAGAACAAGAAATACGTAAGGAGAAAGAGCGCTTCTGCTCTTAACTGCGTGGCCCGGTCATGCTGGGCCTCATGGGTATGTACCATCATAGGGCAGGTAGGAGGTCTTATCATTGGAGGCCCCGGGAGACTGGGGGGAGGTGGGATCATGGCCCCTGCAGGCAGAGGAGCAGAGAACGGAGCAGAGGGATCTTTCCTTGTTGAAATGCAGCCGTTGTTTTGTCAATCAGGCTCTGGGCTTGCTCTTCCATCCATTTCTGATAATAGTCTTTCACATTCTTTTTGTGTTTCCCACCACTGCAGTGTGTCTTCCTCACAGATGGAGAATTGTGGGTAAGATGTATCACATGTAGTCATAATAAAACTTAGGTATGATACTCACAGACTGTTGGCTACCCGGGTCCGACAAGACATTTTCTGATGCTGAATAGTGAGTCTCAACTACAATTAATTCGTAATAAAAAAAAAAATCCAATTTATCTCTAAGATAAATTGGCCTATGCTATAGACCCTTTCAAAAATCTACTGCTTGGTTCAGTTTGCTGGTGGTGTTCAAATGTGGAGTGAGCATGACTTTTTCCATTTAATGTTTCATGGTGCTTGGTTTTAGAATTCATGTTATGGTTCTGTTAATAATAATAATAATAATAAAAAAAGAACAAAACAAACAAACAAAAAACCCAGACCAGGTGGCTTTTGTTCTCCTTTCATATTAGAACAGGTGTGTGCCACTCTTGTGTAAAGTGTGTGTGTTTGTGTGTGTGTAATTGTTTATGTGTGTGGGATGTGCGTGCATGTGTGTGCGTTTTAAAGCTCTCCTAGGATGAGCCTTGTGGTACACACCTTTTCTCAAAGTACTTAAGATGCAAAGGCAGGTGGGTTTCTGAGTTCAAGTTTAGCCCCGTGTACATGGAGAGCTCCAGCCCAGTCAGAGCTACATAGTGAGAACCTGTTAAAAAAAATAAAACACAAACCAATCCAAACCAATCCAAACCAATCCCAAACCAAAACAAAGGCTTGCAAGATAGCTTACTGTGCTTAAATGTGCTTGTACCAAGCCTGACAACCTGTTTTATCCCAGACAGCCACATGGTGGAGGGAGAGAACTGATTCCAGTAAGATTTTTCTTACTTCCACATGCATGTGCACTGCATGCACCCCTACACTTGTGCACACCACAAATATAAATAGATAAAGAAAACCCAAAATCCCCAAGACAAAACTCCAAGAACTGATTTTGAAATCATGTTTTCTTTCAAACAAAGCATACAGACAGGACCGGGGAACTTAGCTCAATTTAAAAAGTTCTTGACTTGCTGGCATAGACCTGAGCTTCGTCTCCAGAATCCATGAGAAAACAGTCAAGGGAGGTGGCACTATGAGCCCAGTACTGGGAAGGGAGAGACAGGCTGATCTTTGAGGCTTGCTGTCAAGCGGCCCGGCCTACTTGCCAAGTGTCAGGCCAGTGAGAGACCTGTCAGAAGAAAGATGGCTGACACCTGAGAAACAACATCTGAAGTTCTCTGGCCTTCACAAATGTATACCCCACACATATGTGCACATCACACATAATCATGCATACACACATATGCATACACATAGAACAAGTAACCCTCCAAGTTATCCCTTTCTTCCCAGTTTTCAAGTGCATTTGCATAAAGCCAAGTAAACTGACCTTTAAACTTTCCTTTAGTTTCTTCAGGTGCAAACCTCACAAAATCCAGTCCAAGCTTCAGTTCTTCATGTGCATCCAGTAATGTCTGAGCTCACAGCTTCTCCAAGGCTAGCCACGTCTCTCCCACACTTGTCAAAGCTCTGCTTCTTCTAGGCATCAACTTTACCACACTCTCTCTTTCCTGTTTACTTTCTTTTTAAAAATTTTGTGTGTGTGGGCATGGTGGTGCATGGCCTTTGACCCCAGTACTCAAGAGGTAGAGGCAGACCTGTCTCTGTGAATTCAAGGACTTGAGGACAGTCTGTTCTAAGTAGCAAGTTCTAGGACAGCCATGCTTACCACCCAGTTCACTGTCCATCTGGGTGCTGTTAAGAAAGGACCATTGAGTGGGTGGCTTAGATTATGGAGATGGATTCTCATGGGCCTCCAGGTGTTTAAGGTTAAGGCTGACTTGATGTCTGGTAGAATTTCACTTCCTGATTAATGATAAAAACTTCTTTTTACATCCTCACATGGGACGATGGACAAGGGAACTCGGTTTCTGAGGGCATTAATCCATTTCCTGAAGTCTCTGCTCGTTATCCACTAAGGGTCCATCTGGAAACACTGCATCACTGGGGATTGTGTTGCAACATCTGAACAGGGACATAGTCCATCCAGTCCATGAGCAATCCTCCATTCTCACTGCCTGACCTGGCCACTGTCAATCATCCAGTCCAGAGCATCCTCCATCTCACTGCCTGACCTGGCAACTATCAACATTCCAGTTATCATTCTGGCTTGATTTGTTGAATTTCTTTCTTTTTTTTCCTTACAGCAGCACACACACATGCACACGTACACACACACACACACACACACACACAACAAAGAAGAGAGAGAGAGAGAGAGAGAGAGAGAGAGAGAGAGAGAGAGAGAGAAACTCCTGCTCATTCTCGTGAATCACATCTTCTCTTCTTTCCCAGAGAAAACCCCTTTGACTTTCTTCCCTCTACTAAAGGAAGTCTTCATTCCCCCTTTTTATGCTTTCCTCATCTTGCAGCATAGGGTGGGGTTGGGCTGCTTCCATCCTGGCCAGGATTCCTCTCCTTTCCCGTTTACATGTTCACAGTCTGCTGAGCACGCGTGCAGAGTTAACTTTTCCTGACTGCCCTTCAGTGGCATTCTTTCCATAAATATTTTAACATGCTGAAGTTTCTCCCATCATGAAAACAAAGCAAAACACCAACAAAGGCCAGCCCGACACACGAACCCTCCTCCAACAGTCTTTCCACCTCTATCACCAGGGACCCTCTTCCCACCCCATCTAAAAAGAATTGGCTGTGTTTCATTCTCACTACCTCAAGCATGACTCATGATTCTGTCCATGCATATTTAACAGTCGTAGGTGACTTTTATGTTAATAAATATAGAACATGTTCTTTAGTCCCTGGACAAAATGTCACCCCCAGGGGAGGGAGAACCAGGTTGAGAGAAAGGACAACCCTAGAACGTGGTCTTGACCTTGTTCAATTTCAGGGCCTCAGAGATGTTCTAGAGATGTTGAGGGAGGAGGGCTAAAGTGAGGGGAGGCCTAAGCTGGAACATAAATGGTCCTGCAGTGTACCCACAGGAGTGTGGTGTGTGTGTGTGTGTGTACATAACCAATGTCATATGAGTCATAGAGTTATTTGAAGGGAACAAGGGAAACCTAGTCAACTTCTCAAACTTGAATCTATTTGAAATTCTGTCAAGAATTTATATGTAAAAGTAAAAATTGCTGGATCCCACCTTTACAGAAGGTGTTTTTCTTTTTTGAATACAGTAAAACCAAATAGTCGTGTGTAGTTCCGTGGTAAAACACTTATTTAGCATGTATGAGGCTTTGGTTTTCATCCCAAGCCCTGCAAAAGTGAACCAAACCAAGACCTAACATTCTCTGTAGGATGTGGACTCTTGTACTTTAAGCCAGCTCCCATACAATATTGAGAGCATTGGTCTGAAATCCCCACTTTAAGAACAATGATTTAAGAGCTCATTTGGAGATTCTAGCAGGGGGCTCTGCTACTTGAATACCCTTGACCTAAGATGGTCCTCTGATCTTCAGGGAAAGTCACCAAGCACATAGCTTGTACACCAGGACACCCATGGAATAGTGAGGGAGGAAGGTCAGGCTTTGGTGACGCTTTCCTTTAATCCCAGCACGTGAGAGGCAGAGGCAGGAGGATCTCTGTGAGCTGGAGGCCAGCTTGGTCTGCAGAGGGAGTTACAGAACAGCAGGGCTACACCGAGAAACGGAGAGAGAGGGAAGGGGGAGGGAGAGAGGGAAGAGGTAGGAGAGGGGGAGGGATAGGGAGAGGGAAGAGGGAAAGGGAGTAAGAGGGGGGAGGGGAGAGGAGGGGAGGGGAGAGGGAGTGAGAGTGAGAGGGGAGGGGGAGAGACCAGAGCCGGGGTAGTGGTGGTGGGCCTTTTCTTCTAGCACTCGGAAGGCAGAAGCAGGTATATCTCTCTGAATTCCAGGCTAGCCTGGTCTAGAAAGTGATTTCCAGGACAAGAAGCCAGGACTACATGGAGAAACCCTATCTCGACACCCCACCTCCTCTCCCCCCCGCCAAAAAAAAAAAATAGAACAATAGTCTAAAGTGCCAAGAACTCTCTTTGTTCCCCAGTGAGATGCTCCATCATCGACTGCCCATCAATGGAGGTTAAGCCGGTGAGAACACGGGAAAACCTCCGGAAAGAAACCTCTAGATGAGAAAGGAGGCTCGTGGACTACATCTCCCAGAAAGCCCCGCACTCACGCGCGGGCGCCCCCTGGACGTGGCTAGCGGGACGGCGCCGGCGGGATCGCTAAGACCTTCCCCAGAGCATCCGTGAGCTCGGAAAGCCGCGGTAGCTGCGGGCTGCGGCGGAGCGGGAGTCCTGTGCGAGAGAACCACCGCAGGTGAGTTGGGGTACGGGCTACTCTTTCTTCTGTGTCTCAGCTGCCTTGTCTCAGGTCTGGCGGACAAGACGCGGGTGCGGGAGTCCTGGCTCAGGGACGTGGGGTGCCCTTTTGGAAAGACGCGCTGCGGTCCTGGGTACCCAGGCGGCGGGCAGCGCAGGGACAGCGCTGCAGGTGGGGACGCAGGTGGCCGGCCCTCCCCTCCGGCCGCGGGTTTAGCGCTGCAGCCTGGCACGGGGGCCAGGTGACTCCGCTGGCTGTGGCCCTGGGGAGCCCCAGCCCCCGGGACAGGTGCGTGCGCTGCGGCGGGACTCGGGTGCCCCTGAGTGTTTGTCCACGGAGCCGCTGCGTCCCTGTCCTGCCCAGATGATTGCCTAGGGCTCCGGCTGAGGGTTTTCCAGGACGCTTGGGAGCGCGGGGAACTGTGTGGATGCTGGTGCGTGTCCCGCGCGGTGCGCAGGCTAGCGTGAGCGCAACAGTGCCAGTCTCTTTTCCTTAATGCCCTTGGAACAAAATTAGTTTTATGTGCGTTTTTTTTTTTTTTTCTAAACAAGTTTGACTCTGAGTATCTTAGTTTGATTTTTGTGGGAGCTCCATACGCCAGCACGCAAGTTTATATAATAAGCAGTATACGCTTTGAGGGAAAAAAAAATCCCATTGAAGGTGCTCTTCCTTGCCCTCTATCGGATGAATTATGTCGAACTGGTTGACATGGGTATCCATTAGTAACTGCGGCGGCTGGAGGCGAGAGATAAAGAGTTTTTGAGTGAAGTCACGACCGAACCCTTCTGATCAGTTTTTGGTTTCATAAGATTTGGTTATCCAGTTTCAAACACGGTGTTATTTCAACGTTTATGACAGAGTTAAAGGGTGGGAACCAGGATTGTCAACTCTAATACCCTAGTCTCAGTAAAATAGCTTTGCATGATTAACTCCAAGTCATCAAGTTTGCTTATTGATTGTTTTGAGTCAGGGTCTTGCTAGCTATCTGTGACGAGCCACCACATCCGCAGTCATTTTGTTTGTGTTTTCGAGATAGTTTCTCCATAGACAGTTCTAGCTGGCCTGGAAGTGCTATGTGGCCCAGGCTGGACCCTCCTTCTTTCCACCTCTAAGCATTGGGAATTTCAGGAGTGAGCCACCACACTTGGCCAAAGAAAGCATTTTAGAGCCAACTTCTCGGCCCCTTCCGAAGCCCGCATCAGTTTTTAAAGCTGATTTGTTGGTGTGCAAGGTAGGTAACTTTATTGTTTGTTAAGAAGCACCATAGGACATTTTTGTTTGGTTTTGTTTTAGGGAAATGTTCTACTGTCTTTTCTGTAACTGGACTCTAGTTGTGTTAAGTGTATTTCTATTCATATCTGATTTTTTAAAAGTCAGAGAAGGCTGGGTTCCCCTTCCTCATGCTTTTGTGTAGCGCACATTGATAGGACCATGTAGATTTCCTTCTTTAAAATCTCTAGCACATTATTATTTCACTAAAATTCTGTAATCCGTGAAAATGAACTTTTTTGGAGCTATGTATGGTGGCTTTGACTGTAATTCCAGCACTCCAGGCTGAGGCAAGAGGATGAGTTTGGGGCTAGCCTGTGCTACATGGCAAGACCCTGTCTCAAACAAACAGTAACAACAAGACAACAACAACTGAAGACAAACAGAAAAACTCAGTCCCAACCCCAAAGACAAAGTCTCACTTAAAATGCATGTTTGGCTTGTTTGGTGGATCCAAACACTAACATTTTCTTTAGGGTTGGTAAGTTGCTGTGAGGGTTTCCTCCTTCCTGTAATTAGGTTTATGCTGCTCATAGAGAGCTTGCCAGGAACTTCCTATCATTTTCTGTGCTTTGGACAGAAGAGTGATCAGTTCCTTGAAGTCTGCGGATAATCGCCTACAGACTGCCCAGGCTGCTGCTGGCATGGTTTAGAAAGCTGATAGCAGCCCTCAACAACCTTCTCACTTGTGCCATGACCACTGATTGTTCGAAGCCGGCCTATTGCTCCAGTCAGTTTAATACCCATTATCGTCTCAGGAAATCATTAGCATTATTGATAACCAGACTATGTTAGCCTATGGTACTTATTCTCTTTCAGAAGATAAACTTATGCATTTATGATGAGTTATTCTTTTTTTTTTTTTTTTTTTTTTTTTTTTTTTTTTTTGGTTTTTTCGAGACAGGGTTTCTCTGTGTAGCCCTGGCTGTCCTGGAACTCACTCTGTAGACCAGCTGGCCTCGAACTCAGAAATCCGCCTGCCTCTGCCTCCCAAGTGCTGGGATTAAAGGCGTGTGCCACCACCGCCGGCGAGTTATTCTTATTAATACTAATGCTTCATGGCTTCTCTTTTTCTTCCTCTTATGTGTTAATTGTACAAAATAATGGCTTACATGTATATAATATTTTTTTATAATGTGTATAATGTACTTTAACCAAACCTACTTTTTTATTATTGGTCAGGCTTACTTACAATTGCTTCTTTCCTGATCTTTTTCTACTTTCTTTTTGTTTTCTTTTTTTTTGGTTTTTGAGACAGGGTTTCTCTGTGTAGCCGGCTGGCCTGGATACTCACTCTGTAGACCAGGCTGGCCTACTGATACTCAGAGATTCTGCCTGCCTCTGCTCTCCCAAGTGCTGGATTAAAGGCGTGCTCCACCACCGCCCGCAATCAGTTTTGGGGCGTATCAATTAATGCTATTGATTGTTATCTCCCTATGTTACTAACTTCTGTTATTAACTTTTGATTCTTTCTACTTATTTGAATTTAATTGTGTTCACATTCGGGTCCTTTTGAATTGAAAGCATGAATCCTTTATTTAATCATTTGGCCCTTGCACTAAGCAGAGCCAAGATGTCCAGTTTGCCCTGTGGCCTGAGCTGTATTTTTATTTTAACCCCTGGGTTAGGCACTGCTGCTGTGGTCTTGTAAGATACTGGTCATCACAGTCGAAAGCTGACCTACCTACCTGTCTGTCACTCTTCTGTTTTCTGTCACACACTGGGAGCATTTTTCTTCTCCTTCAAGTACACTTTTAAAAATCTCATTCAGTCACAATAAACTATTGATAACATCTGAGAATACCTTTATTTTGTCTCCATTTTTGGATTTGGCTTTCCCCATGTTTCTTTTTTAAACTAATTTCAGAGGTGTGTGTGTGTGTGTGTGTGTGTGTTGTGTGTGTGTGTGGTGTGTACATTTTTGTAGCTGGGAGATTTGAGGATCTAGCCTGCCATGTTACTGAAAGGAAAGTAGAGGTAAAAAAGGTATTATTTTATAGTGTAATGAACTGGGAGTTTTGTAATATATTGGGCACTTTTTTTTCTTTTAATTTTC
The DNA here is from genome assembly GCA_021653895.1 of Mastomys natalensis. Taxonomy (NCBI): domain Eukaryota; kingdom Metazoa; phylum Chordata; class Mammalia; order Rodentia; family Muridae; genus Mastomys; species Mastomys natalensis. The sequence goes on from JAJTUV010000337.1 coordinate 330,379, forward strand.
AAGACAGGGTTTCTCTGTGTAGCCCTGGCTGTCCTGGACCTTGCTTTGTAGACCAGGCTGCTTTTTGAGATTCGCCTGCCTCTGCCTCCTGAGTGCTGGGATTAAAGGCATGGACTACCAGGCTAGGCTATATTGGATATTATCTTTAAAAGTCAGCTGCTTTGCTGTGTTTATTAACATTGTTGCCTAACCACTCTCTAGAGCCACCACCCATCTTGAGAACCGAAACTGGATGCACATTACCCCTCCCTTAGCCCCCAGGACTGTTACTGTATCTCTGGGACTGGGTTTTAGGTACTTCATGTGGTATTTTATATGATATCTGGTTTTTAGGCACAGGGTTATTTTCTTTAGGATTATTTATTTATTTAGCTGGTTTTCAAAAGATTCCATGTTGTACTGTGTGTCTGTCCCAGTTCCCTTCCTTCTGAAGTCTGAATAATGTTCCATCCTCTGTGTGGGTCACGCTGTGTTTACCTCTTGTCCTCCTCTTTGTCCGTGGACACATGTTGCTCTCACGGTTTACTTACTGTACATGACCATTGTGCACACATATCTCTTCAATAATCTGTTTTAGATTCCTTTGAGAAATGAGTATACATAGAAGTTGGAATTACTAGCTTATAAACTAACTTGTTTTTTTTTTTTTTTTAAAGCTTTTGGGAATTTGTCCATGCTATTATCCATAACGTTTGTTCCTTTTACATTCCCATTAGCCTCCCTCTCTCAGCCACCAGTATCTGTATGTCTGTTTTTAAGTAGGCAGCTTTTGTCCTACATTTTATTTATTTCCTGTGAGTATGTGTATTTATAATGTAATTCATAGCAGTAGCAAAGTTACAGTTGTGAAGTAGCAATGAGATAATTTTATAATTGGGGTCATCAGAGCATGGGAACTGTATTAAAGGGTCACAGCATTCGGAAGGTTGAGAACCACTGGGGTGTGTGTATGTGTGTGTGTGTGTGTTTTGTGTGTAATGATAGGACAGCTAGTCAGACTCAGTTGCCTGCTTCTACCCTGTATGTCCTAGGGATGTAACTCAGGTCAGCAGACTTAGCAGCAGGTGCCTTTAGAGCCGTCTCGCTGACCTCTGCTTTAACCCACCATATTTACTTTGACTATTTTGTGCCTTACTATCTTATTTTGTTCTGTTGCTTTTTCTTATTTATTTCTAGTCTCCACCCCTTCCTTTTTCTGCCTACTTTTTGCTCGAGGTTTTTGCTTATTTGTTTGTTTTGGGACAGGTCTTTCTATGTCATAGAATTCACAGAGATCCATAAGTACTGGGATTAAAGCACCACTATGCCTGGCTGGATTGAATTTTTATTCCATTTCTCTCTGACTCAAGACTTGAAAGTTAAATGTATTCTTCAGCTGTATGTATGGTTAGACGCCCATACATTTTGTGGCGACTGCTCATTGCAATGCAAGTGTAAAGGTATGCAAACTATAAATGTGTAGTTCAGTGAATTTTAATAACCAGAACCAGCCCTTAACATAAGAAACAACTTTTCCTATGCTCTAGAATCTTCCTCATTCCACCAGCGTTTTGAAGTAAAGGAGGCACAACTACTACTGCACCTCAGCAGCCCAAGGACTTGTAGAGTTTTAGGGACCTTGACTCAGGTCCAAATCAACATTCATGACTCTGATGCTGAAAAATAATTTCAGGACCAGTTGGATATTTTAACATAGGCTTAGGCTTTAGAAATAGAGGAACGTAAGACAACCATGTGGGTGTGGCTTCAGGGAGGAGCGAGCCCAGATCAGCATGCCTAGGATTTTGATGGGTTTGAAGTTACTGTCCTGTCACCACGTGATTCCTGAGGAACACCTGACAGGGTTACAGTTGATAAGGTTAAAGTCTCGTCCATAGGGACGCAGAAAGGCAGGATGTCTTCACACAAACAAGATGAAGTCTTGCTTGAGATCCCCTGGCAATGAGTGGGGGAAGGGCGATGCCTTACCCAGCATCCTGTACATTCAGGCCTCAGCCTTTGGCAGCCTTTACTACAGGGCTTCTTCTCCTCTCATGGCTCCCTTAGTGCAGCTCATCATGAAGGATAGCCACTGTTTTGGTTACAGAATTGTATCTGTTTTGAATACAGAAATTGAGTTTTGCCTGCTTTTCTGCTTTGTGCTAATGGAAGCACACAGCCTGTGCCCTTCTGGGCCTGGCTGCTTTTCACCAGCACTACATTTGTGAAATTCCTCCATGCTCTTTGGGGAGGATGAGGTAGGTTCGTTTCTGTTGTGTTGTTGCATTGATTTTCCTAGAGAGACATCTGTTCACCCTAGGTAGGGCACCAATGATGGACCAAAGCACGATTCCACCAGTGTCCACCTTGAGGAACAAGTGGGTTTATTGGGTCAACTTATAGTGAGGGGTTACTTACTGGAGTGTAAGTAACCCCAAAGCAGCTGGACCACAATAAGCACCACCCATTATGGATGGTGGCTTCATGGTAGGTGTTTAATGGATCCCCACTTTCAACTTACCTTCTACTTCAGAATCACTGCCTCTGGAGGAGGGCAGGAAAGAGTTAATAGATGGACTCCCCAGTGAAGACCCATGACCTTTCCTTCCTTCATCCAAACGGAATGTCAAGATCTCCATTACTGTCACCGCATCCTGGTACTGTTTTGCTCAGGTGTTGTCATGGCTACCAGGCTGTGTTATTCTCTGTTCTAATATGGCAGGGAGGTGAGCACATTCTACATAGAGGGAAAAGGCCTACTACACATGTGTGTACATCCATACAATAAATAGCCATTCTACTATGACTGATGTGGGTGGTTTGTAGTTTTAGACTATTGCCGACAGTGCTGCTATAAACATTCTAGCACTTGCCTTTTGTTGGATGAATACATGCAATTCTGTTGACTGTGAGTGAATCTAGGAGTAGAATTCACTTGGTGTGAATAGACCCAGGACCCCCTCCCACCGTCTTTATCTCCCATCACACTAAGCACGGCCTCACATACCATTTATGCTTCCTGTGTGATGCTATTGATGTTCAATAGAGCTGTGGCATGCACATGTTGTCAGAAACACAGACAAGCATGCTTGTGTCTTTCCCCAGGATCAGGACTTACTAAAAAATAATTAATTTGTACAGTATGGCATTTTCATTGGTAGTGGTATGCCAGACAGCCCTGACTGAACCAACCTGATTCTTTATTTCCATTCTTTAAAAAAAAAAAAACTGTGCCGGGCGGTGGTGGCGCACGCCTTTAATCCCAGCACTTGGGAGGCAGAGGCAGGTGGATTTCTGAGTTCGAGGCCAGCCTGGTCTACAGAGTGAGTTCCAGGACAGCCAGGGCTACACAGAGGAACCCTGTCTCGAAAAACCAAAAAATAAAAAATAAAAAATAAATAAATAAATAAAAATAAAAAAAAATAAAAATAAAATAAATAAAAATAAATAAAAAAAAAACTGTAACATTTTATTTATTTTGGTGACTGTGTGTAGAAGGTCAGAGGAGAACTTGTAGGACTCAGCTCTTTATGTCCTTGGGATCAAACTCAGGTGGTCAGGCTTAATGGTCACCCATTAGGCCATATTATTGCCAGCCCTCAAGTTTTAAAAATATTTTATGCATGTGTATTTTGCCTGCACGTATGTCTGTGTCCTGCATGTATGACATGCACACTTGGTACCCATGGAGGCCAGAAGCAGGTGTTGGCCTCACTGAAACTGCAGTTACAGATAGTTGTGAGTCACCATGTGGCAGCTGAAAGTGAACCTTAGTCCCCTGGAAGAGCAGTCAGTCTGTGGAGTCATCTCTCCAGCCCCTGTGCTGGAAGTCAGAAGATCAAGTAGACCATGTCAGCGGTATATACTGAGCTGGGCTGAAGCTCTGAAGACAGTGGGGAGCCCTCTGCCTTTGGACCCTTGACACACTTCACTGAACAGTCAGATGATGGTGGGGCTAAGGTAGGGGGAGTGCTTGAGCCCAGGAATCCAAGACCAGCATGAGCCACAAAGATTTTCTGTTTCCAAAATTCAAAACAACAGCAACAAAAATCCAAAACCAACAAAAATCCCAAAACACATGTAGATACACAACCAGACAAAACAAACATGGAGCAGAAACCCGACAGCATGTGCTGGGGCTGTGGCCCGGTGGTAGAGTAGTGTCTGACATGTGAGAAATACAGTAAATAAACCCCCAGCAGCCCCCAAAGCAAAATGTGGTGATTCTTAGTGTTTGTAGCCTCATCTTTGAGGTGTTTTTCTCCATCTGATGAGAAGCTATATGTTTACTAATGTTGCAAACAGTTCAGATTTCAAACCATGCTGAGAACCTCTGAAACACTGTCAAAGGGTCCTTACTTTCAGATGGTTATATTGTTAACAGCAGCATTTATACATCAGTACTGTTGCTTCTCAGGGCTCCTTTGCTCTCTCTTCATACATTTGCTTGTGACTCGACCTGTTCTATCACACACACACACACACACACACCACACACACACACACACACACACGAGTTTTCACCAGTCTCTTTCTCTTCATTCTGCTCATTTTCTTGTGTTTTAAACAGCTTTCCCTTCAAGTTCGGACTTCTCAGCAGCTGCTAACTGTGTTTGCTGAGATAAATTATCTTGGCTTCCCCTAACATTATATAGGTATCTAAAGCAGGACTCTTGTGGCCATCTGGTTCTGTGACGACAAAGAGAATACTCTTAGATTTCCAGATAGTGACTCTGGTAACTCCTGTAAGCTGTGAAAGACCCAGTCTGGACCTTGCCCTCCTTGCCTTCCTCTCACGCTGCCACCATCTGCACTCCTGTAGAATCTTGTTCTTCATGCCTTGGTACCTATCATCACTGTCAGATTCTGTTCCAGACTCAAGATGTCTGTGTTCAAGCAAGAACTTGCAGGAATTTAAGCACAGACCCAAGCTGTCTGTGTTCAAGCAAGAGCGTCTTGTCTTTGAGTTTGAGGACTCTTGTTTCCTTGCCTGTTCTGTTCACTGGGGCCTCCTCTCAAGACTGCTGAATTGTCATATGCTGTTGAGTGGGCTCATGTGTGGAGTGTTTGGTGGACTGTTGGTGACTCAAGCTATGGAGGAAGGTTCTAACACTCCTAGCCATCCCAGCTGCTGCTTCCTAGTGACTGGGTGGCTGGATTCTATCCTTGTCTCTTTCTACATATTTGGAACCTGGATGGTGCTATTGTTTTTCACCGTCTGATAGCCTTGTCCCAAGCTTGTAGTGCGGTTTAGTGGTTTGCCTAGATTGTCTGGTGCTGAGGACTCTTGACATTGCTGGAATGCCTTAGGCATTTAAGTTGGCCACTGGCACTGTTTCCTGTTTTCTAGGTTTATTATTGATTGAGTGTTTTAAAAATAATACTTCTGTTATTCTAAGTAATGTGAAGCCACTTGAAAGGCAGAAGGATACGCTTAGTCCATCATCTTGGTCCAAATCTTTTATCTTGAATTCATTTCTCCTGGGACCCAAGGCCACCTGCAGATTTGGTGATTCATTCACCATGGCTCACAGGACTCAGCATGGCCGTACTTTGGTTCAGTAAGAGGTCACCAAGAAACATTAAAGGGGGGAGGTACACGGAGCCATGTCTGGAGGAGCCAGGCCCAGTTTCCAAGAGTCTTCTCCCCATTGGTCAGTTGGTCGTGTAAGATGTGCTCAACTCCCCAGCAGGGAGCTGTGAACTGATGTCTACCTGGGAAGCTCACTTCACACTCAGTCTTAAGGGAGGCAGGTTCTAGGGATTGCTCATGCTCCTGTTAGTCAGATAACCCATTCCAGCCAGAAGAAACTATGTATCCAGTATAGACTAGTGGCTACAAAGTTCACCTTTGACATGGCGGAATTCACCTTTAATCACTGGGAGGCAGAAGCAGTTGCATCTTTGAGTTTAAGGCCATCCTGGTGTACACTGTGAGCTTCAGGTCTGCTAGGGTACACTGGGAAACTTGTCTCCAAAGCCCTGAAACATAAGCTCCTATGCTTTTACCAGAAAGGGTGATAAGAACGCTACTGTCCCAAGTGCCATTCAGAGTCAACGTTGCCTTTTTTTTACTTTTTAATTTCCCACAGTGTAACAAATTTCCTTGTGGTACTTTTTTATATATAAGTTTGGTCAAGCCTCCCTACACCTCTCTCCTGGTTTAAACCCTGCAGTTTCCTTATCTCCCTTAACTTTCTTGCCATATTTGTTCCTCTACCCTCATCTCCTCTTTTCTCCCCTCTCCCAGCCCCCCTTAGTATTTCCTGGTGTTCACCACACTCCATTCATTCCCAATAAACATATAAAAGTGAGAAGCCAGAATCCATTATGTGAAAGAGAACACACAGTGTTTGTCTTTCTGTACCTGAGTCTCTTCACTTAATATATTCTTGAGATTTCATTTCCTAGCTGTTGTGAATAGAGCCGTACAGATATGCACACGTCTCTGTGGAAGGATAGAGGGTATGTGCCCAGGAGGCACAGCTGGAGTGTGTGCTAGTTCTATGCGTAGTATTTAAAACAATTTTTATTTTATGTGTATGAATGTTTTGTCTGCGCACCATGTGCATGCCTGCTATGCACAGAGGCCAGAAGAGTTTTGGATTGCCTGGAAGTGGAATTATAAATGCTTGTGAAACACCGTGTAGATGCTTCTAATTGAACCCTGGCCCTTTGGGAGAACAACCAGTGTTCTTAACTGCTGAGCCTCTACACTGATTTCTGTAGTGGCCTCACCGGCTAGCATTCCTGCTGACAGTGAAGAAGGAAGGACTCCTATATTCCTACACCTCCAGCATCATTTGTTGTCATTTCTTTTTTTTAATCTCTTCATTTTTATTTTATGTATATAAGTACACCATTGCTCTCTTCAGACACACCAGGAGAGGGCACCAGAGCCCATTACAGATGGTTGTGAGCCACCATGTGGTTGCTGGGAAGCGAACTCAGGACCTCTGGAAGAGCAGTTGGTGCTCTTAACCACTGAGCCATGTTTCCAGCCCTGTTGTCATTTCTTTTCTTCGATGATGGCAGGTTTGTCTTTTAAGGACTCTTTAAAGAGCAGCAGGCTCAGGCCCTACGATATTAACTTCTCTGCAAAAGTTCTCACCTATTTTCTTCAAAGAAATGTGGATACAGGATGCTTGGAAGTGACTTCTGGTAGCTGACCAAGTGTTTTTCACCCCAAGAAGAGAGAAACATTTGTAACTATCTAGGTGTAAATGTTAATACTTGCAAATATTAGTGCCTATGTTGAGGGTTATAACTCCCAACATGTAGGGGGATAGAACACTTGCCTCTCATGTGTGAGGTCCTGTGTTTGATCCCCAGCACCAAGAAAAAGCAAAACAAGACACAAAGTATGATTAAAGAACAATTTTGGGACTGGAGAGATGGCTCAGCAGTTAAGCACACTGACTGCTCTTCCAGAGGTCCTGAGTTCAATTCCCAGCAACCACATGGTGGCTCATGACCATCTGTAATGGGATCAGATGCCATCTTCTGGTGAGTCTGAAGAGAGCTACAGTGTACTCATATACATGAAATAGATAAATAAATAAATCTTTAAAAAAAAAACAAAAAACAATTTCTTGACATGGAAAAAATTCCAACTGGGCAGTGGTGGCGCACGCCTTTAATCCCAGCACTTGGGAGGCAGAGGCAGGTGGATTTCTGAGGCCAGCCTGGTCTACCGAGTGAGTTCCAGGACAGCCAGGGCTACACAGAGAAACCCTGTCTCGAAAAAAAACAAAAAAAAAAAAAAAAAAAGAAAGAAAGAAAGAAATAAAGAAAGAAATAAAGAAATGGCACATGTTGTGTAGAGCACAGAGGAGCCGATCTAGCCCTTTTTTGGCTACTGTGTCTTCAGGAGCATCACCCAGCACAGAACACCCAGCTTTGGTCACATCTTTTCCATTGTTTGATTGTCCTCCAACCCCCTTCATGGTCTCTACTCACCCACACTATGGCTCTGTCTCTGGTCATATGACATCTCTCTTCCCTTCCTCTCTGGTCATGTGGCATCTCCTCTCTTCCCTTCTGTGGTTGTATCTTTCTGTCTGAATTTGATTGCTCAGCGTATTGGGAATCCTTGAGGACTGAGTGGCAGGTCACAGCGGTTGGAGGGGTAGACTGATCAACTGAGGCTTTTCCTGTGGCCTTGATGTATAGAGAAGGAGCATCCAAAACCAGTAGCACATTTGACAGAGCCAGTAATAGCCTGGGACCAGGGCCTTAGGAGATTTTCCTTGAGGCCCAAAACCAGGTACATGCTTGTCAGAGCTGGTAATGGCCTGGAGCAGTGGCTTCAGATCTGCTGAACCCAACTCATCCCACCATATGGGGCTCGGTTATCAGTCCCATGGCTGCTTTGCTCTCAGTCTATAATGTTTTTGAGATACCTTATGTTCCTTTTGTGCAGCATTATTTGATTAGCTTTCACTGAGTTGGTCCCATTATATAATAATTTCTTCTGACCTTGTCTCAACTCTGCCCTGGAAATAGTATGTAGTATGTTGTACCTTAATAAGCTTGCTTGGCATAAGACATAGCAGGTTCAAGACCTCCAGGTCCCAAACTTATTTGTCTCTTAATCTTCTGATCCCCTGGTCTTCTCAGGACCCTATCACTGAAGAACAACCTGCTGGTCACATACCTAGTTACATGCCCCATGTCTTTTTTTTTGGCTTACACTTGGTGCTTATTGATGTTAATTGGCAGAACAGCTAAAAGGAAGCAGGAAGCAGTGCTCTCCCCTTTCTGTCTCTTGTTTACCATACATCTGATTTTTACTTTGTGCTGAAGATGGTGATTTAAAGCCGTAAGCTGGCATTGTCTGTGAAGGTTGTCTGGGTTCTGTCTGCAGCAGGTGGTATAATTAAATGTTTGCATTTGAGAGGCCTTTTGAGGTCATATAACTTAAGTATGGGCTTAGATTGTCAAATCATAATTTTTAAAAATCAGTGTATATTAATTTTACAGAGGAGTGGTTTCCTCCTCTTTCCCTCCCTCCATTTCTTTTTTTAAATTTTTATTTTTACTTTGTGTGCATTGGTGTTTTGCCAGCATATATATCTATGGTTGTGGGGCGTCAGATCTTCTGGAACTGGAGTTATAGACAGTTGTGAGCTGCCATGTGGTTTGCTGGGAATTGAACTCTGGTCCTCTAGAAGAGCAGCCAGTGCTCTTAACCACTGTACCGTCTCTCCAGTCCTCCTACATTTTTTTTTTTTTTGAAGTGGGGGCTTTGATATGTTGCCCTAGCTAGCCTGGAACTTCCTATGGATCAGACTGGCTTTGAATTTACAGAGATCCACTTTGCCCCTTGTGGTTTGAGTATGCTTGGCCCAGGGAGTGGCACTATTAGGAGGTGTGACCTTGTTGAAGTACTTGTGGCCTTGTTGGAGGAACTGTGCCACTATGGTGTGGGTTTTAAGACGCTTATCCTAGCAGCCTGGAAACCAGTCTTCTCCTGTTTGTCTTTGGAATGAGAGGTAGAACTTTCAGTTCCTCCTGCACCATGCCTGCTTGGATGCTGCCATGCTCCTGCCTTGATGATAATGGACTGAACCTCTGAATCTATAAGCCAGCCCCAATGAAATGTTGTCCTTATAAGAGTTGCCTTGGTCATGGTGTCTGTTTACAGCAGTAAAACCCTAACTAAGACACCCCTGCCTCTGGGATTAAAATGCTGTTACTAAAAGTGTGCACCACCATACCCACCTCTGGCTGTGAAGTCACAGTGATCCTTTTATCTCTGCTGAGTGCTGGGCGACAGGTATATAACATTACAACTGGCTGAAATCATCTTCAAAAAGAATTTTTAAATTACATACATACATACATTAATTTATTTATTTATTTATTTATTTATTGTGCGCGCGTGTGCACGCGCGCGCACAACACACACACACACACACACACACACACACACACACATACCCCTTGGCATATGTGTAGAGATATGAGGACAACGTGTGGGAGTTGGTTCTCATATTGGACCATGTGAGTCCAGAGATTGAACTCAGATGTCAGGCTTGCTGGCAAACATTTCCACCTGCTGATCCATCTCCTTGGCTCAAGTAACAGTTTTCACTGAGACATTTTAATATATATATATTTAAATACATGATTTTTAAAATCATATTCTCTTATTCTTCATTATCCCTCCTTCACCCTTGTCCCTTTCCACCTCTCCAACAGTCTCCCTTCTACTTGAGTGTCCCCCATCTGCCAACCCAATTTGAGAGCAAGCATGCAAAGAAAAAAAATGTCCTTTTTTGTTTATTTGTGAGACAGGGTTTCTCTGTGTAGCCCTGGCTGTCTGGGAACTTGCTCCGTAGACCAGGTTGGCCTCGAACTCAGAGATCCTGTCTCTGCCTCCCCAGTGCTGGGATTAAAGCACTGCCTAGCTGATCTATAATTTCATATATTTCTTTCAAACAACATGATTTAACCCCCTCTTTAAAAAAAACTTAATAATACTCCATTTTGCATATATTCCACATTTGACAGATGGGCACTTAGGCTGCGCCTATGATTTGGCTATTGTGACTAGTGTCCCTGTGGGCTTGGGTATGCAGATGTTTATACTGAATGTTGATTTTGATTCTGTCAGGATGGGTTACATCATCGTTCCTGACGCTCCACACTAATTTCCAAAGCATTTGCTCTAACTTACATTCCCATAGTGCTCTGTACGGGCCCCTCTCACCTCACATCTCTGCTGACATTTGCTATTTTTTGCTTCTCTGATGATGACCATTCTGACTGGGATGAGAAACAATGGAGAGGCGATTTCAGCGTACTTCTTATTTGCATTTCTCTCAGGGCTAAAGTTGATAAACCTGGACAGACTCGGTGGCTCAGCAGGTAAGGGCACTTGCTGCACAAGCCTGATGACTAAGCCTAATGGTCCCCAGAACCTGCAAAGAAAGAGGGAAACAAACTCCACAGAGCTGTGCTCTGGCATGTGCGCCATGTGCATCCATGTTCGCATCATATGCACACAGTCTCTTACATTAATAGTGGATACAATAAAAATAAGAAACATTTTGGAAGATGATGAACATTTACCCTTTATTTATTGCTTTGTGTTCTTATTCTCTTGAATTCAAACATGTCTGTTTAGTTAACTTACCCATTTCCAGATGGGTCATTCAACCTTCTGGGTTTAAGTGTTTGAGTTTTCTATACCTAACGGATACATATATATTATATATGTTCTGGAAAGACAGCCATTTCCCAATAGTGCTGGGAAATTGTATGTCCATATCCAGAAGTCCAAAACTATGTCCCTTTCCCTCAGTGTGTATAAAAGTCAACTCATGATATATCATGAGACCTGAAACTCTCTCTCTTTAAAAAAAAATTAGAGAGGGTCTCACTCTGTAGTCCTAGTTAACCTGGAACTTGCTGTGTGGACCAGGCTGAGGTCCACTTGCCTCTGCCTCCAAAGTGCTGGGATTAGGGGCCTGTAACACCATCCAGGCCTTCAATGACTTTCTGAATAAGACTCTAGTAGCCCAAGGATTGACAAATGGAGATGCACGAAATTAAAGTTTAGCTGGGCTCGATGGCACATACTTGTAATCACTGGGAGGCAGAAGCAGGCAGATCTCTGTGAGTTTAAGGCCAGTCTGGTTTACATAGCAAGTTCCAGGGCAGTCAGGGCTGCATAGAAAGATTCTGTTGATATAGAGAAACCCCCCCCCTCCAATTCTGCATAGCAAAAGAATTAACCAAGTGAAGTCAGCCTGCAGAATAGGAGGAAACCTTTGCCATCTGACCTTTGATGGGATGAATATCAACTTGACTTCCTGTCTCACTATTCTGGGTGTTTAGTTACAGACTGTTCCTCTGGGATTTTGGCAAACAGAATGACTGGTACTCTCCATGGGAAGTGGAATGAATCATATTCTTGGCCTTAGTGGTTTCCCCTCTCTTGTTTCGCTAGTTTCTTCATTCATTGGTTCATATGCTTATTTACTTCATTTTACCCATCTGCCCCATCCTTACTCACACACCCAGCCAACTCTAATGTATTTCATGTATACATTTTTGTTGCATATATACTTTAAAAGGTACTATTCTATGTGCATGATATTTTAGTTTAACACATACATGTTCATGTACACACACATACACATTCATGCGCACGCGCGCACACACACACACATGCACATGATCTCACTTTGTAACTCATAGCTCAAGTTGGTCTGAAGCTCAGTTATGTAACCCATAGTTGCCTTGACTTTGTAATCCTTCTGCCTCAGCATTTCAAGGTCCAGGATTACAAGCATGCTCTACTACACCTTTAATTTTAAAAACCTATCTGTAACTGTATAACAGGTATAATGTTGAAGACTTTATCCTGATTTTTCTGGCATTCTCCACCATGCCTGCTGTCCCTCTCCTGTCTCCCCCATGGCTTTGGAGTTACCAGGTCTCTGTGCTTGGTGTTCTCCTGTGGGTAGACATTCAGTTTGTTCCCGCTCCCCATCCCACAAAGGACGCTGAGTGAAGCTACACCATCGTCATAGGGATTTGTCGGGGGAATAGCTCTGGGATTTAGATAGAAGAGCAGTGTTGCCTTCTCATGACATACACCTGCAGTTTACTCTTATATATCCATGGGTTCTGTAGCCAAAGGTTCAACCAATTGTGGATGAAAACCAAAACAACAACTAACCAACTTCCTAGAAATTCAAAAATCCAAACCCTAAGACATCCTATCTGTACTAAGAATGTATAGCTGTTTCTCCTTGACTTTATTCCTGAAACACAACACTGGTTCCACTGCATTGCATCATGCCAGGGATGGCCAGTAATCTGACATCATTTTACACGAGGACCTTAGCACCTGTGAATCTTGGCATGCGTGTAGTGGGGCTGGTGAGCTGGGGTCCTCTGTGGATCCTGAGGGACAACTGTGTTGATGTAACCAGGTCTGCCAGCGTGTTCTTCAGAAGGCTTGCACCATGCTACCTGAGTGCCCCTGAGAGCACACTAGGATTTTTCCTCCTCTTCTGTTGCTCAGGTCAAGGTTATTTACAATTTGAGAAACCCTTACCTGAAATGCTTTTAATTCAGAGATAGTTACATATATAGGAGGTATCTTGATGGCAGGAACTAAGTCTTGAAATTCATGTATGTTTCATGCGTACCTTGTATTCACCATCTGAAGATGGTTTTCTATAGTCTTAGTGTGTCTGCGTTTTGACTGTGATGTGTCTCATAAGATCAGGCTTGGGATTTTCCATAAGTGGTATCATGCCAGCACTCAAAAAAAGAGAGTTTGGATTTTGTACTAGGGATGTTTAAACCCTATAATATTCTGCTAATAAATACATAGTAAATGCCCATACATGGCTGGTGCTGAGATCAACACAAAGGATAAGACACAAATACACTTCAGCTAAATGTCTGGGCCAGGAGATAGATGAGAGAGCAGTCAGTTACAAAGAGGACGAGAAGTCAGGACAGGGTGAGCACAAGGCTAGAAAGGTAGGAGCTGGGAGCAGGGTGTGCCAGGGAACATGTCCTGAGAGCTGGGGAGGAGCTTGCTGGGATAGGGCAAGGTCTTTTGTGTACTTCACTTGCAGGATCCAGGGTGCCTGGATGGTGAGTTCAGGGTTTCTCAGGGTTGTGTGGTCTTGAGGGGCATTGGGATAGATGCAAAGGGGATGGATAATAAGTTGTCAAAAGTGAGACTGTAACAAAGACTGGGACACATGAACCTGATGCTTACGCTTACGTATTTGAGCCTGATAATGGCAACCCTTCTGCTGTTAAAATGTGTCACAGCATAAGAAACACAAACAGCATCATGACTGATTTATGATGTAGCAGTAACCCGGGTAGGAAGAGCAGAAGCCCATAAAAGTAAGCCTCGGGGAAGTCTGCAGACGGTGTGTGCACCAGGATCCTGAGAATCAAAGGGCAAGAAACCTGGACGACATAGGTTTCATTCCAAAAATGGCAAAATATTTGACATTAGGACATGTATTAGTTTATACAGTATTCTAATAAAAGAGGGGAATTTCATAACCATCTCTGAAGGAGCTGGAAGATACCAGATAGAACTTACTTGTCTCCTGGCTGCCATTCTCAGTTTGTAGTGTTCTCTGTCTCCTCCTCTTCCTCTTCTTCCTCCTCCTCCTCCCTCCTCCATCCTCTTCTTCTACCTCCTCCTTCTTTTCACTTTGCAAGGTTTTGCTTTGTTTGACAGCAGTTATGGGTTGACAGGGCACACAGGCCTGACCATGCGAGGAGACCCACGGCAGTGCTGGTGGCCCTGGGGGACCAGCCAGAAGAGCTCAGCCAGACCACTGGCTGAAAGGGTTTGTGTTCATTTGCCTTTGGCCCCTTCTCGATAGTCTTCCCAATGTCCTTCCCCTGGAGCTTGAGGCCGATGGCTCTCTCAATTTTGCCCAAAACCTGGTTATTTGGAATGGCCTGTCCACTTTCATAGTCTGAGATGTCTTGTGGCTTTTCATTGATTTTCGTGGCCAGGTCCTTCTCTGTCAGGCTGCTGTATCACTTTGCCCACTTCCAGGGTCACCCTATCGTGATGCAGCTCCTCTGTCTCCCAGTCTAGTTTGGCTGGCCTGGAATTTTCTATTTAGGCCAAGGTGGCTTAGAACTCATAGAAATCCACTTGCCTCTGTAACTTGAGTGTTAAAGGTGTGGACTGTCATACACGGCCCTTTCTCCTTTAACTCCATCCTTCTGCACATACAGAATGCAGAGGGATCTTGATGTGGCAAATCTCTGGGCTGGCTTGCCAGCCCTTCTCATCCCTTCTCCAACCTTGCAATTAGTAACTGTACTTACTAAGTCCCCCCTACTGAGCCGCTTCTCCTGAACAGGGTTCAAGAGGACAGCTTGGATGCAGCCTGATGTGTTCACAATCTTATGGGGAGAACAGACATTGAAGTGACTATAATGTGTGTCCACGCAATCAATGATTCTTCTTCTTTGTGTGTGTGTGTGTGTGTGTGTGTGTGTGTGTGTGTTGTGTTTTCTATTCATGGATCTGAGATAGCTCCCAGTCGGGTACACATGGTGTAAGCAAAACTTATATGCAACAAACACACACACATATGTATATACAGATGTACACACACACACACACACACACTTGTACAGAGTCTAGACACTTAGACAGGTCAGCCTCAGGTATCATTCCTCAAGTGCTGTCTACCTTGTCATATGTCCTCCACTCTCAACTGCTGCAGACAAGGCCTCTCACTGGCCTAAGGCTCTGATTAGACTGGGCTAGCTGGCCAGGAATCCCCAGGAATCCTCCTGTCTCTGTCTCCCCAACACTAGAATTGCAATGCTTGACATTTAAAAATGTGTTTTAGAGTTAATTGATGTGTATGAATGTTTTGCCTGCATGTGTGTATACATACTGTGTGCATGCCTGGTGCCTCAGAGGTCAGAAGGCAGCATCTGATCCCCCTGGGACCAGAATTTTGAATGATTGTGAGCCATCATATGGGTGCTGGGCCCTCTGAAAGAGCAGTATGTTCTGTTAGTCACTCCTGGAGCAATTTCTCCAGCTTGTGCTTTTGCCTTTTTGTGTAGGTTTGGGAATCAAACTCAGGTCTTCATTCTTGCACAGGAAGCATTTGACTGACAGAGTTATCTCCTCACTCTCTCTCCCCCTCTCCTTCTGTCCTCTCCTCTCTTCTTCCCTCCTCTTCTCCCCTCTCCCCTCCCCTCTAAAAGTAGTCTTTGATTTGGGCACAGGAATTGGCCAGAATGAGTGAATTCAAATGTGGACACAGACATGTACAGAGGGAAGATGAGCTGATGAGGGAGAAGACGCTGTCTCACAGGAAAACTGGGGAATAAAATGGTGGCCGGCTGTCCACTCAGGGCCCCTGTCCTCTTTTGCTTTCATATTTTGTATGTTTATGTGTGTATACATACAGCTTACATACATGTGAGCCATGAAAAGGGGCCTGGGAATTCTCTCATAGCTCTTTGAAGAAGCCCCTGGCAGATACCTTCATGTCAGGCTTCCAGCTTCCAGAGCTAAGAGGAAAGGCATCTTCATTGCTTTTGGTACCTTGCTATGGCTACCCAGCAGATGGATACATTCACGTTCCCCTCCATGTATCCCCAGACAGCTGCTCCTCCTTCCATCCCTGTAGATTTCCTTACTCTGCACACTTCTTATAAATGGAATCAAGTTTATGTTCTCCTCTGACTGGCTTTTTTCACTTGGCTGAGTAATTTCAGGGTTCATCCGCACTGTAGCATGTAGCAGCGTGCCGCTGCTTCACACAGAAAGGTAATATTCTAGCATCTGCCACTGAGCTGCAGCCCCAGCCCTCATGTGTGAATATACCACGTTATTAACCCACTATCAGTTGGCAGATAATAATCCCACTGTAAGTGCTCGTGTTCTTAGATGTACGTGTAGTCTCCTGTCTGGGTCTCTACCCTGGAGTGGAATGGCCGGGTCGGATGGAAACTCTAAATTCAATCACTTGAAGACCTGCAGGGAACACCTGCAATGTGGCTGTATCATTTTGCTGTCTGCTAGCAGTGAGTGACGGGTCTGGTTTGTGCATATCCTCTTATTGTGATCTGACACTCCCAGCATCCTACAGGGTGTGCAGCGCTGCGGCACCCACAGGTGTGCTGCCGTTTCCTCCCTCACTTGTTTTCTTTTGAAATGGGATCTCACTATAAATGCCAGGCTGGCCTCAAACTGATGGTCCTTTCACCAACTGGATAGCTGGGATTATAGATGCACACTACCACACCTGCCTCATTGTGGCGTTGATGTGTACTTCTATGTTTTTCTCACACCCTTATTGGCCATTTATATCCTTGAAAGAAAATTGTGTATTCCTGTGGGCTTTTGATGTTGGGACATAGAACCTCTTTATGTATTATGAATATTAAACCCTTCTAAGTTACATAATTTGCAAATGATTTTCCATTACTAGTTGTCTTTTGATTCTTTCTCTGTCTCTCTGTTTCTCTCTCTCCCTGCCTCCCCTCTCTTTCCAAGACAGCCTCAGTACATACTACTGCCTGCTATGTCCTGGAACTCCTGTATAGACTAGGCTGGCTTTGAACTCATAGAGACTTGCCTGTCTATTGAATGCTTGATCTAAAAAATATACACCACTAGCTCCTACATGTAAGTATTTGGTCCATTTTGAACATGTGTATATACTTATTCTTGATAACCAATTCGATGAGATCAAGAGATGCCTAGATTAACACTAATTTAGAGTATAGTGGTGCAGGAATTTTCAGAGACAGAAACGCTTGGACTTGATTAGTGGTTTAACTCATTGATAAATAAAAATTGGTGGGGGATTTGTTTATACTTAGCAGTCTATCAAAATCAATCTCTTAAGATATATTCAAGGCCTTTTGATTATTTAGAGACTAGTTCATGGTGACTTCACATGCCAGATGTCTGATATGAGAATTTTTCATGTGTGTGAATGTTTCTGTGTGTACAGGTACATGCATGTGTTTATGTGTATGTGTGTGTGCACATGTGTGGATGCCAGAAGCCTACTATAGATCTTGTCTTCTTCAGGATCACTGTCTACTTCTATTCAGGCATGGTGTCTTGTTGAACCTCTGGCTCACTGATTTTGACTAGGCTGCCCAGTGAATCCTGGGGATCCCTGTCCCCCCACAATTCCTCCTTCTCCAGGGCTGGGATTAATAGTGTGTAGCATCACTTCTTCTGGCATGGATCCCAAGATCAAGCACTTCACTGTCTGAGCCGTCTTCATAAGCCCTGATAGGACTTTCTTAAATCACAGGTTTGATGGGCTTTGTGTTCCTCACACACAGTGACTCTGGTTTGCATTCTGATGGGTCCTCAAGGGTCTGTGTTTTATGCAGAGGCTTGTGTCCTCTACCTCCATCACTGACCCAAGAAGCTCTCTTCTTCGTGACCAGTTTCTAGTCTTCCTGGTGGTTTTTCCCTGTAACCCACAATCCCTAGGACTTCCACCCCCCATTTTCCTCAGAACTTACTTTCCCATATTGCATGCTTAGAGTAAGACAACAGAAAGCCTGAGATTAGTGGAGGCAGAATAGGGTATTTACAGCTGCTATTTGCTCTTCCAAGGTGGACTGGTCAAAATTGAGTTGTCATCAATAAAAACAGAAGCTACAATAACTGTCTTGGTCATGGTCTTCAGATCTTGGTAATACCAGTGACTTCTTTCTGGATTGTTCTTAAGGACAAAAGACTCTGGTTTCTGTCAAAGTGTGTTACTATCCCAATGAGGTCTACTTTTTCCCAATATGGCCTTTGTGCTAAGTATGAGGATTCACCTTCTCCATGGGGGCCGATCTTATGTTTGCCAAGCGGTGACTGCTAGGTCAGTGCAGTGGAAGCCCGTCTCACCTGAAGAGAGAGCTGGCCCAGCTCCCCTTGAGGATCATCATGACAGCTCCTTGGAGTAGTCACCGTGCCCTCTGACCTTCACTGGCCTGTCCTTCAAATTTTCAGTTCTACTAGGTCTACTGGCTGAGAGGTAGACTTGGTACTCTAGACTCCAGTTCTGCAATTGGTTTCAGCTTGTTTCCAAGGCTAGACCTGCCCAGTCCCCAGATTACAGTCAGGAGCAGGGATGAAAAGCAGGAACTACTGGAGAGAGGAGCTGTCTTCCACTGTATTGCCAGGTGCTTCTGCTGCAGAATGGCCACACCCACTTAGAAACCAGCCAGACCTCACTGCAGGCTAAATGTTATAATAATTTTATTTTGTTTCTATCTTTTTAAAAAATTGTATTTATTTATTTTTTTTATGTGCATGGGTGTTTTGCCTACACATAAATGCACTATATACATACAGTATCCTAGGAGGCCAGAAGAGGGAACCAGACCTGGTACTGAGCTGATGAGATGATTATGAGCTATCATGTGGGTGCTGGGAACCCTGATCCTCGTGTATTGTCTTATTAGTGTGTGTTGCAGTGGGGTGGGGAATTAAACCAGGACCTTGTTCATTCCAAGTACATTCTCTTACCCTTGTGGTCCATCAAGCGCCTTTTCTGCATTGAGGTGATCATGTCAGTTACCATGTTTAACACATTTATATGGTAGATTATGTTTATGGATCTTTAAATACTGACCCAACTCTTCATTTCTAGAGTAAACACAATATGTGATTATTTTATGTATTGCTTGTATTTGCTAATATTCTGTTATGGGATTTGTGGAATTTTATGTTTTATCTGTGGGGCCTATTTTTCTTTTCATTTTTGTATGGTTCTTATCCAGTTCTAGTAACATGGGACACTAGGTGCATAACGTAAGTTACATGTTCTGCTCTCTTCTGTTGTCTCAAGAATTTCCAGTAGACAGTGAATTCTCCTTTAAACAAGGTAGAATTTCCTCAGTGAATCTCTTGACTCAGAGATTTCTTTAATGGAGAATTAAAATATTTTCAAGAAATTTGTTTCCTAATAAAACTCTTGTTTTTGGAAGATATATATATTTACATATATATTACATTTATATGTGTATATATATACAATATAAAAAAATATATAATAATAAATATATAAAATAAATAACATATATTATATATTATAATAATATATAAAAGTAAATTATATATGTATAACATATATTATATATCAAAACATCTTGGTGTGGTTACAAAATTATTTACTGTTGTTTTTATTTGTTAGGGAAGGTGCATAATTACCTAATGTATCATTTGTAAAAATTTAAGGTTAGAGTTTCTATTTTTGAGCTTTTAAATTACACTCTCAGTGTCTTAAGATAGTTATAGGACTTTCCAAATGACCTTTTCCCTGTTGGGTGATGTGGTCATTTGTTTTTATCTGGAACTAGACTGTTCTATCCAAGTCATCAAATTGAGACACAAATTGGCTGCTCTGCACACTCATCTTCCATACAGAGATCTTAGAATGATTTTCTCTCTGGTAATGGTAACCGTTATCTCTTTTCTCTTTTAGATGTTTTCCAATTTTACTGATCATCAAAGAATTGGCACTTTATCTCCTTGATTTTCTTGGGTTGTTGTTTGTTTGTTTGTTTGTTTGTTTGTTTTTCGAGACAGGGTTTCTCTGTGTAAGGCTGGCTGTCCTGGAACTCACTCTGTAGACCAGGCTGGCCTCAAACTCAGAAATCCACCTGCTTCTGCCTCCTGAGTGCTGGGATTAAAGGTGTGCGCTACCACTGCCTGGCTCTCTTTGATTTTCTGTTCTTCAAATTCATTCATTTATTTTAGTATTTTCTTCTATTTGCTTTGAGTTTATTTTGCTCTTTCTAGATTCTTGAGGTGGGGCTGGGATTACTGTTAGAGACGCCGTCTCTTTTCTCTTTAAGGAGAACATGTCTGTGTTGAAGTCTGTATTGCTTTGGCTGTGCCCCATACATGATGTAGGGGGATTCTGGGACTTTTCTTTGATGTCTATTTTGCTAGTTATCAACTTAGCCACCCCGCTTTCTTCATGAATAATGCAGATACAGCTAACCATTCTTATTTTCATCCACTCTCTGATGTTTAAACTGACTTTCTTGCAGCTTTTTTTTTTTTTTCCTTTTTAAATTGTTTGGGTTAGCAAGCAAAGTTTTCCCCAGCATCTTCATTGGTATGTGATGTTACACTGTTACACTTTGTTTTCAACATTCCCCTTTCCCAGCATGCTCCTGGCCCCACCCTAGCTGCTTCCTTCTCTGCTTTCTTACTACATATTTTACATAATTGCCCTTGCTATTTTGCACCTCCCTTAGGAGTTCTCCCTTTTTTTCCTGATCTGCTTTCTAGTTCATGCTTCCCAAACATGCGCACATACCCATGTACAGATTTTAAATTCTGTTTACACGTATGGGGGAGAGGGTGATGTTTGTTTAAACATGTTTTTAAATCTACTTTGCCAATCTCAGTCTTTTTAGGTCATTTCCATGTACATATGTTGACAGTTTAGCGCTTTGTGCTACCCTGTCTTTCTTTTTTTTTTTTTTTTTTTTTTTTTACCCTGTCTTTTCATTTAAATCTTTGTTCTTGGATTTCCATTTTAATGTCTATTTTCTTTTTCTTGCTTTCCTTTGAATTATTTGGGGTTTTTGTATGTTTGTTTTGAGACAGAGTATCATTATGTAGCCTTGGATGTCCTGGAACTCTATGTTGATCAGGCTGCCCTCAAACTCAGAGATCTGCCAGTCTCTGCCTCTTGAGTACTGGGTTTAAAGTTGCCTGGTCCTTAGACATTTTTAAATTTTATGTGTACAGGTGTTTTGCCTGTATAAATAGCTGTGCACTGTATGTGTGTGCAGTGCCTACAGAGACCAGAAGAAGGTGACAAATCCTCTGGTCCTACAGTTACAGAAGGTTGAGAGCATCCATATGTGTGGGGCAGTAGTCTATGCCAGGAAACTTGGTAAGGTTGAGCGGGTTGTAAGCCTCAGAACCTCTGGAAAGATGGTAAGAGCTTCACCTGCTTCCCACCAGGTCCCTGTCATGTGACCACAGCCCCCCATGGAGAGGATCATGGCCATCAGTCATGTAGGGCCAGCACCCCCAAGTTCCTCTACACGCAGATGAGGCATCCCTAACATCTTAGACCAAGCCAATAGAAAGCATCTGCTGTCAGATCCCAGCCCACCCCAAAAAAGTATATAAGATCCGATCTGGAAGGAATAAAGGTGTGTGAGAATCACTCCGTCACCTGAGAGCATCTGTAGTCTAAGGGCTGTAACACATCCTGGGAAGAGAGCGCTCTCACAAAGCTTTCGCTGCTGGAGGCTCCTCTACACTTTGCTTGCTAGCTGAGCCCTTCAATGACTTCGTATGACAGCCCTCTCCCCTTAGCTTGAAGGCTCCTGCCAGGCCAGAGATTTCTGAGGATAGAGTTCAGTACACAGACTGACACATATGGTTGCTAGACTCGAACCTGGGTCCTCTGGAAAAACAGTCAATGTTCTTAAACCATTGAGCCGTCTGTCTTTTCTGTGTCTGAGTTATTTCTGATGGACTCATTACACAGCATTAGTAGTTGCTGTGTCTATAACCATTGTACATAACGTATCTTTCCCTGGTGTCATTATTTTCTTACTGCAGGAGTGTGTCAGAACTTCACGTCTCTTTCCTTCCCCATTTATAACGCTACACATGAATTTAGAAGCACATCAGAGTTGTGATTGTTTTCTTTGTTTCAAGGGTTAAATGCCAGAGATTAGATTGTGGATATACTTTGGTTCCTGCCATTTCTCCCTTTTATATACTCTTTATTGTTTCTTTGTCACCGAGTGGATTTCTGTTGCAAGTGTTTTGCGGGGGGAGGGGGAGTATAAGTTGGGGGTACAACCCAGCGCCATGTCCTCCCCAGAGCCTCCCCCTTTCTTTTAGGGTAGGTCTTCTGGCAACCTGCTCTCTGATCTCCCTTATCTCAGAGACAGGGTTGGTTTTTCTTTGATTCCTAATGGATACTTTCAGAAGCTTGTAGGGCTTTGGCTTGACGGGTCTTTTTCTTTTTTTTTTTTTTTTTTTTTTTTTTTTTTTTTTTTTTTTTTTTTTTTTTTGGTTTTTTTTTTTGGTTTTTCGAGACAGGGTTTCTCTGTATAGCCCTGGCTGTCCTGGAACTCACTTGGTAGACCAGGCTGGCCTCGAACTCAGAAATCCGCCTGCCTCTGCCTCCCAAGTGCTGGGATTAAAGGCGTGCGCCACCACCGCCGGCTGGGTCTTTTCTTTCAACACTTGAAATATATGTTGCTTCCTTCTGGCAGTTTCTGTTGACTGTCCTCCACTAACGCATTATTTCTTCCCATAGTTCAAGCAGGGGTTGTCCCAGCTGTGTCTGTTTTTTCTTTCCCTTTTGTTCATCTCTGATCTAGCTTGTCGTGGACCTCTTTGGGCCTTTGGCTTGTGCTTTGGCATTTTGATGAATAGGGTTATCGCTTTTGTCAAACTTGGGATGCTTTAGTTTCTGTATTCTGGGCTCATAAGGGGTCTGATCTCCTTATCTCCTTGTTCTTGGCCTTCATGTCAAGTGTCAGATCCTTATTCTGGTCCCAGCTGTCCCTCCTCCATGTCTCCCTCTTTCACCAGCCTCTGCTGCTCATGGTGGCTGAGGTCCAAGGACTTATCTTCAAGTTCACTGATCATTTCCTGTGGCTCCTCATTCTGTATGTAGATCATCCTTAGAATTTAGTTATGGCTTGCTTCACTCATAAAATTCTCATTTAAAAATATACATCTTCCTTTCATTCCTGCGACTGTTTTTCATTTGTTTGAGTCACATTTGTAACTGTGAGGCATTTATTTTATATTTGTGTTTTGTTTTTGAGACAGAGTCTCACCATGGATCCATGGCTTGGACAGAGCTGAACTCATAAAAATCCACCTGCCTCTGCTTCCCAAGTGCTGGACTAAAGATATGCATCACAGGGCCTTGTCTGAGGTGTTTTCTGGTGCCTGCTTTAGGATCTGTCAAGTTCCTTTGCCCCAGTGTGCAGTGTTACTCTTTATTAAATCTCTCTCTCTCTTTCAGTCTGGGACCTTCCTGGATCTCGGTATACGTTTGTCCTTTGAAACGTCGACATTTTGAGAATGAATGAATTTTCTTTAAAAGGCCAGACAAATCTCCCAGTAAAATGTCCCCCATCTGACCTTGCAGTGTTTTGAACTGACAGGAGGTCTTAGAGGTGATCCCTGCCTGTCCACATCATCCTTGGAAGCCCAGAGTGGCAGGCAGCCCAGTGGTTTTGAAGGTCAGCTTTGATCATGGCTTCCCCTTTACAGTTAATAACTTTGCCTGTGGGGTGAAACTTTACTATTATGTAAGAGTGCTTTTTCCACGGCCATCATCAATGGTTTTGGTATGTCTTAGTGGCTGTGTTGAGGTTGCAACATGGTGATTATTTTTTCCTAATTCTATTATTTTCTTTACATTTGTCAGCTAATATTCTGTAGGTTAGACATTCCCCTCCTGAACTTTTATTCTTTTGATATTATTCATATGTATTTAAATAATTTATTTCGAGGCCAGCCTGGTCTACAGAGTGAGTTCCAGGACAGCCAGGGCTACACAGAGAAACCCTGTCTCAAAAATACAAAACAAAAAAGTTTATAATTACTTGTCATTATATTTATTTTGCTGAAATTGTCTCACATTGGCCATGTTGAACCCCTTCACTTTAATTCCTCAGTCTATTCAATGTGACCACTCTAAATCTTTGATAATTTCCTTCCTTGCGGGACTCCACTGATTTCTTGCATGCGTTATACCTGATCAGCTTCTTCCAGTGTGTTCTGATCTCTTTTAGTAAGGGATGACTTTAAACATATACTTTAAATATCTAGGAGAGAAAAGCAGGCATATTAAATGTTGAATTTAAGTAGTAATCCAAGGGCTGGTAAAATGGCTAAGTGGGTAAAGGTGCTTGCTGCCAAGCCTGACAACCTGAGTTCAATCCCTTGAACTCACCTGCTGGAAGGAGAAAACCTACTGCCACAAGGTGTTCTTTGATGTCCACATGAACACTGTGTGTATAACTCTGTGTGTACGTACACACACACATACTAGAGGGGTGGAAGAGGGGGAGAGGGGAAGAAGGGGAGAGGGGGAGAGAGGGAGAGAGTAAAATTTAAAAAGATTTTTCAAAAGGGCCATCCAGTCATAATTGTCATGATTTTCCTCATAACTTAGATTTTTATTCAAAAGCATGCAGGTAGAGTTTTAGTAACTTGTACGACTGGGTTCCTCCAGTCACTCAGAAGTTCATGGAAAGATGGATGGTGTCTTTTTTATATTTATATTCATGGTAATAAGCACTGTGTCTGGAATACAGGATACAATAAAGACCTCTAATGCTATCTCTCAGAAGAGTGAGGCAGGAGGGTAGCCTGGTTTATATACCATCTCAAAAACACACAAGCAATGCAAAACCCCAAACCAAAACAAACAAATAAGACTTATACTTGTACTAAGACTTATAATTGTACTAAGTAGATTCCACCTCAATCATGGCATAAATTGTCTTCCTTCCTTCCTTCCTTCCTTCCTTCCTTCCTTCCTTCCTTCCTTCCTTCCTTCCTTCCTTCCTTCCTTCCTTCCTTCCTTTGACAGTGGGGAATCACAGGTATGGATTTGCACGTAGTTCACCACAGAGCTACCTCAGGCCAGTTCTCTTACTTTTCTAATGACTGAGTCAGGGATAGTAAAGTTGCATGGAAATGTGGGCGGGCCATAGGCAGAGCTTGCCTCTCCTGTGGAATGGGAAACATTTCGTAGGCTTCAGTATCTTGAAAGAAGCTACTGCCAGCTCTGTGCTCTGCGGTGCTGGTGAGGCTCTGTGGTGTGACTTGTTGGAGAAACCTTCAGTGGGAGTGGTGTGAAATGGCTCTCAGCTCCACAGAAGGGACCTGTGGTTTCTTTCACTGATTTATATAATTTTAATACAATCAGCCATTCAATTTCTTTTCTGTACTTTTCACTTGGGAGAGTGTGATAGCATCCTAAACAAACCATACCAAGGCATAATGAACCACGGGGAGACCCTTCACCATTGTCTGACAGGCAGAATGTTGCATGCTGCCCCATTAATATATACAAAGCAGATTCATTTCCAAACTGCATCCGTGAGAAGGAACAGAACCTCTAAGGAAATACTGAATGTTCAGCATGATGTCTATCAAGTAAGGGGTGTGTGTGCATGTGTGTATGTGTCGGTGTTTATGTGTGTGTAAGTGTATGTGCATGGATGTATATGTGTATTTGAGTGTGGGTATAAATGAATGTACATGAATGCATGTATGTGTGCATGTGTATATGAGTTCCAGTTTATGTGTGTACATGTATGTGTATATGTGTATAGGTATCTATGAATATGTGTGAATGCATGTATGAGTGCATGTATCTCTACATGTGTATGTATCTATACATGTATGTGTATGTGCAAGTATATATGTGTTCCTTGTTTATCTGTGTTTCAAGTGTATGTATGGGTATGTATGAATGTATGGGCAGGTATGTGTATGAGTGTGTGGGTGTGTGTGAATTTATTTGTATATCTGCATGTGTGCATGTGTATGTGCATACACATACATGTATATGTGTGTGTGCATTAATAAGCATGTGTGTGTATGTGTGCATGTAAATGACTGTGTAGGTTCATGGTCAGGAAGAATATGTTCATTTCATCAGTGCTATTTTAAAAACAAGATTTAAAGAAAGACTTGGTTTTCTGAATTTAATTTCTTATTTCAAGAAGTAACTCTCACGGGGTTGAGGGCAGAGTGCTGGTGTAGTGTGCGCAAATCCCTGGACTCCGGGCTCCATTTCAGCACCCTTCCTCCACACAATGTAATTCTTTGCCAGGAGTGGTGCTTTCATCTCTAGTCTGAGGCTACTTGGGAGATTGAGCCAGGAGGATCATGTGGACCTAGGAGTTTGAAGGCAGTCTAGGAATGACCCCGTCTCAAGAGAAAAGGAAAAGTCATTCTTGCTTGAGGATGAAAATCACAAGCTTCCTCCCAGTTTTTGTCTGTTTTGCTTCATTTTTACTTTTTTGCATTTACTTATGAATTGCTTGTGTATGTGTTTCAGGGTGAAAACACGTCACAGAACATGTGTTTTAGGGTGCACACACATGTCACGGCACATCATGTGTGGAGTCAGAGGACAACTTGTGGAGTTGTTTCTCGCTTTCCATTATGTGGGTTCTGAGATTCGAACTCATGTCCTCAGGTTTAGTGAGGACATGAGTGCTCCCCTCCTGCCCTCCCGAGCCATCTCATCAGCCCACATTTCTGTTCTTTCAGGTCTCTTTCTGTGTGTGCTCTAGATCCCTTTTTATAGAAAACTTGCTCATACTAACATGACTACACGTCTGTGGTCAGTATGTAGACAGCTGGAGCTGCACAGTGAGCTCTGTCTCAAAACAAAACAAAACAAAACACTAAATGAATAAAATCTTATAGCGCTGGCAATCAGACACAGGGCCTCACACACACTGGGCATTTTCCTTTTTCTCTTGTTCTGAGACAGGCTCTCACAGTGTGGCCCTGGTTGCCTACAAACCTCTGAGGCTCCTCCCACCAAGACACCAGGCTCTGGCTGGTTTGCTGTTGCAGGTTTTGTCTTTTTTTTTTTTTTTTTTTTTGAGACAGGGTCTCTCTATATATATAGGTCCAGCTGTCCTGGAACTTAGTGTATTGACTGGCCTGGAACTCTCAGAAATCTGCCTGCTTCTGCCTCCCAAGTGCTGAGATTAAAGGTGTCTGGCTCTGGCTAGTTTTGATGACTGAATTCTCTTGTTTGTTTCTCATTTTGCAAGTGTCCTATGATGGACACCAGTCTCTTTCTTTGTTGCTGTTATAAACACCACTGTACACATCACCATGTCTGCACCTGCACACACATGTGCTCCAGCAGTGGGAATACTCCAGATCACTGAGATGATATTTGGGGATTTTCTAGTTGTTCCCCTGACACATTGACGGTGAGAGAATCCTCATCTCAGGCCATCAGAATACAGCCCTCCCCTTTGTCCCTTCACTAAGCACCATGTCTTCCACATTTGTCACACACGTCAGGACTATGCTTAAATAATTGAGTGTTCCTTTTTAAAGTTCCCTTCTTGGTGCTGCTGTCCTCTATTTCTGTCCTTTTGCCTTCAGCTGCTGACGTTGTGTGTGTGACAGAGAGATTAGGGGTGGGGAAGAGAAAGAAAAAGAGAAGAAAGAAAGAAAGAAGAAAAGAAAGAAAGAAAGAAAGAAAGAAAAGAAAGAAAGAAAGAAAGAGCCGGGCAGTGGTGGCGCACACCTTTAATCCCAGCACTTGGGAGGCAGAGGCAGGTGGATTTCTGAGTTCGAGGCCAGCCTGGTCTACAGAGTGAGTTCCAGGACAGCCAAGGCTACTACACAGAGAAACCCTGTCTCGAAAAACCAAAAAAAAAAAAAAAAAAAGAAAAAAAAAAAAAAAAAAAAGAAAAGGAAGGGAAAAAAGAGAGAGAGAGAGAGACAGACAGACAGATTTTGGCCTTTTCCACTTTGTTATTTATATTTTTAAGATTTGTTTTCTATTTTATGTGTTTGAGTGTTTTGTCTGTATGTATGTTTGAGCACTACCTGTGTTTGTGGTGCCTGCAGAGGCCAGAGGAGGGTGCAGTTCCCCCTGGAACTGGAGTTATGGATGGTGGCAAGCCACTGTGTTGGTGCTGAGAACTGAATCTAGGCAGGCTGCAAAACTGGTGTGTGCTCTTAACTGCTGGGCTTTCTTTCCAGCCTCTGCTTCTTATTTTTTGAAACATGTTTCCTTATTGAATCTGAAGCTCACCAATTCAGCAAGATGGTGCGTCATGTCTCACCCACACCTCAGCCTTAAGTCCTAGAGTTACAAATGCTTGAGGTTATGCCTGGCTCCTAAGTGCCTGTTGGTAACTGAAATCAGGTCCTCATGGGACAAGACTTCATTAAAGGTGTCATCTCCCCAGCCCTTACTGTCTAAGTTGGTCTTCTATATTTCTATGAAGAGACACTGTGAACACAGCAACTCTTACACAAGAAAGCATTTAATTGGGGGCTTGATTATAGTTTCAGAGGTTTAGTCCATTATCATGCAGGGAGCATGGTGGCACACAGGCAGACACAGTGCTGGAGACATAGTTGAGAGTTCTACATCCAGATTCGAAAGGCTGAGAGAGAGACTGAACCTGGGTTAGGTTTGGGCTTTTGAAACCTCAAAGCCCCCCAAGTGACACACTTCCTCCCAACAAGACCACACCTACTCCACCAAGCCACACCTCCTAATCCTTCTCAAGCAGTTTTGATTTTTTTGCCCCCAGTGGGAGATGAGGGACACATAGCACAATGTTTCTTGGCTGTTGATTAGTTTAGAGAAATCTGTAACTTGCTTAGGATCTAGGGAAGTGTCTGTCAGTCTGTCAATTTCATCTTGTCCTTACAGGACAGTCTCTGAATCTGTTGTTAGACTGAAGGCTGGTCTCCACTTCATAGTGATTGGTTTTCCTTCTTTGAGTAATCTTGACAAAAAGGGGGGCGGGGCAGATAAATGTTTTTATTTGCCAGGTGCTGTGGGCACAGGCTTATTTCCAGACACATACCATAAAATTACAATTTGGAGAGTAGTATATGACAGCATATAAAATTCAGCATGTTCAAGAGGATACAAGGAAAAGAAGTCCACCTACTGTCCAGTTTGTGAGCCCTTCGTTCCCAAGCCTGGGAAGAGCCAGTAGACGTGTAGGATTGCCGTGATGTGGGCGGAGGCACTGCACACGCTATCCACGGGGAATGCCTGAAGCCAGAATGGGCCTTTTTACCATGTGCGTTACCGAGAAATGAAGATCAGCTTCCTCACACGGTCACTGTAGCCAACTGTTGGCCCCTGTGCCAACTCCCGGGTAGGATGGTGTGATAATTTGATGTCCTATATGAAAAGTGACTTGAAGATTGCACATGTTGAAGAGCCCCCTGTGCTTCCCGTGACTTGTCTGTCAACTCTGCACATCTTGCTGTGGGTTATTGTGTTGTGTTTGTCGGTGCCCAAGTCCAGCAGCGAGTAAACACTGTTTGTCCAGTTCAGCCTGCTGTGGTCATTTGACTATGTCTGTACTTACATTTCTACATTTTAATAAACTTTCTCCATCCTGTGACTCTGGCGTTGTTAGCTGTGTGCTCTCTTTTCCTCTGTTCAGTGTTTGCTGCTGCTTGGGTCAGTGTGGTATAAGGAGTACATAACCTGGAAGTCTGTTCTCTCAGCACCACTTTCTGGTGCTTTTGGAATGTCAGTGTCAACACAGACTAAATTTCTATATGTGCTTGGACTTAGTTCTTAGTCTAGTCCAATATTGTGTATCAATCCATTCATCAATAATCTGTTCACTCATGTGTTAGCATCAAACTTCTTCAAATTCAGGCTAACGTTTTTGAGAGGCAGTACTGAGGATGGATATCAGGGCCTCACACGTGCTAGGCAATTACTTTACCACTGAGCTGCACCCCACCCTAGGCTTAAAATCAACTTATTTTGAAGAAAAGCCATGTTAGAGGGTCCTAGGAATGTCTCCATGGCGAGATGTTCTAGGTTCATTTGGGAGTCTCTTCTGCTGACTGTTAGGAGATGCCAGGGCACTTACCAGCGTTGAGCAGACTGTGCTGGCAGAAGTCAGTACTCTTGGTTGTCTGGTGGGCATTCTCTTTTGGTAGTTCTTCAGTGCCACACAACATGAGATTGCAGGTGCGATTGACAGAAGAAATCAGTCTGGTTGCTGTCCTGCAAATACTGCCATTCACTGGCCCAACTTAGGCTCACATCTGATAGACTCGCCAAACACCCTTCTTCAGTTAAATAAGTAGCCATGAGTGTTCTCAAGAAAAGAATTACAAAGCTTTAAGCCAGTGTGTGAATATGAGGGGGCTGGTGACAGACTTGAGAGCTGTAGAGTACATGTCCCTCCCAGAAGACTTGCGTCTCTGCTGACTGCTCTGCTGGGTAGAGCATACACAGCGCGTGTGGAAAAACAAGCACATCGTGCCCCAAATAAGCATTTGGTTATTTCTGGTTTGGGGGGTGGGGTGGGAGGCTGTTTTTTATTTTGTTTTGTTCTTTGAGATAGAGTCTCACTATGTAACCTTGGCTGGCCTGGAACCGACTGTGTAGACCAGGCAGGCCTCAAACGCAGAGACTCTCTTGCCTCTGCCTTGGGAGTGTTGGGATCAAACGTGTGAGCCGCCATGCCAAGCCATATTCGCTGATTTCTTAAGTTCCAGCTTGAGCTTTTCCGCTTCTTTCTTTTAGACTGTGGTATTTATGTGGACGTTTGTTTTAGTGCCTTTCCCCTTCCCCTTTTGATATTTCCATTAATTTAATTCAACAAATATTAATTGCTACTGGTTCCATGATAGGCAGTGTTCGAGGTACTGATGTGTGCTGGAGGACAGGACAGATGGGAGGGAGAGGTGCTCTTTCTGAACTCTGATCTCAGGCTGTAATCAGTGCTGTGGGGAAATGGCATCGTGGGTGTTATATTGGAGTGCCCTGGGTCAAGTCTAGTAAGGGGTTGATATAACTAATGATCAACTTTAGTTAGCACTCACACATTATCATCAAGGCAGCTTTGGGAGGAAGGAAAAGCTTGGATCTTCCTTGTCTAAGAGGTTATCATCTCAGCTCATCTACACGCAAGCTGTGTGGCCTTCAGCAGATTACTAACCCCTTGGATCTCAATAGCCCAGAGGGAGAAAATCATAGGTACCTCATAGGAGCTTGGTAAGAGTTCAGAGTGAGGGCCAGAGAGGTTGCTCAGTGGTTAAAGGCACCTGCCACCAAGACTCCCCAGCTGATTTTGACTCCCAGACTCACATGATAGGAGGAGGAACTGATTCCTGTATGAGTCCACACTTTCACAGTGGCATGGGCTGTACACTTTCATGTCTCCCACAGATAAATGGAAACACTGAATCTTTTTTTCAAAGTAACTAAATGGGACAACATAAGCAAAACAAAAAAACAAAACCAACCCAAAACCCTAAAAAAGAGTTATATCTTAATATAACTTTGTTAACTTTATTAATTTTAACTACTGACTTAATCACTTTATTCAGTAATTTTTAAATTAAAAAAGTTCTCCGTGATTTCGATTATGTTTGGTATCATGTGGCTAATAAGATGTGATATTTCAAAGACAGCGCCTATAAACAGATGTTGATGCCTCTTGTCACCATGGTAACTGCTAAGATGGGAACTGCCAGTATCAGCATCTTTATTTCCGTGAGTTGTCATAGTTTGATGTTCACATCCTGCTGACCAGATTTTGTTGCACTCATGCATAGCAGAGAGGTGCTGCATTTGTACTGAACATTGTATTTGACCAAACTTCAGTAGAATTGGAAGGTCTTGTGTAGTGACTTGTAGTGGCTTACATGCACACAGGCAAAACACCTATCCACATAAAATAAACAAACTTTACAAAAAGTGGTAGAAGGAAACCTTAGGCGCTAGGTCATTATGGCACCGTGGCTTCCTCTGATCTTCTAGATCGTTGTCTCTGGGAGATAAAGTGCTAGTCAGGAAGATAGATCTTCTTAGCAGCCACATAGGGAGGATTTCCTGGCCGCTGTGTTAGTCAGGGTTCTCCAGAGGAACAGAACCGATAGCCACGGGTGCACACACACATGCATACACACACACACACACACACACACACACACGCAATTTATTAAATCAGTCTATACTGAAATAGTATCAACGGCCACCTCGCCTGAAAGGCCAACAGCTCAGTAGTTGCTCAGTCTGCAGCTGAGGAGCCTTGGAAGTCAGAGTTCCCACAGTGGCTGTTTCTCACTTGAGAGCCTGGTGATGACTCAGTCCTTGGACCTGGCTACCTCAGCAGTCCCAGTGTGACAGCTGAAATCCTGGAAGGCCCCCAGAGAGCTTCCCAGAGAGCCACTGGTCCTCAGCCAATAGTGCAAGCCTGATTCTTTTATTATTGAAGGAATCAGCCAGTGGCGAGAAGGAAGGTCAAGTGAGCAAAAGGCACTCATCTTCCTCTTTGACTCTTCTTTCTCTGAGCTGGCTGCTGCCAGAAGGTACCCACCTACACTTGGATGGGCCTCCCCACATTGATGAAGGCAAAAGGACAGATCTTTAGTTGAGGATCCTTATTCATATGATTCCAGTTCGTAGCAAGTTGGCATTAAAATCAATGGTCACAGCTGGGACCAAGGTCTCCCATGGCTAGTACAGCACATGGGGCGCGTGAGCTTAGGCTGATCCTCCAGCTCCAGATGAGGTTCCTGAGTGCAACATCATGGAAAACCCTGAACTTGACCCAATCAGCAAGGCCTCTGCTGGGATTCTGACCCACAGAAACTGTGAGATAATGTACATTTTGTTTTAAGCTGTCAGAAGTTGAGAGCGATTTGTTATACAGAAGTAGATAACCATTGCAGATGACTGATAAGCCTGTTTTTCCATTCTAGTAAATTGCACTGATACCAGTAAACTCTTTGCTGCACAACATCCAACCTGTGGTCAAGTGCTGCTGCTCCCAGTCAGACCTGTTGATTTGGCTTGACTGTACCTTTAATGAATCACTGTGTCTCAACAAAACACGACATTGGGTTTGAGGCTCATGAGGACTGTGGGCTTGTCCATGGAAGTACCCATCTTTTCTGACCAGGACCTCCGGACTCCTGAATGAGGCTTCTGCTTCCCTCCCACTCCCCACTCTGGGATCTTTGTGACTGGAGCTATGCTGGGCTTGGCTGCCATGTCTCTGGTTTTCTTCTAGACACTCATCTGTCTTCCCATTGCTAAGGCTCCTCCCCTCTTTTTCTCTTTAGAATAGAGTGTGCTTTTTTCTCATTCTGACTCTCCTTCATCAGGTCACCAGGAGGCAGTTTTTAAGCTTCCCTCTTACCTGGAAGCCCTAATTTTTCAGTATTTACCATCATACTACAAAACTAGAAACAAATATGGCCAAGAAATGAGAGTGAAGAAAAATGTATGCCTGCAGCGTCAAGGGTGAACACGGGAGTTATTATCAAAGCAATGTTCTCAAACAAAGGAAGTGTGGAGATTTTCCTGAAGGAACTACCCATGTTCATATAGGAAAGCACTTTATGGGCGGGAACATGCCTTTGTATACTCAGTGTAAGAGATACTTGAGTGCATGCTCATTCTAAGGCCAGAGTTCAAGAACTCAAGATGGCAGACACATACTTAGGTCAATGACGTGTTTGAAAGGTTAAAATGGTGGAAAAGAGCACTTCTGGGCATGCTCAGCTTGTGTCATAGAGGTGACAGAGGAATGCCTCTCGGCATGCTCCCTTTTCTCCAAGAGGTTTCAAGTGAAACAAAAGGAAAAGACATTTTGAATGTGCATTAGCATAGGCGTTTTCTCCTACAGGTGTCTGCCTCATTTAGTGGCTTCCAGTACTTTGGTGTATCACTTGGAGAAATGTAGAAACTTGTTAGTTAGGCACAGAACTGATAGAATGAGTGTGTGTGTGTGTGTGTGTGTGTGTGTGTGTGTGTGTGTTTTCATGGATCTATTAAGATGACTCTTGTAGGATGTGGTCTAGATAATCTGAAAATGGTTGTTTAACCCTGGAGAGGCTGAGAATCTGGTAGTTGCTCAGTCCATGATGCTGGATATCCCAGCAGAACCAATCTCCCACTGAAGGGATGGAGAATCTTGGAGAACTGCTGGTCTTCGGTCTACCTTGGGGTCCTGAGGAAGCTGGTTCTCACAGCAGCTTCAAGAGAGATGAACTTGCCAGTGAGAGTGAGGGCAAGCAAGCCAAAAGCAGTTTCCTTTGTCCATGCCCTGTTATCTGGGCTCCCATCAGAAGATGCCAACCACATTTAGGGTGGGCCTTCCTGCTTCAGATAATCTAGTCAAGACAATGTCTCACAGGAGTGCACAGTGCTTTGTATTTTAGTTGTTTCTAGGCACAGTCAAATTGACAATCAGTATTAGCTATTATAGCCTTTCTGGTACATATTTGAGTTCTAGTCAATACATGCTTACACATTCTAAGAATCATATTTTAATTCCTCTTAGCCGGGCAGGGGTGGCACACGTCTTTAATCCCAGCACTTGGGAGGCAGAGGCAGGTGGATTTCTGAGTTCCAGGACAGCCTGGTCTACAGAGTGAGTTCCAGGACAGCCAGGGCTACACAGAGAAACCCAGTCTCGAAAAACAAAAACAAACAACAAAACAAATTCCTCCCAGTGCGAGGTTTATACATCATCAAACCACACTGTCGTCTTTCTGAACTGATATACTACTGCAAAATTAAGAATTGGAAAAAAATGAATTTTAACAAACATGAGCACAAAATAATATGTAAATGTCAGTGAACAAATATTATGAGCACATCATTTTAACTCTGCTGTAGACAAGTGACCAGTATCTGTAGTGAGTGTGGCCTTAAACTTCAGACTTAATAGTAAGTTTGTGAAGGTAAGGTAGTGAAGACAGTTCGGTGGTTAAAGGCACTTGCTGCTCTTGCAGAGGACTTGGGTTCAGTTTTCAGTAACCACATGGGTTACTCACAACTGTCTATAACTCCAGTTCAGACACCGGTCTTCTGTCTTCTGTATGTGATACACACACACACACACACACACACACACACACACACACACGAACACACAGGAACATACACACAATACAGCATACACATAAAGAACACCAAATAGACACAAAAAAGAGTATAAATACAATAACAATTCTTTCCAAAAGAGACATTGTAGGCATAAATTATAAATTTTAGTCAACTTACTTTAATAAACCTTCAACCTCTCCTCTCACTCACCACCCACAAGAGGTAGTGGAAGAGAAAAGTTACTAGGACACAGGACTAGACTTGTTTAGAAATAGTTCTTTGGGGGCAAGTCCAATCTTCATTGTCAGGATAGCAGTAGTTCAGTGCAGTAGCAAACACCAAATACGAATCAGCAGCTGCAGTCTAGTCCTCTCGGCAGTCACCACACATGACCCAGCAAGGGCAGTTCACTCCAGAAGAAGCTGCAGCAAGGCTCATCAATGGGCTGGATCATAGAAGTGGCAAGAAGCTACAGGAACCTCTTTGGCGAGTTCTTGGTGAAGTTCTTTGGTGAGTTTCTCTCTAAGGCATCACCACAAGTGGAGCTCAGCAACGCAATGTAAGGTGAACCAATACATGCTTGTCGTCAGCAAAGGATAGTGAGGCAGAGCAAAGCAAACCAATGCTCTCATTCCCACTCTCTCTGGGGTCATATTTGTAATCCTTCATCACGAATCCTTTCACTTGTTTGCTATAGCAAAACATCCTTTCACCTGTGTCTGCTTCTGTTTCAGGAAAACAATCTTTCACTTTTGTATCCCAGCAAAACATTATCTGACATAACTGACTTTCCCAAGAATCCAGAAGTTTCCAGTTCCAGAAATAAAATTGAGAGTGGGTGTATGCTCGGAAAGGGATATAGGGGAAATGAGGGTTACATGTGATCATATTTTATTATATAGATATATGGAGTTCTTGAGAATAACGAAAAGAATTTTAAGAGTATAACAGTGTTCCAGTGAATATAATTTTATATCTACATATGTGAAGTATGTGTGAATAAGTTTGTTTCTTTTGAACAGAAATTCATATCATACCAATTACTGTTTATTCATATTTTAATGATTAAGACAGAGTCTGAGTGTACAACTGAACATTAGTTACTTTTCTGTTGCTGCAATAAAACACCACGACCAAAGGAACTTGCAGAAGGAAGGCTTTATTTAGCTTATGGTTCCAGAGGAATCAGAGTCCATCTTGGCAGGGAAGTAAGCAGCAGGCAAATTGGCTGGAGCAGCAGCTGAGAGCTCACATCTTGAGCCACAAACAGGAAGCAGAGATGTGGGATTTCTGGGATATTTCACTTCAGGGATGTTTGGTCTCTGGGGTCCGACACTTGGGATTATAGCTTCTTAGTTTGTGCTTTTTATGTTTATGGTTAGTCCAACACAGGCTGTCTATGCAGGTTGGGTAGACTCTTATCCTATGTCCTTTGGGATACTTGGATTTACTGTTATCTAGTAGTGGACAGCCTAGTTAACGATTGTTCAGGATTCCTCACCAACAAGGCCTGTGAGGGACTAGTTTTTTGGGTTTTTTTTGTTAATTTTGTATGTGTTTGTGTGTGTGTGTGTCTGTCTATGTGTGTCTGTGCGGGGTAAATTCAAATGTCTATGGAAGCTGGAGGCATTGGATCCCTTTGGAGCTGGTGCAAGAGGCCTCCTGATGTAGGTGCTGGGGACAGAACTCGGGTCCTCGGGAAGAGCAGTATGTGCTCTTAACTTAGCTGTCTCTTCAGCCCCAGGACTTTTTTCCCTAAGATACTTTTGAAAGTTGTAATGGCTCTTCCTCATTGTTAACTTGACTATATCTGTAATGAACTACAATCCAGAATTGGAAGGCTCACCTGTGATCCAGATCTTGAGGCTGGAAGACACAAATTTCTGATCTGGATCTTGGCATGGAGATCTTGAGGCATAGTGGCTATGAAAAGCTTAGGCCCGGGTAAGGTAATACACACCTTTAATCCCAGGAGACTAAAGCAAGGAGATCTCTGAGTTCAAGGTCAGCCTGGGACAAAACAAGTCCCACATCCAGGTGCGGTGATACATACCTTTAATCTGGGCCACACCTTCTGCTGTAGACCTACATAAGGACATTGGAAGAAGGAAGATTTGCTCTTCTATTTTTGCTGCTTGCATTTACTTTCCAGCACATCTGTTGGAATCTACTTCTACAGAAGACCAACTGAAACAACTAGCCTCATGGGACTGAGCAACTACTAGATTCTTAGACTTCCATTCACAGCTGACCACTGTTGGGGAGATGTACTATGGACTGTAAATCATCATAATAAATTCCCTCAATATAGAAAGACATTCCATACGTTCTATGACTCTAGAGAACCCTGACTAATACAGAAGTTTTTCTATTACTGATCACACAACACTTTCTAGTGTGTAAATCACTGGTTTTGGTCTTATTTTTCTTTCATTTGTTCAACAAACACTGATTAGCTTGCCTGTAATGTGCAATAGGAAGCAGGAGTTTTGCCCTCAGGCTAACACGGTGTGGCTTTCACCTTGTGCTCTCTTGCTTATGTTTCTGTCCTTCCTGTTTCTCATCCTGACTGTGTTTCAGACCCACAGACTATTTCAGTCTGTGTCCTCATTTTGGATTTTGCTCTCCAGTGCAAACACAGTAACAACTGTGGCATCAACCCTTTCTGTGAGAGTTTAAAAGTTCTGTTTTGTTTTATCTTTTTCAGTTTCAACACACAACAACACATTTTCTAAAATTCAAAAATACAGGCTGGGGATATGACTCAGTGGTTAAGAGTAATGGGAACTCTTTCAGAGGACCCAGGTTCAATCCCCAGCACCTACATTCACAACCGTCCTTAGCTCCAGCTCCAGAGAATCCAGCAGCCCTTCTGGGCTCAGGCATACACATGGTGCACAGACACACATGCAGGCAAAGTACGAGTGTGTGTGTGTGTATGTGCGCACGTGTGTGTGTGTATGTGCGCACGTGTGTGTGTGTATGTGTGCACGTGTGTGTAAAATTAACATGAATAAATCTTTAAATAAAAATAATGTACATTTTTAAAAAGCAAATCTAGAAATACTGAAATACAAAACATCTCCTTCACTTTCTTCTTTTTTAAAAAAAAAAAAAAGATTTATTATGTATATAACATCCTGCCTGCATATAAATCTGCAGGCCAGAAGAAGGTACCAGATGTCATTACAGATGGTTGTGAGCCGCCATGTGGTTGCTGGGAATTGAACTCAGGACCTCTGGAAAAGCAGACAGTGCTCTTAACTTCTGAGCCATCTTTTCAGGCCCCCTTCACCACTTTCAATCTGCAGACCTGCAAGGGCCACGTAGACTAGCTCATCAGAGTGTATAATCTCTGTCTCTCTGTCTGTCTCTGTCTGTCTGTCTGTCTCTCTCTCTCTCTCTCTCTCTCTCTCTCTCTCTCTCTTTCTTTCTTTCTCTCTCTCGGCAGGATCTTACTTTGAAGCCCAAGCTAAGCTGGTCTGGAGTTCTGTGTGCAGCCGAAGATGGCTCAGACTCATGGGGATCTTCATGCCTCAGCCTCCTCAGCCTTCGGAGCATTAGGGTTATAGGTGTGCTTAACTTATTCCCCATTTTTTGATAAAATTGATGTTTCTATTGGCTAAGCATGGCTGTATATGCTTGGTGGTCGTGTGTGTGTGTGTGTGTTGTGTGTGTGTGTGTGTGTGTATCCTTTGTCATTTTTTCTGTTGGACTCTCTGTTTCTTCTTGAGTTAATTTTGGCCGTCTGTTTTTTCATAGAAAATGATCAGTTTTGCTTGGTTTAAAAATCCATGTATATAATTATGCCCCCTTGCTTGTTTCTAATTTGGGTATTTTTTTTTATTTCTTGATTAGATTTTCAAGAGGTAATCTCTTGTTAATCCTTTTGAAGCACCCTGTACTTCTGTTAATCTCCAAGGCTGATTTTAGAATCTCATTCTGTTTTCTTAAGTACTGCCAGCATCCAGAAAGGCTCTGTTCCTTTCTGTGGTTTCTGAAGTCCCTTTCTACACGTGGAGAGGTTCAAGCACAGCTGTCCCAGACTGAGAGACAGAGTTAAGTCATCCCCTGTCTTTCTTCCAATCTTCCCTCCCACTTCTACAAACACATCTGTAATCCCAGCACTCACCAGGCTGAGAGAGGGAGTTCATAAGTGGGAGACAGCAAGCCAACCGACTAACAAGCACAGGTAGTTCAGCATCAACCAAGACACGAGTTGTCAGGAGCCACAGAAACTGAGGTGAGACTGTTGCCTTACTGATGGCAAGGCTGATTTTGAAAATAGTGACTGACTTGTGACAATAATCGGATGGGCTTTCCTCTGAGATAAGAGGACCTTGAGGAAAGTTGGTCTTTCATTTCTGTTTCGAGACACAAATAAAAATAAATTAAGCAAATGAAAACAGGTTGGTGATCCCAGGCTGGGTGACAATCAAGGATGTATTGGTGGAAGGACATGATCTTGGTATTGGAGTCATTGGAGAAGTAGGTATGTGGGACCAGCAAGAGAGGAAACGAACAAGGAAAGAGGGAGGGGCCAGATGCTTCAACTCTCTGAGAGTCAATGAGCCAGGCTCAGGCTGAATATGGTAATGGGACTTGGTAAGAAAGACAACAGGAGGGCAGAAAACGCCATCATATCCTGGATCTTAAAGTCAGAAAGTGTGACTGGATGGTCACATCCTGAGTCAGACTGAGGCTGGGCCGTTCTAGTTTACACTCCTCCTAAATTAGTTCAGCATCTGTTTTAGAATCCAAAAAAAAAAAAAAAAACAACCGTAGCTGATCTGTTGTTCCCAGCTAATTAAACAAACTCAAATCTGTGTAGCCTGGATGGAAGCTCAGTGTAGGTGGCAGGTATGGGATGCCAGGAGCAGAGAGAGGGTGGTCCCTGCTGGGTGAGGACAGAGGAGGGTCTGTTGTTGGAGACAAACACATCTCACCCCATGCAGCCTTTGAAGGTTGCGCTGCCTGACCCCTGTGAGTGAGTTCACCCGGTGTTACAGCAGTGCTTTTATAAAAATGCAAACCTCGCAACACACCGTGCAAACATGCTTCTTGCTCCTAGTCATGTATTTATAGAGCGAGCTTTGCTGCATGATGAACCTTGTCTCCTAGCTCTTAAGATGTCGGCCTCACCAGCCATCTCTTGCCCGGTGTGAGGTGTCTCCGTCTGTAATTAGTTCTCTCTATGTAATTTTGTACCATGAAATGTGATGCTTCAGAGCGAAATTAAAGTGATCTGAAGAGATGTTTTGGTTCACAGAGAAGTCAAGCTCCTCTGAACAGGAACAAGTGTTTGTAGACAGACATGGGTCTCACAAAGGACAGCATGATATAATTGGATCTTTAAATGTCATCGATGGATCTTGAAATGTCACCTAAAGTGTCTTGTGTTAAAGGCTCTGAGAGCAACACTGTTAGGAAGGGGGACCCAGATGCAGGACCCATTGGGAAGTCTTCTAGTCATTGGACATGCCTTAGAGGAAGGTAAGGAAGCTCTGGCTTCTACTCTTCCTCCGTTTTGTATTCTGGCTATGAGGGAGTTGCAGTACTCCACCACGCCTCACTGCCTAGTCACAGGCTGAAAGCCATGGTTCCAGTGACTGTGGGCTGAAGCCTCCAAAGATAAAACCTTTCTCTCCTTTAAGTTCATTATCCCAGGTATTTTGTTATGGTAACAGAAAGTTGGTGAACCAATATCATTCTATACCCTGACTATTTTCAGATTTTGTTTAGTACATTAGTGTAATCATTGTGAACTGTGATTCTCAACCTGTGGGTTGTGACCCCTTTCACGGGAGTCACATATCAGAGATCCCACACGTCAACTGTTGACATTATGATTCATAACAGTAGCAGAATTACTGTTTTGAAGTAGCAATGAAATGATTTTATGGTTGGGGGGTCACCACAACGTGAAGAACTGTACTAACGGGTTTCAGTGTTAGGAAGGTTGAGAGCCACTGTCTAAGCTACTATCTGTTAGTAAACACTGATGAAACCTAGAAAGTCGTGGAGATTTTAGCCCCTCCTCAACTCCAAGTGTGCCCTGCCATTCTACACTTCAGGTTCTTCTCAGTCCCTCTCTGCTGTCACACAGACATCCCCAGGACACTTTTTCTGAGTCTTTGTAAAATTAGTCCAACATCTGTTTGACACTCATTCAGAATCACTTTCATTCCCTGACTTTGTCCTAGTTATTTTTAGGGTTGATAAATTTATTTTCCAGCAGCAAAACAGAACATTTTTTAAGGTTTGGTTTGGGTGAGGATCTAGGAAATTCTTGTTCTTTGGAGATCGGGTAGGTTTCTCACTGAGACATGAACTTAGCCCAGGCAGCTGTCCTTGCAGCTGCAGGGCGCTGGTCTGGGCTTGGCCCTCCTGGGTGCTCTCCAGCCTTCATGCTCACGGATGCCTGAAGTGGATACTTAAGGTTCTTTGGAAAGTCAGTTGTGTCGGATGGTGTTTTGCTGGGCAAACACGTGAAGGAGTGTTTTCCTGAAGTGAACACAGGTGAAAGACTAAGGCAGACTGGTGAAGAAACATTTAGCTGAGGCAGACACATTATCGTTTAGGAGAAAGGATGTTCTGCTAAAGCAAGCACATAGAAGGACACATGATGAAAGATTTTTTGCTAACAACACAGCATGTATTGGTCTGCCTTACATTGTGTAATTGAGTTGCATTTGTCAGGACTCAAACACACTAAAAACTTCTGGTGCTGTGATGCAGTTTCTTGCCACTTTTGTGGACTCTGGCCGATTGGGAGATTAATGTCAGCTGACACAGACACATGTGCTGAGGCAAGACCCGTGGAGTACACATGATGTTTGGAAGGAGTATAAGTAGGACAGTGACAGAGGCAGAGCTAGGCTTGCTTCTAGAGCTAGCTGTGCAACGCTTGTTGGTCTTGGGTTTTCTCTGATCTTCACTTCACTGAGAGAGGCACAGCCAAGAACTTCTAGCTTTCCTCCCTGGTCCTTCCTGCTGACTGGGGACAAGGTTGGTTCCTGATTGTCTCTGCTAGGTAGTGCCACCTGCTGATTCGTATTTGCTATCCTGGCTCTACCTAACTGGATTGCTGGTGTATCTGTGAAGTGTTTGTGAGTGCATGGAGCTGCTGCTGCTGACCTGTGAACTGAATTGCAGATTTCCAGACAACACAGACAGGAGTTGCTCCAAAGAACCTTTCTAAACAGGTCCACTCTCCCCCACAACCCCCTGCCCCATATTCTTTCTTTTCTACTACCTCTGGTAGGTGGTGGGCTACAAGGGAGGTT
Source organism: Mastomys natalensis (assembly GCA_021653895.1). Taxonomy (NCBI): domain Eukaryota; kingdom Metazoa; phylum Chordata; class Mammalia; order Rodentia; family Muridae; genus Mastomys; species Mastomys natalensis. Next base: position 372,752 of record JAJTUV010000337.1, read on the forward strand.
AAAGTGTTTAAGAACCATCATTAAAATAAGATTTGAAAAAATTAAAGTTACAGATGCCTCCGAGTGGCATGGTTGTCAGTCTTCTCAGAAAATCATTGTAGTGTTTGCAGAGGAAATCAACCACTTCCATAGTTCAGAGAGCCTCTCTTAGTCTGGGTGAGCTTGCGTTCTGCAGTGTAAGCGATGGGGTTATACAAATAGCATCTGATGTAGTCTAGGTACATAAGTGACATCATCTAAAATACTGTTTTAATGTCACACAGTGCCAGTTCTCCCGACCCCTGACAACTTAGCAAGTGGCCAATATCATTGGCTAAAAGTCTAATTGTTGATAAAAAGAGACGGATAAAAACATTACTATTCACTGTTTGCCACTGTATTATTATAAATGCAAATGACCATGAATGCTTCCTTTCTTGAAGAAGTCTTGGACAGAAGAAGCAATATCTGTCATTAGTAAATTTTCTTGTTCTGAAGTAGTTGTTAGGCATAGTGGCACACACCTTTAATCCTAGCACTCAGGACACAGAGGTAAGAGGATCTCTGTGAGTTTGAGACCAGCCTGGTCTACAGAGTGAGTTTCAGGACAGCCAGGGCTACACCCTGTCTCAAAAAAAAAAAAAAAAAAAAAAAAAAAACCAAAAAGCTACAGTGGGGCAGAGGGAAACAGTTATGTTCTATAGATAAAAATTAGGTAAATGTTATTTTTTTAGTGAGCCAGTTATTGTACTATAGAAAAAAATTAAAAGCCCAAAGGAAGTTTTTCAGTCACCGCATTCGTGAGAATCTTTTCTTTCTTTCTTGTTTATTTACTTTAAAAGATTTATTTATTTTATGTATATGAGTACACTGTAGCTGTCTCAGACACACCAGAAGAGGGCATTGAATCTCATTTAACAGGGTGGTTGTAAGCCACCATTTGGGTACTGAGAATTGAACTCAGGACCTCTGGAAGAGCAGTCAGTGCTCTTAACTACTGAGCCATCTCTCCAGTCCTATTTGTTTATTTTTTGAGATAAAATCTCTCTGTGTAGCCCTGGTTACACTGGAACTCGCTCTGTACACCAGGCTGGCCTGCCTCTGCCTCCCAAGTGTTGGGATTAAAGGCATGCGCCACCACTGCCCAGCTGAGAATCATTCTTAGTAAATATAAATGTGAGCTCTTAATATTTATCATCTGCATTTTCCAAAAATATTAATCATTGTTCAATATCACAAATTATTTTCAATATTACCTTTTAAATTAAGTAGAATTCACTTGCCAAGTAATTCAGACCTTAAAAATCTTCCGTTTTCTTTGTTAGAGTAAGATTCCCGAGTGTTGTCCCATGATGCAGTACAGAGCAGGTCTGTGCGGGAACTGCTGACTATCAACACAGGCTTTAGTTATACGCTGCTGGTGATGGAACAGTTCCATTTCTGTGCTGTGTATGGCAATTTACTACTCTAAGTCCAGGACTGGAGGATCTGTTGCCCTCTTCTGGTTTCTGTGGGTACTGCACACATGATGAGGAAACAACCCTTGTAGGCAAAACACCCATGCACATACCAAAAAAAAAAAATACATATATTTTCTTAAAGTTGATTATTCATAGTATAGCTGAGGCTCCTGTCTTCAGGGACATCTCCAAAGTGATTGTCTTCAACCCTTATGTGCCTGCCAAGCTCTCTGCACAGCTGTTGGAGGTGGTCAGACACCAAGGAGGACTGAACTCCTGGCCCAGGTTTAAACCTACCCTTCAACTTCCAACAGAGAGTCCATAACTGGATTTTTTTTTTAAATAAGGTCTCTTTGTAGCCCTGACAATCTAGGTATTTAATATGTAGACCAGGCTGGCCTGGACCTCATACAGATCTCCTGTCTCATAACAGATAGGATGCCTGTCCTTAAACCTTACTTTTTCAAGTTGAATTTAAAAAACCATTTATTTTATGTGAGTATGTGATATGTATCTGAGGATAACCTGTGGGAACTGGTTCTCCTCTTCCACTAGAGAGGCTCTGGGAAACTCAGGCTGTCAGTCAAGCCTATGACCCTGGATGCTGAGCCACCTTGCTGGCCCACCCTTTCAGGTTTTTCAGAGATGCTTTGCAGTTAGCTGTGAGCACGTCTTATTTATTTGTAAACACTTTAGTGTTTTTTTAATGCCTGTATGTGTATGTTTATGTCATGTGCTTATGTATGGTGTGTACACAGGTATTGGAAGCCAGAGGACAATTATGGGTCTTATTCCCAGGAAGGCTGTTCACCTCTTCAGAGACAGAGTCTCTCATTAGTCCAGGGTTCCCTAGTTAGGCTGGACTAGCTGGCAGCAAGCCTCAGGTATCCTCCTGTCTCTGGCTGTCTAGTGCTTGAATTACGAGCATAACCACCATACCTGGCATTTGTACAGTGGCTCAGGGGATCAGACTCAGGTCCTTTCCAGATAAGCACTTTACCTCAGAGCTGTCACTGAAATGAATTGTTTTCTGGGCATGTCAGGAGTTCCTACCACAGGGATATAGACACACAACTGATGCTGCACCTTACTCTTGTTTCCTGTGATCTCACTGGGGCTTTTGGGCTGTAGATATCCCCTTCTATCTCATGCAAGATCCTTTTGTGTCAATAGATGGCTTATGGTGCCCTCTCTTTTCTTCTCTTGCCTGAATTCCCTGACTAAATTCTCTTGTGCATTGTTGACTAGACGTAGGGAGAACAGAGACACCTGGCCTTGTGTCTGGTCTCGAGAGAAGGATTTCCGATGTTCACATTACATACGATGTTGGTTGTGGGCATTTTGTAGTTGCCCTTTGCCATGGTGAGGACATTCCCTTCTATTCCCAGTGGTTGAATTTTATTTTTTTAAATCATAAAAGTTTGTTGGTTTTATTTCAAGTGCTTTTTCAATATTCGTTAAAACGTTTGTGTGTGTTTTCTCTTTTAGTCTTTTAATTTGAATTATGTTGTCACTGTTAATCAGAATTATGTCTGATTCTCATTTGTGATAATCAGCCTAAAATTCCTACTATAAATCTCCTTTGGTCATGGCATAACATCATTTGTATATACTGCTAGATTTAATTTGCTCTTGTTCTGTTAAGGAGTCTGTTTTGTTGTCTGGTACTAAGGATTGGACTCAGAGCCTTGTGAATGCCAGGTAGATGCTCTACCACTGAGCTATGTCCCCAGCCACTGTTATTTGGATCTTGAACGATCCTCAAAAGCTCATATGTCAAAAGCCTCATCTCCAGCACAGAAGTATTAAAGATGGGGCCTTTGGGAGTTGACTGGGCTGTGGATGCCCTGACCTTGTGGGTGGATTAATTGATTTGTGCATCTGTAACTGAAGACCCTCCGGGAGATGGTGGGACATACAGGAGGTGGAGCCTGATTGGGAAAATTAGATCATTAACAGCACACTCTCTTCTTTTAAAAAGTTACTTATTATATGAATTTGTGTGTGTGTGTGTGTGTGTGTGTGTGTGTGTGTGAGTGAGTGTGTGAGTGTATGCACGCTAATGCTGTGTAGGGGGGAAGGTAGAAATCAGAAGACGACGCAGATTTGGTTCTTCCCTTTCATGTTTGTGCGTGCTTTGGGGATCCGCCTCAGTTGCCTGTCAGGTGTGAACAGCACCTTTACCTCCTAGCCATCTCACTGGCTCTGAGATCCTGCTCTTGGAGGCTGTATTTTGATCCCAGCCCTTCTGGTCCTCTGGCTTTCCTAGCTGCCGCAAGGAGAGCCTCTTGGCTCTGCCATGGCACAGGACCAGAAACAGTGACCTGAAGCAGCTATGGACTGAATCTTCTGAAGCTCTGAGCCGGCAAAACCTTTCCTCTGTTACTTTGACTTTGTGAAGGATTTTGTCATGACGGAAATCAGACTAACACATTCAGTGCAGGTACAGGGCAAAGTATCTTTTCTGACCACGGCACAAGGGTGAATTATCTGGACATACTGTAATATGATCAGTTAGACTTTTAATTGCTTTATTCATTGTTGTCTATTAACAAGGTCACCATGACCACAGTTATTCACACAGCTTTGTCTACCTAGTCATTATTTTTGTCATATCTGTGATAAAATGCCCAATAGAAGTGGCATAACAGAGGAAGGGCTTGATTTAGCTCATCGTTTGAGAGGGTCTTAGTTCATCAGACCTGGATGCAGAAGGAGCTCATAGCTGCCTCTCCATATGGTAAGGATCAGGTGTTAGGAAAAGCTCCAGCTGGAACCAGAATCCAGTATAACTTTCAAGGACCCACCTCTAGTGACTCCAGCTAGGTTCCATGCTCTGAAGGTCTCACGACACCCCAAAACATGGCTACCAGCCAGGGCCCATGTGCTTAAACATGAGAGCCTCTGAAGGATACCTCACCCTGAGGGGATTACAGCATTTACTTATGGTTATTGAGTAGCCTGCACTTTCATCAGGGACAACTGAACCAAAGGCTGTGGGTGCATGTCTGTTTGTCCCCTCTTGTCATTGGCTTTTACATTTTATTTGTGGTGGAATCTGCCTCATTTTCCCAGGCTTCTTGGTGTTAACCGTCCCAGAATTTCCTGCACATTTGCTACACAGTGCTGTTGCCCAAAAGGGGCAGGAACCAGTGGGCACAGGGGCTTGCTGAGTTTATCTAGAGGCAGGGGGTCACAAGCCTTGTTATGAGGAAGGATGTATCATTTGGGAGCTTTGTGAATTAAAAATGAAGTATGAGCTTATTTATTTAGGATTAAAAAGGAAATCACAATAAATCCCCAAAGGTGCTGTGGTTAACAGGACCCAGATCTCCCGGTCAAATCCAGAGAACAGCCTGCTTTGAAGAGCTTCCTGGTTCCTGACTTCCTGTCAACCCAGAGCTCCACAGACAGCAGCACACATGAGGGCCCCAAAGCCCAAGGGCAGAAAGGCTTTTTCTTTTGGTTCGCTATCTCAGGGTATCTGTATTTGCCTCTTGTGGGTTGAAGAAGTTCCCTTTTATTCCTAGCCAGCCGACATCTTTACATTTTTAATTTTGGAGAAGTCTAAATTAAATACTTGGCACCCAGTCAGAGAGAAATTTGATTTTGCATCATGTGTATATGTGAACTTGTAAGTGTGGGGGGCGGGAGGGGAGAGGCAGAGGGAGAGGCATGGGGAGCAGAGCCCGCCTGCTTCCTGAGCAGGCCTTGCCCAAGCGCTGGCTGAATGTGGTTTTCCTCTCAGACAGCAACTGGCTCAGAATAGAGCGGTGGCTTTACTGACTGAGGCCGGCAGCTCCCAGGAGGGAAGAGAAGCAGAGGGCTTTGCAGTAAGTACGAAGCTGGTTATTATTTAAGACTGAGGTAAAAGATCTTAGGGGATGTCTCTGACTGGAAGAAAGGTCCTGATGCACCCGTAGACCTGAAGGTGCTCACACAGCAGCCGTGTCGTCTTCTGTTGTTCGGGGACTGCGGAAGCTAACGCTGCTTGCCTGCTTTGGGGGCTGACAGTACATTTGATACTCATATACTATCTTGGGAGGAAAACCATCTTCTTGTGAGTCATTTTCCCCCCTATCATGCAAAGTCAGGATGATTCATGCTCAAGTTACTGTATAAGCGCCTGCCAAGAAGCCTTCTCCTAGGGCCCCAGCCACTAGAAATGCAGAGCTCCCTCCTCATAAATAAGGTGACTAGGCCAGCTTGGTGCATTCTTTTGGATAAGGATAGAAGTCTGAAGTCGTGCTGAGAAAAACTTCCATCTAGATGGGTTCTTGGTGTGTGGAAGGTTCTGGAGTTGTCAGCATGTGGGGTTTGACCTTGCAGAGGATTAGATTCTGTTCCAGTGCTGAACATCGGGACCAAACTTTGTTTCTGGGGTCTGGAAGTAATTTCAAAGTGACAACAGGACATAGCTTCCTAGGCAGCTGTGTGTACATGGTTTTTCTGTGGCCGTCTTCCCCGACCCCGCAGAAGGCTGTCGGTCCTTCGCTGTATCTCCCAAAGGCGTCTGCGTTTCTATTCTTAGTTTCCACTCGGTTTTCTGGGAATGGAGCTTGGGCTTTGATTTCTTTTTCCGGTCCACTTGAACTTTTATATTGGAGTGATTTAGCTCAGTAATGCAGAGAGTTCACATGTAAGTGGTGAGATGCACCTTCCCTTTCAGAACGCAAAGGCGAGGATGTGTTTGTGCAGCTTCAGCCGGAGTTCTGGTCCGGGTGGCTCCTTTTGTCCCAGGAAGTGCTAGAGTTCCATTCTCTACACTACCTGCGTCTTAGGGGTCTTTTTAGAGTAGCTGGTTCTGCTTCCTAGGACCTTCCTCTTGTCAAGTGAGTTACTGTCATCTAGACAGAAACTCTTAAAGGCAGAGGAGAGTGCAAAATGAGCCACACCCAGCTCTCATTTAAAACTCTGGGATGGGAAATGAACTCCTGCACGCAAGCTCTCCTCTTTTAAAAACTCATCTCGGTTTTCGTTCTCAAATGTTAAATGACAAAAGTACTATTTTAGAGTTCTCACCCTGGAGCAGGAAGGGCTGCCACATGCTTTGTAAGCAGGATTCCAGCCATTCATTGCCTGCAGTAGCCACTGCAACAGCTAGCTTTGTGGCCCTGTGTAAGGTGGGGCATAGCCTGGTATGGCCGCTGGGCAGACAGGTGAGGGTGCAGGCAGAATGGGAAGTCTTGTCTTGACCTCCTGGTCCAGGGCTATGCACTGATACCACAGCAAAGAGCTATTTGGTTATTGCCTACTCTCCCCCACTCTTTTTAAAAAGTATTTTTGCATTTTCGAGACAGGGTTTCTCTGTGTAGCCTTGACTGTCCTGGAACAGTAGATGAGGTTACATTTTTTTTTTTAAGTTAAAAAACAAACAAACAAACCAGGTCTATAGTGACTCATGCCTTTGATCCCAGCACCTCAGAATGCAGAGGCAGGTAGATTCCTGTGAGTTCAGGGCTACACAGAGACTCTTGTCTCAATAATCAATCAAGTAAATAAATAATTGAAAAAAAAAAACCCTAAAAATTAGGTTGCTTTGTTTCTCCTGTCTCTTCTCCCTCCCACCATCACTCCCACACTCCCTCCTTCTTCCCACCCCTACCATTTTCCCTCCCTCCCCCTTTCCCTTCTTTTTTTACTTCCTTCCGTTTCTTACGTTATAACTAATACTTCAGTAACTTCCTTTGGTCAAGGGATGTTTCCCACGTTTATGGGTTACATCTGTAAATTTGCCAGTGTGGGATCACTGGGTCAAAGGGTACAAATGCTTTGTGTGTCACAGGTCCTGAGCAGAGCCTAGCATGAAGCATATGCTGTACTTCTGAGCTGCTCCAGGCCTGGCGGGAGCTTTTTAATGGTTCCTGGGATGTGCTTCTGGGTTGCTTTCTACCCGCTGTGTGAGAGCCTTCGATTTTAATTTCATCTGTTTGCCACCATGGAGATGACAAGGAGCGAGCATCTTCATTTTCACAAGACGATGTTTAGGTCTTGTCTCCATCTCGTTGCTGCTGCTTTCCTGGGGCTTTAGTGGAATACATGTGATGGTTAATCGTGAATGTCAACTTGATCTGACCCAGGATGCTGAAGAGGTTCCTAAAGCACACTTAGGGCGTTCTGTGAGGGTGTTCCCACAGAAGACCAGATAAGGCTTCGGACTTAAGCAATGTTGAATCCCTGATAGATTCCAACTTGGGAGACTTTGGCTTGTGGGAAGTGGGTCTGGTTTGGGGATGACAGCCCTGAGGTGTGCCTTGCTCAGGTCCCTTCCTGTTACCCTTGCTTTGGCTCCTTCACGAGAGAAGCAGCCACCCCACCCCCAATCTACTCAAGGACTGAAACTCTCAAAGAGAAAGTGACCTGTGCTGCCTTAGGCTGTTTCTGTCAGGCATTTGGTCACAGCTTGATGTCTGTCATGATGTCATAATATCATGATGTTGCCAGCTACTTTCCAGCTCGGTGTTAACCTCCTAAAGGTTTTTCATGGATCTAGAAAGGTGCAAGTGGTGACAAGCACTTCTTGCCCCTCCTGCGGGTTCCCATTCAGCTCCCAGCACACACTTCAGGGAGCTTGCAGCAGTTCTGGGCATCTGCCACCTTCTTCTGACCTCTACAGGTACATTTATCCACCCTCCACATATGCATAATTAAAGCAAATCTTAAATATTTGAATTTGGTAGATGCTGGCTTAACTATATACAAGACCCTGGTTTTAATAAGTAAAACCCCTAAAATAAATAGTAAATAAATAAAATAAAAATGAATAATTGGAAAACCATGCGGTCATTTAGTATTTTTCCACAGTTGGAACTGTTCTGCTTTTTCTGAGCCTTCTCTTTTAAGGGATTTATTTTCTTCTAGCATTTACTCTGCCGAGTGATGTGGAAGGTAGATTCAAGCTGACATTTAAAATAATGCTAACTGCTTTCCAATATCATTTATAAGGAACCCCATACTCTCTGATATGTTTTTAAAGATTTTTGTATTGTGTGTGTGTGTGTGTGTGTGTGTGTGTGTGTGGTGAATATGAGTGCAAAGCCTGCAGAAGCCAGAAAAGAATGCTGCATCCCTTGACACTGGCACTGTAGGATCGCTGAGTGAAACTGATGTCCCAGGAGCAGGAAGCGCTCTCTCCAGCTACGCTTGCTGATATTTCATAATGTCTTTTTTTTTTTTTCTTTTTCTTTTGGACAGGGTTTCCCTGTGTAGCCCTCGCTGTCTTAGAACTGACCAGGCTGGCCTCAAACTCAGAAATCTGACTTCTTCTGCTTCCCAAATGCTGGGATTTCATAATGATTTGAGATAATCTAAGATGTGTGTGTGTGTGTGTGATATATTTCTGTCTCATTAGCACATCATGGTAATTTATCCTTTTGTGATATATAGGGTGAATGGAATTGTGTCAAATGAGGGTAATTGTGTCAAAATAAGAAACTAGATAAGATTGTCTTTTGGAGGTGAAGAAATGCAAACTACATTCTCAAACACACATATGTGTGTACACATAGAGTCTGGTTTATGTAATGTGTAGGGGGTATGAAAATTATGAATATATGTATACTAGATGCACAAGTGTGCATTATATATATTTTTTATTGAGTCAAATGTATAGTTCTTTTTGGCTAAAGAAAAAACTTTGTATAATCTGGAGACTGCACACATTGGGAACTGCTACCCCATAAAGACAGGCTAGTGGCTGGAGGAGAGAGCATGTGTGACAGGGTCAAGACTGTTGTGTGATGAAGAACTCCCATGCATCAGAAACAAATACACAAGAAAAATGGGCAACATTTATAAGTAGGTGATTCCCAGAAGAGTAAGTACATGATGTTCAGTCTCATAGTCACAGGAGGAGAAGTGCACAGCATTGCACATGCAATGCAATGCCACTGGCAAAGCACTGACAGCATGACTAATAATGACAAGAACATATGGATGTGCACATTAGCAAGAAGCTAGATAGTGAGTTCTAGACCAGTCATGGCTACACAGTGAGGCTAGTCTCAGAAAGAAAAACACAAGACCATATATTTTGTGTAATTATGCATGTGTGTGTGGCAGAGGCCACAGGTTTAACATCAATCATGTATTTTCCTCAGGAGTGACAGGATCTGCCACTGTACCTGGAGCTCGATGGTTTGGCTAGCAGAGATGGCCATGTCTCCACCTCCCCAGCACTGGGGTCCCAGGCATGAGCCACCATGCCTGGAAGCTGGGATCTGAACTCAGCTCCTCAAGCTTGCATGCTAAGTGCTTCACAACTGAGCAGCCCAGCGCTGTACACTTTTAAATAAGAGTATCTGGTGTGATCAAATTATGTTTAAATTCTTAGTTATGTTAAGAAACATCATTATTTTTATATAGTCATAAGAATTCATTTTAAAAAGCACTAGATGTGTGGTACCAATCTGTGTGTGCTGTTTCCTCCAAGAGTGATGTAGACCCAGGGCAAGTGGGCTTTCTCTTTGGGGAGGATATACTTGAGTGTTGGAATTTCTTATGAGTCTGTGTTTGTATATTTGTGGAACATAAATAGATAATCAGGAAATTTCTCAGACCCATAGGCGAGAAGATTCTTGGGAACAGGATCCCAGATGTAGAAGCCCAGCGTTGAGAAAGTAGATGGCAGGTTTTAATATCAGGGAGCGTTTGGGAGGCAGGAGAAGCCTGAATTAGGTTATAGAAGAGAAAGCACGGAACTTGTTGAGAAAGCAGAACACCAAGTACTGGAGGACAGGTTGCTGGAGTGATTCATGCTGGCTCCTCCCTGCTCTGTCCCGTTCCCAGGCTTAATGTGGTGACTACCTACCGAGCTCAGTCAGCAGCACCCTAGAGTCTCTTGTATTTTATCTCTCCACTTAAAAGCTACCACCTGAGGTTCAAAATAACCCTTTATCCAAGTTTCTTAATCCATTTATTGTTGCTATAACAGAAGATGGGACGCCAAGTACTTTGTACCTAAAATGGCAGTCTTAGCTCCAGTTTTGGAGTAGAAGAACAAGATGTGCAGCCCCACGCGTTCAGCCTAGGCTGAGGGTGGTCTAGCTAGGTGGCAGCATGGTAGATGGCCTCATGCAGGGAGCTCGTACAGGAGTGTTCTTTTTATAATCATCTAGTCTTGCCTCAGCTGACAACAGTCCCAGAAATATTATGTTAATTGCTTCTGGAGGGGGCACCTCCAACCACCTGGCTAGCTCCTGTCAGGTCCTACCTCTTTAACATTTTGTTTTAAATGTCCTTCCTTCTTTCTTTCCTGCCTGCCTGCCATCCTTCCTTCCTTCCTTTGGTTTGTTTGTTTTTGTTTTGTTTGTTTGGGTTTTTTTGTTTGGTTGTTTTTTTTTTTTTTTTTTAAGACAGGATTTCACTCTTTAACTTTCGCTGACTCAGAATTTGCCTGGTAGACCAGTTGGCCTTGAACTCACATAGATCCACTTGCCTCTGCTTCCCTAGTGCTAAGCCTTTGGTTCCTGGCCAGCCTTAATTCTGTAAACACAAACAAAGAAACAAACAACTATTGTATCAAGTCCCATTTGTGTGTGGGGGGCTCTCTGGAGAATCCTCAACCTAGCATAGTCTATACCCTCAAAGAAAACTGGTTCTCCTTTGTTCAGAAGTCACAGACTCCTCACCGGTGCATATATATCCTTCCCACTGTGTCCTTGGATTGTTGGCTGGTTTGATCTTATGCAGGCAGCCACAGCCACTGTGAACTCACGAGTACAGAGGTCCTGTCCCATCCAGAAGACACTGCCCTTCTTGCCCCACCCCCACCACCCCCAGTCTCTGACTCTTGCCCAGCCGCTCTTTTGTGGTGATCTCATTTGTGGATGAGCATTGCCCTGACATTTGTTCTCTACACTTGGATCAGTTGTGAGCTTCCACCTAAACCATTATCCACTGCACAGAGGCTTCTCTGATGAGGTCTTACAGCTGCGCTAAGATAGAGATATAAATTTGGCGAGTAGTTTGATACTGTGACCATTGAGCAAAATGACTTAGTAGATATACCACAGTCAGGTCCCACTGCATCAATGCCATCATACCGAGGACCAAGCTTGTAGCATACAGATCTTTGGAGGATGTATGCAGACTATAGCATCTACTTAAATACCTAGCAGACACCAGTACCTAGTCTGCACCAGGCAGCATCATGCCTGGAGAGATAAGGGGGTCTTGGCCATGATTAGAGAAGGAGACACCACAGCAGGAGGTGGGAAGCAAGCAGCTGGGGCTGAGTGCTGCCGTGGACCTCAGGAGGCCGTGCTTGCTACCTCATCAAGAAGGAACACATACACACTGAAGAGTCTCATCAACTACTGTGATTGTCCCTGTGACATCACCCTGGGGATGCAGTGTGGAAGAGTTACAGAGGAGGGTCATGAAGCTGTGGCTGTTCTGAGAAGCACCACAGAGTCTCTGCATCCTTACTGGGGACTTTCCAACATGTAGTCCCCTCACCTCAAGCTACTCCACCCCTTCAGTTCTTCTTGTCTTGTCTTTTCTTCTCCAGGACTACAGAACTTAGTCATTAATTCCTCTTCTCACAGTTGTTGCCACTGCCAGCCACCAAGACTTCTGCAATTCCCCCAAAGCTTACATTATTAACAGACGGAAACAGAATTACCTCGTGAGAAACAAGGGGAGTGAAATGAAGCCAAACGTAACAATTAAAATTTAAAATGCCCCGTTGGGAAGGCTAAAGGCAGGGTGGGTTCTGTCACAGAGAGCGCTGTTTATAAGGAGGAAGGAAATGTCTTAGGCTGAGACATTAACTGTGCTGCCGGAGGGATGGCAGAAAGGGACTGGGGGACATTTATTAATTCTGCGTAATTCTGAGAGTGTGTGAGGTAAGTCAGTAATGCATTACGACTTGGGGAGCAGGGGTCCCCCGAGGCAGGCCTGTGTGGAAGTCATACCTGGTTGCTGCAGTAACAACCTCCTCATGAGAACTGGGAGGGCTTGAAATAGCCAGCTCTGCTTCAGAAAAAAAAGATGTGTAGCCTTTCCGTCTCCCCTAGGGGGAAGTAGCGGAGGTAGGGAGGGAGAGAAAAGGGAGATTAAAGGTAGGATCTTGAGAGATGCTTTTAGGCTGTAAGTGTCCACTGATCCCAGCATTGTAAGGACCCCTGGGGTACTCAGGCCCCCAAGGCACTATGGTCAGTGTCCTTTTCTGATGGCTTCATATGCTACCAGAACCCCTGCAGGAGGAGACACTGAACCTGCTTGAGCTGCTGTGTGATTTGATGGTCTGTCTGGTGGACCATCTGTGAGGAGGGCTGTGTCCCTCTGGCAGGACCAGGACAGATGAGATGGTGTGAGCACAGCCTCCTGAGGTCCACCTGCAGCACTGAGCCGCACCTGCTTGCTTCCTACCTCCTGCTGTGGTGTCTCCTTCTCTAATGCTGCTGTTCCCCCTATCACAGAGGATGTCACCCAGAGCCTTTCCCTCCTGACTTGGGTGTGGCCCTTCTTGGGTAAGCTCTTCCCTTTTTTGACAGTCCGTGTTTTCTGTTCCCTATACTGGACCATGAAACAAGTGGGAGGGGTGGGACTGACCTTGCCCATCCTTGTGCTCTGATGCCTGTTACAGTGCCTGAGGCACATGAGGTAGTTCCAGAGTGCTTGCTAAACAGGTGAAGGAGTAAAGCCATCCAGCTGTTGTGTTCTTCTAGGACCCGACCCTTCATCTCCCGGTATAGCATGCCCGTAATCCTAGCTCTCAGGAGACAGAGGCAGGAGAATCTGTGACTTTGAGACCAGCCTGGTTTATGGAGTAGTTCCAGGACATCCAGGGTTATACAGAAAGACCCTGTCTTAAAACAAAAGCAAACAATACCCCAAACTGGATATATTTGTTGTTGAAGGACTTGTTTACATTTTCTCTAAGGATTCATATTGCTGTTATTGTTGTGGCTCTTATTTTTTTTGGTTGAATCTCATGAGCTCTTTGCAAACCTAAAAATCAAATGCTTTCCAGTTTTGTGCTCTGTGGCTTTTAGTTTCTTCTTCTTTTTTAACAGACAAACAAACATTTTTTAAAAAGATTTATTTTTATTTACTTGAGCTGTCTTCAGACACACCAGAAGAGGGCATCAGATCTCATTTCAGATGGTTGTCAGCCACCATGTGGTTGCTGGGAATTAAAACCAGGACCTCTGGAAGAGCAGTCAGTGCTCTCAACCACTGAGCAGCTCTCTAGCCCAGCTTTTGGTTTCTTAACAGCATCTTTTGAAGAGTAGAAGTTTATATTTGATAAATTCCAATCTATAAGGGGTTTTGTTTTAGATTTTTGTTCTTGTTTTGTTTGTGTTTTTTTGTTTTTTGTTTGTGTTTTTATTGTTTTTGTTTGTGTGTGTGTTTGCTTGTTTTGGTATTTTGAAACAGGGTCTCATGTAGCCCAGGCTGACTTAACTGTGTGGTCAATGTAACTTTGGATTCCTGGGCACTGGGAGGGTCCTAGATTTTATTTTACCAGTCATGCATTTGGGCTCATACCAAAGAACTTGTTCTTAGAATCTTTGTCTAACTCGTGGTCACAAAGACTTTGTCCTGCTCTCTCAGATACAATCTGGTCTTAGATTTCAGTCTAAAATTTCAGATTTTCAGTCTGTGATCCATCTTTAAAATATATTGTGGTACAGAACCCAGACTCAGAAGACCAACCCCCAGTGAGTCAGTCTCTCTCCAGGGCATCTGGGCTGTGGTGAGGGGTGGCTGGGGAGCTTGGACACAGAGTGCTGCTGTTAGGACCTGTGTTGTGTAAGGACTATTCTCCAGAGAAGGGAGTTAGAAGGATGCAGGGAAGGGAAGCCTGATGTTCTAGGGTTTATGTGGCCTTAGGAGGCCTGGGTGATGGTTTCCCTGCAATGGCTGTGCCTGCCTGGGGTCTCTGTGCTGCAGGAGTGGACAGAAGAGAGCCAGGGCCACATATGCAACACGCAGTGTCTCCTACTCTAAAGTAAAGAGCTGGTGGCTTTAGGACAGACCCATGCCCTGCTCATGGACGGTCAGATGTGATTCTGTCATAACAAGCTCACCTTAGGAAGCATGGCTGTTACATAACTGTCTCACCGCTCTAGGGGCTGATCTTGTAGCTGATGCTGTACTCGCCGTCCCCATAGAAGTACTTTTGAGGATGGTGCAGGGAGTGGGTTACAACCAGGTAATCTGGGAGCAGTCGAAAGAATCATCCCTCGATGCGTGGGTTTTATATGTATTTAAAACACAACCTGAGAAGCATTTGCTGCTGAGATGGGGCATAATGCAGGCGCTGAATACGTTAACCCTGCAAAGCACAGCAGTTGCTTTCATTAGCCAGCTGGCACTCCGGGAAGATAGCTAAAGCCTGTGGGTTAGGAAAAAAGGAGTTCAGGAATGCGAGAACAGAAAAGAAATAGCTGTGTCGCCGATTTTAGTTAATCCGGCAACAATAAAGAAATCCAGGACTCTCCATGCTCTGAGAAGGGACAGCCACCCACAGCCCTGTGCGTGTGTGAGGGCTGAACTTTCATTGTTCACCAGGGAATGGTGGGTATCCTTGACGCTGGGGACACCATGGTGACAATGTAGCTGTAAATGAGGTCCCAGAGCTCTCCATGTCTTTCGAGGCTCCTTCCCTTATATTCTGCCTCCCCCTTGCTGTTCAAGGTCGATCCCAGGGATGATGTCAGTTACCACACAGACTCCACGTGGCTTTTGCTCCCAACCGGCACACTTCCTGGGGTGATGGAGGACTCTGCTGTATATAGCCCTGAGGGCACTCCACAGCTTTGGGGACAGCAGATGGGAGCCAACCCCAGGCGTGTTACCTCCATCCATTGTTACTACCATGGTCCTTTGTAGCTTCAAGTTGTCAAGGAATCCCAGAAGGCATGGGGAGCATGCTGGAGGAGGTTGACTTTCCTGAGGAAATAGCTCCGTCAGTGTCTTGTAACCCAATTCCTACCTCCCTTCCTAATCCTAGACTGAGAATGCTCCCAGGAAGCCTTGCAGCCTCACAGATGGACAGACAGACTCCCTGACACCTGGACCACATTATTCCATATGGCAGGGATTCAACTGAGACCTTCTATGCTTAGCTCTTTAAGCTTATAGGACCGTGGGCTGTTTTGGCAAATACTGAAATGCCATTGAAGATTCATCTCCACCTGATAGGAGATCTTCATAAACGTGTTAGAGACTGTAGGACTCTGAAGGCATCATGTCTAAGAATGGCCGTCCTGGAGCAGGAGGCAAGAAGAGCCAAAGACTAGTCTTGTTCTTTCTCTGGCAGTTCTGAGTTTTACTGTGTTTAGCATTTTCCTTATTCGCCTATAGCTTCTCCTGATATACCTACTATTGCATGAGTTTGCATGTATGAGTACAGACATGCAGAGTCAGCAATCAGGTTATCTTGGGCCTTTGTTCCATGAAACCCCTCCTGGGTGTTCTCAGCCTGCATTTGATGTAAGTGGATGAGTGGTGAGGTTAACAGGACTGAGCGTGTGTCTTCAGGGGGAAGAGAGGAAATCATGGTTAAAATATCAGAATAAACGAGCTGTTGGAGGATGTCTCATCATGTGACATGTAGAGCTTATATTGGTGTGGTATGTTCCCTCCATGATGATAAGTTGACACCAGCTCTCTGAATCTGAAGGGGTGGTAGCTGGGTACAGTGGCTCACACCTAGAACCTCAGCATTCCAGAGGCGGGAAGACACCCCCCTATCTATCTATCTATCTATCTGTCTGTCTGTCTGTCTGTCTGTCTGTCTGTCTATCGACAGTCCCACTGTGTAGCCCTGGCTAGCTTGAAATTCACTGAGATGTCCCCTGTCCCTGACTCCTTAGTGCTGGAAATAAAGAAATGGGTCACCACACCTTGGGAAGATAGTGATTTTGAGATCTGCCTGGGTTACATAGTGTGACCCTGTCTCAAACAACACAGTGTGTGGCTTTAGGTGGCATGCTTCTACGGCGTCCTGCTTCCTTAAGGTGTGAGGACAATCTTGATGAGTTTTTTGAACTTCTTGTGACCTTCATTTGCAATATATCTAGCATGAGGAAGGCATGGGGTTGTGGAACCGGTGTTGACTTCTCTGCTGATGACTTCCTGTGGTCAGAGAGGCAATGGGGAAAAACAAAAGCAGTGGATGCCTGATGCTGTGGTACTCTGAGAAGTCCACTGAACTTCCAGAGTGCAGCTACTGGAGCTTTGCAGGAAGGAGGTGAACCTGTCTAATTGGTCTCTTTGAGGGTACCAAACTGTATTCTAGCCATGCTAAAAATGTAACAGTTATTCCAGAACATACCAGCTAGCATGTGGCATACATAAACTTTAGAGTCTACTATGAGGGGAAACATTTCATTCTCAAAAATAAATAAATGAATAATAAATAAATAAATAAATAAATAAACCCCCTTCTTCCTGTTTCCAGTAGTCCTGAATGTTAGATATTTTTTTTCCCATGGGGTCAAAAGGTACCTAGGTGTACAACTGCAACTGGAAAAATAAGGGACAAGAATCAGATATTGGCAGTTTTTCTGTTTTCATTTGTGTGTTAATTTTTAATATAAATGCAGAATATAAAGCATTAATGCAAGTCAAAATGTTTCAATGAGCTCATTTCAACAGTTCAACTTTGTAGCAATTATAAATAAGCCTGTTAAAAAATTTCTGGACAATGTCAGCATTTGAAATTTGAATTTAAAAAGAAGTAAATTTCTTATTCTCATTCTCTCTCTATCTCTCTCTCCCCCTTTCTTCCTCTTCCTCCTCCTCTTCTTCTTTGAGACAGAGTCCCCCTATGTAGTTCTAGTTGTCTTGGAGCTCACATGTAACTCTGGATGTCCTGGAGTCACTCTGTAGACCAGGCTGCCTTGAACTCACAGAGGTCCACCTGCCTTTGCCTCCTGAGTACAGGGATGAAAGGCATGCACCACCACACTTTGCTATAAATAAATTTCTTACTGAAGGCCAAAGGGAGGGGGAACTAGTAGATGTGGTCATGGAGGTGGCCTTGCCTCTCATAGGCTTTTGTCATATTGTCACAGAACGTCTAATTCAGCAGTGCAGTGGGCAAAGTTTGTCCCCTGCACTCCCCACTTCCCGTCTTGAGTGTCAGTAGCTCATGTGGAGGTGGAGGGCACAGAAGTTTTTCTGAATGGGAGGGCAGTGTGTCTCGCAGTCTTGGCATTGTTTCTAGAGGAAATATCCAAAAAGTGACAGAATTGGCCTGCTGCCGTAGACGCTACACCTCTAGCCCCAGCTTACACAGGGGTCTCGGCAACAAAGAAAAACATGGGTGGAAGATAAAGTGCCTAGACTTGAATCTTTGAATTATTAGCTCCATAAATTTTTGGTCACTACTAGTTCCCATATTTGGAAGCATCTGCTTACATAAATTCATTTGTTATATTCCTGCTATGACATCTGGTTCTTACCACTACCAACTGGGCCAGCAAGATTGCTCAGCAGGTAGACACCTTCAGCCAAGTCTGAGAACCTGAGTTTAGTCCCTGGGACCCACAGGATGGAAGAAGAGACTAGATCCCTACAAGTCACCCTTTGACCTCCATATGTGCACTGTGGCATGTACCTACACACACAACACATAAAATGTAATTTTATGAAGAATTTTTAAGATGCCATAAGCCGTTGTTGACGTCATATGGAACGGTGGGTAATTATTAGAGATTTCACATGGAACTTTGGGAACTCTTTTCTTGAAGTATTTTTGTTACTGTTGTTTACTTGTGTGTCCTGGGAGGCTGTGAAGGTCAGTGGATAACTTTGGGGAGTTGCTGTTTCTCCTTCCATCCTGTGGGATCCAGGTATCAAATTCAGGTTGTCGGTCTCCGTGGAAGGTGTCCTTACCCTCTGAGCCATCTTGCTATGATGAGTTTATGTTTTTTTTTTTTTTAATTTTTATTTTTAATTTTTTTTTTCAGCAAATCAAAAAAATTTAAAAAGCATTCAAACAGAATAAAATGAAAAGAAACAAACAAGCTAAATACCAAGGGTCAGATATACTTATACAAGAATTCTATAGAGCCTTCAAACAAGCAATACTTTTTGAGTTATGTTTAAAAAAATTCAGAACCACAATAAGCTTCTTCACAAGAGTTTATGTTTTATGATGTAAAGGGTTGTGTGTCAACATGAATATTAGCGTTGGTGATGGGCCAAAACACCCGATATCTTGAGCAGCAGGCTCTTGTTCTGAGAGCAGTTTGGAGCCCTTTTCTGCGTGATTGTTATAGACTTTCCTGAGCAGTTCCTTTCCTCTTTCAGAAGACTTGCTAGCTTTTGGGTTGACTTTGAACTTACCCATTAGCTCTCCACTGACATAGTGACTCTCCTATCGCAGAGCCTATGCTGGGACCTGGGAGCTTGATTGGGCAAGGTCAGGAAGCACTCATCTGTAGGTCCTCTTTTAGTCTCTGATTGTGTGGCCCTGTTACTTTTGGGTCTGTAGCAGCCCAGCCCAGCAGGCTAGGAGCACATGGCAGAGGGAGCCATCCATTTATAGTGCCCAGGAAGCAAAGAGAGAGGATGGAGGGGCTGGAATCCACTATCCAGAGTGACTTGGTTTCTTCAGAAAGGTTTAACAGTGTCCTGTAGGAATACAGGCTAGAGACCAGGCCTTCAATACACAGACCTTTCACGTGTAATTCATAACCAGAGAATTAACACCATGTGATGGGGGGGGGGGGTCACAGTGACACAGTGAGAGGTGATCAATGATGGCAGCACTAGGCATGGTTTGTTGATAAAGGCTTTGAAGAAATAAGCTGGGGACTGTCATCTGGGTGGGAGAACTATTCTAGAGCCTCCCAGAGGAAGTGTTCTTAAAGGATGAGCAGTCCTGCATGTGAGCATCTGTGGGACATTCATAGAGAGAGAATAACAGGCACAGAGGAAGCAGCAGCAGGCACAGAGGAGCAGCAGGCACAGAGGGAGCAGCAGCAGGCACAGAGGGAGCAGCAGGCACAGAGGGAGCAGCAGGCACAGTTTGCTGAGAGAGAGCAGATGTCTGAAGGAGCTGAAGCAACTTGTTTGGCTAAAGTGGAGTGGGCAGGGGCTAGCACTGGGGGCCAGGTGGGGAGCTGGACACAGCTTGAGACCTTGGGGTCATGACACAGGACTTGGCTTTTTATTCCAAATGCGATGAGAAGTGAGAGGCCAGCATGTTCTGTGTAACATGTGACACAATATAATTTGTGGTGTGTGTGTGTGTGTGTGTGTTTCTTTGCTGGGGTTTGAACCCAGGGTCTTGGTAAGGACACCTTCCACAGAGACCGACAACCTGAATTTGATACCTGGATCCCACAGGATGGAAGGAGAAACAGCAACTCCCCAAAGTTATCCTCTGACCTTCACAGCCTCCCAGGACACACAGTAAACAACAGTAACAAAGATACTGTGTGAGGACACACTATGCACTGAACAGCACCCTCAGCTCCCTTGTGAGCTATGTTAGATTTCCATTACCTAAGGCAAACAAGTGAAGGGAGTGTGCTGGGTAATTTTATGTCAAGTTGACACAGACTAGAGTCACCTGAGAGGAGGGGACCTCAACTGAGAAAATGCCTCCTTAAGATTGTGCTGTTGGCAAGCCTTCAGAGCATTTTCCTAGTTAGTGATTGATGTGGGCCCATTGTAGGTAAGGCCACCTTTGGGCTGGTGGTCCTGGGTTCTGTAAGAAAGCAGGCTGAGCAGGCCAGTAAGAGCAGCACCCCTCCATGGCCTCTGCATCAGTGCTTTCCTCCAGGTTCCCTCCCTCTCTGAGTTCCTGTTCTGACTTCCCTGGTGACTGTCACCTGGAAGTATAAGCTGAAATAAACCCTGTCCTCCCAAGTCGCTTTGGTCATGGTGTTTCATCGCAGCAATAGTAACCCTGATTAGGACACAGAGGAAAGGGTTATTTTGGATCACAGAGAAAATGAGATAGTGAGAGTACCAGTACATGATCCACTTCTGATCCCAGCCTATTGCAGGATGCTGTTCTTCAGAAGGCTTTCCCTTCACTTGCTTTCCACATGTCCCATGTGTCTGTGAATGCCCTCGCAGATACAAATGCCTACTAATTACCCAGTGTAAGGTTTCCTTTCTCCCTTTTGCAGTGTTGGGGCTTGAATGCAGGGCCTCGTGTATGCCAGGCAAGCACTCCATACCTGAGCTACATCCCCAGCCCCATGAGGTATTTACTGTAATACCCAGAAGGGACTAAGACAGTGAATGAGGGCGAGCCCAGGACTGGGTGCACAGGGGCAGGCGGCACTGCCTGGCCTGCCTCAGGGCATTGCTGTCTTCTTGTTCCTTAGTGCTGACCTGTAAAGCCTAGATGCCAGTGGCTACTTGGCAAGGGAGTCAGGAACATGAGAGATAATAAAAGGATATGCTTGTCATTGTGCTGGCTCATGGTTTTGATAAATAGTAGCTTCAAAATAAGGATAAATGGATGGTTTTTAGAAGAAAGTGACCAATCCCAAACGAACCTGCAGAAGTCTGGTGGGAATACATGGAAGGACCATGTTGGTGCAGGTTTGTGTTGGGTACAAGGGCCTCTCAGAAACAGGGCAGGGGCCTGATCTGCCCATGCAGATGGTTGTGGATTTGAGAAATGAGAGCCTAGGACTGAGTCCAAAATGATGCTGAGGGTTGAGTCCGGATGGCTGAAAGCAAGAAGGTGCTGAAGGCAGACAGGGAAGTTGGGAGTGAGACTGGCTATGAGGATCTGTTCAGGACTCTGCTAAAGCTTGTGAGAGACAGGCAGGCCCCACGGGAGTACCCTCTGGATAAGTTTACAGGTCTGGTGGGCAGGTGGGTAAGGGGACAGACTGCCTAGAAGCCCCTAGAAGGCCCTGTGGCTGGAGAAACAGATTCTAGAGAGGGAGACTTAAGTTCACTTTGGAAGGTAGTGTTTAAGTGAGCCAGCCAAGGGAGCTGGGCGGGTGTCCTTAGTTTCCTGTGTTTGTGCCAGGCAGGGCCACCAGAGACAGCGGCCTCACACACCAGCCTCTCTAGCATGCCGTGGGGAGGGGAGAAATGGCTTCTTTGAGGGGTCCCCCACCCAGGACAGCTGCATCCTCTGCATCGAGGTGGTGGGTTAGATTTTCTCCTGAACTAAATACACATCTTCTGGATCCTGGTCAGCTCCCTCTGGGCCTGAGCTGCCTCCTTCACTGTCCCCTGCAGGCTAGCGGTGCGGAGGATAATAGCCCTGGGGTTCTACAATCCCTGCCATGCCCTCATTCCTGTCAGCTCAACTCTGTTTTCCAGCAGGCATTCCAGGCAGAGGTGGAGGCCTGCACCAGATGCCTCAAACCAGGACAGAGCAAAGTGACTCAGGACGCTTCAGCCTGAGTAGGCACGAAAGCCTCCGGCTCCCTGTCTTCTTACCCGCGCTTTGTTCTTCTGCCATGTGTTCTTTAAAACTGCTCCCAAAGAAAGGGCTCCGGAGGGATCTTGTTTCCATCTCCTTTCCTGCAGCTTTGTCTCATTCCCTTCCAGTCTCTGATGTGAAGCCACATGGTAAGTAAGGAAATAACCACCCATTAGTGGTCACTCCGCTCTGCAGGCTGCCAGCTTCTTGGTTCAGCTTTGGAGCCAGAAGGGCACTCCAGACTAGTAGTTCTGAGCTCTTGATCTCAATATAGCCGCAGATTACAGCCTCCACCACCACCTGCATTTTGTATTCATGACCGCCCCTGCCTTGGTTTCTCATCCCGGGTTGTGCCCTGTCTCTATTACTTGTGGTTCCCACCCTTGGCAGAGTGCCTTGATTTCTGAGTCCCTGACATCATTTTCTTTCCAAGTTTGTGATATGCCATGGCTCGAATCACTCCCGCGTAGCTTTTGTCTGAGGATGGGACCAGTGAGTGAGCCCTGGTTTGCAGCTTCTCTTCTGATGCAGTGTGGAAATCTTTCCTCTTCCCTGTTGACCATGGAGGAATTTGACGCTATTGGGATGACTTCTTTCATCTCCAAGCCGCAGGAAATAATCATTTGGAAGCATTTCCTGTGACCACCGCTGAAGTGTGAGGGCAGTTAACAGTTCTGTGTTCCACGGGAAGCTCAGCAGGTGCTCGTCCAGGACCCCACGACCCTGCGACCCTGACACCGCTTCCCACACAGCACTGCGGACCTCTGGGCTTAGATGCTTCGTTGTCCTGGGATTCCTTTGGTGGTCAGGATGCCTAGTGGCACCTCTAGCCTCTATGCATTAGCACCCTGAGGTGTACCTTTGTGAATGCCTTGTGTCCCCTGGGGGTGAAGTTATCCCAGGCCTGGAACTGGCCCATCCAAGTGTCTGGAGCAAACTAATAAATACTGTCCTACTAGTCTTCGGCTAGATATTTTCAGCCTGCTGATCCCTGGCGCTGCACTTCCTGCCGGGTCCCATGGTAATTGAACTATGTGCTCATTCCTATTTTCCTGGTTCTCCGGATTGAATGCTTTAAGCTTGCTGCTTCCTACTGCTTATTGTGTTTGCAGCTGAGACCTGAACGCCCTCCCACTCTCGGAGACTCATTATTTTCTGTTCATCCAGAATGGTTTCCCAGTCGCCTTCCAGTTTTCTTGCCTTAAAAGGGAAATAAAGATAAGGTCCCTGGATAACAGCAGCATGGGCTGGGAAGACCACGGTTCCTAAACCTTTGCTGGGACACAGTGCCTTTGTGTATTCCTAAAATACACTGTCATGCCCCTCTTCCTCTCCTCCCTCCCTGCCTCCTTCTTCTCTCTTCACTACTTTATGCTGTACATTTCATAGGGGACAGTTGAAATGTAAGTCACACACTGCTCTGAATAGGATGAAAGTAGCACCAAAATAAAATGCTTGAAATGTTAAAAAGAAAAAACTCCTGGGAAGACCCTCCCTCCATCTCCCATCTTTTCTCTCAAGTGAGTTGCTAGATTCAACTCTAATTTCTTAATAGATTTGACCCTTTGTATTGTTTATGGGGAGTTTAAGAAGTCAGAGAATTAAGGCTAGAGACCTCTCCCCCACACACACACACTTTCTGGTTCCCATTTGCTTGGCCAGAGGCCACCTATTACTGTCTGTCCCTAACTCACACCCAGGAGAGAAGCATTAGTCATCGAGTGTCCTCACCTGTGTTTATCCTGTGGCAGCCCAGATTGTCCAAAACCAATCCTAAGGCTGCAAGCCATCTGCCTGTGTGTTCATTTCCCTCTCTGCTTCCCTGTGCCCATATTTTCAGATGAAAACAGGCTGTTCTGTGTACAGGAAGAACACTTGCCTGGTATATCTGGCAGCTTCCTGTTCTGAAGATTTAATGGATCCGTGGCTGTGTATTGTCAAGCTAATAAGCAGTGCCCCCATGGGCATAATTGACAGAAGGCAGCTCGTGTTTGTGAAGTTTCTTCTGTTGCCTCTTGTAATGCCATCTGATGCTGAGAGGCATAGAGTTCAGACATGCCCGGCTCCCAGTCAGCAAGGAGCTAGACCCGCTGTGGGGTTGATGCACAGGGATCTTGTTTCTCATGTGGGTGGAGATTATCTGGATGCCCTGTCCAACCTGGTTTCAACTGTGGCTACAGATGAGTTCTGTGGTCTAGGCAAGTTGCTTGACTTCCCTGAGTCAAAGGAAATTTCCTCTTCTATACAATGGGAGTTTGTTAAAGCTACAGTGGGTGCCTTATAAACAAGCGAGAGACACTGCTCGAAGTTGTGGAGGCTCCAAAGTCCTAGATTCAGGCCAGCAGATTCAGTGTCTAATGGGAGCCCTGTCTGGTTCATGGTGTCGCCTACTTGATTGAAGGACACAAATGTTCCCTTAGGCCATTTCTGTAAGGGTTCTGCTCTCCTCAGCCAACTTTCTCCCAGATGTCCCACTTCCTAACAGCACCACGGTGGGGATTTGGTTTCACCGTGTGAATTTGAGGAAGACACCAATACTCAGACTATAGTACAAGGCGACACTTTCCAGGGCTGAGATAATTCACATGGGACGTTTGCCAGCACCTTCTGCTCACAGTGAAATGGCATGGCGGCCCTATCTGTCTGACAGTACAAGGACCCATCCCCTTCCTCACTTCTTGCTGTGACAGTTTTGATCTTGTATGCTGAGTCATCACTTCTCAAGGCTGATGCTAAGAGGTCACGCCTGGACATCCTGTCTGGCATTTGCCCTACTTTTAAGACAGAAGTGAGGGTCCTTAAAAGTGGTGGAGAATTCCCCAGCTCCCACATGCCTAGTTTGTAGAGCTAAGGTACCAGACAAAATCAATGAGCAGCAGAGCTCTCCCAAGCCAATGGCTTCTGGGTCCCTTTTCTCATGAGCTTAGGATGAAATTAACAGACAGTGGGTGGATGAGTTTAGAAAGTCTTGATGGTATAGGATTTTAGGTGTGTGCTTGAGAGGAAAAAGGAAGCCAGAGCTTCTAAACGTGATATCATCGAGCAGCTAGGCTAGGGGCTTCTTATGGGACTTAGAGCTTCTGCTTTATGTTACACTACACATCTGTAAGCACACTCATGCTCCTGTACATTTACACACACACACACACACACACACACACACACAATGCATGGGGAGATGAGTTGGTCAGTCCTGCCCATGGGTGTCTAGATGCTTCACAGTTTGACTCTTATCTTCACATATGGTTTCTAGGTAGTACGGTTCACTCAGATTGTGTAAAATGAAAAGAACACCAGTAAGAAACCAGAACAAGAGCCAGAGCCTGCTTCTGCTATTTCTGATCTCTAGCCAGGACAAGACGGAAGACATTGTTGGCTTGTGCCCAAGGACAAGAATGGTGTCCCTATCCTAAAATGCTTTCTCTGTTTAGATGTCCTGCTCTCAGCTCTGGGGATGACTCTTCCTGGATACTATGGGTGAAACATTAACGATTTATTATGGGGGCATCTTGAATTCTGAAAGCTGGAACTGTCAGGAAAGAGGTTAGCAGGTAGGAGAGTACAGAAGGAAGGGCGGAGCCCAATGAAGAAGATGGTAAGAGTAAAGAATGACATTCTCCGAGAGTAGTGTGCCTTACCTGTGAATAATGTTATCAGATTCAGAACATTTGAGGAGAGTAGAGAAAGTGATGTGGCAAGAAGTGACAGAGAAGCAGCGGGCAAGCAACCTGCTGACAAGAAAAAAAAAAAAAAGAGTTAAACTCCATAACTCCATCCAGTCCCTCAGATTTGTTACCAGAAATTAAAAGCTGGGCTTATATATTTGAATTTGGATAAGATTGATTAATGAATGGATTGAGTTCTCTTAAAATGTCAAGAAAATGGTTGACAGTAGAAACATTATCTTTTCCCGGCTGCTTCATAGTTTTCTGGGAAGTAGACTAGGGGCACTGTCATCTTAAGGTAAGCACGGCAGCTTGGAAAGCATATACCTAATGCGTTCATGAAGTAAGCCCTACACTGCCTCATTTCTAAGTAGTTCCAATAGCATAAAATGGGATGTTGGCTAAGTGGGTATTTCATTTAAATGATCTCTGTGGGTCAGCCCAACAGGGTACTGGTTAGCTTGCAGTCAGGCTGCGTTAGCTCGTCCTACACTGAGAGAGTATTAATGACAATTAGTCACTGCAAGGGCCTTAACCTAAGGATTGTTTCACTGTTGCCATGGAAACCAGAAAGAAACACATGGGCTGAAAAGGAAAAATAATCAGCACTAAACATCAGTAAAATACATTGGCAGCGAGCCGCTTTTCTTAATACTGAATTTTTAAGAAATCATAAGACCTAGAACCAAGCTGAGACTGACAAGGTTCTGAGCAAGTCATGAAAATGAAGTCATGTGTTGTTGTCCTCAGGAAAAAGTGTGGGAAGCAAATGATAGTCCTTTTTTTTCCTTTTACCAATAGTGAATTCAGGTGGTGGTGTGTGTGTGTGTGTGTGTGTGTGTGTGCGCGCGCGCAGCGCGTGGTGTGTGCATGGGGTACATGCATGTGTTTCTATCAGTGCCAGGGATGGGCACCCAGGACCTAGTTTACACCAAGCACAAGCTTGAGCTGCCGAATCTCTAACAAAGGATTTCATTAGCCACGTTTACATAGCTGCAGAACATATCAGGTAGACAGGGCACAAGTATCAGGAGTCTAATCACTTTGCTTAAACAGAAACTGGGTGACTCTTGGAGAGAAGATATTATTTGTTGAAATGGTTTCTTCTGGTCAGGAAAGGGACAGGGGTGTAAACTGGTGACAGCCTGAGCTGGGCTGCAGAGCTGTGTGTGGTTTACCCAGGGGTTCTGGGATGCTGTGAGGCAGAGGAGACTCTCCATTCTGAGTACCAGCTTCCACCCCTTAAGGATGTCCCATGGGACCGGCCCTGGAATTGCTTGTCACCTGTGGGTGTTCTTTGATAGGACAGAGCACTGTGGTTTGGATGCCTTGTGCCATCCAGAGCCCACAAGGAAGGCAGAGGCAAGATGATGGTGGAAAGATACCAGGATGCTGACATCCTGATGCTGTTGACAGCAGAAGCTGAGACTTGGAGGACGAAAGTGATCATGAATGACAGTTGATGGCTGGACCTGGGATGGCCACTCTTCTGTCTCTGTATTCAGAGGTTTCTCCTAGGACTTCAGCTGCAGTCTGCTACCTTTTTTTGTTTGTTTGTTTTTGTTTGTTTGTTTTTGTTTTGTTTTTCGAGTCAGGGTTTGTCTATGTAACAGAGCCCAGAGCCCTGGCTATCCTGGATTCACTTTGTAGATCAGGCTGGACTCGAACTCACAGAAATCTTCCTGCCTCTGCCTCCCGAAGTGCTGGGATAAAAGACATGTGCCACCATGCTTTTGAAGCAGGCATTTATATCTTGATATAAGCTGCTGGAGTGTGTGTGTGTGTGTGTAAATGTACAGGAGCATGAGTGTGCTTACAGATGTGTAGTGTAACACAAATCTATTAGGTATCTGTAACAATAATAAACTATCATTGACTGAAAAGTAATGTCAGAGTATCAATGATGTTGCATATATATTGTAATAAATCACTAAACATCTGTTCAGAGGTGTATAAACAAGCAGCATGCAAAGGTAGCATCTTAGGAATAGAGTGTTCCGTACCTGCCTAAACCCTATCACTGTTCTGTGGTGGTAACTGTGAGCTTGATGAATGGAGTTTGTAAAGATTTATAGTGTCACTCACAAGTATAGTTTTGGAGACAAGTGTTTTCCTTTTTATCCTCCTACAGAGAGAAGGTCTCCCCAGGACATCATGCGGAGTGCCACCAAGCCCTGGAGTCCAGTTGCCAAAGCAGGCAGCCATGGTCCTGACCGTGCTCGGCCCCTCCCTGGGACTCCTTCTGGCATGAAGAGCTCCAAGTCTTCAACCTCGCTGGCCTTCGAGTCTCGGCTGAGTAAGGTACAGATTTTCAGGACAGGACCATGAGGATGCCCAATGTCCTGTGAGGCAGGGATGAAAAGGGCAATTAACGAACCCCACCAGGTTTGAAGAGGGGACCCAGAGAAACAGCAAGTCCTGACCTAAGGGATGGACTGAATAGAGGACAGTGGGGTGCTCCAGAGTGGAGAAAGAACCACGTGAGAGGTTTAATGCAGCACTTGAGGCCGTCTGTCCTGGCTTAAGTGGCTCCCCTAGATGGAGTCAGTGCCACACAGAGCCATCCTGACCTTTGCTTGACTTGTCTACATGGTTGATAATGCCTCCCATCAAGGACCGCTCTCATTTCCTCCCTCCTCCTTAACATCTAACAGAGGACAGGCCTGGGTCTGGGCTCAGCTTTCCCCTTACATCCAGCCTCTGCTCAGGGTCTTCCCATGAACCTGCAGCCCTTCCTTTCTGTGTTCAGGATGAAACTCACAGACAGTGTTACTAACTGCAAGCAGGCATTTGGGAAACCAATGTAGTAATGTGAGTGTGAGTAAAAGGGAGGTGTTAAGTACCCTGTATTTCTCTCTATCTTCATGCCCAAGCATGGCTGTACAGAGGCCCCATGGAACTCCCAAGGGCACCAGCACATCATGAAGGATGCTGCCAAGGGAGAGAGATGCTGAGTTCTCTCAGGACAGTCCAAGCCAGGGTGCATCTTTCACTTTCACTGTGACAGTTATGCTCTTAGAGAGGTCAAGGCACCCGAGAGTTGTAAGCAAATTCCTCGTCTTCTTGTATGACATTAAGGAAGGCCATAGGCCTGAAAGATGATCTAAGGTGGTCCACACATGACATGAGATGTCCAAAGAATCAGTGAAAACTGGGAGAGGGGCCTTTTGTACAAAACAGTCATGTATATTATAGAATATGTGAATTTCCCATCCTGCCATATGTTCATATCAATTACACATCTAATCATAGTGACATCTGAAAATGTATCCTCTTTTTCTAGCACTCCCAGATTACAGGACTGTCCCCATTGAGAGCCATTCTCCAGGTGACAGCATCTGTTCTTCGGATGGTATCCAGATTTCCATAGCCAATCAGGAGCCTTCCCATTGCCTTGAGTGTCAAACTGCCACCCAAGTGTAACATGTTCAAGCCCGTCTCCATCACCTCCGAGGCTACTCCTCCTCGGTCCACTCTTTCTTTTAGGCTTCCTTAGACCTGAGGCCTCGGCATTAGCCTTGCATGCGCCTCTGTTCATGTCCCACAGTGCACCAGTGTAAAGCCATTCCTTCTGCCTTAGAAAGAGATTTTACCTGAAGTCACTTAGCCTCCTCTGTGACCTCCTGGCCAAGGCCCAGCCTTCCCAGACCACTGCTCCGCTTTCATCTTAGTGCTCAGGCTTTCTCTCCTCAACAAGAATCCCTTAGCATACGCGGCACGTCACTTCTCTGCTGAACACCCATGCGAGCTCTTTCTGTTTGAGTGAGTGAGAAGGAGAGCCTCCTCGTCACCAAAATGCTGTTAGGATTAGTTTTTCTTTGTTTGTTTGTTTTGTTAGACATCGCCATACTCTGCTCCTTGGCTCCCAGAGCTCAAATCACAAAGTTCTAGAGCCTGTAGTGACCGTACCTTGGAATGCCGTGCACACTCCTGTAGAGGTTGTCTGTACTGTCTCCTGTCTCTGCCTAGAGGGCACCGTGTCAGAGGTCATCCTTGAGCACTCTGTGTGCCACACTCCTGTGTCCACACTCCTCACCCTCCTCAGTATCCCTACAGCTGCAGCTCTTACTCCATTGCACCTCTGGTTCGTTGAGCAAGCATCTGTCTGTCTCCCTTTGACTGGCTATGAGCTCCAGGAGAGCAGGACTCTGCCTTTGTTGTCTACATCTCTGCTTAGGAAAGCCTGTGCTACCTACTAAGCACTTAATGTTTCTTAAATGCCATGGCCCCTGTTCTTCTTCTGGGAATGTCATAATCAGACCAACATAAAGTAGACTGAGCCACTCTGCAACTGTGAACTCTCAGGCAGGGGTTAGAACCACCTGCCCTAGACTTGTATCTTCTGGTCTGTGAGTGGGAGGCAATGCCTAACTTGCCCTGAGGAGTTAATGGGTATCAAACATCTGACAAGTAATTTTGTTGTTCTGTCATCCTAGGCTAAAGCATCATTTCCAGTATTTTCTTGTTAAGTCCCATCTAACAGCAACCTTTTTTGGGACAGGGTCTCACTATATAGCCCTGGCTGTTCTAGAACTTGGTGTATGTGTGTGTGTGTGAGAGAGAGAGAGAGAGAAAGAGAGAGAGAAAGAGAGAGAGAAAGAGAGAAAGAGAGAGAGAGAGATTGATTTATTAGAATGGCTTATAGGCTGTGGTCCTGCTAGTCCAACAATGCCTGTCTACCAATGGAGAGTCTAAAAATCTAGAAGTTTAGTCGATAAAGTTGGATATTTATCTGGTCTTTGGTATATGCCAGAATCCCAAAGAAGTAGGCTGTACTGCCAGTGAAGAAATGGAGTTGGCAGCCAGAGTGAGGACAAGCTGGCAAAGAGCTTTCTTCTTTCATGTCCTTTATATAGGCTGCCACCAGGTGTGGTCTGTCCCATCTCAAATTATTTAAGAAAAAAAATCTCTAACAGGTGTGCCCAGCTGTTTGTGTTTTAGTTAATTCCAGATGCGGTCAAGTTGACAACCAAAAATAGCCATCATAAGTCCACCCCTTGTCAACTTGACACACGATCATATCTCCTTATGCCATGCTTAATTTCCAAATGAAAACAATAACCAGTCATAATTTCAGTATGATATAACTATCCCACATACAACTGCAAATGAGCTATATGTTTAATCAAGTCATAACTATCCCATGTACAACTACAAATGTAGTTATAAAATTATAGATTTTAGAGTAGATAGGTAGCAATGTCCCTTTAGGGACATTCTTTTAATATCTCAAAACTTAAATATAATAATCACTGATATTCTCTTAATTGATGTTACATTACATGAAAAGGAAATCAAGAAATATCTATACAACATACATTAACAAAATATAACAAAAGCACTCCTATCAGTTATAATACTCGTTTCTGCAACTGGTCACGAGGCCTTGGCTGGTATTTATGACTACCTTCCTCTACTCCCCATTCTGTATTTCCTCCATCCCTTTCTCATCCTACCTGCATCAGATTGTTATATTTTCCCATTGACTGTAATCACAGGACACAGTAGCACCAAGAGATGCCCTAAAGGAACTTCTGCATTCCAGACATAAACTTTCTTACTTCCGTTGTGGAGAAGCAATCTAATTTCCCCATGATAATCTGAATCAATCGCCCCTCCTAACACTGTCATGCCTTCCTTAGCCAGGTGGCTTATGGCATTAGAAGCCTAAAGTGGCCAGGAGGAAGCCCGAGCTTCCAGTTTAATGAAATGCTTGATGTGGCTCCTGGCAGGAGCTCTCCATGCCTCTAGAACCAAAACTTCTAGGCCAACAGAATTTAAGCTCACAGGAACAGGAAGCAGAATTTTTCCCAGTGGGTCATTAGGGATGATAATGAGTGAAACCATTCCCTTTTCCATCCCATGATTCCTGGACCTGTGGATTCTGGCTGTAAGAGAAACTGTATATTGAATGCTGATTTAAAGCATATGCTGCCTTCTGGAGAACCCCGTCCCAGCTTTCCAGGTTTCTGCCACCTCATTGATATTGTAATTGTGTCTTCTAAAGGTCATTTCATCTGTCTGTCAGGCCAGCTGCTTCAGGATGGTGGAGCATGGTAAGACCAGTAGATTCCACAATTGTGGGCCCACTGTCACACTTTTCAGGCTGTGAAGTGAGTTCCTTAATACTGTGGGAAATAATATAACGGTGGATTAAAGGATTCTGTAAGTCAATGGATGGTAGTTTGGGCAGAAACATTATGTGCAGGAAAGGCAAATCCAAGACCAGAATAAGTATCTACTCCAGTAGGGACAAAACATTGTTCTTTCCACAGAAGAAGTGGTCCAATGTAGTCAACCTGCTACCAATTCTGACTGGGCACCCAGGGGAATGGTGCCATACCTGGGCTCAGTGTTGGTTTCTATTGTTGGCAGATCTGGCATTCAGCAGCAGCTGTAGCCAGGCCAGGCTTAGTAAGTGGCAGTCCATGTTGTCAAACCCATTTATAACTTCCATCTCTGCCACATGACTACTTGGTTCATGGGCCCAATGGTCAATGACAGGGATGGTGGGTGGGATGGGGCGTGGGGTGGAGTGGAGGCTAACTGTCCACAGATGGTCATCTTATCTACTTGATTATTGACCTAGCTTAAAGGTGAGTCTTCCCACCTTGAAGGATCCAGATTTAATTTAATTAAGAAAAAAAAATATCTCACAGGTGTGCCCAAACATTTAGATTTTAGTTCATTCCAGTGGTAGTCAAGTTGATAACCTAGAATAGCCATCACAGTAAACTAGGCATAGCTAACAATACTTATCTTAATGAAGCATCCTTTAATCGCAGCACTCAGAACACAGAGGCAGAGGCGAACATTCACCCTGTGAGTTCTAGGACAGTCAGGGCTACATAGAGAGACCCTGCCTCAAAATACACTCAAAAAATAAAATAAAAATTCAAACCATAATAGCACATTTTAAAATTCAGATTTTAAATGAATATAGTCATTCCATTAATAATATACTGAAAATATTTCATATGCATACCAGTAATATTTGGAATATATTAAATATATTTTAAATTGACACAGAGCCGATTATGTAGGTTGGAACTTGCCCTTCTCCTGTCTCAACTTCCTGAAATTTGGGATTGCAAGCATGTACCACCATGCTCAGTTTCCCCCCTCAGAGATTTATTTATTTATTTATTTTATGTATATTACACTATCCTGTCGCTCACTGTCTTCAGACACACCAGAAGAGGGCATCGGATCCCACTACAGATGAGACACCATGTGATTGCTGGGAATTGAACTCAGGACCTTTAGAAGAGCAGTCAGTGCTTTTAACCACTGCATGCTCAAGTCTCTTAAGTAGTTTTTGGAACAGTTTATTTTATTAAAATATTATCACTTCAAGTCCCCCTTTCTTTTCCTCCTCCAGCCCTTTCATTCCCCCACCCCCACTCCCTCTCAAATTCATGGCCTCCTTTTGTTTAATTGTTACACACACACACACACACACAAATATATAAATACAACCTGCTCAGTCTATTTAGTGTTACTTGTGTGTAAATGTTTTCAGGCTGAGCAGTTGCTATTGGGTAACAATTAGGGAGCTTATCCCCAGGAAGGACTATTTCTTTTCGGCTCAGCATTCCTTACTTACCTGGAGGTCTTTTTCTGGGTTGGGGGGACCCCTTGAGATTTCTCCCTTCCATGACGGCCTGTCTATTGGTGGTGTACTTGTTCAGATTTTGTTTAGAGAGCCATGAAAGACAAAGTATCGTAGGTGAAGCTTCCCTGTCATTCCTAGGAGACATAATCTCACTGCAGATTTCTTGATCTCTGGCTTGTACAGTGCCCACAGCCAGTTGTTCTGCAGCTTGACTGGTTGTGGTTTCCTGTAATGGTCTCTGTCCATTGCAAAGAGAAGTTTCTTTCACAAGAAGTGAGAGCTATAATTATCTATGGGTATGAGGATGTCTTAGGATTTTATTGGTTTTATTGCTGAGACACACCATGACCACAGCAACTCTTAGAAAACATTTCATTGGAGCTGGCTTATAGTTTCAGAGGTTTAGTCCATTATCATCATAGAAGGCATGGTGCTGGAGAAGGAGCTGAGCTCTACATCTTGATCCACAGGCAGCATGGGAAAGACTGGGACATAGCTTGAGCATATGAGACCTTAAAGCCCACCTCCACAGTGACACACTTCCTCCAACAAGGCCACACCTACTCCAACAAGACTATACCTCCTAATATGCCACTCCCTGTCACCAAACATTCAAACACAAGAATCTACAGGGGCCAAACCACCACAAAGGATATACTTACAATGATGGTTTAATATGGTGGTGGGAGTGGGTTCTCCTCTAAGATCCATGACCTCACTAACCCTAAGTAGGTGGCTAAATTTACTGTAACAGGCATGATTTCCCTCCTGTTGAACAAGCCTTAAAATTCACTTACACACCTGTTGGTTACTGTCAAGACACGAGTGCCACTATTGTACTCTTGGGGTCTCTTGCCGTGCACATCATTACTGTGCTCCCTCTCCCTTAGCAGATCTCATAACACCTTCGTGATATGATGCTAGTTTCTAGAAAGATGCTTTCTTTTTTTTTTTTTAAGGATTTATTTATTTCATGTATGTGAGTACACTGTAGCTGTCTTCAGACACACCAGAAGAGGGCATCAGATCCGATTGCAGATGGTTGTGAGCCACCATGTGGTTTCTGGGATTTGAACTCAGGACCTCTGGAAGAGGAATTAGTACTCTTAACCACTGAGCCATCTCTCCAGCCCCCAGAAAGATGCTTTCAAGTCAGTTTCATGACAGCTTGGATCCTCTGAGTCCTGTCTGAAGTACACGGTATCTTCAGAAATAGGGACCTGCCTTCACTCTCTGGAAGTCAACCAAGGGCAAGGGCTGTAGCCTATATTATTTTGGGAGTCTCTTGGACTCTCATGATTAAAAACTCAAAAAGGGGGTTTCTCATGCCTGGTACTGGGGTTTTTATTAGATAGTCTATGGCTCTTGGGCAAACATTATCAGCTCAAATGTAATAAGTTCATTTAAACTATATATATGTGTATGTGTGTATGTATGTATACATATATATATGTATATATACCTTTTTGTTTACCTAAAATTATATATCATACATAGAAATATACATATATATGTATGAGTATGTGTATATATATATATGTGTATATATGTACGTACACACACATACATATATATGTATACTTCTATGTATGATATATAATTTTAGGTAGATAAAAAGTAATGACTCCTCATGACTTATCCAGACATCCTGCGGTGTTAGAATGAGAATGACATCCATAAACTCATATGTTTGAATGCTTGGCCCCCAGTTTGTGAAAATATTTGGGGAAGATTAAGAAGTTAAGAAGTGAAGCCTTTTTAGAGGAAGTGTGTTACACCCTTTCCCTAGCTTTGAGACCTCAAAAGCCTCCTCCTATCCCCAGTGATCTCTTCCTCTGCCTCCTGCTTATGAATCTAGACTTGAGCTCTCAGCTCTTCCTGCCACCATAACTGAGCAATTCTTTGTAAGTTGCCTTGATCACAATATTTGTTACAGCATTAAAAGAGTAACTAATGCATAACTGTCTTAGGGTTTTACTGCTGTGAAGAGACACCGTGACCAAGGCAACTCTTATAAGAGCAAACATTTAATTGGGGCTGGCTTATAGTTTCAGAGGTTCAGGCCATTATCATCATGGTGGGAAGCATGGCAGTGTGCAGGCAGACATGGTGCAGAAGGAGCCAAGAGTCCTACATCTTGATCTGAAGGCAGCAGAAGACTGTAGTCCACAGGCAGCTTCTACACTGGGTGGAACTTGAGGACTAGGAGACTTCAAAGTCTGCCTACACAGTGACATACTTCCTCCAACAAGGCCACACCTATTTCTACAATGCCACACCTCCTAATAGTACCACTTCCCATGGGCCAAGCATATTTAAACCACCACAATATCCTTAGTGTTATTTTCCTTCCTCCCTCCCTCTTCTATATTGACCTTGCACCCTCCTCCTCCATTAAAATCCTCTCCCCTTTTCTCCTTCATATCACTGTATCCTGCTATTTCCTCTCAAGATCTTTTGCCTCACTCCCATGTAGCTTTTTACTTCCTTAGTTTCTGCAATTGTTTTACATTATATACCCACACCTGAAGATTTGGAGCTCAGAACCTCAGATGAGAGAGGACACACAACATTTTTGTGTATGGATTACCTCACTTGAGATAATATTTTCTAGTTCCATCCATTTGCCTGGTTAGGACCAGGTGTGAGATGTGAGGTAAGCTAGGCAGAGAGATTGGGTGTCAGGACAGTGTTTAAGAAACATACAGGAGTGTTTCTGAGGACAGTGTGGTGCTGAATGTTCCAACGGCAAAGGCCATCACTTCAGAAACTTCTTCCAGAGGGAAAAGCAGGCGCTTGTGTGGTAGGCTTCCTGTTCTCCATTGTGATGCATGAACTGTCTTGGCAGGATACTGTGAAGAGAACAGCAGGGTCTTAGGAAGAGCCGAACTGTGCCTACACCTTGCCAACCCTGTCCTTTCCAGCTGAGGGTAGGCAGAAGACCACAGAAACTCCAGAGAGCAGGAGAGAAGAGGGGGGAAATGTGATGATCAGAGAAGCAAGCAGATTTCCTTCCCCAGGGAAAACTTAGTACAAGTAGGGCAATGGAATCTCTAACACATATCCCAACAGCACTGCCTGGACTACATAGGTGATGTTTGTCTGAGAGTAAATGGATGTGGACGTCTTAACTGTTCACAAATAGGAAACGGAACTAAATCCACCCAAAATAGAACTGGATCCCTAATCTCAGATGCTGGCTGAGCTGCAGAAGCTGGAAGAACAAGGCAGGGGATGAAATGCAGAGAGAGTGGGCAAGGCTACTGCTGTGAACCCTCCTCACGGTATGCAAGCAGCGGCCTGCATGCTACAGCTTCAACAGGCCTCATCACTCCAGCCGCAATGAAAGGGCCAGGCCTGTGAGCCAGGGCTTACTTAGTTACAATCAACAAAATGTTGGTCTGAGTTTGTTTGAGCAGAAAAGAAATTCAAGTTGTATTTCACTATCCACAGGCATCTTCTTCCAGGATTACCATGAATGCCAAAGTCTGTGGGTGCTCAGGGGTCTTATCAGAAACAATGTGTTTTCATAGAACCTACAAGTCCTTCCATGTACCTTTTCTCTAGCATCTCTGGATTATTTATAATATTTAATTTGATATAAAAAGCTGTTATACTGCGCTGTTTTAGGAATCAGGCAAGGAAAATAATCTACATTTTATGTACAGATGTTATTTTTTCCCCACTGTATTGGGCAGAGTTTGGCTAAGTCCAAGGATGTCAGTACAATGTACAGATCCCAAGATCCTCACATCTCTGTGGGACAAAGGGTTCAAGAATGCATCTTAGAGGGGCTAGGCCAAGGACTGGACTCTAGACCTAGTCTCTATGCACCTCTGCCCACTGCTTTTCTCTCACCTCCTAATGCCTAGCCTCGCCTGGTGTACATATGAATCATATGGCCAGCCTACTCACCTCCTGTGTCTCTTGGAAAGCCTAGTCGCCATTTTGTTCATGTTCTACTTGTTGACGAAAGGAAAAGAGAACAAAAAGAAAAAACAGAGATAGAAAAAAAACCCTGAGTAGTTATATACAAGTCTTGTGCTGGCTCTAACAGGCTGCTGGGCCCTGCAGCTAGGGACCTTTTGGGGAGGTCAAGTTGTCCCAGCATATCCTGTAGCAGTGTCTCCTGGGAGGAGTACAGCTTTCCATCAGGGGTCCATTGTGTGAGTCTGGAAACTCAAGCAGTGTTCTGTGACAGTTCCTAAAGGATGCTCTCAATATGGTTGCCACTAGCCACCGTTGGCAATGGAGCCCTTAGAATGTGGCCAATCAAAATGGAG
This sequence comes from Mastomys natalensis, assembly GCA_021653895.1. NCBI lineage: Eukaryota > Metazoa > Chordata > Mammalia > Rodentia > Muridae > Mastomys > Mastomys natalensis. Next base: position 410,119 of record JAJTUV010000337.1, read on the forward strand.
ATATGATCTTAAATCAGGTTTAAAGAGTTAGTACCAAAAATTGCAAGAGAGCTCACTAATATACATGTGAGCTATGAGATGAGACTTCAGCCAAGGATGGACACATGAGATGGCTCCATAAGATTATCATGGGGCTGTAGAATTTCTGTAGCCTAGTGGCATAGCCATTGCAGTGTCAGAGCACGGTGCACTGTTCATGTGTGTGCGGTAACATGTTTGTATGGGTGCTTTGCCAATCATATGAGGGAATGGCAGTCCAACTCTCTATTCACTATGATAACGTTTCAGATGCTGATAACCAGCTGTGTTTCTGGCTTATGTATTTGCTATGTGTTTGATAACTATTCTGGAGCATACCTGCTTACAAAGAAAGAAGTGTGCTGTGAAATCGCCATGAGGCTTTGGTAGTCTCTTTCATAGGTGCTGTTGCATGGTCTCCTGAGTATGTCCTTTCTCTTGTTTTAATCTTGTGTTGTTTATTCATCATGACCCCAGAAAGAATATCCATATACACACATATATATGTATATTATTCATATACTCTCTATATTTATCATATAGCTTATGGCATAGTGGTTTGTGGACATACACTCTATGATGCTTATATCACAAAAGAATTGCCTAACTATGCATTTCTTAAATAGCTCTTCATTAAATGACTATGAGCATTTTATATTGATCACATATTGATAATATTTCGATAGATTCACTTAAAAATAAATTCCTTGTGTCTGTGTGTGTGTGTGTGTTTTATTCATTTGGGTGTGTATATGGGTGTGCATGCATGTGTGTGTGGAGGCCAGAGGTCAACATTGGGGATCTTATTTGATTGCTATCTACCTATATTTTGAGACATCTTACTAAACCAGGAGTTCACCAGTTGGCTAGGCTGGCTGGTCAATGGGCTTTAGGCATCTACCTGTCCCTGTTCTCCCTGGGTTGTTGCTGTAATTTTATGTGGACGCTGGGGATCTGAATTCGAAGTCCTCATGCCTGTGCCACAGGCACTTCACTGACATAACCATCATCCATAAAGTCTCTGGCTGTGTGTCTGTGTGTGTCTGTGTGTCTGCCCGTCCTATCTATAAATTCATCTCTTCCTTTTTTATCCCCTTCCTTCCTCCTTCTCTTCCTCCCTTCCTCCCTCCCTCTCTTGCCTGCCCTCCCCCTTCCCTCTCTCTCTCTCCACACACACACTTACACTCTTTTTCTTTTTTTCCTTCCTTCCTTCCTTCCTTCCTTCCTTCCTTCCTTCCTTCCTTCCTTCCTTTCCAACAGGGTCTCACTGTACTGAAACTCACTGTATAGACCAGGCTGGCCTCAAACTCACAGAGATCTGCCTGCCTCTGCCTCCCAAGTGCTGGGATTAAAGGTGTGTGCCATCACATGCTGTATAAAATTTATTTTAAACATTTAGTGTTGTTATTATTATGGGGCTGGTATAGAGGTGTGGAGTTCAGTCTGAGAGTCTGTTCTCTCTTGCCACTATGGCTTTGGGGCCCAAACTCAGGTTGGTCAGGCTTATGTAGCAAGCACTTTTACCCACTGGGGCATCTCGTCAGTCCATCATAGACTTTTAATTTGCTTTAGCTTACTTTTTAATGTAGCTGCCAAACAATACAAGTTCACAAAGTGAATCATATTTGATTTCCACAGACAGAACGCTCTAAACATTGTCATGATCCCTGGAAATGTCTGCCTTATATCTGGGGACTCAGCAACTTGGTGAATGGTGTTGAGTCCAAAGAAAGACAAAGTTAGGTGTGTGCATTTAAATAAACCCTCACCACAGTTGATAGTTGCTTACATTTGGGACCGCAGATAGAATTACCTGCCACTAGAGATTGGGGTTTTGTTGTTATAGCTGCGGATGTTGGAGCTTTGAGGTTTTCTTTCATCTCTGTTAAATGCAGAGGAATTATTTTTAGTTACTTTAATCTACAAGGCATTGAAACCCTTTCGTCTGTGAGCTCAGGTGCTCAGCAGCTTTAATCCCAGTGAACCCTTAGTGTGAGTACTTACTACACATACCAAAGCAACACCTGAGCTCACCTTCTGGGGATCTTCCCCAGAGAGCCAGAAACCTAGATGGGTGCTGAACTGCCTCTGGGTAACAGGAAACAAAGCCTCAAACAGAGAAAGAACGTGCGGCAGTAATCGAATCTGGTGCTCCCTTCGAGTGTGTATGCCTCCTACACTACTGATGGAATAAGTAGATTGGGAACATCATTTCTAAGGGATGATGGGTTTGTTTGTAGTCATTACATCCTACATCTTGGAGAAGCTTCAGTACAACAAAGCTTTCTCGTTTGGAATTCCCCATTGTAGGTGCAGGGGAAATAAGTGTTCCCCTTAAAAGCTCTGCTGGCTGATATGGAGCAGCTCCATACACATTTTTCTTGTCATGTGTACTAACATGTGTGTGGTATGTGTGCATGTATATGTATGTCTTTATATGTGTGTGGTTCATATGTGCTTGTGGAGTTCAAAGGGTGACTTTGACTCCTCCTCAGTTTCTTTCCACTTTTGTTATACTCAGAGCAAGGCCTACTGAAACCTGAGTTCACTGATTTGGCTCACCAAGCTTGGAGGTTCTGTCTTTGCCTCCCCAAGTGCTAGGAATACAGGCAGACTTCCATTTCCGCCCATGTTTCATCTGGGTTCTGGGGATCTGAACTCTGGTCCTCCTGTTTGCATGGCAAGCACTCTTTATCCACTGAGCCATCTCCTCAGCCCTCACAGCATAGCTTTTAGTTATTATTACATTATTTATTGATTTAAGTGTGTGTGTGTGCAGGTATGCACATGCCTGCACATGGAGGGGACAACCTCAAGTGCTTAGAACATTAATGAGATTAATGAGACACACCTTTGGGTACAAGTGTAAAGGCTTTTCTGGAAAGGATTAACTGAGGAGGGAAGAACCACCAAATAATAAAGATAAAGGAGAGAGGCATCTGAGCTCCAGAAGCTCCCATGCCCTCATCCCCACACTGATCTGTTGAGGAGTAAACAAGCAGCCTCTTGCCACTGGTCCTTTCCAGGCATCATGGACTGTGAGCCAAAACAGAGCAGGAACTAGATCTAGCAGGCAGGACCGCAGATGAAGATGGTAGAGGAAGGTTGCTTGCTAGCTTGCTCCCTAGCCTTTACTCTGCTAGATTCCTTGTAAAGTCCAGGGCCTTATTCATAAGAATGCTACTGCTTGGGGCTAGAGAGATGTCTCAGTAGTTAAGAGCACTGACTGCTCTTCCAGAGGACCTGAGTTCAATTCCCAGCACTCACATAGCAGCTCACAACTGTTTGTAACTTCAAGATCTGACACCCCCACACTGATACACATGCAGGTGAAACACCAATGCACATATAATAAAAATAAATTTTTAAAAGAATGGCACTACCCAGAGTGGCCTAAGCAATTAGCAATTAGCAATCAAGAAAATGTCCCACAGACATGCCCATAGACCAATCTATTGCCCTACACTGCATGGGGAGATATTTAGAAAATGGTGCCTGGTCCGGCTTATTCCTGAGCAGCCGCCATGTTCCTGCTGCTCCTCGGCTCTGACCAGGGCTCCGGCTAGCTAGATGCACAGGCCCTGGCACCCATGAGATGTCATCATGGGGCATAGCTCTGCCAGTCCACCATGCTGCATCCACAAAGCTTGGCTGAACCCCAAACAATATCTGCCATCCTCACAGTACCCAGTAGAAATGAGACTCTTAAAGCTTAATGATTATCTAAAGGATTTACATATTTAGAAATGCTCAATCAACAAGAGGCCCACACATTAGAGTTGTTACCCAATATCTAACCTTTTGATAGAAGTTGCTACCTAGGACAGCTTTCAACCCATCCGTGGTTCTCCATGGCTGATAGCCTCTTCCTTCTCCCCTTCCTATCTTTCTTTCCTCCCCTTCCTCTCTTCTCCCAGCTCCACCTCCCCCTCTACCGCCTAATCACCAGCTCCACTGTGAATACAATGTAGCAGAATAAATATCCTGCTACACTACACACATGCCCACAGGCCAATTGAAGGTCTCTCTTCCCAAGTGTGTCAAGTTGACAACCAAAACAAACCAAATCTAGTCTACTTAGCAAGTCCTAGGCCAGTGAGACCCTTCATCAGAAACAAAGAGTACAGTGGTTATCCTCTGACCTCCACATGCATGTGCACATTCAGGTACAAACATGAATATGTACACAGAACAGCAGCTAGAGAGATGCCAAGTCTCAACAAAGACTTTGGACTTTTGGACTGTTAAGACTTTAGGACTCAACGCCATGAGCATATACATGAGAGGTTGGTTATATTGTGTTGTACCAGGTGACTCTTGAGCTCAAGCTGCAGGGCCCTGTTTCTGTCTTAAAGGCAGGAATTTGATGTAGTCATCTGAGATTTTTCTCCTTCATGTGTTCAGTCTAGGTTATATAGGCTTAAAATTTATTGATCAGTGTTACAGCTCCCTGACTTATTCACTGAAGGCAGAGTGGAACTTCCTGGTCCAGGATAAGCATCTTTGCCTCTGTCCAATAGCAGCTGCTCCATGCTGTCCGGGACTGAACTAAGCGCCTTTCCCCTTCATCCAGTCCCTGTTATTCTACCTAAACTACTGCCCCTGGTGGGCATAGAATTCCTCCCCGTGTCTTCCTCTCACCTTCTCTTCAACTTCTCTTTAGCTCAAGAGGGCCAGCAGCGAGGACATGCTCAACAAACCTGGAAGTGCCTCATCAGGGGTGGCGAGACTGAAGAAGACCTCAACCTCCGGAGCCATCTCTGAGCTCACCGAGAGCCGCCTGAGGAACAACACAGGTAGGAGGGACCTCTGTGGCCGTCTTGTTTTGTGGAAGCTCTTTTTGACTCATGATCCCTCCTCTGATCACCCTGGCCTGGATCTGACCTGGGGGCATAGTCCTTACCTGCAGAGTCTGTATCCTGGTGGTGTTTGCCCTGTCAACCCAGGAGTCCATTTGTCACTGGTGTGTGTCTCTGTGTGCGTGTGCGTGCGTGTGTGTGCGTGTGCGTGTGCGGTGTGTGTAATCCTTTTAGCAAGGTGGTGTAACTCTTGGGTCATCCTGGACAATGCAATGATGGCTTAGCTGTTTTAAAGACTGAATTCAGCCGGGCGGTGGTGGCGCATCCTTTAATCCCAGCACTTGGAGGCAGAGGCAGGCAGATTTCTGAGTTCGAGGCCAACCTGGTCTACAGAGTGAGTTCCAGGACAGCCAAGGCTACGCAGAGAAACCCTGTCTCGGAAAAAAAACAAAAAACAAAAACACAAAAAAAACCAAAAAAAAGACTGAATTCATATTAAATACAACAAATGAAAGTAAGCTTATTTTCACCAAGTAAGCCTCTGTTCCCAAAGTTTAACAGATGCCATTAAAAGTATAATTAATTAATTAATTAATTAAAAAGTAATGCCAGCCTTATTCTCAATATTAATGCCAAAATAAGACATTAAAATGTTATCAGTTGCTGTCCAAAAAAATTTAAAAGGACAGTTGCAGACAGCAAAACTGAGTGGATTTGTGCCATCTAAGAATGAATGAATGAGGGTCTTGGAAGATGGCTCAGGGGTTAAGCATTTGCTGCTCTTCCAGAGTACCAGGTTCAGTTCTCAGCACCCAGGTCGTGGCTCACAACTATCTGCAACTCCAGGATCCAACACTCTCTCCTGACCTCCATCAGGACTGCACACATGTGATGCACAAACATACACGCAGGCAAAACATGCATATATAGAAAATAAAATTAAATCCATTTTTAAAATGAGCAAATGAATGATTGTTGTCGTTATATAATCTGCCAGGCATATCATAGGCCAAAGAAAAACCACGTGGTCATCTTAAGAGATATGGGAGATGGAACGGTTAGAATTAGCCACCATTCTGGTTTAGATACAAACTCTTGAAGGACCATTGGGCAGGGTGGGGTCAGGAGGCACCTCTGGCAAAGAAGTGTGTATCTTGCTGCATGTGACAACACACATCTGTGGTCCCAGATGCTCAAACAGGGTGTCTCCTGTTCAAGGAGTGTCACAAGTTCAAGGCTAGTTGGCAAGATAGAGACTTCACATCAAAAATAAATAAACAGCACTCAGAAAGTGTGGCAGGATCAGGAGCTCAGAGCCAGCCTGGGCTACATGATGCCTTGTCTGAAAGAAAAAAATTAATAGTTCTTTGATCAGCGACTGGTTAGAAAAATATAATATTGGAAGAACGATCTCATGTAAGAAAGGATGGAAGGTGGACCGCTTAGCAATATGTAAGAGCAATATGTAATACATATGAGTTATGTAAGAGCCTAAGCATCAAGAGAAATCTAACACCCCTTTGAAAAGCACATCTCTGTCCTTGTAAACAAATGGGAGGACATGTGTGCATTTGGGATAGGAAGTTAAATATAGTAAAGACTAAATTCAGTAGTGCCACATATTAAATGTAATAAGGGTCTCTACATTATTCCACCAATTCATTTGCATACTAACTAACATATCAGTGTGGAACTGGGAGCAGCCGACAGGCACTAGGCCTGGCTGAGGCATTTGGGTTGTCCTGACAGGAGGTTACACTTCCACCTAGTGGATAGAGGGCAGAGAGGCTGCTAATCATAGAATGTACAGGACAGCAGGAGTGTCCTGCCTGACTTCCCAGGCCTCTTCTGGGAAGTCCTGACCTAGTAACATCCCAGGGAAGAAGAGCAATGCAAGGACTAGCCGCAGCAAACGGGCCGCGCCATGGAGTCGTGGCAGAAGGCCAGAATCCACAAGCACATTTGGTACAGGGTAAAGGTGGTTTAAGTCAAGTTGGAGCCTGTGGGTGTGGCGCAGGGTCAGGCTGTAGTTCAGCAGGTAAGAGGCCCTGAGTTCAGTCTCCAGCGCTGAAGAAAGGCCAAATAAAGGAAGTTAAGTTAAAACTGGGTAACTCTGAAAAGTGAAATCGGATCTCATCTCATTCTTCTTACAAAAATACGTCACAGGGGTGTGGGAGGATACGATGCTTACTGTGCAAGCATGAAGACCTGAGTTCTGTCCCTAGTGCCCATGTGCAAAGCCAAATGAGGAAGTGCATGCCTGTTACCTCAGCACTGGGAAGTGGAGACAGGTGGATCCCCAGGGCCTGCTGACCAGCCAGCCTGGCAAATGGTGAGTCCTAGGTTCAGTGAGAGACCTGTGTCAAAAACCAGAAAACAAAAACAAACCAAAAAAGGTGGAGAGCGATCAGAGAAGACATTCAGTGTTGACCTATGGCCTCCATATCAACACGCCTTACCTGTACGCCCATCTGCACGTGCACGCACGCCACTCACACATGCACGTGAATACTACAAGCACATTCACATTTGTGCATACATAAAACACAATACAAGTTCTGAAAATAAAGATGTCAGAGAGTTAACCTGCGGTAGAAATAGAAGAGATGAAGTGTGGCTTCCATCATTGAAAACCTGCAGAGTGCTAGAGAGACAGCTCAGCAGTTAAGAACTCTTGCTGTCTCAGAGGATCTGGGCTCAGCTCCCAGCACCCACATGACAGCTCCCAGCCATCTGTAACTCCAGGCCCAAGGGATTTGACAAATTCTCCTGTCCTCCACAGGGACCAGGCACTCGTATATATGAAGGTGAACACTCATACACATAAAATAAAAATAAATACTTTTTAAAGATGTAAAGAGACATATTTACAATATATGCAAGCTTGCAAAGACGATTCAAACCCATAAAGAAAGCTGCAGAACAATGTGTAGCTCACATAAAAAGAAGTGGCTATCCCACAGAAAAATATTAAACTTCACTTGTAGTTGAGGAGCTATTAGTCAGAACAATAATTCTATATATGGCACATTCCAATTAGAAAAGCCAAAACAGGTAATCCTTGCGATCGTTACTATGGGTACAAAGAGCACTGCTTATCATCAGTTTAGACAACTTGGCAACACCTGAAGCTTGTTGGTGTTGCTGGCTGGCCAGTGAGCCCCTGTGATCCTCCTGCCTCTGTGTGCCCAGCATGCACTATTTACATTCTTTACAGGCTTGGCTACCACACCTGCCTTTCTTACATGGATTCTGAGGACTGAAACAGGTCCTCATGTTTGTGTGGCAAGCCCTTTACAGGTTTAGCCATCTCTCGATCCTCCTAACCCTTAATGGTCTATGTTTATATCGGTATGTATTTGGCTCAGCATGTTACTATGACTGGTGCTGGGGTGGATTCCAAGGCTCTTCAGATGCTGTGTTTGTTCTGGGACTGACCTACACCCCAACCTGTCTACTATTTATATTCAACATGAGTGGTGTATGTGTGTGGGGGGGCATCGTCTTACATGCTGGCAAGACTTATGCAATTCTCTGAAAATTCATCTGTGAAGGAAAGCATTGAATTCTAGGAGATTAAGGAAATTCTGCCAGTATGTAGATAATCTCTAAAAATTAGATTATAAATTACACAGAGGTTCCAGGGAAGGAGTCTTAATGACATTCAGTCTTAGGGTACAGACTTTTGACTTGTTTGCTCTGATGCATAGAAGGTAGTATTGTTGTTTATTTCTTTCAAGTATATTAGTTTTTCTCTTGGTTAATTTTTTTATTTTTAAACTATACGTATTTATGGGATACTGTAATAGTTAATATTCATGGTCAAACATGACTGGTTTGGAATAATCTAGGAGACACCTAGATGAAGTGGGGTCTTGGACTGAATAAAAAGAAGAGAGCAACCTGAACTCCAGCGTTTATCTCTCCACTTCCTGAACGCAGCATGCCCACCCACACTTCCAAGTGTCCTTCCTGCCAGGAGGGACTGGGCCCGTAAGCCATGAGCAGAATTAATTCTTCCTTCCTTAAGTTGCTCCTTGATGGTCCTCTTGTCAGGAAATCCCCTAGTACAACAGATGCAGAGACAATCTATATGTATCACACGTGAGTAGATCTGGTCATTGGCCTATTACCTGCCCTGCTCATCATTTCTTTGTTTAGATTTCCATGTACTGTGATTCTAAACCTATAATTAGCCAGTATTACATCTCAAGCCCCTCTGCATGCTCAGTCTGAACCTCAGACTCATATTTAACACCAACTCAGTGATTGACACATGGCAGGCATGATGGGAGTTGTTTCCATAAGCATAGACTAGGAGGCTCATATCTTTTTTTTTTTCATTTTTTCAAAGACTGTGTCCATTTTCTCCTATATTCTACAGTGCTGCCATAGTTTACTTCAACAGGAGCAGTCAAAGGAGCACCTACTAGGTCTGGCCCACCACCTGCTCTCCTGCCACCTGCTTCCCTACCACCTGCTCCTCTACCACCTGCAGCCCTGCCACCTGCTCCCCTACCACCTGCTCCCCTACCACCTGCTCCCTACCACTGTCCTCTACTACCTGCTCCCCACACCTGCTCCCTCTCACCTGCTCCCCTACCACCTGCTCCACTACCACTTGCTGCCCTGCCACCTGCTGCCCTGCCACCTGCTGCCCTGCCACCTGCTCCCCTGCCACCTGCTCCCCTACCTGCATCCCCTCCCACTGGCCTCTCAGGCCTGTTGATACTTCTTCCTCAGACAGACCTAGGACTCTAAGCTGTTTCATCAGGTCTGAACCATCATATGTCCGCCCTGAGCACTCACTTTTGGACTTTCTGTTGTGGATCTGAGTATGCTAGGTCTTTTCCCTCTTCTCCCTGAAGTACTTTTTAAATGATGTGTGTCTTCTCCCCGAAATGCAGACTGCCGAGTAAGGAATTTTTAGAGTCCTTGTGTCCAGAGCTGCCTCTCAAGTCAGCTGGATGCAGGGAAGATCCTGCTGTGGTAGAATATAGCCACCAGGTGGCAGCCTTGTCCAAAATGCTGATAAGCAGGAGTTTTGATTCTATGAGGAGCTGTTGGCTTCAGAAATGATTCTTTAATTCAACAGATACATTTGAACACTTAGTCCATATTCAGCACTGTTCTGGGAAAAGGGTACAAGGACAAAGGTCTCTGCCTCCATTGAGACACGGAACGTCTGAGAATATGACCAAGAGAGGAAGAAGGCTGGGAAGGGCCACTGTGGCAGGGTTGAGAGCTGGGGCAATGGCCTGTGTCCACCAGTGTCTAGCACGTTCTGAGAGCAAAAAGACGGGACTACAGAAGAACCAGCAGCAGAGCGGGGAGGCATGGGTGTCTTCTGCAGGATTCTCTGGAATAGGCACAGCCCTCAGTTCATTCCTAAGAAATCCTTTGGCTACTTGTTGAGAGTAGAGAGGTGGGATGGGAAGACCAGACAGACGACTGGCTGCTGTCATAAATGAGGAAACAGTCATTCTGGCCTGGGCCAGGCTGGGAGCCGGGAACAGCAGGCACTTCTGGGTACATTTTGAAGGGTAAGGCCAAGTAGCCTAGTAGTGCCCTATCCTCTTCTTTACTGTGCACATAAACACACAGAAAATTCTCTCTTTTAGACATTTTTTTAAAATGTCATATCTTATTTATTTTATTTTTAAGTTTTGTTGAGGCTGGAGGACAGACATGGGAGTCACTTCTCTTTCCACGTGAGTCCTGGTGTTTGATCTCAGGTTATCAGGTTTGGTGGCTAGTGCGATTACCTGCTGAACCACCTTGATGGTCCTCTTTTATCTATTTTTAAGAATGAAGCCATTCTCTTCAGGGTGTCATTGTGGTTGTCTTGGTTTTTGCTGTGCTTTGCAAACGCTGGGAATACATTCTGCTACCCAGCTCCCCGGCAGTCCTAAGTGTGAGTGTAGAGATCCCACACACACAGCCACATGGCCACACAGCCTTCATGCCATCTTTCTCCAGATCCTTCATCTTACGAACTGAAGCCCTGTAGTCATCACACATCCAGCCCACCCAGCTCCCGCAGCTCCCATTCTGTGCTCTGTCTTTGTACATGGCTCCTTAGAGTAGACCACATAGTGTGTGCAAAGGCTGGCTTCTTTATTTTCTAAGATGTCCTTACCAGCACCCATGTTGCCACATGTGCCAGGATTTCCTGTTTTTTTAAAGCCAGATTTTATTGTGGTGTATTCTTACCACAGCTTCTCACTTTCTTCCTCTTGGCTATTATGAACTGCATTGCCGTGATCCTATCTCCTGGAAGCCCTGATCCCAATTCTTTGGACTTTTTACCTATAAGTGGGGCTGTGAGAGTCTCCTGGCAGCTTATATGATCCACATGGCGTCAGATTACTGCTTATGGTAGCAATGGGGCTGGCAAGGTAAGGTCTGGTGGGGCCCTGCGGATGAGGTGTGTGCATGACCAGGAAGGTCCTGTGGCCATGGAATGAATGAGAACTGGAACTATGTACTTGCGGGACTCATGTAGATGACACCACACATCACACATGGAGAACTGGAAAGAATTACCATTTTTAACTGATGCCAATGCTTTCTAAAAGTTAAATAGAAATTACGACTAGGCACTGCTTTGATTCAGCTGCATTCTACTGCTCATGGAATCTTAGATATCTTAGTTTGTCATTGAGGACAAAGTTGTGATTCCAAGGTCAAAATAGGCACACCTTTAATCCTGGCACTCAGGAAGCAGCTCTGGTCTCTGTGAGTTCTAACCTACATACTCTACATAGTGAGTTCTTGGCCAGCCAGCAGGGGCTCCATACTTTTTACTTTTTAAGCCTGCTTCCAAGAAGGTATCTGTGGCTTCACAGGACACATACATGCTCATCATTCTGTAGTGAACTGGCTCTGACCTATGATGCCTGACCTTGCTAACAGAGGAGAGGACTAGCCTGTGCTCCAGCTAGGTGCTGACCCACCATCCATAGTAGGTAGCTATACTCATCAACCCTCAGGAATGAAGAGAAAGAGGCTCAGGCAGACTGGATAGCTCTCTCAGACTAAGAGCCAGAGCCTGATCCGGGGTTCTTCCTGCTGCCGGTTTCACTGAAGGGTGGGACCTCCATTTTCTTCCTCTGTTGTAGACCTATTATTTCCCATGCTGACACTGCTTACTGTGTGCTGCCTCCATTTTTCTTTACTGTAGTCCTATGAGGCAGTACCATCTCATCCTTCAGACCAGAAGACAGATCAGAAAGGACAGATAAGAAAGAGCCCACTGTCTCCATCCACATCCAGGAAATGCTGGGACCAAGCCACAGAGGCTTAGAGGAAATTAGGGCTTGGTAGCTTGTAGGAGCAGGTGTAGAAAAAAATGATAGTGGTTGTGTTGGGGGGTGACAGACAATAGATGGGGTGGGAAGCTAGACCCTGGAATACTCCCACAGGAAGAGTGCCTGAGGCAGGATGTTGTCAGCAGTGAAGAGTTTGGCTGAGGTCAGCAGTGGATAACAGGAAGAAGAGGAACCAGGCCCTGCTATAGGAATGTGAAAAATGAAGAGATCTATCCCCTCTGCAGCCTGAAGAGAGTGTGGGATGAGAGGAAGATCACAGGCCGCGTGTGCCTCAGCAGCTGTGGTTAAGGGTGATGTGGGAGAGTCACACAGGCTCAGACCTGGGCTCAGCTCAGATATGAGCTCAGCTGGAGGACATGCCCTTAGAATGAGTTCATTCTGAGCTCCAAGGAGCCCTGGTGTAGATCGAGGGAGAGGGTGGGGCAGGTCAAGGGTCATAGTCCATCTGGAGAGCCTGCAAGATAGCAGTGTTAAGAATGAGCTTGTTGTTTTCACACTTCAAAAGACTAATTATGAATATGCTTTTGTAATAAAAGACCCATTTCAAATTCAAGTTCATTTTTCTACACTTAGTTTGTCTTCAAATTTTGAGAAGAACACTTAACAGGATCTAGAATTCTTGTGACAGGATCTAAAAGTCACCTAGGAGACAAGACACACCCTTGAGGCATTATTAGGTTTACCTCTAGGCATTAGTGAGTATCTTGACCTGGCTAATTGAGGGGAGAAGACTCACCCTAAAAGTGGGCGGTACCATGTCTGGGCCCTCGTTCTGGTCTACTTGAAAAAGGGAAAACCACTGAATACAAGCATTAATCACTCTCTGCTTCTTTTTATTGCTGTTCTTAAAGATTTATTAATTTAATCTGTCTCCCTCTGGAGTGTCTGTGCCTGTATGTGTATGCATGAACACACTTGCGTGTGTGTAGTGGTCAGAAGACGGCCATCAGGTGTCCTTTTCTGCCACCGTCTCCCTATTCTTTTAAGGCAGGGTCTCTCCCTGAGCTAGCCTGTGTTATGATCTAAACAACGGACACCATACATGAGACAGATCTCATGTGGGAGATTTATTGGGGAGGGGTATGCAGAAACTGCCTCTGGGCAAGGGTGGAGGGAAGAAGACAGTGAAGAGAGGAGGCACTGGCTTTTTATAAGGGGATGTGGCACATGTGCAGGGGGAGGATATGAGGCTCCATCTTGACTGCTAGTCCTGATGCCTGTGATGATGCATCCTGCTGTCGCTGGGTCCCTGGGGCACGCTTAGATCATAACAGCCTGGAACCCAACAATCCTCAGCATCTTCCTGAATTTGCCCCACTTGGAGCTAGGGTACAGGCATGGGCAGGGTGCTGGCTTGTTAATGGGTGCTAAGATTCAAACTCCAATCCTCGGATTATGGGGCAAGCACTCTAACTGCTGAGCTGTCTCTCCGGTTCAGTATTCTGCTGCTTGTCTGCAGATGCAAGACCGCTGGCTTCTCAAGCTCCTGCTACCAGGCTTCACTGACATTGTTATACACTAAGTTGCAACTCTTGGTCTCCTCCCACAATCCCACTAGTCTATCTTCTGTCCCTATGAGTAAGCTATTTTAGTATTCCTGAAGTCATGCTAGGTATGTCCTTCTGTGATTTACTTTGACACATGTCCTCAAGGTCCATCCACATTGTAACCTGTGTCAGGATATCCTTCCTTAATCTTTTTTTTTTTTTTTTTTTTGGTTTTTTCGAGACAGGGTTTCTCGTCCTGTAGCCCTGGCTGTCCTGGAATCATCTGTTATGACCTAGGCTGGCCTCGAACTCTAGAATTCCGCCTGTGCTTAGCCATCCCATATGTCTGGGATTATTGACATGTCCTCAAGTCCACCCAACCGCCCGGCTTCCTTCCTTAATCTTAAAGAAGGGGGGCTACCCATGGTGTTCACAGGCCCTCAGTTGTTCTTATTAGCCAGCTTTGTCCATTTCCCATGCATGGTTGTCTTAGTTAAGGTTTCCATTGCTGTGAAGAGACACCATGACCAAGGCATCTCTTATAAGGTAAACATTTAATTAGGCTGGCTTACAGTTTCAGAAGTTCAGTCCATTCTCATCATGGCAGGGAGCATGGCAGCATCCAGGCAGGCATGGCACTGAAGGAGCTGAGAGTTCTACATCTTATTCTGAAGGCAAACAGGAGAAGACTGGCTTCCAGGCAGCTAGGAAGAAGGTCTCTCAAAGCCCATCCCCACAGTGACACACTTCCTCGAACAAGGCCACACCTCCTAATAGTGCCATTCCCTGGGCCAAGCATATTCAAACCACCACAGTAGTCTTCCATGAAGTATATAGTCAAAAGCAAAGGAATCCTGGATCACTCTCTGCAGGCACTTCATCTAAAGGCCTCATCCTGTAGCTCAGTTTCTTCTGCATGGTGGGCATTTTGTAAAAGCATCCTTTAATGTCCTGAAGTGAAACTTATGAGTCTATATGTATGACTGAAAAAAACATTAATCTAATGCCTTACTGAACTATAGAAGAGAAAGAATAGGAGACCAGATCCTAATGGAGTAGCATTGTGGATGAGCAGGCCCCTGGCTCCCTCAGAAGGAGGGGAATGCCTACACACTGTGTAGACTCTGTCAGAAGAAACTCCTGCACATGAGACTGATAGTGCAGCCAGTGATCACGCTGAGCAGCCTGCAAGAGGGCTTTCTGAACTACCAAGAGCAGGTAACTTCCTCTGAGGGAAGGATGGTTCCTGTTCTGTTGAGAGGTGATTCAGGGTAATTGTGTTCTGCAGAGCTGTTCCTGTGTCTCTGTGTAGAACAATTAGAGTGTCATCTAGGTCATTTAAAACAGTTTCCCTCCATCAGAGAAATGGGACAGGGCTGAGGTGTGGCACACTATAGCTTTTGCGAGTTCACTTTATTTATAATGTTCTGATCAGTAATTAGATGTTCTAGTGAAATGGACCATGGCTAAGGGATTTCAGATGACCTAGTAGGTTGTGGACCTGATGGAAATAATTTTCTAGCTCATTTTCATTGTTTTAATCAGTAGAGTGCATGTTTTATTTTATTTATTAAGAGAAACACTTTTTTTGGACAGGGTCTCAACAGGGTCTCCTTGGCTGACCTGTAACTCCCTATGTACCACTGGCTGGAACTTGCAGCCTTGGCTGTCGAGAATTTTCCATGTAGGGCCTACTGGCCTCTAACTCATGGAGATCCATCTGGAGGGTGAATTTTACGTGCCAAATCTTTGCTTCTCAGCTTTCCCTCTAAATTTTACTTTACTATTTGCTCATTTCTGTCACTCTGCAATGTGTGACCCTTTCTGGTTCTGAAAATGGTTTCCAAAATATACTTTTTAAGTCAAAATGTAAAATCAATTTGAACATTGAAATGTATTTCATATGTTTTTAAATTTAGGAAAAATTTATTCCACGTGTTACCTAGTTAAATGTGTTTTTGTGCTTTCTCTTCTGCGATTATAAATCCATAGGCAGTTATAACCAGTCATTTGTGTAGATCCCCATGTCCTTTACCATTTTTCCCGATGTTAAGATTTTGCAAACTGATAACCAAGGCCTTGACCCTGATGTAATGAGGTCACAGAAGGTTTCCACCAACACAAGAATTCCTCATGTGACCCTTTCCAGCCACACCTTCTGCTCCGCCATCCATCACCATTTTGTTCTGTTTCTGTAATTATGTTGTTTCAAAGATGTTTTGTGAATGGAGTCACACAGCATGTAAGCCTTTGGAACTGGCCTTTTCCACTTTGCATAATCCTCTGGACACGCACCCAGGCTGTTCAGTGTGTTAAACATTGTTCATTGGTTACTTCATAGTTTTTTGTAGTGTGAATGCACCACAGTTTCTTTGATCGTCCACTGGGCTGTTTCTAGGCTTTTGGTGTGATGAATTAAGCTTGTGTATAGGTTCTTGTGGGGTGGGGGAAAGGCTCATTGGTCTGGAGACCTAATCCAGAGCCCTGTGCATGCTCAGCAAGTGTTCTGTCACTGAATTCGATTCCAGCCTGTGGGCGAACATTTTGCAGAAGAATTTCTGTGGAAAAAAATCTCCATGACTGCAATTTCTGATTTCTGGGTCCTGTTGCTTGTAGTTAAGGGATCGCAGACAGTGTGCACCCCCCACCCCAGTTGCTCTGCTCTTCTGCATCCCAGCACTGTGTAGAAGGCCTAGCCTTTGCACATCCTTATCGGCAGTCAGACCTCACTATGCCACCTTAAAGCAAGAAATTGATTCATTGTGTTTTTAATTTATGCATATGTATGAGTGTATGCATATGCACCACATACCCAGGGAGGTCAGAAAAAAAGATAACTGGATTACCTGGAACTGGAGTTATAGGTGGTAAGCCACCATGTGGGTGCTGGGAGCTGATCCCCAGTCCTATGCAAGAGCAACAAGTGCTCTTAACCACTGAGCCATCTCTCCAGCCCCAATCCTCACTAGTTTTTATCTTAGCCCTTAGGATGGGCATTCCATTGATCTTACTTAGCAATCTGCAGACAACTAATGATGTCTTATCTTTTATTTTTTTTTTTTAAGAATTATTTATTTTATGTATGTGAGTACACTGTTACACCAAAGAAGGCATCAGATCACATTACAGATGGTTGTGAGCCACCATGTGGTTGCTGGGAATTGAACTCAGGACCTCTGGAAGAGCATTCTAGTGCTCTTAACCGCTGAGCCATCTCTCCAGCCCCAATGATATTTTATCTTTTCATGTTCCATCACCTGTCTTTCTTCTTCAGTGAAGCATTTGCTCATGTCTTCTTCACTTTCTGACTGGATAATGTGATTTTTCTCCACTGGGATCTTTTGAGTCCTTTGGATATTCTAGGTAGTAGTTCTTTCTGAATGTGTGGCTTGCAAATATGATTGCTGAGGCTCTGCTCTGTTTTCATGATAGTCGTTTTCTTTTTATAATTCTGTGGACTTACTCTGGGCTCTGGCGAGATAGTCAAGCACTTCATCCACTTAGCAATATCCCTGGCCCTCTTTTCATCTTTTATTTTGAAACAGGGTCTCACTAAGTTGCCCAGGCTGTCCTTGAACTCACTGTATAGCTCAGAGAGGTATTGATCTTGAGAATCTGCCTCAGCTTCCCAAGTAGCTGGGATCACAGGCCAGAACCACCAGGCATGGCACGCAGAGCAAACGTTTATCATTTTGATAAGATCTGTTATTAATTTTTTACTTCTATAGATTGTGATTTGGTGTTGAATTTTAAAAACACTTTTCTTTTCCCTAGACCATTAAGATTTCTCTTGTACACTTTCCTAAACATGTCATATGTTTACCCTTGAGTTATATGTGTAATCTATTTTAAGCTAATTTTGTGTAGGTGTGAGATGGGGTCAAGGGTCACTTTCTGACTAGTCAATTCCTGAGGTGATATTTGCTGAAACAGGGTTACTTTTCCTCAGTGATCAGTTGAGTGTGTTTGTATAGGTTTATTCTGAGTTTCCTATTTTGTTGGTTTTTTTTTTTTCTGCCCTTCTGCCTTTACCTCTCACAGTTTTGATTATGTCAGCTCCGTCATACCTCTGGCAATCAGGCAGACTAGTTCTCCTCTCTTATTTCCTTCCCAAAGTTGTTTTAGAATAGTTTTTATTTGTGCCTATTAAAAAATTATCTGAGATTTGATAGGAATTACCTTGGTCTATATGTCAGCTTATGAAGAATTGACATCTTTTTACTATCTTTGATTTCTTTCATTAATATTTTATACTTTTCAGTGTACAAAGCTTATTTAGGCTGGCAAAATGGCTCAGTGGGTAAAGGTATATGCTGCCAAGCCTGGTGACATGAATTCAATCCCTGGAACCCACATGGAAGAACAAAATAACTGACTCACACAAGTTGCCTTGGGTCTCCATAGGTGTGCTATGGCACACACACACACACACACACACACCAAATGTAAATAAATAATATAAATAAATGTTTTAAGCATATACTTGGTTAGATTTACACATGAGGGAGGGAGAGAAAATAAAGAAAATAATATTTATACCTAAATATTATAAATATTTCTATTTACTTTTGTAGACCTGACATTGGTACTGTATTTTGGTATTAGTGTGGCATTGCTAGTGCAGTGAAATGCAGTTGCTTTTCACATCTGCATCTTTAACTTTGGTAAGCTTATTAGTTCTGGGAGCTTTTTGTCTGCCTTGGATCCCTTGTAATTTTTATGTAAGGGATCATCAGCCAACAGGACATTTTCAATCTGTACTGTTCTGATGGATTTGCCTTTTATACTCTTTTCTTGCTTTCTTGCCCTGGCTGGACTGGATGGGCTCCTTTGCCTTGTCCCTGATCCCAGGCGAACCATCTCATCTTTAGGTTAATGTTAGCTTTGGGGTGGGAGGTTTTAGGCAGTCTTTATCCAGTTGAGTATTTTCCCCTCTAAACCTGTTTTCATGAGCTTTTTCTGAAGATTTTCCCTCTATTCTATTTTTTTTCCTTTTCTTTTGAGACAAGGTCTTGCTAGGTAGCCTAGGGTGGCTTGGAACTGACTGCATAGCCTAAGCTGGGCTTGAACTTGTGATCTTCCTGTCTTTCACTCCCCTTTGTGGAATTACAGGTGTGTGCCCCCTTGCCTCTAATGTTCCTGGGTTTTTGTTTTTTTTGGTCTTTTTTTTTTGGCTTGATTTGGTTTGGTCTTTGAGACAGATTTCCACTGTGTGGCCTTACTGGAATGGAACCCACTATGTAGGTAGGCAAGGCTGGCTTTGAATTCATAAAGATTCTTTATTTTGTTTTTCTTTCCTTCTCTCTCTCTCTCTTTTCTCTTTCTTTCCCTCTTCTCTCTCTCTCTCTCTCTCTCTCTCTCTCTCTCTCTCCTCCTCTCTCTCTTTCTCTGCATATCCATATGAAGGATTACACTGAATTTTTTTCTAGTCTTGTACTTACTTGCCTTGCAAATCTGTTATGGTATGTATTTTTTTCATATTGTCAAATTCTATTTGCTAATGGTGTTTATTTTTAAATTATTTTATGTGCATGGGTGTTTTGCCTGCATATACATCTATGTACCATGTGCATGCCTCTTGCCTGCTGAAGCCAGAAGAGGGTGATGGATCTTCTGGAACTAGAGTTACAGACAACTTTGAGCAACCATGGGGTGCTGGAATTGAACCCTGATCCTCTGGAAGAGCAGCCAGTGCTCTTCACTGCTGAGCCATCTTTTCAGACCCCTGCTAGTGGTGTTTTGAAAATGTTTATTTTCAGCAGCTGAGCATAGTGGTACATAGCTGTAATGTCAGCATGGGTGCCGAGAGGACTGTGTGTGTGACACTGAGGTACATGTGTTCCAGGCTGTCCTGAGAGATGGAGGGATACATGTATCAAGATACTGTCTCAAAAGAGCAAGCCTGATATAGTGGTATACACTTGTGATCCCAGCACTTGGGAGATGGAGGCAGGAGGATCACTGCAAGTTAGAGGTCTATCTGATCTATATAGACAGTCCCAGGCCAGTCAGGGCTACATAGTGAGACACTGATTTAATAATAACAACAACAAGAAGGATTCTTTTCACTATGATTCCCATGGGTCAGCCGGGCAGTGGTGGCGCATGCCTTTAATCCCAGCACTTGGGAGGCAGAGGCAGGCGGATTTCTGAGTTCGAGGCCAGCCTGGTCTACAGAGTGAGTTCCAGGATAGCCAGGGCTACACAGAGAAACCTTGTCTCGAAAAGCCAAAAAAAAAAAAAAAAAAAATGATTCCCATGGGTCTGTATTTTCATTTTCTATGTGGTTTTAGAGTCAGATTCTACTACTTCAGAAGACAAACGCATCTATTTCTGCAGAGATTGTGTAGAGTCGGTATTAATTCTTCATTAACTAACTGATGGATTTTCTGGTAAAACTTTCTGCAGTTGGAGTTATTTTTCATTTTGTTTTTTTAATTAAGAAGGGAAATTTTTTATTTGTTTTGAGACAGGGTCTTTTGACACAAGCTGTCCTCAGACTCAGAGTGTAGCTGAGGATGGCTCTGAACTTCTGATCTTCCTGCCTCTACCTCCCACACATGAGATTACAGACACAGGGCAGCAGCCGAGTTTGTGTGGTTCTAGGGATTGAACAAGAGCTTTGTGCATCCAAGGCAAGCACTCAACCAACGGAGCAACATCCCCAGTCAGAAGGAGGCTTTGTTTTTAGAACTACAAAGGCAAACTTCCTAATGCTTGTAGGACTGTTCAGATTATCCACGCCATGCTGAAGGAGGTGAGCTCACCAAGCAGCAGCTGTTTCTCCTTTGTTCCGTTTCCTGTGCGTGGAGGGCAGTTATTCATACTGTCCTTGAATTCATTCTTTGAGACCACAGGGTCTTGGCAGTGTCTTTCCATTTAACTCTTGATATTGACCATTTGTAATCTCTCTCCCCCCTCTTTCTCCCCTCCCCCTCTCCTCTGTTGTTAGTCTTTTTGTCGTTGTTGTTTTTAGACAGGATTTTATTCTAGCTTACATTAGCCCATAACTCACTGTGTAGCCCAGACTTCCCTCAAATTCACAGCAATCCACTTGCGTCAGCCTTCCAAATGCTGGTGTTATAGAAGTGAGCCATCACCCTGACTTTTTTGTTAATTTTAATAGAGGTTTGCCAATTTTACTGATGTTTTTTAATGACCAGCATTTTCATAAATTTTCTCTATCCCTTTCTGTTTGTGATGTCATTGATTTTTGCCCTGTGTGATCTCCTTAGCTGTGTAACGGAGCTATCTCATTCTCTACTATAACTGTGGGAGTTGAATGAAGTGGCACATGTAAGCATGTGCACAGAGCCTGAATGTAGATATAGCTGTAACTGTGGTGATTTCTCCCTTTGAACTATTTCCCAGAGTAGAATCTCTCTCTTGGGAATTACAGCTAAAAAACTTACATTCCTTAGTGTGAAGCACACCTTCTAGGGGTTTGGGCTTAGGCTTTATAAGATTCTTTTTCCCCACAGAATCACACTTAATTGATGTCTAGATTTAAATACATGCTAACTTTTAAATTTTATTTTTATTATTTTCTATGTGTAGGGGTGTTTTGCCTGCAGGTGTGTCTGCACACTACCCATATGCCTTGTGCCTTCAGAGGCCAGAAGAGGGTGTTGGATCCCCTGGAATTGGAGTAACAGATGCTTGTAAGCCATCATGTGGGTGCTGGGTCCTCTGCAAGAACAGCAAGTGCTCTTATCTGCTGAACCATCCCTCCAGCAACCCAAATATATACAAATTTAAGAACAGAAGAATTGCTTAGGTTTATAAACACTTCTTATCCCCCACACAGAGTGTAGGGAGTTGAGAGCATTCAAGAATCACCTACTACAACAAGAAGAGAAGAAAATGGACGCTACACAGGAGACACAGGGTGCCCCTGGCTGAATGGGAGAATCTACTTTATCTGATCTAAAACCTGTTCAACATATTAAATCATCCATGTTATCTCAGGAAGCTTTTCCCTGGCCCTGCAGATTGGGCTCCTTTTTCAGGGTGGGCAGTGGTACAACCTGCAGACCTCTATAGTATCCCAATACAGTCCCCTCTTAGTTCAAGGCCAAAGAAATGGGATGTGAAATATTTAGCTGGGGTCTACATGATGGTGTTACATGTGGATAGTTACATGTTTTGCTGTATGGATATATGCACAGCACATTATATATTTATGTGTCATATACACAGAATATTTATATATGTAATATATTATAAATGTTATCTTCACATGTTACATGTATATATTGTGGATATATGAAATTATTTTAAAATATATTAATACAGTACATGTAAAGCCACATCTTTAATTTCAACACCATATAACATGTTCTTTCCACCTTTGCCCCTGTCATTTCTGGGAGTGATAAACCCTGCTCATATTATCCTCAGTTTATGTGCAACTATGTTTAATATAGTATAATATAATATAAATGTGTATAATAAGTTGAGAGAATAATATACTATCAAATTCTTCTCTCAACTGCCCATCCTCTAGCCCCAAGCCCTGCCCTGCACTTTCTCATGGTTTCCTAACCTTTGCTTCATGCTTACTTACTCAGCATAGGCACCCTTGCACTTGGGGAAGGGAGAGAAAGATGAGAAGAGAAGGAAGACGAACTTCCCTTTCGCCTTGTCTTTTTTTCTCGAGTGTTTAAGATTAAACCCAAGGTCTCATACATTCTAGGCACAGGCCCTGTTACTGAGCCACATGCCTAGTCCAATTGGATGTGTTCTTCATCTCATATAGATAGATAGATGTTTCAGCCAATTGTGTCATCTCTTATTTGTTTGCGTTGTCAAAACGCTGAATCTCATGCCTCCTTTGATGAGAAAGTGTCTCTCATAGCTGGAGACACTGACATTGAAGTGTGAAGGAAAAGCCTGGTTGCTCTTCTCTCCTAGGAGTCAGTGCTTCATCTGGGAGCTGGGTTCCTCTTCTTGAGCTCTGGGCATGTAGGAAGGGGCCGTGAGGGATGCAGATTACAGCTGCTTTAATCCCTCCTCACTCTAGTCAGAATGGACACCATCAAGAATACAAATGACAACAAATGCTGCTGCGGATGTGGGGAAAGGGGCCGTACTCTTATGTATCCTACCATAAAGATACTTGTACGTTCATGGTCATTGTTGCTCTGTTCACAGAAATATAGGATTAGGATATAATCATCTTAGATGTCTATTGATCAGTAAATAAGAAAAGAAAATGTGGAACATATATATACAAGAGAATTTCATTTAGCTGTATAAAAAAATTAAAATTATAAAATCAGCGCCAAGAACAGTGGCTCATGCCTTTAATCCCAGAACACAGGAGGCAGAGGCAGGCGGATAGATCTCTGAGTTTGAGGCCAGCTGGTCTACATGTGAGTTCCAGGAGAGTTCTCAGATAGCCAGGGCTACATAGAAAGACCCTGTCTCAAAACAAACAAACAGAAAAGATTGGGAGGTAAAGTGGATGAAGCTGGAAAAACTTTTCTTGATTGCCATAACCCAGGTTCAGAAAAGCAAATGCTGCGTGTTTCCTCTCATACACAAATGCTAGCTTTACATTTTTTAGCCATGCGTGTCTAACTTGGAGTGCCTACGAGAGCCTCACTATAGACTAGTGTGGGGTCGTTAGGGGTAGGGATAATAAAACATGTAAAATGAAAATAGAGATGGAATCTTGGGGATGAAGAGGTTTAATGAGGTGGATGAGAGGATTGGAGAGCAGGGGCAACGGAGCTAACCATGTCAACAAGTGTGTGAAGTATGGAAACTTATTATCTATCCATTTGAGATTTGGGTTAAAGGGACTTGAGGGGCTGCCAAAGCAATACAGATTCTTCTTGGTTTGCACCAGACCTGAATGATAAGACCCTGTTGCTGAAGACACCACCTATCTCAGTTGTAAGACTTAGAGAATACAAGGTGGGAAGGAACTGGAAATTCTCTTCCTGCTGGCTAGCCTTCATACTGCTAGCAGATACTGCATAGGCTGCTGGGGGAGGAAAGACATCAACAACCTGCTTGCAAGAGCATCACTATTATGGGGATAACCAACTACTCTCAAACCCCATAGGAAGGCTGGACAAGAATTGGAGTAATTAGACTGTATGGCTGGGGTGCTCTGGGGTAATATAGGAAGAGATGGATATACCCTGAAATAATAGAGCTTTAAGACTGATCGGCATACCAGAGTAGTAACGCAATGAGGCCAAGTAGTGTGCTGGAGTAATAAGGTGGCATGCACTGAAGTAGTAACACAGTAGAGTATTAAGTAAATACTCCTGAGGGGTGTGCTGGAGTAATAATATACACGGCTAGGGAGTGTCCTGAAGTAACAGTGCAGGAAGCATGAGGGTATTCTGGGACCATAGTGCAGTAAGAGCTGGGAGCTATGTTTGAAGAGGAAGAACTGGGAGATTGGCTGAATAATAAAGTAATAAGCTTCAGGGATGGAGATGTTACCAATAACGGATGGTTGTGTCAACTAATTAGCATCTATTCATCGGAATGCACGAAGATGAGGCATTGCAAATAAATATGCTGAGTGCCATTGTGAAAATTCAGGAGGTTCTGTGTGACTGCAGCACTTAAGATACAGGATGTGTTCCACTCCAGTGCTCTTGTAGGACATCAGAACTCAAGTCCTTGAATAGGATCTGCTTCCTTTTGTAAATGTGCGTTGATTTATTCGTTTGCTAAGACAGTGATCATGAATGTAACCCCTTCATTTGAGCTGGTTTGTATTCTGAGCATTGTGTAGTACCAGTTCCCCAGGCTTCATTATGGAAGAGAAGAAGACAGAGACTTGTAGCGTTCTACTGAAGAACCAGCTTTATGTTCCAGATGAAAAGGCCTGTTTCTCTGGGTCTGGTTCAGAATCGTCACACGGGGTGGAAGGGAAACTAGAAGTCTTTCCACTGAATTCATGGAATATTATAAAGTTCCAGCCCTTGAACTTGGCGGTGACCTTCTGAAATGTTCAAGGCCTTCAATGGAAAACATGGTCAGATCTCTGACACTGCTTTTCCTGGCTGCCAGCACACAGTGGCTTCTCAGTCCTCTGTTCCCTCTTCTGAGTGCTTGTTTGGATAAACGTGTTTGCTATTGAATTGTCTTTGCCCATTGATCACAGGAAGTACTTTTTCCTAAGCAAATTACAGTACGATGGTCAGAGTAGAAGTGAGTGGTGTTGATAGCTCACCTCTCCTTAGTGGACCCATGCTGAGCTTTTCATAATCTATTCCGATGGGATTTTTATTCTCACTTGCTGGACCCCAAAAGATAAATCAGTAAAGACAGTTTCATGTGGTAGGAAATAGTTTTGAAACATTGAGCCAAGTGATCTATACTAAATTAAATCAATACGTTGAGTGGTTAGTGTGCAGGGTGGTCCTGTAGGAACCCTGTTTGGGGTAGATTATCTGGAACAGACTTGCACACAGCCCGTGTAGTGATGTGGAAATTGTAAGAATAATCACCTGTGCCATCTAAGGGGGGCACAAACTAACTTTTCCTGTCCCCTCAGTTCATTCTGGCTGTAGGGCTTTGAGCACATTATCCACCATCGCTACTGGGATAGCTGTGCCTGTACATTTCTAGAAGAAAGACAGTGAAAAGGATATAGAAGCTGTCAGGCTCAGTACTAAGGAAGACAGAGGCAGGAGGATCACTTGAAACTTGACTCAGTTCAAGACCTCCCTAGGATTCATAGTGGGCGGGGTGTGTGGGGGGGGAACAGACAGCAAAGTGTCATCCTCACTTGGTTTCCATTTCTGGCACGTGTCTATTGCAAGAGATATTTAAAGCAGCGGCATTCAATCTGGCTTTTCTTAATCAGCCGCCATGTTCCCGACTAGCCTAGGCCTGCAGCCAGAAGCGGCTGCGGCTGTACCGCTGCTGCTCAGCTCAGGCCGTTGCTCAGGTGGTGAGAGATACCAGCCCTGCCACCCATGAGACGCCAGCATGGGAGATGGCTCTACCAATCTATCACACTGTCTCCACAATGCTTGGCTGAGCCCAGACCATCCCGCCATCTATGTGGGCTCTGTACAAATGAGACTCTAATGTTTAGATTATCCAAAGGCAGCCGGGCAGTGGCGGTGCATGCCTTTAATCCCAGCACTTGGGAGGCAGAGGCAGGCGGATTTCTGAGTTTGAGGCCAGCCTGATCTACAGAGTGAGTTCCAGGGCTACACAGAGAAACCTTGTCTTGAAAAGCAACCCCCCCCCCCAAAAAAAAAAAGATTATTCAAAGGCTTTATATGTTTGGTAATGCTCAATAACAAGATGCCCATACAATTAGAGGTGTAACCCAATACCCAACCTAGATATACCAACTAACTTGACTGCTAGAGACAGTGCACATCCTCTTCCGCGTTCCCTTCTCTCTTGTCCCTCTCCCTAGCTCCTCCTCTTCCTCTCCTTACTCCTCCCACCTTAGTTCCTCCTACACTTCTCCCATACATAGTTCTTGGTGGTTTGAGAACAGTTCTTACACATTCACAGGCCACGTTGGCACTTTTGGATACAGATTCCTTGGGCCTAGAAACTTCAACTAATTTGATGGTTTCCTTGAACTTCCATTTTCTCCAACTAAAGCTTGACTTGGGTAAAGGGTATTTGGGGGTACATATTCGTCAGAGAATAGCAAAATGTAATCAGATCCGAAAGGACACTGGGTAGCTTTTGCCCTCTGTATTTTTCTCATTCTTTTCCCCTGATATCGGTGTCTCACTGAGTAGACCAGGCTGGCTTCGAACTCTCAATCCTGAGTAGCCATAATTACAGTTGCATGTTACCTCAGCTGGCTCTGCCTTTGCCTTTGCAAACCACCATAGCTCCTTTCAAGATCAACTTCTCAAGCCATTTCTTACATCCCTGATTACATCATTCACAGTTACCTGTCTTATTTTTAAAAATCCTCTTGTGGCTGGGCAGTGGTGGTGCATGCCTTTAATCCCAGCACTTGGGAGGCAGAGGCAGGCAGATTTCTGAGTTTGAGGCCAGCATGGTCTACAGAGTGAGTTCCAGGACAGCCAGGACTACACAGAGAAACCCTGTCTTGAAAAGCCAAAAAAAAAAAATCCTCATATGTATGTGTGTGCTTGTATGTGTATGGTGTGTATGTGGGAGAGTATATACATGCTACAGTGCATATGTGGATGTTAGAGACATCCACAATCTCAGATGTCAGTGCTTGTATTCCACCTTGAGACAGAGTCTCTCTCTTTTTTTTTTTTTTTTTTTTTTTGTTTGTTTGTTTGTTTGCTGCTCCATGCACCAGACTAGTTGCCTGCATGATTCCAGGGACTTTCACACACACACACACCAAGGCTGGAAAAGTGGTGGCACACAGCTTTAATCCTAGCATTCAGGAGGTAGAGGTAGGTGGATCTCTGAGTTCAAGGCAGACAACACCCAGAACTACACAGGGAAACCCTGTTTTGAAAAACCCAGAAAGATTCTAGGAGTCATTACATCTGTGCTTCTCATGGCACTGAGGTCACAGGCATTCATCACTGCACTTGGCTATACATGGGTTACTGAGATTCTCATTTAAGTCCTTGTGCCTACACACAAGCATTATGCCCACTATCTCCCTAGCTCTATGCTATTTGTGTGTGTGTGTGTGTGTGCACATATGGTCTTGCACATGTATGTTAACATGAGTGCATGAACATGCATGAACATGCTTGCAGAAGCCAAAGGGGGGACATCAGATGTCCCTTAAATCAGAGTCTCTCACTGAGTCATGCTGGCCGTTTAAACTAGGCTGGCTGGCCAGTGAGCCCCCAGGAGCTGCCTGTCTCTACTGCCCAATGTTATAAGTATGCTTGTATATGCCCAGCTTCCGTTTGTGGTGGGGATTTGAACGTATGCTTGTTAGCAAGCACTCTCACCCACTGAACTCTCACCCAGCCTTTTTTCAGATTTTAATACATGTGCTTATATTCACTCATACACATCAAGGACCACTTGTACAGTTGCTCTGGCTACTTGGAGATCTCCTCACTTCCTTTTCCAGTCATTATTAATTACTCAGTTGGGGTCAGCATCATAATGCTGAGAATTTTCTGTCCATTGGGCCATTGCTTAGCTTCGCCGAGAGTGCCTCCTCTTCTGTAAAGTGGAAATCATTA
This sequence comes from Mastomys natalensis, assembly GCA_021653895.1. Classification (NCBI taxonomy): domain Eukaryota; kingdom Metazoa; phylum Chordata; class Mammalia; order Rodentia; family Muridae; genus Mastomys; species Mastomys natalensis. Next base: position 437,892 of record JAJTUV010000337.1, read on the forward strand.
TACTGTCACTAGAAGTTATGACAAAAGAAGGTATTCAGTTGGCTCCTGCATCCACAGATTCTGGATCTTCAGATCTAACCAACTTTGGAAAAATATTTGGAAAAAGCAAGGCATCTGCACTGAACCGGTGTGGATCCTTTTGTCTTTGTGGTTCCCTAACCTACAGTTCAGTGACTGTATGGGCTACATGCAAAGACTATGCCATCTTTTGTTCATGTACTCATGCATGTATATGTTGGGGGGCTGTTGTTGTTAGTGTGTATTTATGTGGGGTGTGTGTGTGTGTGTGTGGTTCAGCTAGTCAGTGAGCTTCAGAGATCTATCTATTCCATGCCCCTGTCCCAGAGCTGAGATCATAGGCAAATGCCACTACCCTTGAATTTCTATGTGTGCTCTGGGGATCTGACCTCAGGTCTTCATGCTTGCATCATGGTCATTGTATCCACTGTGCCATCTCCCCTGTCTGTGCCACTTTATACAGGGAGGGCAGAGTCAAAGCTTTTGTTGATTCAAGGTCTCAGAATCTAGCCCACTGATACTGAGGGATGACTGCACCAGTAACAGAGAGCAGAACCTAAAATGTAGATATTTTTATAAACTGTGATCCCTCCTCAACCATCTACATTAAAAATAAAAATAAAAACCCTTGCTAAGCAGTTACAGGAGAAAACAAGATTCAAACTTCAAAATCTCACATCTTAGAATCTGGAACATCTCGCCCAGAATCCTCAGGCTTTGCTTTCCATCTTCTTTCAAGCTTTTATTACTTTAGAGCTCTTTGAGGTTCAGAACAATGTGGAGAGGATGGAATCCCATGTGCCTCTGCTCGCACACCCTCTCCGCCATTATCAACACTCCTACCCAGTGGAACTCTGGTTACAGCAAACCTGTACTGACATATTTATCACCCAAAGCTCATAACTTAGGGTGGGAATCAAGTGTCCAACGTTGTGTCTGTCATTGTCAGTATTGTACAAAGCAGTTCCTTTGTCCTAGAATCCTCCGTGGTCTGCCTGTTTATTCCACTCCACTACCTGGTGGCAACCAGTAGTCTACTTTCTGTTTCCAAAGTTTTGCCTTTCTAAGAATGTGGTACAGCTAGATCCACACAGCAGGCAGCCTGCTTGGATTGTCTCCTTTCACTTAGTATTGTACATTTAAGATTTCTCCATGTTGGCAGTACAGTGTTGCATGCCTATGAGTTCCATGTTAGTAGCTTTTAAATAAATGTTGCAGTTTTCCTCTTAACCCAGCTAGCTCCCAAATAATTGATACTAGAATATTATATTTATTTGACAAGCTTTAAGGACACAACTACTGAGCAGTATTACCCTATTTTAATCCTCTCAGCTAATCATCTGGCTACTTCCCAGAATGAAATGGTATTTGCATTTTAGTACTGATCTCTCTGGGCTTCCAGTGTTTTCTGGAATCTTCCCTGTGGTCAATGCTCATTTCCTCTTCTCCTTTCCCTCTTCCCTGGCTGGGAGGAAGTCCAGCCCTATTCTCTCCCCTGCTCAGTTATTGGCTGATCAGCTTCTTTATTGGGACTAACTGGGGAGCAATGTTTTGCAAACAGATATAGGGGCACAGAAATCAGCATTTGAATAATGCAAGGATAATCTTTACCCAGTGCTAACATTATGCCTACCATTCTAGGCAAGGGCTATGTAGAGACCCTGTCTCAAAGACAAAAAAAAAAGTTCTCATGTCAAGGCTGGAGAGATACCTCAGTGGTTAAGAGCACTGGCTGTTCTTTCAGGAGCCTAAGGTTTAATTCCCAGCACCTACATGGCAGTTCACAACCTCTGTAATTCCAGTTCTAGGAGGTCTAATGACCTCTTCTGACTTTCACAGATAGCAGATACACATTCGATGCATAGACATACATGCAAACAAAAACACTCACAATAAAAAATAAGTAATAATTAAAAAAGAGTTCTTTATGTAGCATCATGTTCGGTAGCTTTTTTCTTTCTAGGACTGAATAATATTATCCCATCATCTGGATGTACAACGGCTTATCATTCACTTGGTTGCTTCAATTTTAGTATTTATGAAGAAAGCCACTAGTTATACCCATGCAGCCTGGTCTTCTTGAGTTGCCTTTCCCCTAAGATTATTAGTATTTGTACTTTATCAACCAGGCCCTTCAAAATGAAATGTTTCCTTTTTCGTGAAAATTAGGACCAGATTTGGAGTAAATGTATGGAAGATTTTTTGAGTAACACTAGAAATTCAAAGATAAGGAGACTGGAAATAAGACTCTGTTTTTGCTAGAAAGGTCTGCATTATAGGGTGGTAGGATTAAAAGATCATCGTTTCCATTTCTGTAAAGTTGAGATACTTTGTCTTGTACCGTCTCATGTAGAAGACACTACTCATCCCAGCCTTAGGGTTACAAGACAGACAAACTCCTCTCCTGATGAATGGAACCCGTGGCTCATGCCTCAACTTGCTCCTCTTAGTCCTGAAACTGATTTTTCTCCAATGTTGGTTGAAATGACTCAAGGTTGTTTGACATCCACATTCATTCAGCCAGGCAGTCACTATCTCCCTACCACGTTCCAAGCTTTTCTCTGTACGTTAGGACTGTAGCAGTGACTAGATAGTGGAAGTCCTTGTTTGTGTGGACATGTCCTTTCAACAAGTTTAAACTAAATTCAACATCCTCATTGCAGAGTCCCTTAATGACTTCCCCTGGCATCTCAACTGACTTATCCTAGTTGAAGTGACATTTTAGTCACCTAGATTAGTTCTGGAGTTATCTTCAGCAGCATATTTCCTTCCATGTGCAGTTGTCTTTAGCAGTTCCATGTGGCTGTTTCCTTTGGGTTTCGCTGGCCGTACCCACACAGCACCTCCCTCAAGCAGAGCAGCTTCCTCATCTCAGTTGCCACTGGTACTGAATGAACAGTTTATTCTTTCACCATGTGTAATTGGGGCCCATCTGGGGATAATTAATTGAAATAAACTTGTTAAATCAAGAAGAGAATGGAATGAGGAAGACAGAAGATGAGAAAGGATGACAGATTTTAAACATTATTTACATCAAATATTGACATGTGAGCTAATTTACTGATCTTTAGTTAGATCAAGCATGTTGTTAGACTAGGCCTGCTAATTGAAGTTAGCTGGAGTGTGGTAGTCACCACTGCTGGAAGGCGGCTTGAGCCTGTCCCCTCCAACCCCCAAGCATGATTAAGAATATAGATAAGCATGGTGGCACATGCCTTTAGTCCCAAGGCAAGAGGCAGGCAGATCTCTGTGAGTTCCAGGGCACCCAGAGCTACACAGAGAAACTCTGTCTTGAGAAGCAATAACTACACACACACACACACACACACACACACACACACACGGTTAATGTTTTGTATGTCTATAGACATCCCCCAAGATTTATAGTTATTGCAAGCAAGCATCTTTAGTGATACTGAACCTTTTGGATATATTCAGTGTGTTCTTGTTCCCCTCCTTCCCCCTGCAACACACACATTAATTTTTCATCAGTTCTTGTGATAAGTTATACAACTTAAGTACAACCAGCATTTGTCTAGGGACAAACACCCCTACCTGACTCTTAGGACCCAGACAGCTCAATGCTGGAAGCAGCAGTGCACAGGCATCTCTGAGGGGAACCTACTTTCAGCCAAAGCACTCACCTTGCCAAGGGTGAGTGTGTCTGAATACTTAGTACTCTGGCTGCTTTGGTGGATTGGTTGTCAGACAATCGTTAAATGAGACTGTATGTATTAGCAGGCTGTCTCTTGAACCACATCCTTCCCCAGACCATTGCGCTGCTTGGCAGCCTTCAGGCTGCTCCCTAGGTAAGACACCTTGACAACCCCTTGCCTAGATTCAAGTGATCCCACTGCAGCCATAGCTCCTTCCCCGAGCATTGATTGTGACTTCTTCACAATGGAGCCTTTGTTCACCCTCCTGAACAAAGAAGAGCCCAGAGCTGGGCCTTGCTGTTCAGGATGCCAGTGTCCATGCCAAGTGCCTCCTCATCCCTCTGTGCCCTCCTGCTACTGCAGACATGAACAGAATGCAGTTCACTGAGAAGGGACCGTTCATACTTGACACCTCCTTGGAAAGGTCTTTCTGAAGGGACTCACAACAGCATGTGCCTTTTGCCTTTAAAATCCCATTCACCATATCCCGCCCTGCCTGCTTCTCCTTCCTGCTTAATAATCCTTGATTGCTTTGAATAAAGTCCAGTTCTGGAGCCAGGCACCTCCAGGGTCAGAGCACCACCCCACCCCCATCCTTTCTCTTCTTCACAGCCTGCCAGGCTTCAATCATGCTAATTAAATTCAGAGTGAGGGCCCAGCTTCTTTCAGCTAGAAAACAATACAGTCCTAAGGCTTTTGCACTTACCTTAGTTGACTTTGCCGGGTCCAGGATTACTTACATATCATACAATTCATCTAAGGTGTGCAAGCCAGTGGTTTTTAAGAAATCGGCCAAGTTATAACTGTCATCGAAATCCAGTGCTAAAACACTGCCAGTTCTCAGATCCCCCTCCTTCTGTTGCCCTGTTTTTACCACCAGCTCAGGCCAACCACTGATCTGCCTTTATCCAGATAGAACCTCCCCGCACTGGCCACCTTTCCACCACTGGAGTATTTCGAGCCAGTGTGCAGGCATTCACCCATGGAACCCTCTCTGAGTCGGCCACTGGGCTTTGCTGCCTTCTGCTAGTACTCAAGCTTCTCTTGGCTCTCTTCTTGTGAACCTGGTCCTTGTTCAACAAGGTGGCTGTGCTCATTGCGAAAGCTGAACTTTTTTTCCTTCTCCAGAATGTGGGAAACTTGAATAATGTGATGTACAAAATAAGTACTGAAAATTATTTCCCGGATAAAGGACTATCTTACCTTCTAGGATATTGAGGGTAGTGCACATAAAGCCACTGTGTTTTATTTTATTTTTTAAAGACCTATTTTATTATGTACACAGTGTTCTGCCTGTATGTATCCTGTAGGCCAGAAGGGGGCACCAGATCTCATTACAGATGGTTGTGAGCCACCATGTGGTTGCTAGGAATTGAACTCAGGACCTCTGGAAAAACAGACAGTGCTCTTAACCTCTGAGCCATCTCTCTAGCCCCCCCCCCCCCCCCCCGCCCCAAGCCACTTTAATAGGTTATTTTTGAGACAGAGCCTCTCTACATCTGACTGTCCTGACTGTCCTGGAACTCACTATGTGGATCAGGCTGGCCTTGAACTCACAGAGATGGTCTGCCTCTGGCTTTCAAGTGCTGGGATTAAAGGTGTGTACTACAACACCCAACAATTATTTTTTATTTGATAAAGTAATGACATTTTTTTTTTTTAATGGAATTGGTCTTTGTTTTTGTTTTTTTAGATTTATTTATTTTATGTATTTGAGAACGTTGGTGTCTTCAGACACACCAGAAGAGGGCATCAGATCCCATTACAAATGTTTGTAAGCCACCATGTGGTTGCTGGGAATTGAACTCAGGACCTACAAGAGTAGTCAGTGCTCTTAACCACTGAGCCATCATCTCTCTAGCTCCAATGGAATTGTTTTTTAATAAAATAATTCATGTTTGATAGTTTGAAAAATACAGAACCAAATAATGTCTTTTTAATTATTTTTGTTTGTTTGTTTGTTTAAGAGGGTCTCTATGTAGCCTTGACTGTCCTAGAACACAATCTGTAGACTAGACTGGCCTAGTACTCAGAGGTCTACCTGCCTCTGCCACCTAATGCTGGATCAAAGGCATGCTCCATCACCACCTATCTTTAATTATTTCTTCCTAAAGAAAAATATACTATGATCTAAGTATTACTAAGTCTGGGCCTATGCCCAAAGAATTGAAGATAAGGACTCTAAAAGATTTGTCATAATGGATGATTTATATTGGTGTAACAAATAACAGGTAGAGATAATTCAAGTGTGCATTAATAGATATACAAATGAATATAATACGTTATGCTATGCATCCTTAAAACTAGAACATTCTAGGGCTAAAGATGACTTAGCAATTAAGAACATACCCTTTTGCAGATTTTTCTCTTCTAGGTACCTCACAGGAGTGGACTTATATTACATCTGTTCTTCTGTAATGGTTTGTTTCAACACAATGGCATCAAGGCTCTTCCATGTTATAAAATGTACCAGAATTCCCTTCTTTTCCTTTTCAAAAGTGTGTGTACACAGGCCTACTATGTGCTATATACCTTCAATCTCAGAACTCAGCTATACTGCTTACTGAAATTGGACACAGCTAAAATAAGCATGGCTAAGACGGTATGTGCATTTACTCCAATTTCTAAAAATAAATCGAAAAGAGATTCAAAATGTGCTGGAGAGATGGCTTAGCAGTTAAGGGTACTTGATGTTCTTCGGAGGATCCAGATTTGGTTCCCAGCACCCACTTGGTAGCTCACAGGCATCTGTAACTCCTGTGGAAGGGAACCTTATGCCCTTTTCTTCAGGCACCAGGCATGCACAAGGTCCACTTACATACATGCAGGCAAAACCACTCATATACATAAAATACATTTTAAATGAGATTCGAAGGGAAAGCCCAGAAAATACTTTTTAAAACTTTTTTTAATTCTTTGTGAGTTTCATATCATGCACCCTAGTCCCTCACATCACCCCATCCCTTCATATCTGGCCTTAACTTATAACCTCAAAAAAAAAAAAAAAAACCACATAAACAAACAAAACAAAAACCCCCAAACAACAACAAATCCAAAATTATTTAAAAGACTCTTTTGGAAGTAGTCAGTATTAAAATATAGTGATTATTTTTCTAAGCATCTCTCTCAACAGTGGTCTACCATCACAACAAACATCCGTATAGTGTTTAAATCTGTGGAAGCCTCTGGTAACCAGTTTTCTTTCTTTTCTTTTGAGATCATCTTTTCCATATTACACACAGAAGAGAGACCATGCAGCATTTCTCTACCTCTGAATTGATTCACTTAGCATAATGTTGCCAGTTCTACCCATGTTGTTTTTAGTGACAGACTTTAGTTTGTTAAAGGCTACATAGTATTCCACTAGGTATTTTTCTACATTTTCTTTATCCACTGATGGATATACTCATTCCTTGGCTGCTGTCAGTAAAATGACAACAAACATGTCGTGCAGATATCTCTTCAAGACATCAATTTCAGTTATTTTACACACCAGGAAATGGGATTGTGGGTCATGAGGCAATTTGATTTTTTTTGCTCTTGATGAACCTCCATACTATGTTTAAGGCGGCTATACTAATTACAATCCCACCAGTGATGCATAAGGCTCTCTTTGCTCTGTATATTCTCATCCTTGGTTTATCACACTTAACATTGTCCTTTTGGTAATGATAGCTATCCTCACAGATGTAATGGTGCCTCACAGTTTTAATTTGCATCTTCCTAGTGATTAGAGATTGGAACATTTTGTCAAATGTCAGTTGGTTCCTCATATCACTTGAAAAATATCTGTTCAGACCCATTGATCATTTTCAAATAGATATAACCCCATCTTGTTTGGTGGTGCACACCTTTAATGCCTGCAGAAGCAGGCAGATCTCTGAGTTTGAGGCCAGCCTGTCTACACTATACTGTCTACAGTATAGTGAGTTCCAGGACAGTAAGGGTAAACACTATGAGACCTTGTCTCAAAACATAAATAAATACAATTATAGATTGATTTTGTCTTTTCATTTTAATAACAGAAGTTTTATGGACAGCAGAGACTTTTTTAAAAATATAAAACAGAGTTTTACCATGAGCCCTTACATATACCACTGTCCTTTTGTGACAGTCTCCCAACTACTGAGATTACTGGTGTGATCACCCTGCCTAGTTTCAAATAATTCTTCGACCCCTTGATGGGTGGAACAACCCTTTCACAGGGGTCACATACCAGATATCCTGCTTATCAGATATTTACAATTCAGAAAAGTAGCAAAATTACATTTTGGAAGTAACAACAAAAATAACTTTACGGTTCGGGGTCACACCACAATAGCAGGAACTGTATGCAAGGGTCTTAGCATTAGGAAGGTTGAGAAATTACTAATAACAGCTTTTGTTTGAGGATTAATGCTTTAGTCACATTGTGAGTAAATAAATTATTACCCTGTGGGGCTAATCTTGGTTGACAGTTTGGCATACCTAAGAAGAGGGAACCTTAATCAAAGAACTGCTCCCATAAGATTGGCCTGTGGACCCGTCTGTGGGACATTTTCTTGATTGCCAGTTGATATGGGGAGGGGGGACATAGTCTAATGTGGGTGGTCCCATCTGTAGGTAGGTGGACCTGGGCTGTATGAATAAGGCAGTGGGATGTGAGCTTGGGAGCAAGACAGTAAGCAGTGTCTCTTGATATTTGCTTCAGGCCATGGTTGACTCCCCTCATCAATGGAGAGTGATCTGGAAGGGTCAGTCAAATAAACCTTTTTTCTCAAGGGTCAGTCAAATAAACCCCTTTTCCCTCAAGTTGCTTTTGTTCACTGTCATAACACAGTGACAGAGGAACAAACTAGGACATAACTGATTTACTGTGCATTAGGTATTAGGGATGTCAAGGTGATCATTGCTTTTCAGAGAGCAATGCCAGACTCACAAGAAAAGATGATTAACATAGGGTAAGGATATGGTAAAATGTAAGCATTTACAAAGTCCATGAGTCCAGTGAAAGAAAATACTGAATCCTGTCAAGGAGATGCCTGCGCAAGAATTTAAAAGGTCCTAGTAGTGCCCAATTTATAAATAAAATTGTAATATAACCAAACACCACTCGTGGAGTGGCTCAAATGATAGGGATTAATTTCCCACAAGTCTTAGAGGCTCTGAGGTCACAGTCCCAGTTCTGATGAGGATTCTTTTCTTAAGGTTACCTTCTTACGGTGTCTGTTCATGACAGAGATGTCTTTCTCCTTTTAAAGCTACTAGTAAGAGGAGGGTCCTGCCCTTAAGGCCTCATTGAACCATCACTCTGGAGGTTGGGATTTCAGTAGGTTCCTTTGGGGTAGGCACAATTTGGTTTATAGCAGATGAATGGGTATCTCTGCAAGCACAAACAGGCTGTATGTTTAGAACTACAGGTGGCTTTGTAGTTGCTGGAATATAAAGTAGAAACCATACCACACTTTTGTAGGAGTGGAATTGATTGTAAACTTTCTAGGACCTGTGCCCCTGCCTATGAATTGGGGACCTTAAGTGTAGAGGGGAGTCACTGGAAGCTTTTAAACAGAGACAGCATAAAATCAGACTTGCATTTTTAAATTTATTAGTTTATTATTTTTTTTAAATTAGATTTATATATTTTATCATATGTGAGACTGTTTTGCCCACCTTGTATGTATGTATACCATGTGTGTCCTTGGTGCCTGCAGAAGTCAAAAGAGGGCATTGGATTCTCTCAGACTGGAGTTGTGGATGGTTGTGAAGCACCATGTGAGTGCTGGGAATCAAGCCCAGATCCTCTGCAAGAGCAGTGAGTGCTCTCAACTGCTGACACACCACTCCAGCCCTTGACATTTTTAAAAGTTGGAAGGAAGAACAATTTGAGCTGCAAAGCCAATGAAAGCCCTTGAAAGAGATGAGGCCTACACTGAACAGAAGGCAGCGATGCCAAGAGAGGGGTGAAAGCTAGATCATGTTAGGAACATGAAACACAGAACTGATTAAATGTTTCAGATGTGGGAGTGGAGACTCATAAGAGGCCAGGTTGGGCTGTTGTCTGGTGTTCATAAAGAGGTTTGGTAATGGCGTGCTTGGCGTTTTACAGAATTAATAACATGACTCATCCATTTCCAGACTCTTTGGATAAGCTTAGGACTACTCTGTAAACAGAAGCTAGATCACTCTTAAAATCTTTACAGACTCAGGTTTGTCTCTTATTAGAGAATGATTTGGGGGAAGTTGACCATCTTTTCTGGATCTATTCTTTTAAAAAAAGATGGGTAGGGAGTTTGAACATGATTCTGTGTGGATTTTTGCTCCAGCATTGTTTTGTATAATTTATTTCTCTAGACCATTTATCTTAAAGCTCTGCTAGGTCTTGTAGATTACAGAAATAAATGTCTGACAAAATAGTGTTGAAGAAATAAGTTCATGGTACTACAACTAAGAAGTAATATTATCTTGTATAAACAGTAAACAGCAATACAAGTAATACATATTTAAGGGATGATTTACATGTGGCAGAGCCTATATGTTCGTTCATTTATTTAGACTCTCAAGAAACGTAGTTTAGTGGAAGAATAATAATTAGCATACAGTGCCTGTCACTGTGGATGGGATTATGGCAGTTTCAGCTAGCTATTGTTAAAATATGAAGTAGAAGATTCTAGAAACTAATGGTTGATAAGTTTTAAACGTGCAGTGTCCTGAGTAGCATGCACAGTGCCGTCTCATGCCACACAGCTCCAGGGTGTGAATCACCCTTTGTTTAGAATGTCTGTGTTGCATACACTGCCTTCCGGTTGGTCAATTAGCAGCCATCTTTCTTATCCGATTCCCTGCCACAGCGCTGCAATGCTGTGTTCAAGTAGCGCTTCTTTTAATAATGGCCTGAAAACATGAGAGTAGTGACTCTGGTAATATGAATATGCCAAACGGGTATCATAAAGCACTCCCCTTAAATAAAAAGGTGAAAATTCTCAAGGTTAGGGAAAAAAAAATCATATGGTACAGTTGTAAAGTATTGTCAGTCTCTAACTGTGCCTAATTTATAAATAAAGTTTTATTAGAAGTGTGTGTACTGGTAGAAATGTAGTATACATAGGACTTGGTACTATCTGCAGTTTCAGGCGTTCACCAGGAGTTTGAAACTACTTACCTCCTATGGTATCCCAATAGTGCTACTGTGACCAAGAGTGTCCCAGAGAGCCACAAAACAGGGCAGTGTATCTGCTGGTCTGGGTATGATGAGAGCAGCCTCTCTGAATAGGAGGACTTTCAAGCCCAGGTCTAGGAGGTGAGTCATAGGGTCTGTGAGTGTCTGGGGGAAGTGTATTCCAGGACAAAGAAGCAGGAAGTGCAAGACCAAGGGGTAGTAGGGATCTGGTGAGTCCAGCCTCATGGAGGCCTTTACAAAATAGTCATTCTACATGACAGAATTTGCTGATAAATTTAATGTGAGTGGAATTGAAGTTGTTGACCTGAGTCCCTGGAAGAATGAAGTTTTAAATTACGGAGATAAAGAAAATACAAGAGACAGAGAATCCAGACATTTGGTTTTGTTAGGGTAAAATTGGGTTGCCTTTGTCAAGAGGTGGCGTGAAGAAGGCAATGAACTCACAAAAGCCTGCAGTTCAGAAGAGGGGGTCAGGCTGGACATACACTGATAGTATTTAAAGACCACTGCACCCGTGAACTCATAGTACTGTGGCCTATACAAGATCAAGCCAGTCAACATTCTCGAATGGAGGGCGAAGGGCTGTTCCCCAACTGAGAAGCTATAGACAGGTGATGGCTTCAAGAGGAAGAAGAGTCTTTTTCTTTAAGGGTGTGACACTTAAAGAAATGCTACAGTGGATGGACCACACCTAGAAGTATATGGGCAGTATAAATTGGATTTGAAGGGTTATTTAAAAAAAAAAAGGTAGGAGGGAATACAGAAGGGTGGATCTGGGAGGAGTTAGTTGGAGGAGTTGGGGATGATTATGATCAAAATATACTGAATGAAATTCTCAGAGAATTAATAAAAATAATAAATAAAACAATTAGTGCTCCCCAGCATGGGTAGTGCAGGCCTTTAATCATAGCACTGGGGAGGCAGAAGCAAGCAGATCTCTGAGTTTGAGGGTGCCGGTTTTTTATAGGGAATTTCATACAGGGTATATACAGAAGAGACCCTGTCTCAAAACAACAAGCCAACCAAACAAAGCAGTGGTTAGTGAGGCAGGGGAAGGACTTGTCATCCTATACATGATTTTATTATTCCTAAGTATTGTTATTGTAAGATTTAGTCAGGTCTGGCTATTTCAATTCTAAGATGAAGGATGGACAGGGTCATTTCCATAAAACCATTTCTGACAATACCAGTTTCTCCTTCTGATCGGCGTGCACAGTATTATTAGCATTGGATCGTGGGCAGGACTCTGCCAGCTTGGTTTTGCTTCCCCGGTTCGCTGAGAGTTGTTTGCTCCACATTCATTCATTTGTCCCGTTTAAAAATGTCTGCCCTGTGTCAACTCTAGGTTTTTCTTGTCCAGAGAGATCTGATTTCTCATGTGCAAGACTTCGGATCGTTCCCATGGCACTTGGCTTCAGCGTCCCACAGTGGGGTTTTTCCAGCCTACCTTGTCCAGTTGTAGTTCTCAGCGTGGGCGGGGAGAGGCCTGAAACCGGTCATCTGACAAAGGGCCTGGAGAGGCTCCTTGGACACTTGGAACAGTATGCAGATGAGGGGGGCGGGCCTCTCTTGACAGACAGCAGGAGTTGAGGTGGGAGGGCGGCAGGATGCAGATGAGAGGGGCGGGCCACAACAGGCAGGCATTGAGTCCAGGGGGCGAGCCCGGTCTGACATACTACAAGAGTTGAGGGGGGCGGGACGAGTCCAGTCAGGCGGGATGTAGATAAAAGGGGCGGGTATTGAGAATTCCCAGGGGGCGTGGTGCATGCAGATGAGGGGGCGGGGCTCGCCTGCGGGCGCGAGGAGCGGCTCTCTGGCCGCCGGGAACTGGAAAGCGCTCGGCTCTTTCTTTGACTAGAGTGGACCAGCGGACGCTACCGCCTCACCAGCGCGATCGGGCGCGCGCTGCGGCACGGCAGCCACTCGATCCGAGGCCGGCCAGCCGGCGGCCATCGGAATCTGTCGAACATGGGCAACCACTCAGCGAAGCTGGAGGAGCCCGAGACAGGTCTGTGGGGTGCGGGTCGCGCCCCCTCACCGCCGCGCCCTTCCCCCACCGCGGCCCGCCGCGCAGGGGCTCGAGGCAAGGTGAACTTCCCGGGCCGTGAGTCTCCGCTCTGGAATGCGCTAATGGGGTTGTGAAATTACCTGTGCTCGCTGGGCTGCCAGCTGGGGCGGGGCGGGCGCTGCAGGCGGCGGGCCGGCCGGGTCCTCCCTCGGCCGCCAGTCCCACCTCGAAAGCTAGGAGGGCATCTGAGATGAAAAGTGTGACTTGGCAGTGGTTTTCTGGTTCTTTGTCCATTTTGCAGTGTGTCATTCGCAAAGCACACACTTTCTGGAGTCCCACAGAAGGTGGCGACCCGTCAGCTGATCTGTTGTTACTCATGCTCAGACCTAGGACTAGATTGTGATTGTTCCTGACCCAAAATAATCTGTACCTGTTCTAGGATGCCAGAAACTTCTCGGTTTATCAACTTTTTATTTGCTTGGAAATGAAGCGAGCTTGCTGGGGAGTAACCTGGGTTCCGGTTTTCATCTTCTGGTTGCTCTGACTGGACTCTGCACAGGTTTAGATGCTGAATGCCACCGGTGTAATCAAAACGGCACTACTGTCACGTGAATTAAATAAAATTTAATTTAGTCGCAAAAATGGCATCCTGGCCTATTGGAAAGATTTGGTGGCAGGTGACCAGTCAGAACTAAAAATTTTTTCAAAGTAGTAGTGATTTTTTTTTCAGACCAAGCCATTTTTATTATCTAAAAAATGCTTCCCATTTGTTTTGCTTCTGACTCTGCCTGTGCATTCAACACTATTCCGTTTTCTGCTCCTTTAGAAGGAACACACTCACTTTGTGCACATGGACCTCTTTAGGCCCGAATGATTTGTCTATTTTAGACTTAGGTCTCACAGGAGGAACCTTTCTTTCTGACCCACAGTTTACAGTGCTGATTTTGGTGCTATTCTGACCTTACCAGGGGTTCGAAATAGCCCAGTCTTGTTAGAGGCGGTATTGTAGGAAAGCCCAAGTTGATGTGTCAAACATTCTGAGTGCCTCTAAGCAGCATCCCTGGAAAAGGAAAAAGCAGTAGTAATTTTAAACTGTTTCTAACTTGGAAGGCAGTTATGCTCCGTACTGTGCCACCAAGGCTGAAGCTTTTAACTTGAGGACAGTATTGAGGCTCTGAGGGGAAGTGGCCTTATGCTTTGAATCTGGAGCAATACCACATGTATAACCCTTCATTTGCACCCTAGCACCTTTGGATCTGGACCGCTGCCATTGCCTTCCTGACACTTGTGGATCATTGGACTGTTAGACCAGCCATTACTTAAAACTCTGACAGCCACACTGGAATCTTAGGGGTGAAAAAAGAAAAGTCTTAGGGTTGAGTTACTATGTAGTGTACAATAGGGGTCTCACACAGCAGTTATCTGAATTTCTTTGTACAGAATAACCAGTAAATGTAAAATAAGAACAATCTATTGTTTATTCTACTGAGAAAAGTTTGCATGAGCTAGTTTATTGATAAACTAGGTAAAGGGTATGTAAAATTTTAAAAAACACTTGTCAGTGCCAAAGATTTTCGAGAAACTATTCGTTCCTTTACTTAAAAACTTTAAAGGAGACTGATAACTATTGTTGATCAGTTGTTTGGTATTCTAATTTCCAAATGCCCTTACATTTTAAAGCTATCTAATGACTAAGAAGATCAAAAGATAAGTGTATGCCAGTGGCTTATTTTATCTTAATATTTGGCTCGGATGGAACCTCAGGGCTTCCTTTGCACATGCTAAGCACATGCTCCACCACTGCACTCCAGTCCCAACTCTTTGTTGTGGGTTTTCAAAGTGAGTATAATTTCAGAATGGGAATGTATTCTGGCTTGCTGCAAGTAAAGGTACTTGATTGGAAATCTTGGAAAAGGCTTTAAATATTCAACTGTGGGTTGAAAAGATGAGCATGATTTCAATGATGCCTTCATGAAATGCTGTGGAACTTACCAGTGAGATTCTAGAAAGTAGAGTTCTTCTGTGCAGGATGAATGTACAGTTGGTGCATTGAACTAGGATCTGAACAAGTACTTCTGCAAAGATGTGGATAGTGGTAAGAGGGAATAGGAGGCCAGAAGAAGCAAGAACACCTAAGTCTGAATCATATCCTTTGGGAACTGACACCCAGGAATGCATGAAGTTTATTACAGGAAGTAAGACCAAAGAAAGAGGAAGCAGAATTGATGAGGGAAAACCCTCCAATTATAAGTGCAGTTACAGGGAGAGCTTCGGAATCATGCTCATCTGATGAAGTCTTAGCCTGTAGATGGGTTCTACAGCAAAGCTGAGCATTGGAAGACATTTTAAAGCTTTCTGCCCACCAGTCCTCAGTCCTTCCGCTGTGGGTGGTCATTGGCCAAAAGCTGCTGGGGGAAAGGGGGATGTGCCTTTAAGGTCAAAAGCCAAGTGGAATCCTAGGATCCTGGTGGCATCTGAATGATGTGTTCTTTTTCAGAGATTTTAGTGATGTCCCTTTAGGGCTATCTGGCAACAGTACCTCAGATGTTTGGACAAGGATGTTCTATTTAAAGGGTAAACGAGGATGAGATGGCTTAGTGGATAAAAGTGCTACATACCAAGTCTTACTAACTTTTGAATTCAATCCCCAGAATCCACATGGAGGAAGGAGAGAACTAGTTTATTCACTTTGTCTTCTGACCTCCTCTTCACCACACACAAGTAAACAAATAAATGTAATAAAGAGGAAATGAATGGTATTTCTCCTTCTCTCAGATCTCTTCTGAGGCTTGAGAAGGCTGATTGCATAAGCCTGTTCTTCAGGTGATGTTCTTACCTGCTTCGGAGGAGTGTTTAGGCAGAACCCAAGTTCTTAGAGGCTGCTTTTGTAGCTCTGTGGCATCTATACTGGCAGCAAGGTTCTCCTATGTCTGTGGTTTTCTGAGTTAGTTCATTGTAACTTTTTGTGGTATTGCAGGATGGTAAAGAAAACTGATAAGGTTAAAGACAGAAGTTCCACATTCAAGGGCAGTTATAATTAAAAGATCATGGTGAAGGCTACATCCCTTACTTGCTACAGGGTCTAGTTAACAGCCCTTCAGTTTCTAGGCAGGTTGCCACAGGGCTACAGCCTGTGTACTGTTTAAAGGCATCAGGCTAAGTGAATGGACAAGCCCAGCCAGCTTGGAGTTCTATTGACCCAGAGGGAGGAGTGCAATTTTATAATTCTGCCTAGAAAGTGAGCTGAGACCTTACGATCCTCCTGCTTTCACTTCCCAAGTGCTTGCATTACAGGTACATGCTACTTCTGGGTTTTTTTGCAGTGCTGAGGATCAAGCCCAGGGCTACTAACTAAGCTAACCCCAGCCTCATCTACCTTATCATCAATCTGTCTGCTTGCTTGCTTTCTCTCTCTCTCTCTCTCTCTCTCTCTCTCTCTCTCTCTCTCTCTCTCTTCTCTCTTCTGTCTTTCTTTCTTTCTTTCTCTTTCCTTTTTCTTTTTTCTATCTGCCTCCTCCTCTCCCTCCATCCCTTTCTCTTTCCCTCCTTCTCTCCGTCCCTCTTTCCTTCCTTCTAGGTCTCCTTATTTATTTATTTATTTATTTATTTATTTATTATTTATTTAGACAGGTCTCCCCTTCATAGCCCAGCCATCCTTGAACTCACTATGTAGACAGTGTGGCCTTGAACACAACAGATATTTGTTGCTCTGCCTCCCTAATGCTGGGATTAAGCATGTGTACTACTGTGCCTGGCTCCATTTTATTTTTTGATATAAGTCAAAGGCATTATGGTTATCTGTACAAGACTACAAAATATTTTTTATCTTTACTGTTTTTGATTAACCTTCATGGTTCGGCACAAATTCTTGCTGTGGAAGAAGAGGAACTGAATGCATTTTCACTGTTTTTTGTTTGTTTTGTTTTGTTTTGTTGTTTTGTTTTTTCGAGACAGGGTTTCTCTGTGTAGTCCTGGCTGTCCTGGAACTCACTCTGTAGACCAGGCTGGCCTTGAACTCAGAAATCCACCTGCCTCTGCCTCCCAAGTGCTGGGATCAAAGGCCTGCGCCACCACTGCCTGGCGCATTTTCACTGTTATATCTCTCATGGCTCATCTTCAAGTCATATATGTATTGCAATTCCATTACATAACAATTCTAGACCAGCCAAGGCCGCATAGTGAGACCCTGCCTGAAAGAAAAAAAAATCTAAATACATTGTTAGTATCAAAATATACATGGTGCTATATTTACCATATAGCTGCAAAATTTTGGCATATTTTTTATACTAAAGTTGTTAATAAACTTTAAAATATATTTAAAAGCCTAAAGGGTAAATTGCGTGGCTCAATGGAAGAGCATATGCTTGGCATGTATAAGACCCTGGATGACCTTGAACTCATAGAGATTTACCTGTTTCTGTCTCCCTTTCTGCACCAGGGAGGCTTGTGCCACCATTCCCTACTTCTCCTGGTCATCTCCCACATTCAATGTCCAGATGTTTTCCCAGTAATTCCAAAGACCTTTGACTGGACAGATTGCCTATTCTTTTCATATTTTCTATATCTTTAAGTCAGTATCTGTCTTGATAATAAAGCAAATACAATTTTTTTATTTAACCATAGTTCTCTCTTGGCTTTATCTGATTTATAAGGTCATTCTATTGAAATAATAGAAACAGTCAGTTAATGACACAGGGCACAAAATTCCTCAAATGAGAGGGGAGATCTTTCACATTGGTAAAATCATATAATCCCAATCTAGTACACTGATTGGCAAAACACTGGAAGAATTTAACTATGTGTCATACACAAGCCATTTTCGCAGAATGTTCATAGAATGGTTAAAATATTGACCTGTTCTAAATACAGAAAGAAAATATCATTAGAGTTTTTAAGGGAATTTTTACTGATCTACCCTATGATCATAATATAATAAAACTATAAATAATAAGAGTTGAATTTTTAAAAACATTTAGGAATTTGACTCAATAGGAGTTGATAACTATTCTTACAAATCATTTAAGGAAATAATTGTAATAGTGATGACGTTACAAACAATAGGCAGATCAATTCTTCAGAAAGGTTTTATTATCAAGTAAAAAGTCAGTGCTAGATGAGAACATGTGGAAACAGCTGGCAGAGCTTGGTGCTGCAGAACCTGTGTCCCAGCTAATTGTAAGCCAGGCTGGACAACAGAAAAAAGACGTTCTTTTTTGCTTTTCTCTGTCCTTAGCATGTAGCACGTGGATGATGCTTAGTGTTTATTGAATACATGTGAAAGAACAGAAGAGAGAACAACTGAGTGGGACAATGCAGAAGTGAGGCTTTGCTAGAATAACGAAGTAGATAAAGCTACAGCCAGCATTAGATTCATCCAGAAAAAAAATATCCCCAAATTGACTGTATAAGAACACATGGGGGTGGGGGTCAGTCAGTAACATGCTTACTGACTGAGCAAGCATGAGGACCTGACTTTAGATCACCAGCACCCAAACACAAAGGCTGGGTACAGCAGCTTGCACCTGTAGTCTCACCAGGGAAGCATATCTCTACAGGAAGATTTCTGGGGCTTGCTGGCCAGTCAGTCTAGCCAAATCCACAAGTTCCAAGAGACTCTGTCTCGAAAAGCAGTGTCCCAAAGTGGAGATCTTTTTTTCAAAACACAAGGTCATTTTGACCTTTGGTCTAAACACACACATGTACAACAGACACATAATCCATGTTATAAGGGATGTTGGAGGGTTTGGTTAAGGTAAAATAAAAGCCAAAACAACAGATTTCGACAAAATTAAAAAGCAACAAAGTCAATTTATAAAGACAAGACCCAGGCCTGGGAGTACAGCTCAGTGATTAAAGTCACAGCATATATGAGGTGCGAGGTTTGATCCTTAAGATAGAAGGGGGAGGTGAAAGAGATGGAAGAAGAGAAAAGAAGTTAAATATTAGGACAGACAAGGAATCTTGGAGGATATGAGAAACTAACTTTAAAATAGCCTGAGCCCAGATGGTTTTATAGGTAAGGAGGAAGATGTAATTTTTTATGCTATTTAGATAGTGTGGTACATTTCCTAAAGATGGTTGTCTTTCAGAGGGGGCAAGTAATGATTTGATATATATGTAAATTATTTCTTATTTGCAATGAACAGAAAAATTATATGACCATCAAATCTATGTCTGTTGTTTAGGGCCAGATCAGGCAAAAATAAATAAATAAATAAATAAAATGAAAGAGTTATTAATCTGTCTTTCCTTTGTGGACTCTATTCCCTGGAGCCATAAACTAAAATAAATTCTTTCTTCTTTAAATTGCTTTTGGTCATGGTATTTTATCACAGCAACAGAAAAGTAACTAATATATATTCTGACTCAAAGAAGAGTTTAGATTTTGCCTTTTAGATATGTAGTCTGGATATTTATATTTTGGGTTGTAAGCCTAACCCTATCTGGATAGTTAGAATCCTTTGAATTGTTTTACTCTTTCTTTTGAGATTTATTATTTTATGAATAGGAATATTTTGCCTTCATGTATAAATATGTATACCACATGTGTATCTGGTGCCCTTGGGAGTCAGAAGAGGGCATTGGATCTCCTGGAACTGGAGTTACTGTCGTTTGTGAGCCACCATTTGGGTTCTGGGAATTAAACCAGGGTCCTCTGCAAGAGCAGTGAGTGCTCTTAACCACTGAGCCAACTCTTCAGCCCCAAATTATTTTACTTTAGGAATTTGTCTATGGCTCTAGTTAGATCAGCGTGGTTTGCACAGCACTACTCATTTCCTGTGAACACATGTGCGGGACTCTGCAGATCCTCTTGAAGTGCCTCTATGACAATGCCTCTCCCAGGATATCCTCTAGCTAGCTCAGCTTCTTGTTGGCCTATTACCTCCCTATGGCCACCTTCCTACCTTCACATTCAACACCTGCTTCCCATGGATGTTGAGTTCCCAGTTGTTTCTCTGTACAGTCCTTTGGGTAGAACTCTAATGAGCTCATGGCAACTCCCCCTCATATTCCTTGGAGAAATCTGAATTTTCAGGAAATGGTAGGTTTAAGATAGTTTAATGTAGCTGGAGAGTGGTGGTGCACACCTTTAATCCTAGCATTTGGAAGGCAGATGCAGGCGGATTTCTGAGTTCGAGGCCAGCCTGGTCTACAGAGTGAGTTCCAGTACAGCCAGGGCTACACAGAGAAACTGTCTCGAAAAACAAACAAACAAACAAACAAAAAAGATAGTTTAATGTGAGTGGGAAAATGTTTAAAATTAGGTTTTTAAACTGTTTTAAGACTTTGAATTTCAGAAAAGTTTGTGCATGGTTGGTTTTCCTTATTTTGGGCACAAATAATCTGCCTATTGCCTCTCTCCTCCTTGTCAGAGAATGCTTGTTTCCCTGGGTTTGGGTAATTCATAGGTGCTCTTTTGTCAGTAGCTTCTTCTGCTCATTTTCTTATTTGATCCTCTTACTTTAGAACAATGAGAGAGGGTGTGTGTTTTGAGACAGGGTCTCATTCTTGTATCCCTGGTAGCCTGTTTTTACTGTATAGACCAAGATGGCCTTGAACTTTTGGCAGACCTACTGCCTCAGCCTCCAGAGTGCTGGGATTATGGGCATTTTCTATAATGCCCAGAACAATTGGTCCTTTTTCCTTGATCCTGTCCTCATTTCCATCTAGTTGTCCCAAACATAGCCTCATTGTGGATAAGTGTTAACAATTAGGGCTTATGATAAACCTGAAAAAATAAAGTCACAAATTTGACCTGAAACTATAATCAGTAAAGAACTAGTGCCAATGACCTCTAAAGCCCTTGAATATCTTCTTATGTTGGCACATAAAATATCATCTCTTTTCTCTAATGGGTCCTGTGTTTCTCCCTAACATTAATAGCCAAATTGAAAAAAAAAATCTTGGAGGTTAAATTTATCAGCAGTTTAACCTTCTGATCTCAAAATAGATAAAACAAAGAGACTATTCACAGTGGTCATAAAAGTATTCGGAAATTATCTGTTGATGATTGTATTCTGGTCTCTTCTTTTCCTTCCATCTGAAAACATAGTGTACCAAAGTTTTATGGAATTATATGCTTACAAAATGGACCTCAGACTAATAAAGAAATGTCTCTTTGTAGGTAAACAAAAGTATTTGTAGGAAAGGTACATGTCACTGTGTGTTTATAGATATGTTGATTTTGTGATTGTGTGTGTGTGTGTGTGTGTGTGTGGCATATTTATGTGCTTGCCACTCACCACTTCCTTGGCTTGTTAATTTTCTGGGACATTCCAGTTCTTAAGCCTTATGCTTTGGTTGGAATTACTTTGTTTGTGTATGTGTGCCTGCATGTATAGCTGCAGAGGTGACTTGCAGAAGTCAGAAGAGGGACTTTGGAATTAGAGTTGCAGAAGTTGTAAGCTTTCTGATATGGGTACTTGGAATATTTATTAAGTTAAAATGTCTATATCATTGTGGTATCCAGAACTTTGTGCTAGCCATTTTATTTGTAAAACAGTCCTTGAAGTATTGCAAGATGTCTTTCTCATTAACTATTTTTTTCATCGCCTTTCAGTCATCTTTTTTTGTTTGTTTTTTTGTTTGTTTGTTTTTGAGGCAGGGTTTCTCTGTGTAGCCCTGGTTGTCCTGGAACTCTATTTCTAGATCAGGTTGGCCTCGAACTCACAGAGATCCATCTGACTCTGCCCCACGAGTGCTAGAATTAAAGCTGTGCACCACTATGCCCAACTAGGGTCATCATTATTAATGATAATTCTGCCATTGATCTTGACTTTGATGCTCAATGGCCCCCTGGAGTCAGCTCATATTGCTTGTCAGCACCTCTCATGTTCTGCTTCTGATCTTTTCCTGGTGCCTGGAAACTGACCAAGCCTGCCATACTATATATATACCAGTTGTTGCTTCCCCTGTTTATAAAAAAAATAGAGGGCTGGGATATACTTCAGTAGAAGAGTGCTTATCTAGCATGTTGCTAAAATTCCTTTCCAGAGGGAAACATAAGCAAAGTCTATTCCTTCTCCTAAAGCTAAGGTCTCAGTGACAAACTGAAGCATAATTCTGCCAAAGTTCACTCTTTTCCCTGTCAGCCCCGTAGATGGAACCCTCCCTCTCCTAAGCCAATCCTCAAAGGCATATGCAATTAAGGCTGAGTTGTGTACAATAGGTAGCAGGGAACTGCTGGATGTGCAGGTAAGGGCCTCATGACCCTTTCTGACTCTCAATGAGGAGAAGTAAACACATCAAGCCCAGCTGAGATTTACAAGGGGTGCAGTTGAACTTCCCACGATGGTAGTTACTAGGCTTAGAGACACTTAAAAAAAGCCCTGTGAGGCCTTGCTTCTGAGCCCTACTACCACAATAAAAACATATAGACAAAAAGGTATAATGTTTGGGGCACAGACTTTTTAGTTTTCCTAAAAATCTTTTCCTTTTTCTGGCTTGGACTAGCTTATGTAACTGTGTTGTCTTCCTTAGACAGTTATTGTACATGTGCCTGATCAGGTGCCATTCTTGTCTTAGCACCCAGGGAAGATACTTGCACTGCCCATCTGTCAGGCCATATTGTACTTCTCATCTCCAGGATCTTGAATGTTTCCTCAACAACTTTTTATAACTGGCCCCTCCACATGTTGACCATTATTCCCATTTTTCTCCAAGAGACAAACTAAAAACATTTATTCTTAAGAGGCAACTAAGCAGCCAGGTATAGTGGGAGACACCTTCAATCCCAGCACCCAGGAGGTGGAGGCAGGTGAATCTATGTGAATTTGAGGCAAGCCCAGTCTACATAGTGAGTTCTAAAACAGCCACAGCTACATAGTGTGACTGTGTCTCAGGGGAAAGGAAAAAAAAAAAAGCAACCAGGTGCTGGTACATGATTGGAGTGGCAGTCAGCAGGTAAGGAGGAGAGAGAGCCCAGAGAGTGCTTAGGCTAGGGTCCACAGGAAGACTTAACAGCATGGTGGCTTTCATGATCCCTGGAGGAATTTTAGTTTGCTCACCATCCCTCAAGGCTGTAGAGTCAGAGTTTCCTGTTTGAAAAGTAGAATGTGGGTTAGCCTGAAGAGATGAATACTGGAAGAGACTTCTGGTGAGGTGGGAGAAGAAATGGATTCAACTGAATAAACAAATTCTGTTTTTTCTAGGCAGTAGGTTGGATGAATAGACAAAACCCTGTGACTCAGACACTCTTAGCTCATTTCTTCTTCCTTCAACTTAATGAGTTTTCATGTTGATAAAACAAAGATCTGAGCTACACGTACACTTTACAGATCCTAAAGACCTTTCTGATTTTTAGAGGTGTATGATTGTGTTGTACGCTTTGGGGAATCCAGATTATAAAGCATTTTGAGCTTCTACATAGTACTGTTGCATCCCCATCACAGCCGTCTGACAATTGCAGGCCAGAAGGGGAAACTTCCAAATAAGGCGCCATGAGTCTGGGAAACAAAAGGGAAACAATAACTAAAAAGCAAGTCTAGCCTTTGCCCTGGAATGAAAAGAATGCAGTCTGTTGGTTGACCTAAAGGTTTCTGGTTTATTTCATATTTAGGTGCAGTGGTCAGCTGTGACCATGCTTTCCAAAGAAGTTTCTTTTAAGACTTTAAAATATTTGCACAATGTTACGATAATTGTATTATCTTTGCAGAGCTCTGTTCAGTTTTACTTATAAAGCTAATTGTGTATATGTGAAATACTGGGAAACTAAATTCAGAGAAATTAATCTAGGTTCACAAATGACCATGGGGGACATTCAGTTTATGCTTATGTCTAATAGAAGCCCAAACATTGCGAGGTCATTGATGGCATTCTGGACATCTAAACATAAAGAATGATAAAGTAATGGTAGCCATTTGATTCACTGATAATACATACACTGCCATTTTAAATTGATTCTCAGGATTATACTCAAGAATGGGGAAATCTTTTACAGATAAATGAACAGGGCAGAGTGCATAGCAAGTGTTTTCCTTGCTGAGTCACCCTGAAGGCTCACAGTTGAATTTTTGACTTCTGATTTAAAGCCTAACATAAGGGGTAGGGGTTCAGTAGTTGAAACATATGTAGATGTACAGTCCTAGATTTGATCCCTAGCATCATAGTAAGTAAAGTAAATAAGGTTAATTAATTAAATATTAATTAAAGATGGGCTTTCTTTTCTTTCTTTCTTTCTTTTTTGTTTTTTTTTTGTTTTTTTCAAGATTTCTCTGTGTAGCCCTGGCTGTCCTGGAACTCACTCTGTAGACCAGGCTGGCCTCAAACTCAGAAATCTACCTGCCTCTGCCTCCCAAGTGCTGGGATTAAAGGCGTGTGCCACCACTGCCTGGCTGGGCTTTATTTTCTTAATGATTCATTTATTTTATTTTATATGTAAGAGTATGTTGCTTGTATATGTGTTATGTACCACAGAAGTCAGACGAGGGCATCGGAATCCCTGGAATTGGGGTAGTGGATAGTTGTGAGCCACACCATAGGTGAGGATGGGAACTGAACCCAGGTCCTTTGCAAGAGCAAAAAGTACTTCTAACCTCTTGACTGTTCTTACCAACCCTCAAAGATGGGATTTAAAGAAAAAAAAAATTGGTGAATATTAATGAATATAATGAGGTTCTAATTGATGGTTCTAGTTGCTGCCTGGGATAGGTCTTGAGATTCAGATTGTGACTGTGGGAACAGCATATGTGTGTTGGTGAAGGAAGCAGGTAATGCTGAGATGGGGTACTTAGCCACCTTGTCCCAAAAGAACTCAAGCCAGGACAGCCCTTCACAGTGTCCCACATGGAGTCCAGATTCTTCTTCCATCATCCAATTATATAATTTAGGAAAGTTTAGGGAGAATTTGTCTTTTCTACCAATCGTTCTCACTATTTCCTTTATGAGTTCTGATAACCTCTTTTTTGTTTGTTTGTTTTTGTTTTTCGAGACAGGGTTTTTCTGTGTGGCCCTAGCTGTCCTGGAACTCACTCTGTAGACCAGGCTGGCCTCGAACTCAGAAATCCTCCTGTTTCTGTCTCCCAAGTGCTGGGATCAAAGGCGTGCGCCACCACTGCCCGGCAGTTCTGATAACCTCAAAACAAATTATTTTGTTTTTCCAGTATTTCCTTTTTTGCTTGCTCTCAGGAAGTTGGTTCCATGGCTGATCACAGGTCTTAGCCACATGTGGCCTGGCTGACTTGGGAGGTCAGGTCTGGGTCTCATTCTCTTCCACTGCTTGCTGTAGACCTCACTGGGGCTTGTTTCCTTGGGCCTCATCTAGCCACCAATCAGGATTTAGGGGTGGGGTATTTCCTTAGGAACGTGTCTTTGTTGTACACTTATCCTGCTCCTATTGGTTGGGGTATTCAACTGTGGCAGGGAACTTGCCTTGTCTAATATTTGTCCTGATTTGTCTACCAGGATGGGACATGCCTAACATTCATGTTTTAACTTTCCAATCAGGACATCAGTTACCCACTTACATGTCTTTTCCTGTCAAGTAGGATGTCAATTTTTAGGAAGGTCTTGGGAACTTAAACTTTACTAGACCACTACTCAAACTGGAAGTCTTATTCCAAATAGTTTCTTATATTGGTGTAGGCATTTCTCTTATGTTGGGGTCCATCCCATGGGCAGCTTATAAAAGGCAAATACCATAAAAGCTTATACATAGATGCAGGAAGTGCTGTTGGATGGTGGTTTGGGTCCAAGCTTATTGTGGGTAACTATACAAAACAGTGGTGTCAGATAAGGGACTAAGTTTTAACACATGAGACTTTAGGGGACCAGTGTATTCAACCATAGCAAGTGTGAAACAGCATTTCTGAAAGACTGTGTTCCAGATAGCTGAGTATTTTGGAGCCATAATGGTTTTGCATCTTGAGATTAAGTGCTGTTAGCTGCTTTTTGTTGCCTCCTCCCCCACAGCAGCAGTCCTGATCTAGAGATTCAGTGAAGAGAGTTTTACAGCTTTGGGGACTTCCTTCTGCCCTGCCAGGCTCAGGCCCTGCTGCAGGCACTGTACTACAGGCCAAGAATTTGGGGCAGAGGTGTGAGTTGTCTGTAGAGAGGGAGAGACCTCAAATGCATGATAAGCCTAAGGCTGTGATCTTTCCCTCTGTATCACATCATGGATTTGAATTCAAGCATGATTTCCACAATTCAGGAGACAGTGGCACTGATCATGAAGAACATTAATTCATTTGATAAAATCAGTCTTTTAAAAACTATATTCAAGGGGCTGGAGAGATGGCTCAGTGCACTGGCTGCTCTTGTTGGAGATTGGGCTCGTAGCACCTTCAAGGTGTCTTTAACTTTGGCTCCAGGTGATTGAGCACATGGTACATGCAGGCAAAAAAACTCATACACATAAAATAGATCTTAAAAAAGATTACATTCAGCCTTTTTAACTTATATCAATGGGCAAATTCCTATGAATCCTCCAATACATAAGCACTTATTTCTTACTAGTTAAGAGAATATTTGTGGATTGTTGTTATTATTCTTGGATTATTATCCTGATTTCCTTATTTACTGAAGGGTCTTGGACTAGTTACATAATGTCTTGCTTTATTTTTCTCCTCCTTATATGAATTTCTAGGACAATGTAAGCTAGTATATTCTCAACAGATATTTGAAGAAATTAACAGTATATGTTGAAGTTGCAAATACGTTCACACATTCTCCTTTTTCTCTTGTCTCTGCTTTCCCTTGGTTTCCATCATTTCAGTTTTCTTTGATATGTGACACTCTGTTTCTCACCAGATATTAACCATACTTTTGCTTCCATGTTTCTTCCTTTGCTGTTGTAAGGTACTATTGATATGCTAAAGGAATGTATTTGTTTCTTATTGACACTGACAAACTACCATCGTTAATGGCTCTAAACACACGTTTATTACTCCTTTGTACATTGTAGCTGATCTTTGTGGGTTCTTTCTTCCGCCTGTCTCTACCCTTTCAACTCCTTAACACTAGGTAGGAGAGAAAGGGATCCCTGAATCTAATTTCTTCCTTGTTTTTTCTTCTTCAACCACAACTACTATCAAAAACAAACCTCCCAAATGAACAACCATGCCCATTGGGCCCTAACCTTTAAATACTCTCAAATAACTTCCCAGAATTTCAAATGTTACATAATCACAGGAACTACCTGCAGCTGACAAAACCATGCCTCTGTTAGAGCATGAAGCAAATCATAGTCAGCTGCCGGGGACAATCTGGAGCAGCCCCATATCCTACACCTGAGATTCAAATGAAAATCTAGTCTTATTAATATTTCTGTGTTTTTTAAAGAAACCCAAATTCTCACTACAGTACATCACTCCAGCTTCTGGTCTTGTCACATCTCTTTGCTGTCTTTGTCACTTTTATAAAAGACCCATGTAGTAGCACTGAACCCACCAGACAATACAGTATAGTCTCCATCTTAACCACATCCTAAACGTATTTGCAAAGCCTCATGGTCATGAGTGTTTCTCATTTTGGAGAGTGAGTTATAGACATCCTTAGAGAACCACTTCTTTGTGTACCACAGGGAGGAGCATTGTAAGGCTGATTAAAGCCCAGAGTAGGTGATCCCTCCATAGAGATATCCTAAACAAAGAGGAGTGACCCAGAATCAAGCACTCATTTCTTCCTGTGGTGTTGGGAAAAATTACAGAGGAATTGGGGACAGTGAACTGAGTGTTGAAGAATAGAAAGGTATTTGTTGGGGAGTAGGTGGAAAATTCTTACCAAGAAGTAAAGTAGTGAAAGATTCCAGGAAATTTGAGGAACAGTTAGGTCTAGGCAATCTATGCTGGACTCACTCACAAACCTCCTGAATGATAGGATTATGGGTATGTGTCACCACTTTTTGCAGGAGTAGTTAGATCTCTAATGTTGCCAGGACTTAGGGTATATTGAGTGAGAGTGGTAGGCTGTTACAGGATATTTGAACCTGTTTCTAGTTAGGGTGTGGCTCAGTCCTTTGTACACACCTTTAATCCCTCTGGTTGGAGTACGGACACACCCCTAGTGCTCATCTTTAATCCCAAACAATGCAAGTAAATTAATTTGTAGAAGGAAGCAGCCATGTTTGAAAGTGATGTCTAATCACTGTTTGAAAGTGGCAGAAAAAGTGAGAAATCAGAGAAAGATTTGACAGATTAGGATATGCCTAACTATCACCAGAAAAGAGAGGAAAGGGAAGTCACTTGAGAGACAGCAGTACGGGAGGAGTACAGGAGTACAGTAGAGTTAGTTCCTTGAGAGCAGTGCAGTAGAGTTGAGAGAGAGTGGAGCAGCACCAGGAGGGAGAAGGAGGCAATTTTACAGAGACAGGTTGAAGAGAGAACAAGCCAGAGAATGAGAATGAGATTAGAAAAGATAGCTAGAGTTAGTTTGAGGCCAAGCAGAGCAATTCAGGAGAAGCTTAGAGAAGTCAGATTGAATCAGTTATTGTGGAGAGGAGTTTTGAGCCACAGTATGTGAGTTGACCACCTAACTAGAGATCAGAAAGAGCTAGAAAGAGTGACATTTTCAGCAGTAAGTCTGAGGCTGAAAACATTCTAGGCCTAGATTAGATTATATGGAGGGTAGAAGTTTCCAGGTCTAGGCCTAGGTTAGCAGATGGAGGCTGTAAGCCTCCAAGACAACATTTACTGCAGGAGAATAAAAGTTACTTTTTCAGAAAGCAAGGAAATTTATGAGTTAAAACAGGAAGGTATCATGATAACCGATTTAAATCACTGCTGTGAAGAGGGGCAGAACAGTGAAATTACTTGAGTGAGTTTTTAATGTTTTTGTCTGATGACATAAGCAGTACATGCTCATTATCTAGAAAATGAAGAAACTAAAATAAAATTCTTGTAATCCTGCCACCCAGGGATAATGACTTGATGTTTTATGCATTTCTATTTTATATATACAGACATACAAACATAAACACTTTTACATAATTAAACTGTGCTTGGGACAGAAGACATGACTGAGTGGTTAAGAACACTTATTGTTCTTACATAAGACTGAGGTTAAATTCCCAACATCCATGTTGGCAGTTCACAACTACCCATAACACCAATTCCAGAGAGGTAGCACCCTCTTCTTGAGTTTGGGTAAAACACCCAAAACATAAAAATAAGTGAATTGTGATATATATGTATATATATATACATATATATATACACACACACACACACAGTATATTCTAATTCAAATTTTTAACTGGACCAATGTATCATAACATTTCCTTTTGTAAATACTCCCAAATATTCTTAGCACCTCCACATCATTCTAGTGTACATAACATTATCATAATATAGTCTTTCTAGTGTTAGATCTAATGTGTCTCTATTTTAAAAAATACTAATGCAGAAAATGCACCAATATGTTTAATATTTCTTTGGGGTAGGAGTGCGTCTCCTTTTATTATTTTCAGAGACCTAAGACTAGACAAGTATTTCCCTGCATCTAGGAGAAGAAGGGCTCAAGAGACAATTCATTCATTTCAAGAGTGGAAACTTCTGACTCTTCCTCTGTGTGAGGATTTATTTGGATACCACAGACCAGAGAAATAGTATGTTTCACTTTAAGGGGGAAGGCAGGAGGGTTTGGAGGAGTAGGATAGCATTGGAATTCTCATGTTTGCCAAAATACAAGAAAGAAGGAGTCTGTAGGGACTTCGAGTATAATGCACATCTTCTATAGCTTGTCATATAAGCTTGAATTCTTCTAGGCCGCAGAGGCTGATCGTGGTTCATATAGGGAGAGAAGGGATTTTGAGTGGTATGATAATTTTTAGGAGTTGTCAGGAGGGTTAGAGAGCTACTGTGTAAGGTCACACAGCCAGGAACAATGCTGCAGTGCTGCACATTCATTCAGAATTGACCCAAGCAGGACTCATTGCTGCAGGCTCCCAGATGGTGGAGTGTCACCACCTGCAACTGGCACCAACATCCCCAGGGGCTGGGTCCTTTATCTACCAGGATTTTGAAAAGGATTCTTGAGAAGAATGGGCTTAGCAGGAAATGGCCTGGCTAAACTTAGCTTGTTTCAGTATAGGTTGAGGTGAGAATACACCAGCCTTGGGGTGTAAAATTTCTCTTAAATTCTCATTACTGTTGTTGATTCATTTTCTTTTTTTTTGGTTTTTCGAGACAGAGTTTCTCCGTGTAGTCCTGCTGTCCTGGAACTCACTCTGTAGACCAGGCTGGCCTCAAACTCAGAAATTCACCTGCCTCTGCCTCCAGTGCTGGATTAAAGGCATGCGCCACCACCGCCGGCGATTCATTTTCTTGATATGATTGGGGACGTAATTTTTCTAAAGGTTGGCTATGACTGTGAGGATTGGCACATTCTTAATATAGCATAGGTTAAACCTCTTCTACCTGAAAATCAAAAATCCAGGACTGAGCCCTTCTTAGGGCATTTCAGGTTTTAGGTTTTCAGATGAGGGATGCTCAGCCCGTGAAGTCTTTGCAAATATTTCAAATCCAAAAAGTCATAAAGTGGAAGCACTTCTGGTGTTTGAGATAAGGGGCACTCAGCTTGCTTTTCTCATATGCCAGGGCATGACGATAATAATGAGCAAGTCAGAAAGAAACGTACCAAACAGCAAGATGAAGGGAGGAAAAAGTTGAACTGAGTTAATAAGCAGAAGTAAAATAAAGTAAAAAAAGCCAAAATAATTAGTACTGTTATAAATATTCTTAAGCTAAATCTTCATAGAAAATAAAAATCAGCACTACCAGAAGCTGAATGCAAAAACAGAAGCTTTAAACAGGACAAAAACCCTAAATATACCAGACTGATTTAAAAAAACAAAACAAAACCATTTTTTGTTAATCTTATGTACCAGAAACTAGAACAAAAAGAAAAAAGAGAATTTGTTTAGAACATACTATCCTAGGAGGTATTTGCTGTACAGTTTTCTGATTTGACAGTCACATACACTGTGAATTTGGATGCACACGGGAGCTGGTGGGTTACATGAATATGTTGAAGAGAGCAGGGATGAGGGAAAAAGCATGCCTTGTCTGAAGATAGTCAGATTTCTACATTTTGAAGCAAACATTTTTTCAAGACTGTGTGTAGCAAGTGTATTTAAAACAAAAAATATGGACAGTATAAATAATCTAGTCAATATGTTTATGGAGCAAGGAGTATACTTAAAGAATAAATAGAAACAAGAGGATAGAGAAGTAAAACAAAATGTTTTGGGTTAAAATTTCAGAAATTGAAAATTATCCTCAATTAAATAAAATATTGGTAGCCGGGCTGTGTGTGGGGACACTTTTAATCATAGCACTTGGGAGGCAGACGCAGGTGGATTTCTGAGTTTGAGGCCAGCCTGGTCTATAGAGTGAGTTCCAGGACAGCCAGGGCTATACAGAGAAACCCTGTCTCGAAAAAACCAAAATTTAAAAAAAAAAAAAAAAAAAAGAAAAAAAATAAAATATTGGCTGGATAGTGGTGGTGCATACATGCTTTGATCTCAGTAATTTTCTTTTAAAATATAAATTCGCAAAATTATTTCTAAGAAAATATAAAGCCTACAATATAGTCACATATATTGATTTATTTTGTGTGTGTGCCCATATATGCATGCATCAATGGGAGGTGAGGCCCTTATGAAGGCTCGATGCCCCAGTGTAGGGAAATGCCAGGGTGGGTGGGTGGGAGAGCACCCTCACAAAAGCAGGTGGGGGGATGGGATAGAGGGTTTCCAGGGGAGAAACCAGGAAAGCAGATAACAATTAAAATGTAAATAAAGAAAATATTCAATAGAAAATGAATAAGTAGGATTTAGGGAACATGGAATGGTGGGGATAGCAGTATTCTGAATTTTAGAGTTTTTGTAGAGACTAATTGACAAACTTGATTCAGAAAGAGAAAGAAATTTAAAACAAAATTAGTTATTCCCTGGGATCTCACAGTTGCAATGTTAGCATGTGAATTGAGGCTTTGAACTCATATTGCAATGTAGTCAGAGCACAAATATATACCTACAGGAAGATTTTTTTTTTTATCAAAACTGACCTAATTATAGATTTGTACTTGTGATTTAATATAAGATTTTGAATGATAACATCACGCTGTCCCTAGATTGAAACAGAGTTGATGGTTCTCTGTAGTTTGAAATAAGTAGCTTAAAAAATCCTAGCCCTGTTGAAAAACAAGGATATAGAAAATGCAAATGGATATGGGTAAAGTGATCAGCAGTCCAAAAATGTTATATAATGTAACTTATATAACATAGAGGTAAATATATAAAATATGTAATATATGATATATATTATACCATTATATAAATATAGGTTAAAGTAGGATTTGGCTATTTGTATCAATAAAACTTAAGTAGATCCAAAAGCTTTTATTTTGATTTTGTTTGGGTTCTTACTGAGGAATGAGCATCACCCTGTATTCAGGGACACAGGATTAAATTTGATGACAAGTGACAACTGATCCCCCACAAATGAATGGCTTAAACAAGATGCATGCTTCTCTTGAGGACTTGTGTCTGTGATCCAGGGCAGGTCTGCTACCCAACAATGGTGAGTCATGAGTCCTGGCTACTTCTAGCTCCACCATTGTGTGAGAGTTTGAGGTCCAAAATGGGATATTTTAGATAAGTAGGATGAAGTAGCAAATTTTTCTTTTCAGTTGTTGCTTAATAGTATCTGCTGGAGTCTAAATGAAGTCCTGTGTTTTTTTCCGATTGGCTTAGTGTATAGTAGATCCCACCCTCACCCCCTTATACCTGATTTTACTTTCCATGCTTTTAGTCAACTACTATGGTCAACCTTGGTCCAAAAATACTCTTGAAAAATCACAGAAAAAAACCCGTAAGTCTTAGTTGCTCACCATGGTATTTCCCATTATCTTACTCTATTGAGCCTGGATGTTAATCGTTCTGTTAGCCATGCTGCATAACCCTCCTCCCGTTAGTCATTTAGTCTATATCTTGATTGTCAGGTTGATTGTAGACTTCTGAGGGTGTTGAAATAACCCTTACCTAGCAGCTCAGTGCTGTTACAGTGTTCACATCCTTTACCTCCCTTTATCATAATTGGGGATTATTATTATCTCCAGTCATCAAAAGAAGGGAAAGTATAGTATAAGAGTTTGTAAAAGTAACCACATTCACTTAATTTTTATTACAGTGTATTGTCATAGTTGATTTATTTTATTATTGTTAATCTCTTATATGCATAATTTACAAATTAAACTCTACATAGGACTGTATGTTTATGGCAGTCTGGAGGGCAGGGGCCGGGTGGAGGAAGCATAGATAGGATTCAGTATCTGTGGCTTTAATCATCCACCAAAGGTCCCCATGGCTAAAGGGAGACTAGGGGACACTGGTGTTTCATTTCCTATCTGCTATATTACTGTTAGTATACTGTAATAGAGAACTGACTTAGCTTTGTTCAGACCTCATTTGAATACTTGTTTGATGTCTTGGCTTCTACTGTACTCTCTCCCCAGGGCTCTCCATGGATCACTCAAGGTTTTTCACCTTTCAGTAGGTAACTTTGAAACACTTGACCTCAATATTAATTGTTTGAAGAATGTCTCAGGTCCAGGAGAGTGAGTTGGTGGAACTTCAGAAGACACCTTTACTCCATGGATTTGATGGGTTATGATGTGTGGGACTTAGTGCTTCTAGAACTACATCTCTGCTGTAAGGATAGGTAGTGTACTGACAGAGATGACTGAGGGAGGTAGGCAAGAGCAAGAGATAGAGCAGTCTTGAGTTCTTTGTGTTGTTGCAACCTTGAGTTATATTTTCCATTGTAAAATATGGAAAATATTTATGCTCAGACTATATCAGAAGCATTCTAAGGTTCTAGATAGTTTTGGAGTGATTTTTGGCAAATCAAAAAATCTTTAGGCTCAAAAAACCTCTAGGCTGTAAACTAACCTTGACTCCTGTGAGGCCTTTTAGGGAGAATTGGGAATGCTTTGCTTTGACTGAAGAATAGAGGATCAGCAAGAAACAAAACTACTCTATAAACCCAGAGGTTATGCGGAAGAGGCAGTCAGTTTATTCTTTGTGTAGAAGAATTCTTTATTCTTTATTTTTTCACCAAGAACCTGGAACCACTGTGTACCATGATAAAGAAGAGAGATTTCAGCTTCAGATAAAGAAGGATTGTCCCACTGTGAGCTGGTCAATTCTGCATGAGCCTGGGCCTGGGTTCTCTTTCACTCCAAGTACTCATTGGTAACTGGAACATGTGGATTCAGCAAATACTAGAAGTTACATGAATTGATATGAAAAATAGGGCTGCAGCATTTCTTTTTCTTCCAGTTCTAAACTTACATGGATTTAATACTTTGTTAGGTATCAGAAGATTTACTGTGTGACCCTTAGCCAAATGGTGAAACCTCTTAGATCTTCAGTTTTATTATCTGTTAGATGATGCTAATAACATTTTTTAAAATGCTTGAAATAATATTACATGTCTGTAATCCCAGCTGCTGGGAAAGCCTAGGCAGGGGATCATACAAGTGTTAGGGTCAGCCTGGACAGTTTAACAAGATCTTGCTGCAAAACAGAAACAAACCAAAAGATGACTTTCTGTCAGTTGATTTTATGAACCTCAAGTAAGTGTGTGTGTGTGTGTGTGTGTGTGTGTGTGTGTGTGTGTGAAAATGCTCTGAAAACCAAAGCACCAGACAGGAGAGTGTAGTTCATGGTGATCTTGATATTTGTAGCTCTGCTGTGAGCCAACACAGAACTCTA
Organism: Mastomys natalensis; assembly: GCA_021653895.1. Classification (NCBI taxonomy): domain Eukaryota; kingdom Metazoa; phylum Chordata; class Mammalia; order Rodentia; family Muridae; genus Mastomys; species Mastomys natalensis. Next base: position 472,442 of record JAJTUV010000337.1, read on the forward strand.
TTGTGAACTATACTAGTTAGCTCTGACTTGCATGGAGCATCAAAAACTGGGGATCATGCCTCTCCCATCTCTCCTTAAAGCAAGGCTGCATGTGGAGAAGTATATCTTTTTATTCACTAAAGTACCCCCCACCTCCAAACACACAGCCCCTTATTCTTGGTGTTTGCTGCCTAGAGACCATGTGATTATCTTTACACAATACTGAGGGATTTCTGTTCAGAGGTGCCAAACTTTGGAGTCAGGCAATGAGGATTTCATTGGCCTACACAGTGCTCAGGGAAGGCTGAACTTTGCAGAGTGAATTATGGGGTTAGGCACCCCTTTGCTACTTTGTCCCCCGTGGAAACAAGGCATCTCTGCTTGCTTTGCACTTTTCAGACTTTCGAGCATTGGAAGCTGCTTTTCCAGAGCCATTTTGTATTTTGGGTTCTGGAGATGAGTAAGAGCAGCCAGTGTGTGGGCTGCCTGTGAGTGGTCAGACCATAGCATTATCTTTCCTCACACACTGCTGCTTTGTGTCCTCCTGTGTCGTGCTGTGACCCAGCACAGAGCAGTCACTGTGTCCTCTTCAGGCATGAGCCCCCTTCTGAGTGTTAGGGGTCTTTTGTTCAGAAGCTGTATTGCCCCCCTCTTTTGGAGTGTCTGTTGTTCATAGTGGCTATGGTATAGAGTGAGTATTTAGGAAAGAGGAGGACATAGATCTACACGTGTTTTAAATTCTAACCCAAATTCCTATGTAAGAATGAGTGACATTAATTTTGCTTTCTTAAAAAAGATTCAGTTATCTTTTTACACAAACATCTCTAAACACTGAAGCTACTGTTTGCTTTTAACAATGTGAGCAAGTTACTTTGCTCTTTTGGATGAATGTAGAACTCCCTCTTCCCCCTAGACAGGATTTTTCTGTGTAGCTCTCCAAGACTGTCCTCGAACTTTCTGTAGATCAGGCTGGCCTCCAACTCACAGAAATTTGCCTGCCTCTGCCTCCCAAGTGCTGGGATTAAAGGTGTGTGCTACCACCATGAGGCAAATGTAGAACTCTTCTGTTTTCCCTTCTGTTTAATTTTCAAAGTGGTCTCCACTAACTTTAATTGGAGAGTGTGTATTTATCCAAAGCACTACACCAAGACTCCTGAAAGGCAGCCCAGCCTGGAGAAACCCTTCTTATACAAAGTTAAGGTGGGGCCAAAGGTGACAGATAACAACACAAAGTTCCTTATAGCAGAGTGTCTGCCAAATTGTCTCAGCCTTTTTTTTTTAAATCTCATTTGCTCTAAGTCCAAAGGCTCAGTGCTGCTTGTAAAACTGGATTGCCTGCCTCCACACTGGATTTGGTGCTCACATTGCTTTTTTTAATTTGATTGCACAGGTGGTATATGCACAGGGTGGAATGACAGAGGACAGGAGCTGATGAGAACCCAGAGCAGAACTGCCTTACTTTTTATGTCTTATCCTTCTCAGAGGCAACTATTTGATCATGCTTACTTACTGCCATTTAAAATACATACACAGGCAGCCAGAGAGATAGCTCTGAGTAAGGGCCTTGCCACCAAGCCTGGTAACCTGAGTTTGATCCCTGAAGCACACTCTCACCCCTTTTAAGTCTTAGTTGAAGGAGAAAACTAACTCCTAAAATTTATCTTTTGACCTCCACATATGTGTTATGGAATGTGTGTCCCCTTGTGTTAAATAAATGTAATAAATGAATGGTACATACATTTTATATTCTAGATCAGTTTTAAGCACAACACCTCCTGCCCACATTTGTATACAGCCATTATCAACATCCCTCACCAAACTGGCGTGTTTGTGTTCAGTAGCTTGTGTTGGTTCATCAGTATCACTCAGAGTCCTGTAGTTTACACTGGGGTTCAACCTTGGTGGTATATGTTCTTAGACAAGTGTAGAATAACATGTATCTGCTATTTTAGTATTGTGCAGAACAGTTTCTACACTTTACCTATTTGTCCCTTCTCCTAATCCTAATTGACTTTTTTTTTTTTTAAACTACTGTAGTAGTTTTGTGTTTTCTGGAATGCCAAATATGGCAACCAAATAGAATGCAGCCTTACCAGATCAGCTCTGTTTACTCACTAATGCGTCTTTACAAGTTCTCCCATATCTTTTCTTGACTTTTGTTTCATGTTTGGATAAATGTTCCCTAAAATTCCACATTAAAGGCCCAATCCGAAGCTCAGTAGAGTGGTGATAGAAACTGAAGGGCAGGGCCTGATGGGAGGCCTTTAGGCCATAGGGTGAACCCTTGAAGGAAATTGTGGAACTCTGCTCTCCAGCTCTTCCCACTTGTTTCAGGCTGTAAGGTAAATGCTTTTACCTGAAAAGTATATGGTTACAGGCTACCATAAGCCAAAACCCAATGGGGCTAACCTCTCATAATTCAAAGCTTCAAAAGCTAAGCCATAATAATTCTCATATTTTAATAAGTTGATTATCTTAGGAATTTGTTACAGTGACAGATAGCTGACTAACCTAGCTCAGTGGCACTTTTTTTAAATCAAAGCATTATATAGTATTCTATAACATACAATTGCCCACTGAAGGCTATTTTGGTTGCTTCCTAGTTTTGGTCGCTATGAGTAAACAACTAAAAATATCCATGTGTGATAGTGAGTCTCAACCTTCCCAATGCTGTGACCCTTTAATACAGTTCCTCATGTTGTGGTGACCTCCCACCGTAAAATTATTTTGTTGCTACTTCATAACTGTAATTTTGCTGCTGTTATAAGTTATAATGTAAGTATTTGTGTTTTCTGGTGGTCTTAGGTGACCCTTCTGAAAGGGTTATTTGACCCGAAAGAGGGTGTGACTCACAGCTTGATAACTGCTAGTACATGAGTTTTTGTATGGGTATAACATTTCAGCTTATTTGCTTCAACAAGGAGTATATTATTGAGTCATGTAATGTATTTGGTTTAATACAGTGTATAAAAAACTACTGTAATGTCTTTCACTGTTATGATAACATTTAAGTTCCACCAGCAATGAGAGTTACTATTGTTTCCACACTGTGGTGGCTTCTTTTGTCAACTAACACAGTCTAAAATCACCTAAGAAGGGAGTTGCCCACCCCCAGCCCCCCTACCATGACAGAGTTTCTCTTGTAGTCAAATATAGCCTTGACTGTCCTGGAACTTACTCTATAGACCAAACTAACCTCAAATTCATGGAGATCTGCTTGCCTCTGTCTCCTGAGTTCTGCACGGTACTAAAGACCGTTAAAAGCCACCCTTTAATCCAGTACTCAGGAGGCAGACACAGGTGAATCTCTGTGAGTTCAAGGCCAGCCTGGTCTACAAAGCAAGTCCAGGACAGCCAAGGCTTATTACACAGAGAAACCCTGTCCCGAAAAACAATACAAAACAACACAATACAAACCAAAACAAAGCAAAACAACAAAAAGGAGAGAATCTAATGAAGAATTGTCTAGCTCAACTGGGCACATTTATGGGAGTTGTTTTGATTGTGTTCCAGCATTCTCAGGTTGAGTCTTGGTGTATAAGTGCAGAGAGGGGCTGAACACCAGGAGGCATCATTCATTCTTGCTGCTCTTGACTGTGGATATGACTATCTGTTTCAAGTGCCTGCCTTGGTTCCCCCACAAGGATAACATATAGTTGTGAGCTGAAATAAACCCCCTCTCCTTTAAGTGCTTTTCATCAGGGTGTTTTATCATAACAGAAAAGAAACTAAGACATATACTCTTGCCAGCATTTGGTGCTTTTACTGAGATTGTGAAAACATTGTGATATGTTTATAATGGCATCACACTATTGTTTGGATTTTTTTATTTTGCTTTTAAGGCAGGGTCTCACATGTACTCCAGGCTATCTTAAAACACTTGGCAGGCATCCCGTGTCAGTGCCCCAGTTGCTGAGATCATAGATCTGAGCACCCATGCTCAGCTTTAACTGTTGTAGTCTGCCATCCACTAATGATGCTCTGTGGAACCTTTCAGATGACTGTTTTCCACTTGTGGATCTTGTTTGGTCAGGTATCTATTCAGAACTTATGTGCATTTTTAAGCAGCCATTTTCTCGTTATTAAGCTTTGAGAATTCTTTATATACTGTGAATATCAGATCAGTTCTTTGTCAGATGTCATTTGCAAATATTATCTCTGGCTGTGGCTGGTCTTCTCTTGACATTGCTATTGTTTCACATTTATAGTTTTTTTTCTTGTTATGATAGATGAGAATTTAAGTATTTGTACCTCATTGTTTTTCATCTTTGTTGTTGTTGTTACTTTTAATAATGTATTAAATCTTTATTTCTAGTTGTATCAACTGTATGTAGTATTGTATGTAGTATTTGACTCTGTATTAGTAAGGTCAGGGTAAATGTTAATGCTGCTATCCTCTCTGCCTGCCAGATCTTTCTACTTTGTCATCTGTATCTCAGTTTCTTCATCTGTTCTTTAACTTTTCACCTTTAAGCATGATACTATTCAAATGATTTTGGAATTAGTCTCCCATGTTCTGTGTATACTAGTTTATGTAGTATGACTACATAACTGTAATTGTGTAGTGATTATATATTTCTTTTTCCATACAGGATGAAGTTATAGGTTGTTGGTCTTTCACTATTTTTGTTTTATTTTAATTTTTTTTCCATTCTCTTCATACAACTAGATGTTCTGTAAAAGATGCTCCCTCTCTGGCACTCTGATATCTAGAACTAGTCTAGACGTGTCTTCCATTTGCTTCTGGGAATCTGTAGTAGTTATTTTTCTTGTGACTGTTTTGTTGTCTCACCCTCCACCTCCCACCCGCCTCCAAATACATGAAAAAAAGCAGCTTGAGAAAAGAAGGATTTATTTTAGTTCTAACCTTGGCATCTGAACTTGGGACTGGTGATAATGTCACAGCAGATGGGAAGAGGGAAAGTCAGGAGAAAGAAGGGCCACGCCAAACCAGCGCTGGCTAGATAACTCATAGACTTTCCTCAGCGACCTACTTCTGTTGAGCCATACTTGTTAAAGGTTCCATAATTTCTCAAAGCAGAACCATCAGCTGGGGACCACGTGTTCAAATACATGGCATTATGGAAGGCATTTTACATGTAAACCATAGCACTACACCTCTGGCCTCCATAGGCATACAGCTAGCTTAAAATACAGTAATGCTTTCAATTCATTTTCAAAGTTCCCATAGTAGTACAGTTTTGACACTGTTCAAAGATCCAAAATAGCAAACTCACAACTTTGAGCCTGTGTAAAATAAAAACAAGTTACACCCAATATACAAAGTACTGGGTAAACAGTCCTATTTAAAAGGAAGGAATTAGGGAACAGGGCATAGCAAGGAAAGACAGGATAAAAAAAAGACCCTAAAACCTGTGTGGCTTTGTGTCTTGCATCTGGGATCTGTAATGGCATCCTTTGGGATCCATCTCTTCAAGTCTGTTGTGGGGGGACATGTGGCCTCTCTCCTAGCCTGGCTTTCCTTGGTGAATTTCCCACATTCATAGCATTTACAACATCCAGGAATTTACACAACTTTTATGGCTTCAGCTTTACTTTCCCAGCTTCACTCACAGCCTGTTTCCGAGCTCCGTGAAGGGGATTTGACCCTGCTGCACATTATCTGCCTCAGCAGCTTTCTGAAGTCTCAACAGAAGCCTCTTTCTGGCGATTTTGCATGTCTACAACACCAGCACTACTTGGATAAAGACAAGTTCTGCTTAGATCTTAAGACTTAGCCTGGCTCCTTGGGATCTCAGTAAACACCACCTTCATGGCTAAACCTGCTAAAACACTTCCCTAGGCAACTGTTTTTCACCTAGGTATCCAGTAGGCTCTTTCCAGGCATTCTCAAATGAATTTACATTATGCCCTAGGGCTTTCAATGGGTGAGGTCAGGCTCCTCCCATTTTGTCCCAGCACAAAGGTGCTTTATCTTAAACAAGATATCCTCTTTGTCTGTACCCTCCCTGTCCTGAGTTTTCAGTCTTCCTTTCCTCTCCACTTTCTACTCTATGCATCTGGGTAAATGCAGTGAGCAGTAGCTATGCTACAGTCTGAGTGCTATGCTCTCTGAAAATATCTCCCACCAAACAAATTAGTTAATACATTTTGAACTCAATTTCTACTTAAATTTGCAAGGACTCAGGCAGAATGCAGCCAAATTCTTTGCCAGAATGGAATGTTTCTAGCCCAGGTCCTAACAGAATCCATGTTCGCCTCTGAAACATGAAATAGTTTACTCTCTGTATTTCTTTAAATATTGGTGATCTAAACGTAGATTAAAATTATTCATTAATTGACGACTGGATTCTAAAGCTACTCATTAGCCTGCCATTCCAAATTCTTCCACATTTCTTCCACAAACCAGTTCTAAAAGCTTTCAAATGATGTGGTCAGGTTTATCATAGCAGTGGCCCTCCTTCTCTGCACTGTTTTTTTTTGTTGTTGTTGTTTTTGTTTTTTGGTTTTTTGAGACAGGGTTTCTCTGTGTAGCCCTGGCTGTCCTGGAACTCACTCTGTAGACCAGGCTGGCCTCGAACTCAGAGATCCGCCTGTCTCTACCTCCCAAGTGCTGGGATTAAAGGCGTGTGCCACCACCGCCTGGCTTCTGCACTGGTTTTTAATTAGTCACTTTTCTTGCCACCTTGACAAACTTACTAAAAGAAGAACTGAGGGGAACGGTTTACTATTATCCCATAGCTCCATGGCAGGGAAGGCATAGTGGCTTCCCTTGATGCAGGACTCACCTTGATGCAGGAGCTTTCAGCTAGTTAAATAACAGTGTCAGATGGGAAGCAGAAGCAGGCTCAGGCTAGAACTGGGACCAGGCTGTAAACTATAAACAGTAGTGGAGCTGTCTTCCTTGACTATGGACAGGGGCTGCAGTGAGCCTAGCTCTGAAGTCTTATATCTGAACAAGATTTTTTGTTTGTATGTTTTTTGTTTTTAAATCAAGAAGCAAATAATTAGTGATATATAGTTGTCTAAATAACTTCTCATGTAGATCTATGTCTTGTGTTTGGAGACTATTACCAATTTTCATAGTTTTTGACCATTCTTTACTGCTGAGTGTTTAAGACCATGCAGGTGGTCAAAATTAATTTTCCTTTTCAGACTGACTGTCAAGGCCAGTTTAGGATCTAATCCTCAGGGGTCACTTGGTTGAGAGGAGCATCTGGCTCCTCTAACCTTTCTTTACCACTTGTTCCATATTGGTGAGGAGAAATCAAAGGCCTTGCTTGACCTGACTGTGGCTTTCCTTGGAGGCAGTGAGCAAACTTTTCCTCCATGTTGACCTTCCTCTTTGTAGACTTGATGCTGGTTAGAGTACAGAGCTTCCCTGAATAAGAGAATAAATGATTCTACAGTCACAGGACATTTCAAGAGAAGGCTCACAGTCCCCTAGGACCTTGTGGACCTTGGGAGCTAGGGGAAACTGTTCTCCTTTTTAGTCTCTCTGTCCACATTAGCATAGCCTCCAAGACTGGTTACTAAACAGCCAGGAGGTCATCATACTAGTCTTTTAACTACTGAATATATTTCAATAACCAACCATTTCTAAATAAACTCTGATTAGACGTACACATTTTAGCCAGTCCTTTTAATTGTTGATCTTTGATATTTTAATAACTATATATAGCATCTCTAAGTTGTATTCCTTATGTACTTTAAATAACTTACTCAGACCTTCATAATTTGTATAAGCCTTCTAGTTTTCATTCTGGAAACATACAACCATCTTAATTTTCATATGTATATAAAGTCCTTTTTAGTAAAACAATTTTCATTTTTACATCCTTTTAACATTTTCTTGTATTTACTGGTTCCCTTTCTGAATACCACAGGACATAATAGCATTAATAAGTGAATTTACTATTTGTTGTAAAAAATTACACCCAATTAGGGAGAAGGAGCTAAGCAATGTATGTCCCCTCCCATAAGGTCCCAAAGACAAAGCAAGGTTCAATTTCATTAAAGTTCACCCTAGAGAACTAATGAGTTATTGAGCTTACTGGGTGTGGGTGAGGGACTACTGTGGGGAATGTTGGTACCCAAAAGTAGCTGCACTGGAGAGTCCTTGCCCATGTATAATATTGAGGATATTGACTAGTGTTTCCTGGGTGTGTTGAGAGTCAAGGAGAAGTGAACAAAGCTGAATACAATGGTCAGGACAGAAAGAAGTCTGATGTTAGCACAGTCTTGGATAAGAAACAGATTGTGACCAGCCTGGTGGCATATGCCTTTAATCCCAAAATTGGTGAGTCAGAGATAGGCAGATGAGTTTGGGGCCAGCCTGGGTTATGTAGAGTTCTAACCAGCCAGGGGTACATAGTGAGACCCTATCTGGAAAAGAGAAAGAAAGGAAGGAAGGAAGGAAGGAAGGAAGGAAGGAAGGAAGAAAGAAAAGAAAGAGGAAAGAGAAAGAGAGAGAGAAAGGGAGAGAGAGAACAAAAGAAAGAAAGAAAGAAAAGAGGAAGAGAAGAGAGAAGAAAAGAAAGAAAGAAAGAAAGAAAGAAAGAAGAAAGATTTATTCTGTGACAGAAATAAGATAAGCTGCTTAACTGATTGTTCAGTTTGTCCCAAAGTTGCATATGGGTGGCTGGAATCAGGAAGACCCGAGAAAAAGTAGTCTCAGAAATTTAGATAGACTATTCTATTCTAGGTTCAGACCAAAACAAAAGGAAAAGAACAACACAGGAATATTTCTAAAACGGTTATAAGATTTGCTGGCCAACTGGTTAGTTGCAAAAAGAAAAGAGGAAGAGTTTAAATATGATTGAAAGTCAGACAGAATGGAGAGGATATAGAGATGCACACAGCCTTAGAGAAAGAGCAGTCTAGTTTTAACAAGGGAAAAATAGATGCAACAAATATTTGCACTGTATGTTTCACAACACATTGGTGTATTTCATAAATAAACTTTGGTTTGCTGTTAAACAACATTCTGAGTGGTTTATACAAGGCACGGGTAATAATTATAAGGAGAACAGACCAAACTTTGGCAGCAAAAGGAAGGAAAAAGCAACAAATGACTAAAGGTAGAAAGAGAGTAGAGGGAGGAAGGAAGAGGAGCCTCATGTAAGTGATATTTGAGGAATGGCAGATGCTGCTGTGATAATCCTAGATCTGTAGGTTTGTCTGTTGGATAGACACAGTAACTATGAAGCATCAGTGATCTTCTGGTCTTCAGCCTGGTCCTCTCCAAGATGACTTCATTCTAGAGGATTGGTGTTACAAAAACATTTTATTGCTGAGTGGTTGCAATCTTCATTTTATAAGAATAATTAAACCTTTTCTTTATTGAGTAATTTAGTGTGATGCAAACAAGGTAACTAGATGTGTACAACTTTTAGAAGTCTGTCACAGTGTCTGAGGAGCACAATTTAATTTTTTTTAGATTTATTTATTTTATGTTTATGAATGTACATCATATGAGGGCCTAGTGCTCTGCAGAAGTTAGAAGAGGGTGTCAAATGCCCTGACGTTACAGATAGTTGTGAGCCATCATGTGTGTATTGTGAGCTGAACCTGGATCCTCTGCAAGAGCTCACCCATCTCTCCATCTCTAACATAATTTAAAAATTAAAGAACCAGCATTTCTATATAGTAATATGGCTGAGCTTCTGCAGGACTTAGCAGTGGCTGCTATTGCTTCCCCTTGTCATTGCTGTGTTGAGGTCAGCTGCCGCTTTCTCTCGGCAGTCTGGGCCAGGTTGGACTGAGAATTTCTTAACACTAGACTGTGACCAGCCAAGGGTGCATTCTACATCACCTAGAGAGAGAGAAATGGATCCTTCCTGATTAGAGACCAGGCTACAGTCCAGACTCCATCAGTCTTTTCAGTTTTTAAGTAAGTTTAAGTCCAGAGTTTTAATTTCCCTGTGATCCCTGTGTGAATCCTTTTGTTTTGTTTTTCCAGACAGGGTTTTTCCTTGTAGCTCTGGCTGTCCTGGAACTTGCTTTGTAGACCAGGTTGTTCCCAACTCACAGAGATTCACTTGCCTCTGCCTCCCAAGTGCTGGAATTAAAGGCATGCACCACCAACTCCTGGCTTCTCTGTGAGCTTTAAAATGTTATTGGCATTATCTATAATATAGTAAAATGAAAAAAATCCCTGTACTTATATTTCTCATAATCATATTCTAAATTCTGTATCATGTCTCCCTTTTACCAGTCTCTTTAACATTTGTAGCTATTACTCATCCCTTTTCTATTTGTTCTTGTTTCTCTATGAATACAAAGGAGCACACCAATTCTGTTTTTTCTTTGTTCTTTTTGTTTTGCTTTTGTCTTGTTTTGAGACAGTGTTTTTCTGTGTAGCCCTGGCTCCTGGAACTCACTTTGTATTCCAGGCTTAAACTTGAGTTAAGACATCAGCCTGCCTCTGCCTCCCAAGTACCAATTTTGTTTTCTAAATCTTTCTCAGAGTCTTCCCTTCCTGCACCTGCTCTTCCTCATTGAAGATAGAATCTAGGGCCCTAGAATATTAGACAATATCAGCTATATACCCAAGCCCCTCTTCTTATGTCAAAGTTGCACTCAGTTAAAATTTGTTATTGGGAAATGTAAATAAACTTGTATTTTATTTAGTTCTCAACATTATCTGTATAGCTGTATTAAACTGCAAGTTATAGAAAACCTAATTCAGAGTAACTTCTAGGAAACGTGTAAATCAGCTGCTGTAACTGCAAGCCCAGCAATAGGCCAAGCTCCAGGGTTGATGTGATGCTATTAAGAATTTGGTTTCCTTCTTTCTGTACCACAGACAGAGTCTTACCTTCCTCACAGGATAGCAGAGTGGTTGTCAGCCATGTGGTTTTCTCCTGAGCCTGGTGATATTTAGCAGCCTACTCTTGTACTTCACTCCATTTTTTTCTAGTATCTGTGGATTTTTAAAAAAATTATATGAATTTTTCATACAGTATATTTTGATCATATTCTTTACCCTCTCTAGCGCTTCTTTTTTTTTTTTTTTTTTTTTAGACCAGGCTGGCCTCGAACTTAGAAATCTGCCTGCCTCTGCCTCCCAAGTGCTGGGATCAAAGGAATGCGCTACCACTGCTCGGCTCTAGCTCTTCTTGGCCCCTCTCAACAACAACAACAAAACAAAAAAAACAACAAAAATGGAAATCATAATAGATGAGCAAGGCCGGGTGGTGGTGGTGCATGCCTTTAATCCCAGCACTTGGGAGGCAGAGGTAGGCGGATTTCTGAGTTTGAGGCCAGCCTGGTCTACAGAGTGAGTTCCAGGACAGCCAGGGCTACACAGAGAAACCCTGTCTCAAAAAACCAAAAAAACAAAAACAAAAAAATAGATGAACAAACTTAAAAAAAAAGTCAATAATAACTAAAGGAAATGTACATGAAAAAGCACGGAGTTCATTTTGTTTGAGCCAGCTATTCATGAGCATGGGCCTGTCCTGGAGTGTGATTGACATGACCTGTGACATTACATTGGAGAAAACTACTAATTTTTGCTTTCCCAGCAGTTATCAATTGCAAATAGTTTCTTGGTTAGGGGTGGGACTTTGTGCCTACTTCTCCTTCTCAGTGCTGGGCTTTGGTCTGGTTTGAGTCTGTGCAGGACATATGTATGCTGTCACAGTCTCTGTGAGTTCATATTCTATCAGTCCTGTTCTGTATGGAAACACCTTTTTCTTGGAGTTATCCACCACTTCTGGCTATTAAAATCTTTCCACCTCCTCTTCCATATTCATCTCTTAGCCTTGAAGGGAGGAATTTGTTAAAGATATACCTTATAGGGCTGAGTGCTTCAAAGTTGCTCACTCTCTGCACACTGTCCAGCTGCAGATCTCTTTGGGTTTTTTTTAATTGGATATTTTATTTACATTTCAGATGTAATCCCCTTTCCCCCCACCCAGGAACCCCCCTCCCATCCCCCTCCTCCTGCTTCTGTGAGGATATGCCCCCACCCACCCTCCCACTCTCGCCTCCTCACCCACGATTTCCCCCACACTGGGGTGTTCAGCCTTCACTGGACCAAGGATTTCCTCACCCACCTATGCCTGACACTGTCATCCTCCCCTACGTATACAACTAGAGCCATGGGTCCCTCCCTATGTGCTCCCAGGCTGGGGGTTTAGACCCTGGGAGCTCTGGTTGGTTGGTATTGTTGCTCTCCTCATGGGACCACAAACCCTTTCAGCTCCTTCAGTCTTCTCTCTTCACTCCTCCTTTGGGAACCCCATGATCAGCTCAATGGTTAGCTGTGAGCTTCCACCTCTGTATATTTGTATATTTCAGGCTCTAGCAGACCTCTCAGGAGACAGCTATATCAGGCTCCTATCAGCATGCACTTCCTGGCATCCACATCAGTGTCTACCTTTAGTGAATGCAAAAGGAATGGATACCCAGGTGGAGCAGTCTCTGGACGGCCCCTCCTTCAGTTTCTGTCCCACGCTTTGTCTCCGTATTTGCTCCCATGAGTATTTTGTTGTCCCTTCTAAGAAGGGCCAAAGCACCCACACTTTGGTCTTCCTTGTTCATGAACTTCATGTGATCTGTGAGTTGTATCTTGGATATTGCGAGCTTTTGGGCTAATATCCAATTATCATACTATGTGTGTTCTTTTGTGATTGGGTTACTTCATTCAGGATGATATTTTCTAGTTCCATCCATTTACCCAGATCTCTTTGTTAATTACCATCCACTACAAGAAGAAGCTTCTCTGATGAGAGTTAAGCAGTTCCATTCTGAGTCCCCAGCCTAGTGTGGCAACTTTGGGTTCCTGGTTGTATCTGTAAATCTTAATTGAGTTATGTGTTCTCAGGGGATAGGATTGTTCTGGATTGCTCAGGCTAAGAGTCTGCTTTCCTTAATACACAAGCCCATGGGAAGAGGTACAGAAACCCTATTCAAAACACCTCAGATTTTGCTTATCACTCAGATATGCTTATCACTGCAGATACCCCATCTTGGCCCCTGTCAGCCACTAGCAAACCTTTTTAAAAGCTCCAAGGGCTCCCCTACTGGGAGCTCCTAAACAATGCACAGGAGCTCTTCTTGGCTTCTCTTACTGAGAAGATACCTAGAGGAGGAAGAATTGGATGAAGGGTGACAGCCATAGCATCCTCTATGCCATATTTGGAAGACATTTGAGTTTCATTACAAAAATATTTTCTTTCATTTTTTTTCAATTTTTCTTCATCTTTTCTTCTTAGGGACTATTCCAACAACTAAACGGACAGGCATTCCGGCTCCACGGGAACTCTCAGTAACTATCTCCAGAGAGAGGTCTGTGCCACGTGGTCCCTCCAGCTCAAAAAAGTTGGGCTCCAGTCCAACTTCCTCCTGCAATCCCACCCCTACCAAGCATCTAAGGACCACCCCTGCAAAACCTAAGCAAGAGCATGAAGGTGCAGAGAAGGCTGTGCTCGAGTCTCAGGTACGGGAACTTCTGGCAGAAGCCAAAACCAAAGACAGTGAAATCAACAGGCTTCGAAGTGAACTAAAAAAATGTAAAGAGAGGTGGGCCCTGAGCACGGAGGACACCAATGCTTCAGACCCAAGTGCAGAGGGAACATCAGCCCCAGTAAGTGACACAGAGCCTTTGATAAGAACCCTGGAGGAGAAGAATAAGAGCTTTCAGAAAGAACTTGCTGACCTAGAGGAAGAAAACAGGGCCTTGAAGGAGAAACTGACTTACCTTGAGCAGTCACCAAATTCAGAAGGAGCAGCAAGTCACACTGGTGACAGCAGCTGTCCAACATCTATAACCCACGAGTCCAGCTTCGGAAGCCCAGTTGGAAATGAGTTGTCCAGTGAAACGGATGAGTACAGAAGAAGCACACATGGGAGTGCATTGCGGACATCAGGGTCTTCAAGCAGTGATGTTACTAAAGCCTCTCTGTCACCGGACGCCTCAGATTTCGAGCATATCACTGCAGATACCCCATCTCGGCCCCTGTCAGCCACTAGCAACCCTTTTAAGAGTTCCAAGGGCTCTCCTACTGGGAGCTCCCCAAACAATGCAAGTGAGCTGTCCTTGGCATCTCTTACTGAGAAGATACAAAAGATGGAGGAGAATCAGCACAGCACTGCAGAAGAGCTGCAAGCTACTCTGCAAGAATTATCAGACCAGCAGCAGATGGTGCAGGAGCTGACAGCTGAGAATGAGAAGCTAGTGGATGAGAAGACCATTTTGGAGACTTCCTTCCACCAGCACCGAGAGAGGGCAGAACAGCTGAGCCAGGAAAATGAGAAACTCATCAACCTTTTACAAGAGCGAGTGAAAAATGAGGAACCTAGTGCCCAAGGAGGAAAAATCCTTGAGCTGGAGCAGAAGTGCACAGATATTCTTGAGAAGAGCCGCTTTGAAAGAGAGAAGCTGCTCAACATTCAGCAGCAGTTGACCTGTAGCCTACGGAAGGTTGAGGAAGAAAACCAAGGAGCTATAGACATGATTAAGCACCTGAAGGAAGAAAATGAAAAGCTGAATGGGTTCCTAGAACATGAACGGTGTAATAATAGCGTGATGGCCAAAACTTTGGAGGAATGTAGAGTTACCTTGGAAGGCTTGAAAATGGAGAATGGGTCCTTGAAGGCTCATTTGGAGGCCGATAAGCAAAAAGCCATAGAGGCCAGCAGTACCGTGGGGCAGGCAGCAGAGAACTTCGAGGTTCAGGAAATGCTGAAAGTGGCTCGAGCTGAGAAAGATCAGTTGCAACTGTCTTGCACAGAGCTCAGACAAGAATTGCTAAAGGCAAATGGTGAAATTAAACATGTTTCCAGCCTGCTAGCTAAGGTAAGAAGATAGTTCTCAACTAGTATTTGTTGACATTTCTCTTCGAGACCTTAACTTGTGAACCAAAGAGAATCAATTGTTCAACTGTATTTGTGAATCCAAACATTCTATTAGAATTTAGGCAGGTTAGCCCTGGGGATTTCAAAGTAAAAAAAAAACACCCAGATTTCTGTACAGATAGATAAAAGATTAATGGAAATATTGTAAATTACATCAGATGGTATGGTGCAGTGATGATGACCATCAGGGGTGCTTGGTGGTAGAGTACTTTCATAGCCTCCTTGAGGATTTATTAGATTTGATCCCTAACACCACACAAAAGTAGAATAAAATACAATTTAGAACCATCCTATATACATCGATGGACTTTTTGATGCATTTAATACTTTCTGAGCATATTCTAGCACTGGCTTTTTAAAATGTTATTTTCAATGCCAGTGAATATTTATCATGTGACTGTTTTATATTCACTAGGCCACTGTTATTGCCATGTGTGTATTGTTGATTGTTTATGTTCTTTCTGGTCTTAGAATATTAAAAGTAAATTTTTATATATCTCTGAATATTTCTTCAGGAGAAATTCCTAGACGTTGACTTAGTGAGTCAAAGAGTATAAACATTTTAAAGACTTTCAACACATTTAGCCAAATTGCCTGCCAGAAATAATATGCCAATTTGTTCCCACCAGTTCATGAGAGTACTTGCATCCTTGAGTCCTTGCCAAAACTTGGTACTAAATTATGTCATTCAAATCTGTTACTCATTTCCTGAAATTTTTTTAGCTTAGAGCTCAAGATTAAATAAGTGATCGTGGCTTTCATTTTTAAAATAACTCTTTGATTTGGCTGGAATGTTGTTGTGTGATACAGGATTATTGGTTGTGACTGTGTGATAGTCATCTGCCTCACAGAGTACATGCTGGCTCCTTGTTCCTGTCTTTCCAGCTCTGGATCTGTGACTTGGGAAACTGCTGGGAGATCGGGGAGGGGAAGGCATCCTCCCACTTTATTTGATAGCTGTCAGTGATTCAAAAAAGTAGGTTACGCTGTGAGCTCCTGGGGACATTTCTGCTGTTGCTTCCTTTGTTTTGGGATCCGTCAGTTGCTGTCCAGTTCTGTACTCAGCTGTTTTCTGTCTATGTGGTAGGTTGTGTGAGGAGATTGTATCTTTGTGCTGGGAATTCACAGGTATTTTACTGAAGGAATGGAAGCAGTAGTGGTTATGAGCCAG
This sequence comes from Mastomys natalensis, assembly GCA_021653895.1. Classification (NCBI taxonomy): domain Eukaryota; kingdom Metazoa; phylum Chordata; class Mammalia; order Rodentia; family Muridae; genus Mastomys; species Mastomys natalensis. The sequence continues at coordinate 488,418 of JAJTUV010000337.1, forward strand.
GTGCTCATTTGAATTGTTGATAAATGAAACTTTGCATTAAGTCACCTTGTAAAATAAGAATGTTCCCTTTTGTTTAAAGATCATTCGTTACTTATTTTACAAAATGTTTATTCTCCCAGATGGACCCTCTTTAAAAACACACACATTTTTAAGATTTATTTTATTTTATATGTATAAGTGTTTTGCCTACATGTGTATATATGCACCACATGTGTGTATATATGCACCACATGTGTGTCTAGTACCCACAGATGCTAGAAGAGATCATCAGATCTCCTGGAACTGGAGTTACAGATGGTTGTGAGGAGCCATGTGGGCTGGGAATAGTACCTGTGTCCTCTGCAGGAACAATAAGAGATTTAACCACTGAGCTCTCCATCTCCCCATGACCTTGGAGTCTTTCTTCAATCTCTCTCTGGCATTTTCAGTATTTTTTCTAGTCAAATGATTACATATTCACTACGGAAGATTTAGTAAAATATGGAAAAGTATAGAAAAGAAGACAAGCATTGCCTTTAATCCTACCACCTGGACAAAAATCCGCCAACATTTTTCTCACTTGGTATATACCTAGGTATGCATACAAATCTATATTGACAGAATTATAATATTTTATCTTTCTGTATAAAAGAATATAGTATGTGTGGCCACAATCCATAAATACAGTAAATCAGTCAATTACTATACAAGCTCCACTTGTAACCTTTTTTTTCCTCTCTAGAGATAGGCTTTCTTCGTATAGCATTGGCTGTCCTAGAACTGGTTCTGTAGATCTAAAATGCCTCTATCCTCTAAGTGCTGGGATTAAAGGTGCGAAGCACCACGCCTAGCCTAAACTGTAACTTAATTTATTTCTACCTTTATTCTTTTTAAAAGAATTTTTATAATTCTTTTCCTTCCTGATTTCTTGAGTAAAATTCTTTAACTTTATCCTACCCTGGTTAGATTTAAAGGTATGAATTTGTCCTTTCTTATAGCTTAGCCAAAGTAAAGACAATAAAATCTAGAGTTTTCTTACATAAATTTAATCTTTTTTTTTTTGGTTTTTCGAGACAGGGTTTCCCTGTGTAGCCTTAGCTGTCCTGGAACTCACTCTGTAGACCAGGCTGGCCTCGAACTCAGAAATCCGCCTGCCTCTGCTTCCCAAGTGCTGGGATTAAAGGCGTGCGCCACCACCGCCCGGCAAATTTAATCTATTTTAAGGACATAGAAAATGTATGTTTTTTGTAGAGTACAGCATTACAAATATATACTTAAAATAAAATTATTTTTAAATAATTAAACTGTTATTCACATAGTACCATATATTTGCTGATTTTCTGCCAACTAGAATTATTATGTACTGACAGTAGGATTCTATCTTAGGCTCTAGTTAAGAGCCTAAGGGGGAAAACCACATGAGGTATAATACTACATACACAGGGTTTCTTTTATAGATGTCTGTGATTTTGCACTACCTTGTGTACAGAGAGTAGTACTCTTCTGTAAGTCATCAACACCACAAAACCAAGTTCTAGACCTCTTAAACTGTTTGCTGTTGTGCGTACACTGGGTAATTCATAAAGAAAAGGATTATTTGAGCTGCTGGTTCAAGATGCTGGAAGTCTAAAGTCAAGTATTGGTGTCTTAAGGGTTACTGTGGCTTCTGTTCATGGTAGAATAGAAAAAGGAACTACCTCGTGTAAGAACACACAGTGAGAGAGTGAACAGAGGTGCCAGCTTCCCTTTAAAGAGGAACCTGTTGTTCATTTAGTCCTGAACAAGAGAGAACCTGTGAGTCTGTGCCCGTACACTCATGGGGTAGTGCCCTCCTAATCACCTCTAAAGAGTCTTACTTCCAGTATCCAATACTTTCCTCATAGCTGTATCAGAATATTTTATAAACACTTAAGAAAGGAAGGATTTATTTTGACTCACAGTTTTGAGCATGTTGAGGCCTAGATAAAATATTAAGGCCTAGGTAACTACTACCTGTCTAGCCTCATTTTGTGCTATTATTAATGTCATAAGGAAACTTTCTCATGTGCTATTACTGTGGTTACTAGGATGTTCTATGCTTTGGTATTCTTGGAAACCAATGACAACAGAAGTCAGTTAGAACTGCTTTGTATAGTTAGCCACAATAAGCTTAGACTCAAACCAACCACCCAGCAGCACTTCCTGTACCTGTGTATGAGCTTTTATGGTATTTGCTTTTATAAGCTGCCCCTAGGATGGACCCCAACATAAGAGAAACACCTACACCAATATAAGAAACTATTTGGAACAAGACTTTCAGTTTGAGTAAGGGTCCAGTAAAATTTAAGTTCCCAAGATTTCCCTGGGAACTGACATCCTACTTGGCAGAAGGAAACATGTATATGGATAACTGACATTCTAGCTGGCAAGTTAAGACATGAATATGAGACAAGGCAAGTCCCTTCCCACAGTTGAATAGCCCAAACTATGGGAGCAGGATAAGTGTACAAGAAAGACATGTTTCTAAGGGAGTCCCTTATCCCCAAATCATGATTGGTGGAATAACTTGGCACAGATGTTTGTGGATTTTAGGCTTAAAAGCCCTGTAAGATCATAACTCAATGTCAGGGTTCAGCTCCCAAATCTGGACCATGGCCTTGATGGATCTGTCCTGGGGCATATGGTCAATAGGCTATCCCTACCTGACTGAGATCAGTATTCATGTGGTTTGTGAGGTAACTCCTGAACCCCAACAGAGAGTCCCATCCATCACGGCATAGGAAGCATGGCAATGGGCATGCAGCAGCTACTCACCCTGTAGTTTGGAATGATGAATGTGAAGAAGGATGAATGCCATTCCTCATCTTGCTTTCCCTGTATTCAGTTCTAGACCCCAGCCCAGGAGATAGTGCTGTCTATATCTAGGTTAGGTCTTCCCTCTGCAGTTAAACCTTTCTGGAAGCATCTCCAAAGGCACACCAGATATATTCTATCATGATTCCAAATCTAGTCAAGTTGACAGTTAAAATTATCTATAATTCCTCCTAAAACTACCACACTGGAAGTAAAATTTAAACATGAGACTCTGGGTAAAAACAAACCATATCCAATCTGTAGCACTGACTGAAGGCTCAGTGTATCCCCACTGCAGCGTATCAACTAATCCCTAACGACTGTGGATTCCAGTAATGTCACTGAAGGAACCCATTCCCAAAGGAAAACAGGACCTTAGATGAGGCTCACGAAGATTAAACTGTACAGCCAGCATGTCTGTGCATCCCTCACCACACACCTTTCCTGGATTAATTTCTTTCTTCGATGTGTTATTACCTCTACTGAGGTAAGGCCACAGCACCATTCTCTTCCTTGAACTTGACCTCAGAACTCACCTGTGAGTAGCAGCGATGCCTCCATCTCTCTGTCCTTCGTGTGTTTGAGGGCGGCACCTGCTGTCCACATCCTTCCCAGATACGGCCCTTCTTTTGCAGCTCACTGTTAGTTTTCAAAGGCAAATTCACATTACTAGCTTTTTTTCTGGGTAAAAATAGCCTTTTTTTTCTTTTAAATAGCAGAAATGTAAATATATTAGTATAACTTCTTTCTAGGCAGAATAGCATTGCAAGAAAAAAAGGAAAGAAAAAAGATTTTTGACAATAAGAATGCAATACACCCGCCTCTGTTTTCTATAGAATGCAACAGAATGAGTTCTGCAGTAGCCATGCTAGATGTCAAAGTAAAAACAACATACATTCCTCATTCTTACTTCTGGCAGTGCTCTTAGGCTGTTGTTCTTGTGTTTTACTATATGCTTTATACTGTTTTAGCATTGTGGCTTTTCCCACATCTTAGGTATTTAGTAACTTTTGTCAAATGGTTGGATGAAAATTTATATTTTTGTATTCTTGTGTGTTCTAGATACTCTTGGGAATATCTCTTTTGTTTTCTTCCCTAAAGACATTGGCTAAGAGTTAAGTACTGCATAAAGTTTACTGGAGAAGACTATTAATTTTGCTGGGTATTGGTTATAAATACTTCTTAAATGACTAAAGCTATCATTGAGTTGGTTAAAATGAGTAGCTCAGCTGTTTGATTGACAAGCTTTCAAACCCTTCCCTTGTCGTCAGTGCAGTGGCAACTGTCCTGAAGCTTAGCAGAGCAGCTCAAGGTTGGGCAGAGGCCAAACTCAGCTGGTAACCACTACCGTCAGCTTGTGGTGAGCTTTAGTGTCTTCTCTTTGTTCCCTCGTTCTCTTCCTGCTACCTCTGGAAATCACTGCTGCTGTCCATCAAGGAAATACTTCTACAGTTACCTGGAGACTGTCATCCTGTCAACCCTGAAAGAGACTTTGCTCTGGCTGTCATGGCTGCTGTGGAAGCTGCTGTTTCTGTTCCACGGGCCACTGCAGTCACTTCTGCCACCTTGGGAGACTCTTCAGCCACAAGCACTCCAGATTCCCTGCATGGTTCCTTGAATCTTCCCTGCTGCCATGAGAGCTTCCACTCACCTTCCCATACTCTACAGCTGCACTTGATATCTCTACCCACTTTCCAGATGTCCCCAGTTTGGTCAGGGAGGAACCCTTCTACCTAAAACAGATCTTACAACTTATATATTGATCTTAAAACAGGCCGCTCCAGTACCCTGCACAGACTGTGGGCCAGTGTGTGCATGGTTCTGCTCTTCCCTAACTGTATGAGCAGTCTACCCTCTGTCTCATGAGGATAGTCCAGAAGACTCCCTCTTATACACTATCCCCTTGTGCTGCAACATAGTCCCCAATAAAGCTTTGGCCATTTTATTATCCACTACTTTATCTTGGATAGACTAGACTGAGCGGGTTGCACAAGAGCAGATCACACCAAGGGCGGGTAGTCTTGAGCACACCTGGCAGAATTTCTAGGAGCGGAGAACTGTGCAAGTACTCCAGTACAAGCATTACAGGTGAAGTACTGTAGAGAGGAGAGAGCTGAGACAGGCAAAGAGTGAAGAGTAGGCCTGCTGTGGGGCTGCCAGGGCAAGTGGGCCTACCACTGGGAGGCTTCCAGAGAGATCCCAAGAACGAGTAGTTCTTGGCTGCTGAGGACTGACCAACAGTGGCTAGACACTGCTGTTGACACTCAGGGCATACCGTGTACACTAAAGAGCAGAATTACTGATGTCAGGTCTGAGCTTGGACATTAAGGGAGCTGCAATTTCCCTGTTTCTGATTTCTGTCCCATAAGTACTGATTTCTGAGCATAAGTACTCCCAGAAACTCTAGATCATTAAACTTCAGCTTTTATTGTTGACACCACATTTTTTCTTTTTAAAAATGTCTATTGTTTTTAATTATATGTAGGTGTACGTTATCTATGCATGTGAGTGCAGGTGCCCATGGAAGCCAGAGAGGTCAGATCTCCTGGAGCTGGATCAATACTGTTATGAGCTTCCTTAATGTGGGTGCTGGGAACCAAACTCAGACACTTTAGAAGAGCTGCAAGTGCTCTTAACCCTGAGCCATCTCTTCAGCCCTATCTTTTTTTCCAATTGTGCAGACCAAAGCAGAGAACAATTATTAGTCTAATTTGTCAGTAGCTGGAGCCAGTGTTCAAAGATTAGACCATATGTATTACAGGTTTTTTTTTTTTTTTTTGTTTTTTTTTTTTGAGACAGGGTTTCTCTGTGTAGCCCGGGCTGTCCTGGAACTCACTCTGTAGACCAAGCTGGCCTTGAACTTAGAGATCTGCCTGCCTCTGCCTCCCAAGTGCTGGGATTAAAGGCGTGCGCCACCACCGCCCGGCTACAGGTATTCTTAAATATGAACTTGTACTGCTTTTTGAAATCGAAGATGAGGCAGGAACATGTCAGAACAGATCTAACAACTGGTGTTAAAACCAACAACATTTGGTTCAGGGAAGGCAAAACCTTGTTACTAGGAGAACTTTACTCCCTCATGATAAGGTCAGAGCTTTGCAGGAAAGGAAGGGAGGGAGGGAGGGAGGGAGAGAGGGAGGGGAGAGAGAAAGAAGGGGGGGGAGAACCATTAAGAAAGTGGTTTTGGCTAGGCATGATGGTTACATGCCTGTAACCCCAAGTACTTGGTTGGTTGAGGCAGGGAGATTATATATTTGATGTCAGCTAAATAACGATTCTTTCCCCAAAAGGTGGGGGAGGGGAGCAAGAGGAAGAGAGGAATAGAAAGGGAAAAGAGAGGAGGGCAAGGAATTTTAAAGTTTATTGAGCTATAATTCTATAGTGAACAGATCAGTGCTGTCTAGTATGTTCGTGTGGCTGTGCAGGGATCACTGCAGGCTGATTGATGGCTCTTATCATCCCATGAGGAAACTTTGAACCTATTAGCAGGTAACTCCCAAAGCCAATGTCCCTCCTAACCTCTGCAGTCTGTAATCTGCTTTCTGGATCTTTAGGTTTGACTCTGCCAACTTTTCAAGTAATCATTCATCACTGCCTTTTGTCTTTGGCTTTCTTCATTTAGCATGGTGTTTGTTTGTTTGTTCGTTTGTTTGTTTCCCCAAGGCAAATCCATAGGTGGTATGTGTTCATTCTTTTTTTTTTTTTTTTTCCTGGCTAATAGTGCATTGTACAGATATGCTGCCTTTTGTGTATCCATTCAGTTAAACATTAAGGTTATTTTTCATTGTCTTATACTGTCTCTTGAAGCCCACAATTTTCCATTTTAATTTTGTAAAATCCATTTAGTTGGTTTGAGGGTTTTTTTTTTTGTTGTTGTTGTTCTGTTTTGCTTTTCTTTTTAAAATGTTTTAAATTTATTTATTTTGGTTTGGATACATGTGCTACAGTTTGCATATAGAGGTCAGAGTCTGCATCCCCATACGGGTTCTCTGAACCAAATTTAGGTCAGGGTTGGTGGCAGGTGCCTTTACCTTGTTGTTGGCTTAATGATGGCCTGGTCTGCAAAATTTTAAAAATTAATTATGGAAAAAAGAAATAACATGCTGTGTGGTGGTGGCACACCTTTAATCTTGGCATTCGGGAGGCAGAGGCAGGCAAATCTCTGAGTGGGAGGCCAGCCTGGTCTACAGAGTGAGTTCCAGGACAGCCAGGGCTACACAGAGAAACTCTGTCTTGAAAAAGAAAAGAAAAACCACTGATGATGATGATACATATATAGTTGAGAAAGATTATCTGGCCACAGATGAGAAAGCCGAGGGCTGACTAGGCTGGGCTGGAAGGATGGGGAATGGAGAGACATTTAGATGACTGGGAGTTTGGCCCAGTAGGGTTTGCTAAGTACTGATTTGTTAATGGGGATTGCAGAAGGAGCTATTCACTCCCTGCACAGACCTAGACCTGGTGGCTGTAAAGGTGGTTGTGCTGTTTCCTGAGAAAGCGCATAGAATCCAAACATGAGGAGAGCTATCTGGGAGCAGGAACAACATTCAGACACTCACCAAGGCTTTCATCTGCTCTTGTCCATACAGTCACTGACCTCATATTGATAGCTGCTCAGCTTCTAGGCCAAAGTGCCTCCTACGTCAAGACCTTTGTTTCTCTTTGCCCCTCCTTCCCTTCAGAAACAGTAAAAATGTATCTAATAATAATGTCCTGATGCACATTCTGAGGTTTATAAAGTTAAACTCTGTTGGTGGAGGCACTATTGAAAGGGTAGGAGAGGACTAGAGTGAGGGCTCAGTAGTTAGAGCACTGGCTGCTCTTCCAGAAGACCTGGGTTCAATTCCCAGCAACCACATGGTCCTTACAACTGTCTGTAACTTCAGTTCTAAGAGGTCTGATACCTTTTTCTAGCCTCTGTGGGTAGCAGGCATGCTCATGGTACATAGACATATATGCAGGTAAAATACTTTTCCATATAAAAATGAAATGACTTTTAAAGAAAAGGGTCAGAAGAATTTGTAACTTCTTTGTTCTCTGTTCTATTTTTTTTTTTTTTTTTTTTTTTTTTTAGTTTTTAGTATTCAAAATTACTTAATGGACCAATAACCAAATTTAGTAAAGTGGTTAACTCCTTTGGCTGGACATGGCAAGGCCCTGGGTTCATCCTTAATGCTGCCAAAGCAAAGCCTCCGAGCTGACAGCTAGACACAAGCAGCAGCAGCTTTACAAGCCAGACTCCTTCCTCTGGGCAGCCCTCCTCCATGTGCTCGTTTCTGACAGGGCTCTTGGCACAGCTTCAGTGTTACTAGGATTCATTCAGAATTTATTGCAGTGACTGAGCTCTAATCCTGCCCTGCTCTGTAATTTGTGTGTGATTATTTGAATAGAAGATGAAATGATTTCTTAAAGGTAGACTCTGATTTTTCAAGATGCTGTCTTTGCCATCAGAACCTACTAAACATGGCTGTAAACTAAAATATTTAGACTCCATTTTCACCTCACACCATGCTTTTGCTCTTAATATGCTGGATTTTTGCTTCTTTATGTATTGGTGATATTGTTGTATTGGCCTTTAAGTTTGTTTCCTTATTTGCTTTATTCTGCATTCTCTGTCTTGGGGCTAGTTTGTGCTATGATAAGGCCTTCTTGGTTCATAGTTGATCTCCAGCTTGATGTCCTTAGTGCTAACTCATCATAATAAACTAATGAAGACTGTATGGATTCATCTTACAGAAATCATTATTCCATGTAATCCAGTCACCCAGTGCTAAAGCCGTCACAGACAGTTATTCATACCCTCCTGTGGGAGAGACTCCAGATATGTATATGGCAACATAACCTTCTAATGTCTCCACCCAGGGAGCCCACTCTCTTTTACTCCACTATTGAGGATCAGTGGCCTCTGATAGCACCTAACTGGAGCCCCTTCCAAGATGGCCCTCTGTGGGTGGTGTTTCATATGGCTAATCCATTGAGAAAATAAAGACCAGGGCCTTTACAGCTGGGTCAGTATAAGTGAAATGCTAGGTGTGGCCTCTCCTAGACGGGTCAGTGGATGTCATCGTGAGATAGCATCACAGCTCTGTTGCCTCATAGCTTTCCCACAGTGAGGATCCTGGAGTACTCCTCAAAATATGTCCTGTGTGCACATGTCCTTCTCCAAGTATTTCCAAAGAAACTGACCTGCAACAGTACTTTTTTTTCTCCCAAGTTCAAAAATGTCCCAAGCTTGGGACTGGATTTAGTATTGTTGGTGAATCAGGAGGACTCTTGATGTCCTCTCCCTGAGAAATTTGGTGATCTGTTGGAATCTGACTAAATAGTTAGTTTTCAGAGATGAAAGATGCTTGCAGAGTTTGGAAGTGATTTCTCTTTTTCAAAAGAACCACCAAAAACCATGTTTGGATATCTGATAGTAGAATTCCCAAATTAGAAAAACTAAACTCAAAGTTTGCATTGCTAGGCAGCAAAAGGGCATTTTAGAACTCCAGTGGTCATAAATACAGGCTTTGTTCTCTGCTGCCTAGTTGCTGAATTTTTAAAATTTTTATTTGTGTTTGTGTGTGGATATGCCACTTGTGTGAATGTGCCTGTGGAGGCCAGATAGGGCATCAGATCCCTTGGAGCTGGAGTTACTACCCAGTGTGGGTTCTGGGAACCAAAGCAGGTCCTTTGGAAGAACTGTATATGCTCTGGGCCATCTCTCCAGCCCACATTCTTCTTTTTGAATAATTTCCCTATATATGTTTGTTAATTTATAAAATGAATGTAACATGAAAATAATAACATCTTCTTGTTATTTTAGTAAGTGTCCCTATGAGATGAAATGGTAAAACTACTCTTTTAAAAAAATAAAGATTTTTGGCTGGTCATAGTGGAGGTAGAGGCAGGTGACTCTGCCTAGTCTAAATAGTGAGCTCCAGGACAGCCAGGACTATGTAGAATGGAAACTCTGTCTCAATAGAACAATAAAAAACAAACAAACAAACAAACAAAAACAAAGTTTCTGGAATATTTTCTTAAGCTTGGAGCATGTGTTTCATATCAAGAAAGAAGTGACTGCCTTGAGACAGTATTGATTTGTAGGCTCACCAGCTCTCACACTCTGCACTTCTGCCCCCTCCCCATGCATACCACTCCTTGGTGCTCATGATCATGATGTAGAGGAAATAAAACCAGAGCCTCTGAGGATCAACAGTCTCAGCTGGACTCAGAGACCTCATTGGGGATGCTTAGCTGCTTTCCTCATCATAGTGTCCAGTTTTACTCTACGCCCATAGTGTTTCCTGCTAGTCATGTGCATGTTTCTGGGCTCCAGGTGACATGCTTCTGTCTGAGGAGTCCAGTCCATGAGCCCGTAAGACTCACAGTTTACCTTCCAATGCTGCTTTTCAGACATTAGCTTTCTAACATCTAAAATGTAGGGCTTCAGAGCTGGAGAGATGGTTCAGTGGTTAAGAGCTCTTCTAGAATACCTGGGTTTGGTTCCCAGCACCTACACAGTGTACCACAATCATCTATAAATCTTTTTATTTTTTTGTAAATCTTTTTAAAAAGAAAAAAAATAGAATGTGTCTCATTTTTTAAAAAAGTCATTTTCTAAGTATTATAAAGTATTCGTTAATAAGATAGAAGACTTCTAGGCTTTTTCACCAACCAACTCACGGTTGAATAGACCTATATTTACTGTAATTCACATTATTATGTCTTATTTATGGATAAGACATTAGGCTATTCTGGAAGAAGGGAATAGCTTTTATTGAGTGGTTACTATATCAGGCAAGTTAAACTGTACCAGTCACTGATAAACTGTAAATACGTTATTTCATTAAACCTCCTCCATTGTTCAAATAAGGAAACTGAGGCAAAGAATTAAAAGAATATAAGGTTCAACTATGTATGGTGTAGTATGCTGTAATCCCAGGACTGGGGGCTGAAGCAGAACACTTTTGAGTACTTAAGCAGCTTAAGTTATATAGAGACTCGGTCCAAATAGCAATCATAAAATTAAAAAAAAACCTCACAAATCTTGATTTGGTAGAATTGGAATTTAAATCTTGGCATTTTGCTTCATATTCTGTACCCTATGCCATTTTGCTATACTTCAGTAACTTTCAGTTTTGACAGCAACCTGCAGTGATACATATGCACAGTGCAGAGCCACATGCTTTTGTAGCTGAAGTGCAACTTTTAAATATCAGTGCAGACCCTTAGCTCCCTATATGATCTGTGTTAGTCCTGAGGCTGTTCCTGTCCATCCATTTCACCTTCCCAAGTGGAAAACACTGCAGGAATCGCCTTCTACTGTTTTATTCATCCATCCATCAAATACACACTAAGTACTTTCTCCATGCTTAGCACTGTGCGTTTGTAGAGGGTCCTGTGTACTGTTGTGAATAAAGTCGACCAGATCCCTGTTCCTATAGATCCCCAGTCAGAACTTCAGCTGGAAAAAAAATTTATGATGTGAAGACCCCACACTTAAAAAAATAGAAAGAAATCTATTACATATCAAGTATATATTGCCTGGAAAAATATATTTATTAATGTCAATTAAATTGCTATAGAAATGGAGCAGTGTTTATTGTAGCATTTTTTATAATAATAGAATTGTGTTTTCAGGCAGTGGATTTCCAGTATGTGGTAATTAAAATAATGTAGTGTCAACTAGCAGATGCCTCAGTGGATGATATGATGTACTAGACAATGCTTATTAAACTATTTTAACATAATTTTAAATGTTCATATATGCAGATTGATACATATTACAACAGGTTATTTGTATGTGTAGTAGATACATTTTCATGTGTATATGGCATGTGTAAGTATGAGGACCAGAATTTGAATCCCTGGCACCCAGATAAATGCAGGGTAAGCATGATAGCTTGCCTATAATCTCAGTACTCAAGACAGGGACAGGTAGAGACAGGGACTTCCCATAGCAAACCAACTAGCTATACTAGCTGAATTAGCTAGCTCTAAGCTCAAGTGAGAGATCTTACCTCCTTACCTATCATGGAGAGTAATCAAGGAAAACACTGATGTCAACTCTGCCACCATACATTTGTGCAAACATGCACCCACACATGTGCCCCATACATGTGAATATACACACACCACACACACGAATAATCTGTTGTAATATGTATCAGTCTGCATGTACTAATATTTAAAATTATGCTAAAATAGTATAATAAGCATTGTCAATATAAGACAAAGGCATATTACATACTGTAGTGTAATACTTCCAAATCAATACACACATACAATACAACTAGTTGTGTAAGGTTTTATAATACCTAACAAGCCTATATATATTATCAAGGACTTACCCACATGTGTAATAAGCATGGGAATGACCACACACCAACTTTAGAACAATGTATGTTACTTGCTGAAATGGAAAGAAAACTTGAGTAATTAACACATTTTACTAAATTAAAAGATTCAGCAAATATGGCAAAATTTAATTAAGCTCGAGTGCATCATCTTGTTTCTTTGTATGTGTGTAATTAAAGTTGAGCGGTGAAATTAATGGGAGGATTTTCTGTTTCCAGAACATTCAGATTTTTATGTAGATTATGTTTCCAGAACATTCAGATTATGTATTTGTATGTATTTTCTGTTACTTGTTTTATTCTTCCAAAGAAGGTTGAGATGTATCTGTAGCTCAGGCTTCGAACATTGAATCTCACCAGCAGAGGGCGCTGCTCTGCAGAGAATGTGAGGTTAGAGTGGCCAGGTTTTCAAGATTCCCTGTTCTGCCCTGGTAAGGGAAAGAGTTGCCTGTACTAGGAGCCCCTTTCTTTCTGTTTATAAAAAGGGGCACGAAATCCAGCCCTTTGGACACATTGTGCATCTCTTAACATTTATAGCCTTGGCTGTTCCCAGACTGAAGAACAGCAGGGCGTCTATGAGGTGGTTTTCATTTTGTTTCATTTGTTTTGTTGTTGTTGGTTAAACTGACACAATATTCCTTTTTCTCTAGATGGAGAAAGATTATTCTTACCTGAAAGAGGTCTGTGATCATCAAGCAGAACAGCTGAGCAGAACCAGCCTAAAATTACAAGAGAAAGCTTCAGAAAGTGATGCAGAAATCAAAGACATGAAAGAAACCATATTTGAATTGGAAGACCAGGTGGAACAGCACCGTGCCGTCAAGTTACACAACAACCAACTCATCAGTGAGCTGGAAAGTAAGTGACGTCAAGCTGGATAGGTTCAACAAAGGAGTTTCTAAGGATGTTTGGTGGCCAGGGTGTCAGAGGAGCCTGTCTTGTGAGCACTGTGTCATCTCCCTAGAGAACAGCAGTTAAGAAACAAGCCGTAATCTCCAAAGTTAAGTAAAAAGTTGGGTGACAGAAAGAGATATTCTTGCGAGAGGCAGTGCATTTGAGAAGTGTTAGATTGCAGCACCCTGCAACCTCCTTCTCTAGACAACCAAGCTGACTTTGAATTCTGCTGTCGACTGTGTGGGAGGTGGTTTCCCCTAAGGATGGCTTTCAGGGTTTAAGAATAAATTATTTACTGCCTTTGTATCAGCAGTGTGTTGGCTGCACTGTCTGATGGATGAGAGCTAGGTGGTCTACGCAGAGTGAAACAGACCATTGTGCCTGGGGTCAGGTCCTGCACGTTCCCATTGATGGGAGGATATGGAATTTCTCACAGATGTTAGCTGCTTGGTTTCCAAAGACACATCAGTATATGGCTTTAGGAACTCACTGCTTTGAATGGGGAAAGACATTTTTTAAAAGATTAAACTCCCTTTGTTTTGTCTAAATCAACCTTATCAAATATTACACCTAATGAGTTTTGCTTTTGTGACAAAAGATTTAAAAAAACAAAGATTTGTATGGCACTAGTTACTACTAAGATCAGCTTAGTTGCCTGAGAAGTTTTCTACCATGTACAGCCAGCCTTGGTACTCACAGATTCTGTATTCCTGAATTCACCAATTCACCAGCTCATTAGAGTATATTTATATCCCTAGATTGGTGCTTACAGCACCTTCCTGGTTTGGAGAAATATGGAAAGAGGTGAAAAGTCAGAGAAGTCAGAAAAGCCTCTGTTCTCAGCAGAGGTTAGCTCAAGACACCTGCTTTCTGGTCTCAATTGTGATGCTGTGTATAAGTACTTCTTTTTTCTTTAAAAACATTTTTTTTTTTTTTACATTTTATTTATTTTGGGACTGGAGGTTGGAGGACAACTTGTGGGAATTGGTTCTTTCCTACTACATGGTTCCAGGGATCCAACTTGTCGTCAGGTTTGGTAGTAAGTGTTTTTTACCCACTGAGCTATCTCACCAACCCACAAGTGGTTTTTATATACTATCCTTTTTAAAAACAAAAGAAAACACTCTTGTACCTTTTTTTCATGATTTTTGTTATTTGAAACGCTCCCTGTTATGAAGCTAAAGTGCTGTTTAATGCAGAAGGCTGTGATGTGTCTACTGATAGGTGTGTTAGCTAACACAAGTCAAACCTGAGCTTTTGTGATGGTGAATGTGAGTTCAGGGTCAGTCAGACACCAGTCCAGTATATCCACTCTGATCCTAACATTAGGCTTCTCTGAAAAGTGCTGGGGAGATATGCACAGTGATACATCTTCACTGATGTTGAAGCTATGGAAAGGATGGGAAAGGGTGGAACTTCAGAGATTTGTGGAATGAAGATCAGTAGTCAACAGTGTCATGGACAGCAGTGTCACGATACCAGAGAGAAAAAGAATTCATTGTAACATAGCCCAGGGCCAGAAGAATAGTAAATCCTGTCATTACACTGATTAGCAGGCATAAGGGAAAGGATGCTTACAGGCAAAAAAGATTGCATAGGTCAGAAAGCTACAGAAAAAAGTTTAAAATACCAATTTGGTATTGGGAAAAATATAGGGAAAAAAGGCATCCTGATGCTTATGGAACTGGCATGTTTTACAAGGATTCTGGCTATAGAGCTATCTCATGCAAATAGCATTTTAGAGGTGAAAAACTGACCAGAAGCCTATAGGAATCCAACACTCTTGTTTCCACAGGAAGCAACAGCTCGGTACTCCCTTGTTGATTGAGCACAGCGGTTTCTTTCTATGAGGGGAGCTGACTGTGTGCTCTGTGGCTGGATTAATTGACTGATACCAGAGGGGCAGTGCCCTTTGCCTTTGTCATGGACTGTAGAGCAGTGACACTCAGCGTCACCCAGGTTCAATAGTAATTCTTTTGTTTTTGTTTTTGTTCCTCGGACAGGTTTCTCTTGTACCCTGCTCCCTGTAAACACTTGTAACCAGTGGCCTCGAACTCAGAAATCCGCCTGCTTCTTGCTCCCGAGTGCTGGATAGGTGCCATTACCGCCACCTCATAGATCTTGAGAATGCAATAATTCTGGCCATGCCTGTTCCAACATACCCCCTTTGTAAAAAACAGTCAAAGACAAGCCCTGTTGTTTTGCTTTGTGATTAGCACTGTGGAAATGAGTGTTTGTCCTAATCCTAAAATTCACCAGACACCAGAAACAAGTGTAATTAATGTCCAAAAATTCATGCTCGATCAGTGATTATAAAATATCTGAACTAAAACACAGACTGTCTTCTGAGAAGCTTTTAAACTTCTGTCAGGGATATTAAGGTATTATTAAAGTATATTTGTGTCAGGAAGACAGCGACACTCAAAACCAGCCTTAGATTAATCCTTTCCTGCCATGAGATTCTTGAGAGACAAATAAAACAAGAAGAAATAAAGGAGAGGGCTTCTTACTCTTTGACATTGACCCTAAAGGCAAACCCCCAGGCCCCACAAGATAAATTCAGAACAACCTCTGGGGCAGGATGTAACTGTGTGCATTCCAACCTTCTCTGGAGATTCCATTCATATCTTCCCCAACGCCCTCCCCTCCCCTCCCCTCCCCTCCCCTCCCCTCCCCTCCCTCCTTTCTCCTCCGTCCCTCCCTCTCCTCCCCCCTGTTTGTTCGTTCTTTCTTTCTTTCTTTCTTTCTTTCTTTCTTTCTTTCTTTCTTTCTTTCTTTCTTTCTTTCCTTCTTTCTGACAGAGTCACTTTGTGACTCAGATGCTAGGATTAAAAGTATGCCTGGTTTGATTAATTTCCTTACTAGACAACTACTAGGAATTTTTGCTTGGTAATTGACATATTGATACTTAAATTTAAATGGCTCTGGTTGCAATGTAGAGAGAACTAGAATCAGGGAGAACAAGGGACAGAATTTGTTCTTAATTAGGAAGAGGTGGGTGTGCCACCTTGGAGCTGTTCTAATATATGCAGGCCCCGATCCTAGCTGTCGTCAGAGATCCTGGGCCCATGGGTCTAGAGCTTATGCTTGCATATCTACCACACATGGTTCCCAGAGTTAACTATGGCTAAGAATGGTGACCCTAGAGACTAGTTTTCAAAGTCACAGGAGTAATAATCAAGAGAATCTTCTGTTACACCAAAGCCATCCAAATCTCAATAATAAAGACTGTTCAGGAAAGTTGTGTGACTGGCAGGGAGACCCAAGGCAAGGGTATACATTGCACGGCTGTTGAAGCCTCCTGCCGTAGTGCTGCGTGGGAGTATGTACAACTTACCTTCTGGGGTTATAACTTAAGTAAGAGCCACTGACATGTCATCCAGTTTCCTGTCTTGGAGGACTGCTTCTAGTTCTGTCTTTAGAGTTTCTTATAACATAGCTTACTGTAGTGGGCTGGGTTTTAAGCCTGCTGTCTCCGAACTGGCCCCTTTGCTTTGTAGCTTACTTTGTCTAGGAGCTTTGTAACTTTGTAACTCTAACTCATTTCCTTTTAGGCAGTGTGATCAAGCTGGAGGAGCAGAAGTCAGACCTAGAGCGGCAATTAAAGACGCTAACAAAACAAATAAAGGTAAGCCACAGACCAGAAGTCTCCTCTACCATCTTATTGGACAGTATTCCTGTCTTAGGTTGGAAACATTGGGAAGGTACCCTGTTACACTGTCCAGCCAGCTTTTCTCCAAGTTATAACCTGAGTCATACATTTTTTTCTGGCAGGAAATGAAACTAAAGCAATCACTCAAATTTTAGTTAAAGAACTCTGTGACATCAAGGAGTTGCCTCTTGTGCCTCTTTCAAGGAGTGAGGCACCATTAAAGCCAGGTCTTTCTGCTTCAGCTTCTTAGTGACTGATTCTTCAGGAACTAAGCTTCAGGAACCCTCCATAGAGACCACAGCACACTTACCTAGTGTCTGAGGTCACATGGATTCTGTCATTTTCAGGAGGAAACAGAGGAATGGAGGCGGTTCCAGGCAGACCTTCAGACTGCAGTGGTAGTGGCCAACGACATCAAGTGTGAGGCTCAACAGGAACTGCGTACTGTGAAGAGGAGGTTGCTGGAGGAGGAAGAGAAAAATGCCAGGCTGCAGAAGGAGCTGGGGGACATACAGGGGCACAGCAGGTAGGTCACAAGAAGAGCCACACTTCTCTGAATCAAATGGACACACAGTCAGTGTTTTGCTTCTCTCTTGATCAGTGTGTGTATAGGATTTTAGGAAAAACTCTTCACTTATATGTGAAGGAAAAAATCTAGCCAACTGTTCTCATAGGTTTAAAGAAAGAGCACCTGTTAGATTTTAGTATTTATCAGCATAGGGAGAAAGAGCATACTCATAAATAATAACGTGCCTAGGTCTCATACCAGGAAAAGCTAAAATGACTTTTTGGAGGAAAACTGACATCAGATAAAGAAGCCATTCTCACAGCCCAGGGATGTAATTCTCGATTGCTGATCTTATGGGCTATTTCAAAAAGGTAGAGGCATTCCAGAGGTAGAGGCACAAGGATAGAAGCAAGTGGGAGTCCAGCGAGGTCTGAACAGGGAGTCCAAGCTACCTTATATCCCTGCCTCAAACAAAAACAAAGAAACAACAAAAGTCATGTTTCTGCTGGGTCCAGTGGTGTACCTGTAATCCCAGCTCTTGGAAGACAGGCAGGAAAATTAGGAGTTCAAGTTATCCTCAGATACATAGTAAGTTCACCAAGCTTTATTCAAGTCCCAATATCAGGTGCCTCACAATACATTAGCTCAGTCATGTTTAAGAGGAAGGTGTTCTAAAGCAAACTTGAAGTTGATTGGCATATAAAATTCAAGTGTGGAGCTGGAGAGATGGCTTACAGTTAAGAGTGCTGGCTGCTCTTCAGAGGACCCAGGTTTGATTGCTAGCCAACTACATGGTGGATTCACAACCATCTGTATCTCCAGTCCCAGGGGAGATTTGATATCCTCTTCTGGCCTCAGTGGGTACCAGGCATGCACATACACTGGCATGCCTGCAGACTAAATACTCATATCCATAAAATCAATAAGATTTAAAATTGAAGTGAGATTTACAGATTATCCACAGCACTTTTGGCATTCAGTAATGTGTGTGGTATCTTCCCCTAATGGGAGTCAGCATCCTTAACTTTGAGAATTTTAAGTGTTCAGAAATTATTTTGAATTTCTAAATGTTTTTCAAATATAAAATACTTTTAAAGTCAAATTTATTGGGTTCTAAATATTAGTCTATGGAATGTTGATCTGTGTACTTTCCAGAATTAGAAGGGCTGCTTGTTGACTTGTTTCTGAGCCTTAAGGTCTGATCTATGATCATAGTTTTACAACATTGGGAAAGTTAGATTCTTCTCACAATTCTGTTTCTTAGAATTCTGTAGATTGCCTATCAAATCTGTTCCAGTTATGGCTTGTTCCTTTATTTGTCTGGAGAAGGATTCATGTAGTTAGCTCTACAGTTCTCTCTTGGAAAGTCATGACCATTAGTTCATAGTCCAGCTTTATTTTCTGGACACTAAAGAACATGATGGTTCTAGGTTTTTTTTTTTCTTGTTGTTTTGTTTTGTTTTAGTCAGAAGGAGAATAGGAAACGAAGATTTCCTTCCTGATGTCTCCTACTGAGATGATCACAGGGTTCTCTATTTGCCTTCGTGCCTGCTTTCATTGTCTGTCTTGCTTCCACATTGTATGCCTTTGGAAGAGGAACCAAGCCATAACTTGCATTGCTTGCTATTTGCATTATTTTAAAAATTATTGTTTTATAAAAGACAGGCTCTACATTTCTATGGTGACTGTGCATAGATTATTGTACAAGATGTTGTGTTTCCTGCGTAGGTTCTCAAATCCCTGCTGAAACTCTGATGTAATGGGAAACCTTCACCTGTGTTCTGTAAGTTTAGGGCTCTGTGTGCTACATTCTGTCTCCTTCATTTTCCTTTTAAAACAATTTTTATTTTCCTGAACATTTTAAACCAACCACTCAAATCTAGGAACTTATCATAAAGCCTTTCAAAACTTCAGAACTGACAACAATCAGAGAGGACGTGTTACTGAAAACCATTCCACTTCGAGTGTTTGCCTGTCATTTGGCAAGACATGGGACAACTCTGCTGATAGGTTCTTATTGGATTTTATACTTCTCACAAGTGCCTCCTTGAAGAATTGACTTATTGAAAATTACTGGCTGGTAACTCAGCTCCTTCCTGAACCTACCATATGAGCAAAAATGGAAACCAACCCAAAGCCTCAAAGCTCCTGTGACAACTTAGTGATTCCATCTTGGTGGTACAAGTTCTTGCCTGACATTTCAGTTTGACCTTGACAGTCATCTCGTAGAACCCTGGGTTATTCATGAAGGAGCTACAGCCAGAGAACTTGCAGAGGATTCTCTGATGAGGTCCTCCAAGCACAGCTGAGAAAAGACACGGACATCCACAAAGCATCATGACTATAACATGGGGCTTGCAATTCATAGTCTAATTCTGTGTAGGTGGGCACTTAAAGGAATCACATAGAACCAGGCTGATAGATGAGTGAACAAGTGTCTGGGCAGGAGTACAGAACAAAGTGGGATATATTTTAACCCATTAGTAATCTTTAGTCCCAGTACATTTTCAAATGTGTGGGCTTTTGTTTTTTTTTTTTTTAAGTTTCTGAACTTTGAATGGTTTGAGAGTGTTTTGTTTTGAACTCAAGTAATTCTCCTACCTCATCTTCCCAAGTTTTAAAACTATAGGCACATGCCATCACTCCCTGTTATGTTTTTATTTTAGAGTCAGAATAATTGATCTTATTCAGGGAATTGCCAGGATGCTAAGGGATATCTGTAATCCCATCACTTGGGAGGTAGAGACAGAGGATGGGTAGTTCAAGACTATCCTTGGCTTCAGAGTGAATTTGAGGCCAGCACGAAGTATATGAGACCCTATCTTAAAAATAAAAACAAACAAACAAACAAAAAACAAAACCAAAAAGCTGGGTGGTAGTGGCTCATGCCTTTAATCCCAGCACTCAGTGGCAGAGGCACATGGATCTCTGTGAGTTCAAAGTCAGCCTGGTCAACAGAGCATGTTCTAGGACAGCCAGGGCTACAAAGAGAAAAAACACTGTCTTGAGGGAAAAAAACGCACATAGAAAAGTGGGGCCTAGAGAAATGGCTTGGTGGGTAAGTATGCTTGCTTTGTAAAATTGAGGACCTGAATTTGAATTCCCAGAAACCAGGTAAAAAACCTGGTCATAGGCACAAATGCCTATAACTCTAGTGTTGGGGGGGTTTAGTCAGGTAGATGCCAGGAGTTCAGTAGCTAGCCACTCAAACAGCAATCTTCAGGTTCATTTAAAGATCCTGTTTTATAGTATAAGGCAGAGAGCAAAGAGAAAAACACTTGACATCTTTGTCTGGCCTTTGTACAGACAAGCACACCTGCACACATGTATATACACACATCACATACAACTACTCCTCAAATGTCCACACACATGTATATACACATATACTTACATGTATATATGTAAACACATTACATACAGCACATATGCATACATATATATGCATAAATGTCCCCATATATCTTAATACTGATATATTGATGTTAATTCATTCTTTTTTATGATGCCAAAGGGTTTATTTAATAAGATAAAGCAGTTGTGACTATTCATGCATGAATTATTCTTACAGCAACAGTCAATCATAAATACATAAGTTGGTGAGCTATAAAGAGGAATATGCAAAAGTCATGGAGAGTAAACTCTCGATCTCTGTAAACTCAGTCTTGCAACCAGCTGGCACTGCCCCCTTCCCCATGGAGCTCTCCCTCTGTTTAGATTAGGAACTATGACTAGGCAGTGTTTCTAGGTGCTTGCAAGCTCTCCCATTCTGAGTCTGGTTGGTCAGCTGACCTTTCTCTGTTGAGTCAGAAACCCAAGAACCAGCCCTGCCATCTCTCCCATGCAGTCCTTGGAACTTTAAGGATAATCATCTTCAAATGTTTGCTCTGACTTGCAGGCCTGATATTTTTCTCCCCAAATTTAAGCGAGCAGGTGTGTTTTTATAGATAAACATGAAAATGTTCTGTTTTACTGAACATAAAAATGAATGAATGAAAGTATAAGATATAATTTTCTCAGTTATGACTCCTTCTCTGTTTGGATGGTTAAAATTTAGACATTAAAATAAAAACTCATTCAAATTAGAACATCAAGTCTAAGATAGGATGTACTTTAGTGGTACACTGCTTGCTTAGCATGTATCAAGCCCTGGATACAGGGAAACATAGGCACATAAGCATCTCAGCATCTGGATTCTGTGGGGCCACATACAACACTTCTAGCAAAAGATATTGATGATGAGCAGTACATGTACAGGAGTCATAAATAATAGTAGGAATTATTTTTAGGGTGACATACTCCATTCTTACAGTGTTTACCATAATAGTATCAATAGGCACCATGGAAGACATCTTTACAAAAAAGTACCTATTAGAAACACTAAATATTTGCTGCCAATTAACAGCATTAACTTCCAAGATAAATCTTTCTGCTTCACATGTGTTGATCCTTGCATCTTCCCCTGGATCACACATTGTCTTCAGTGTCTATGCTGTCACTAAGTGAGCAGCAGTGTAGCCTGTCCCATACAGACAGACCCTGCTGGAGCTGGCTTTTAACTGAGTGTGAACATCTGCACTGTGTGCTAATGTCCGTTGTGTGTGCTTGTGCTGCCCTGTCCTTACAACATTTCAGAGCCACACAGCATGCGTTCTTTCTATAGCTACTGCTAGAGGAGACCTGCGTATGATGGAGGAATAATGTTTTTGGATAACAAAGATGTCACTTGAAACTCAACTGTGATGCTGAATCCCTGGTTTTGGTGGAAAGGCCAGTTCCCATAGAAATTCCTAAGCAATTTCTTATTTACCTTAGTATTACAGGGCCCACAGGCATTTCATTTGGCCCTTATAGTAGAAATTATATCAGACATCTCCTATGGTCTTTTTTTCAAGTATAATTCAGTCACTTGCATATGTTTTCATAGTTAAAATACAGTTATGATGTTAGATATATACATCTATGATGTTTCAGTCTGTATGTATGATTCTGAGGATCAAGCCTAGGACCTTGTACATGTTACACAAGTGCTCTGTCACTGAGCTAACACCCTAGCCTAGTCTATAATAAAGGGCTACAAATGCCTTTTTCCCTGTTTGGGAAAATATAGATATGTTCTTCCTTGAATCTTTAGGCTTATTAGGCTAGAATAGTAAAAAGAAATCTTTTTGTTTTGTTCTTGGCACTGAAGATGGAGAGAAGCACAAAACTCTGCAACTGTCAGGGGCTGATGCACATCTGCGTCACCAGGACAGTTCTTGGAGACATTACGGTAGAAGGAGCAGAGAAATAGCATTTTAGAGTTTTTGCTATTTGCTCAATTCAACAGCATTGGCTTCCAAAAATTGTTTTGCAGCAGTGAAATGAAATGCAATGAAAACATGGCCATATTGTGGGTATTAGTCCTCTCTGTGAGACAGATAAGCTGGTAGCTCTTGTGTTTGTAAACAAAGATCCCATTGACTTATATAACTCCTTTACCAGCCTTCCCTCCCATTTCTATCTTCACAGCTCCATGGTCTCTGTCAGCTAGCAGAGCATTTGGTGGAAGAAAGACAGCCCAGCCCTTGCCATGATTGGAAACTACTGCCATTTCTATATGAAAGGGGAATCTGTAGAGGAGATTACCACTGTGTAAAGAGCTCACTTGTCTCCTATGCCATTCACTATTCCACACACAGTCACCACAGCCAAAGCTTCTCTAGCTTCCTCCTTCACACTGAAATCAACTCACTGCATGGTCACATAGTCAAAAATATTGCCCTCCTATTTTTCTCAGAAAATTCAGCTCACTTTCTTCCTCCCTCCCTCCCACCCTCCCTCCTTCCTTTCCTCTTCTTCTCTCTCCCTCTCTTTTCCTTTCTCTGGAGAATAAAATGAAATTCTGAAAAACAAAATATAAGTCTTGTGAAAAACTATTTCATATGTAACTAGAATACATAAAGACAATAGTGGCATAGCAAGCCCTGGGTATTGGTGAATGCAGTCCATGTGGGCGCTGCTTTCCATGTTTATTTTTATGCTGCCCACTTGAATATAAGATTCAACAATCTTGGAATTCAAGCTACTTACAGCAAAATAAGAAGCCATCTGTGTGGTGCCTTAGACGGGAGAAGTTAAAGATCTGCTCCTAATATTGAGGCTTCTTTGAGCCTCTTCAAAGCTGTGGTCTCATTTCATTACCTCATTTGAACTGGCCCCTAAGGTTTGGTTGCTTTCTAGAGTCTCTGATGGGCTAACTATAAACACATTTGGTTGATGATAAAGGATGTAGTTAGATGACAATGTCAGCAGAAACCTAACAAACTAATGAAGGACAACTTACAACAAAAGCCTCACAAAGGAAACTCACCCTGGAAACTTAAAGACTTTCTTTCAGTGCAGAAGCACACAGCTCACAGTGGTCTGGGATGCAGGAAGTGATTTGAATTTTGGAAATGTATATATATGTGTGTGTGTGTATGTATGTGAAGACCTGTATCTGACTCAGCAAATCCATCAGGCAAAAACCTACTGCACGTCTCCTGTGAGAGGCAGCGCCAGAGAAGATGTACCTACTGTGCTTCCCATGTGAGGACAACTCTAAAGAAAACCTACTGCTCTTCTCTTATGAGGGCAGCTCAGAGCTGAGAGTAGAGAAAATCTACTAGGCTCTTCTTGTGAGGGGCAGCTCCACTGTGTCCATGTAGCTACATCGTTCTAGAAGATATGCTTAATCTCTAATAAAAGGAAAATTAAGATTGGACATTATTCTTAAACTCAGAAAGACATTTTGAGGTATTGACTTTGAGAGCACAGATTTCACTAGAAAAATTTAGCTTGGAATAAGAAAGAAAAGACATTGATATCTTCTGTAAAAATCATGTAGAAACTAGCTGGGTTTGTCCAAATAGGACTGGAATTTGTGTTTTGAAAGATCTTTTCTTCAGATTGAGAATTCTAAGATGACTTAAAATTTGTGTGCCGAATTTTTTTCATACATAAACACAGAGAAAGATGCAACCTCAATTTCAAGTGCACAGCTGTATTTGCAGTTATGTATCAATCTGTCTTTCCTCTGGGTACTATTAAATATTTTCATATGTGTTTATGACATGCTAAATAAATGTTATTTAGAAGAGTCTGTGGTTTGAATTTTAATCACTGGTTGCCTTTCTGGAGGGCTTTTATGAATTTTGTTTGAAAATTTTGCTTGAATATAATTTTCATAACTTTTGTTTCACAATGCTGGGAATGGAACCTCGAGACTACGTGTATAGCATGCTCTCCACTACTTCAAGCCCTTAATGCCTTCATATAATAGAATCAGATTGTATTTTCCTTTGTTTCTAGGGGTTTTATTTGTGTTTAAGATTTTTTTTTCTACTCCAATATTTGTAAATTCTCTATTAAGTTTTCTTTATTTCACACACATGTAGATGTTCACACCCAGTCATTTGATCCCCCTGTGTTTACTGAATCTGATGTAACATACAGTCCTTTTTCTTCCATATGCATAGCCAGTCAAGCCAGTATAATTTATTACCAAAGTAATTCTTTCCTACTGAATAGAAATGTCACTTTCCATTGTTTATTTCATCTGTGCTTCCTGTGCTCAGGGAGGCCTTTCCAAATATGCCCTCCTTTCATATTCTTTTGAGTTAGTTCTGCTTCACAATATTTTAATGGGATCATTGTAGTGTGTGTGTGTTTGTGTGTGTGTGTACATATTTAAGTTCAGTCTTTTATTTAAAATTATCAGCTTGCTAATCATATGTTATATAACCATGGTGTTATATGCTTGTAAATTCAACCCTTGAGAGCTAGAGGCTCAAGGAACTAGAATTCATACTTATCCTTGCTTACCCAGTAAGTTTGAGGCCAGCCAGGACAACTATCCCCCCCACAAAAAAGTCAGTAAGTAAAATTGTCTTATTTCATCTTTTTTTTCTGTTTTATGAAATTTTAAGGTAGATATTATCAAGTGCTTCTTTTCTCCCATTAACTTATGAAGGACTATTCTCTCCTAAATGTGATTCTTTTTTTTTTTTTTGGTTTTTCGAGACAGGGTTTCTCTGTATAGCCCTGGCTGTCCTGGAACTCACTCTGTAGACCAGGCTGGCCTCGAACTCAGAAATTTGCCTGCCTCTGCCTCCCAAGTGCTGGGATTAAAGGCGTGCACCACCACCGCCCAGCTCTAAATGTGACTCTTATTTTACAAAGTATTTTTATAGATGAGGGCCTTTAAGTTTTTTTAATTTTTGTGTTTTTATATGAAGGGATGCTTCTGTTCATCCCAAACTCTTGTTTAAATAGCTATGAGTATGTCAGGGCCTGACCTTTGCCCCGAGTGTCTGTAGATTATGCTGGATGTACCACTTTGCCTACTGATTCTTTAAATCATCAACTGTATCATAACTGTAAGGAAAGCTCTCAAAGTAAATTGAAGTTCAAATAGTATGGGAGAAGTTACCCAGTAAAAGAAATCCCTGCTGAGTGTTGGTGATGCACACCTTTATTCCTAGTACTCAGGAAGCAGAGGCAGGTGGATTGCTATGATTTGGAGGCCAGTCTGGTTTGCACAGTGCATTCCAGGGCAGCTAGGGCTACACAGTGAGACCCTGCCTTGGGGGAAAGAGTTTCTTGGCGTATGGTTTCTTCTCTGGAGAAACCTGGATATGGAAGCCACAGTTCTGGGTCTGTCTTTGCTTAGTCATTGTCCATGTTATATATAGCCTGTGGCATTTCCTGACCTGTGCCCAGGATCACCTTTTTATAGACCCTTCAGATAGTGTTCATATCCCTGATGCTCTGTAATGATGTTCTTGGCTTCATGCTCCTCTCCAGCCCGGGCCCTGTAGGGTAGGGGATACTAGCAAGGTAGACCCCTATCTTATTCTCTTTGTAAGGAACTGGGGGGAAGCCCTTGGTACTCCTCCCCCCTATGCAGATACACATTCTATGTAGCAGAGAGTCTTAAAAGTTTGTCTACTTTTTGAGACTTGGTAGGCAGCCCTGACTGATCTAGAACTCGCTATTTAAACCAGGCTGGCCTCAAACTCATAGAGATCTGTCTGCCTGACTCTGACTCTGACTCCTGAATACTAGGATTAAAGTTTAAGCTATGGAAATGGTATCCTTCTTTAGTTTTCATTGCTGATGGAAAATGTTTAACTGATTTGATTCTTCTTGATGGGATTTAGAAAGTAAGATGTGTTTAAGTTACCATTTTACCTGACTTTCTTTTCTTCTTGTTCTGTATGCTAGTACCAAAATTAGAAAGTGAATTTCAACAGATATTTGATGCTTGAGATAAAATATTTCATATTTTTTCTTTTTTTACTGGATATTTTATTTATTTACATCTCAAATATTATCCCCTTTCCCATCCCCTTCCCCCTGCTTCTATGAGGGTGCTCCTCCACCCACCCATGCACTTCTTCCCCACCGCCCTGCCCTAGCATTCCCCTATACTGGGGCATTGAGCCTTCACAGGACCAAGGGCCTCCCCTCCCACTGATGCTACATATGCAGCTGGAGCCATGGGTCCTTCCATGTGTACTCTTGGGTTGGTGGTTTAGTCCCTGGGAGCTGGGGGTGGAGGGCTTGGATCTGGTTGGTTGATATTGTTGTTCTTTCTATGGGATTGCAAACCCCTTCAGCTCCTTCAGTTCTTCCCCTACTCCTCCATTGAGGTCCCCGAGCTCAGTCTGATGGTTGGCTGCAAGCACCTGCCTCTGTATTGGTCAGGCTATGGCAGAACCTCTCAGGAGACAGCTGTATCAGGCTCCTATCAGCAAGCACTTCTTGGCATCAGCAATAGTGTCTGGGTTTGGTGGCTGCATGTGGGATGGATCCCCAGGTGGGGCAGTCTCTGGATGGCCTTTCCTTCAGTCTCTGCTCCACTCTCTGTCCCTGTATTTCCTTTAGACAGGAGCAATTCTGGTTTCAAATTTTGGAGATGGGCGGGTGGCCCATATTTTTTTCTTATAACAAGAGTAACAAACTTCTTTTAGATTTGTTTAAAACATTAATAATTTTATTATTTTGCCATCCCAGGTAAGGGCAAAGAATGTTCAAAGGCACTGAGTCAGTACATAAAAGAGAACAAAACTTCAGTGAGCTGAGCCGAAATCTGAAAGCTAGCTAGGCAGAGGGGAGTCACAGAAGCCCACAGTGACACTGTGAGAAGCCTGGATCCAGGCTTTATTCCATTGTTCCAGCTTAGCAGATGTAAGCATATGGTTGATGGGACCACTCCTCTTTACAAAAAATCTGCCAACTATGAAAGCATATCAATGATGTGATGTGACCATTGTCAAGTAGAGTTAACATGTAAATACTTTAACAGTCATAATACACAAGAGCTCACCTGTGCTGGGACCAAAATAGGCAGTGTCACCAGCAGTACAGAAAATCAGCACCATTTGAAAGCCCTGTTCCACAGCCACCAAGGTAAGCGGCCAGTTAGAGAAGCGGCCGGGGGAGATTTGAAGGGAAGGTCACTGCAGATGTATGTATACATATGTTAAATTAAGACATAAGACACAGAAGGTGAACTTGCAGCCAACCAGTGGGCCTGGTGTAACTACAGTGGTTGATGGAAAATGCTGCCCTTTGACAGACATACACAGTACCATTTGCCTTCATGCACTGTGGCATCTGGCCTTGGCTTTCTATTCTCAGATGATAGGCTGCCAATTTCTTCATGAAGAGTAGTGAGCTAAGGGAGGGCTGAAATGAGTATCAGTAGCCTTTTTTTTAAACTTAGGTATATTTAAAGTAAAATTTGTATACCTCTCCTAGAAAATTTGTATACTGTAGAGAATTTGACAACGCATACTCCCAAAAGAGTTCAGTTTACACCTCAGATTCACCATTTATGTGCCATGTAGCCTTTGTCAAAGTTTCCCTCAAAATTAAATAATGTAAGAGATTTCTGTAGAAAATTAAGCCAGGTGGTGGTCTCTGGGAGTTTGAGGCCAGCCTGATCTACAGAGTGAGTTCCAGGCCAGTCAAGGCTACATGTTTATACATATGTTAAATTAAGACATAAGACACAGAAGGTGGACCTGCAGCCAACTAATAAGCCTGAAGCAACTACAGTGGTTGATGAGATATGTCCTGAAAAACAAACAAACATTAAGCCTTCAGGTACTTCTTCCTCAGATCCCAGGGCTAGGACTTAGGTAATGGCTTTCGTGACACATTGCACTAGAATATGTAGTAGACTTAGATCATGTGCATTCATTTTACTAAAGTTACTTTATAGCTTTAGATGTGGTAGCAGGCACGTTTTGTTTCTGTTCTAGATGTGATTCCTAACCAGAAGACAGCCATTTCCTAGAGGATATGGCTAAGGAAAAATGCAAACTACAAGTTGGTATAGGGAAAACTAGTGTGTTGAACTTACTAAACACTATAGTATTTGTGTTCAAGTTTTGAAACCAATAGAAACTGCTTTTGGGTGGCTTAGAATTTCAAGACATATTTAACTGCACATTGCAATAAAGACCATAATTGGCTTTGAACAATTTGTCAAGTGTGTAATTTTGTATTTTCCCTTTATCTATAGAATTTAGTAAGATATTCCTGGTTGTATGATTAAATATTTCGTAATATCCACTATATATACAGAATTCCTATTCTTCTTGAGAACACAGGGAATGTGATCATTCTTATGTTGCTTGGCCTGCAACAACTCTTAGACGTTCTAGCACAAGGAATTTCAGGCTTGTTCACAAAGTATGAGTCAAGTATTCTCTTTTTGACTGTTTTAGATTACAGTTTTCTCTCAGACTTTTTAAAAAAATATTTTCATATGCATAATTAGATACCTAGAGGATTGTGACCCAGGGTGCCTCTTCAAATTCACTAATGTTTCATATACACTTTATATATAAATATATTAAATATATAAAATATATATATATTTTATATATATGAATGAATGAGAGTTTTTGTCATGTGTATGTATACACTACATGCATCCCTGGTATCCATGGAAGTCATAAGAGGGCATTAGAAATCCTAGAACTAGAGACATAGACAGTTGTGAGCTGCTACATGGTGCTAGGAATCAAATCTGGGTCTTGTAGAAGGGCAGTCAGAGGTGAGTCATCTCTCCAGTCCCTAATTTCAGATATTTGATCATTTCAAATTTCAGATTTCTAGATGAGAATGTCAGACTTATTCTTACTGTTAAAGTCAAGAGAGCATCATCTTTGGATGTGTTGAAACGTTAGTCATATTGCCATGTCCTTATGAGGCCTAAGTGAATCTCTCCACTTATCGTTTAATGTTTCAAATCACTGGGAAACTTAGACACCTAAAAAGAACAGCTTGTAGAATGTAAGATTCTCCATTTTATTCTTATTAAATTAATAAGGAATGACATTTGGTGCCTTGGATGCTCTTTGGCAATAAGCCAGTTAAATGTAATAGAAGGTGGCCCACCTTTCGATGAGCTTGAGGGTCACTGATGTGGAAATAAGAATTTTTTTTTCCTATACAAACCTGATCTCTTAACCTGCTTTCATTTTCTTTTTCCATATCCACCAGCTGATTTTTCTGTTTTTTATTATTATTATTATTATTTTATTTTATTTATTTATTTATTTATTTATTTATTTTTATTTATTTATTATTTTTTTGGTTTTTTGAGACAGAGTTTCTCTGTATAGCCCTGACTGTACTCACTCTGTAGACCAGGCTGGCCTCGAACTCAGAAATCTGCCTGCCTCTGCCTCCCAAGTGCTGGGATTAAAGGCGTGCACCACCACCACCTGGCTCTGTTTTATTTAATTGCTGTATTTATTTTCTTATTTGAGATGTAGTCTTCTCATTTGGCCAGCCTGGCCTCAGTCCTGGGCTCAAGTAATCTTCTGTTGACTTCCTAAGTATCTGGGACCACAGGTCACACAGTCACACTGGCCCAATCATCTGATTATACACCATGTAAATACAAGGTGGGAGGCACTACAAACACCTTTTTGCAGCAAATCATTAGAAATTACTTAAAAAGAACAAAGCAAAAACAAAAAACAGTCCCTTAACATTTCTGAAATGTTTGCTAGTTTCTCCCAAGGAAGTTTTCAGTTACTGATTTTTTTTTCCACTGTAAAAGAAAGGCTGTACAGTCAAGAGAATAGGGCAGAGTGATTTAAGTGCTTTAATTTTGTCTTACTTAAATTTAGCCTATTTGTGTTGATTATAGAGCAATAGAAGAATTAGGGACAAGTATTTTTGAACTGTAGGAGGTTATATGTAGCTAGATTAGTTTCAAAAAACTGGGAAATATTTTAAAACTTCACTGACCTTATTAAAATATATTTCCAGAAATATTCTGTTTGAGCCTTTCTCATAAATTAGTCATCTTGCACAACAGCTGTGGCAATATGATATAATAAAAAGTGCAGTGATTTAGCAACAGGGAGGTTGGGAGTTCTCATTCACAAGAAGATTAAATGACATCCTAAAATCCTCTAGATAAGGAAGCCACACATGAGAGCTGAATCATATGATCTGTCCCCTATGAGTCTGCTGATGTTTAGAAACCACACAGCATAGAGAACATTTGTATGAGAATGGAAGCTTGACACAGAATTTCCATTTTTACTCTCAGAGAGCAGACATCATATGAAGAAGGACTGGTGTATGGAATGAGTTGCACTTTAGTTGGCTTAGGCAGAAAACATTTAAATAACTTACCAAATTGCTGAGAAAACTGAATCAACTAGATTGTAGACTGAGCTTCCAGGAACAGGTTTCTGAGGTTTCAACACAACCAGACTGCCTTCACCATGATGAGAACCCTAAAACAGGATGTCGCCTGCCCATTTAGAAAGCTGCAACCATAATTCCTAGCCCCAGGAGTACCTTGTCTCTGTTACAGTCTATGTCTACATAACAAATGCATCATGTTCTGGCTCTGGCCCAAATCTCTGCTGGGCAACTTAAATCATATGAAACCTTGGCTAAGCAAGAGTCTTGGGATTCACCTATCCAGCCTCTGAGTGTGCCACCTGAGGATTGGAGCACATGCCAACAGGCCAGTCCACTGGGTACACTGCTGACAGTTACTTATGGTAAATAACACGTTTCTTCACATTTGCAGAGATATTCATGTATTTTTCACTTAAAGATATCATTCTGTTTACAAATGTATTATTTCTGACCATCTCCTAAGAAAGTATAAAAAATTGGAAAAAAATGTATTTACTTTATTAAAATCCAGAAAATATTAAAATTGGGGTTTCCCTTCTAGCTTATTTTGTCCACATTGGTTTTGCTTCCATCTATGTCTTTTCTCCACTGAGGACACCCTCCACCTTTTCAATTTAATGTGCTCTTTGCCATACAGACCTGTGAATGAAGAGCCAGAGCCTTCAGAGGTCGATGCTGCTGGCCGGTGGCGTGGAGTCTATGTCAACAGAACATCTCCGGCTCCTTCAGACTCTGCAACCACAGTAAAGTCACTGATCAAATCATTTGACTTAGGACACTCAGGTATTTTACAAAACTGTACATTCACACCCTAGCCTACATACCAACCCTATCTCTGCTACACTGGCCCCAGCAAGTTGATTGAACCATGGGCTCACTTTAGCTCATGTGTCTCCGTGCAGGAAGCCTCGCTGAGCCTGTGAAGCCATAGGTAATCCTGAGGCAGTCTCCTTCCTACTTCCACTTGTTGTTGTCCCCACTTCATCCTTCCAGGGCCTTCTTCCTGTGTTCAGAGAACCAGCAAGGATGGCCATCAGCTTCGTCTTCCAGGACGTGAGCATCCCCTCTGTGTATTTGGTTCTCTTGTAGGGAGTCTCAACATCCTTACTTGCAGTGTGCTATTAGACTCTTCTACTTGGTCTTACACGTGAGCTTTCCTGCCTGTTGCTTCTGATCTTGCATTTGGAATGGTCTGACTGACTCACGGTTTCCCTGTGGCTGTGCATCTTACACACATGAGGCAATTACATGTTCGTCCTTTAAGCATATACACAGTAGTGTGTTGAAGAAGCATTGTGCATCTGTTCCTAATTGAGATAACTTCCCTTTTGACTACCACAGATGTGCATTGTGTTGGGAAACTGAAGCAGTGGCTAATTCTAAGATGAATTGATTGCCTCTGCTAAAATAATTTCCAAATTACTTAGATTAAGATTAGACTCAGCGTCTTGAGAGACAGGAAAACCCAGTGAGTCAGACTGTAGATAGAATGTGATACATCAGTAATGATTTGTAGATTAATATTCCTGCTGCTTCCCCAAGAGAGACTTTATCATGTATTCCCTTCCTCTTGCTCCAGTATCTGCATCTGAAGCCACCTCTCACTCAGCTGACCCCTCCCCTTTCGTTTCCCAGTTCAGCTATATTCAGAAGAGAAAAGCGTAATTAACATTATACCTAACATGTGAGAGTTTTGTTTTGTTTGAGACAAGGTCTTTCTATGTAGCCCTGGTTGTCCTGGAGCTTCTTAAGTAGGTCAGGCTGACCTTTGTCCCTGTCTTGTGTGCTGGGGCTAATGCGCGCCACCACACCCAACTCTTCATGAGATCTTTAAGTCGCCAAAAAAGGGAAACAGATCAAAACCCATTATATGCAGTTTTGAACTGGATTTAAGTATTTCTGTTCCAATCTCTTTTGACAGGTGGAACTGGACAGAGTATTTCTGTCCACAAGACTCCCAGAAGCCCCCTGAGTGGAATCCCAGTAAGGACTGCTCCGGCAGCTGCTGTCTCTCCGATGCAGGTATAGAAGAACCCAGAAGCAGCTCTTTGTGTAACCGTCTGGGTATTCTTTACTCATACGGGTGTGTGCTTGTGGAGCAGCAGGACTTATAAATCAGGGTATATGTTACTCAATGCTTATTTCACTTTAGTACTGGAATGGAAGGCCTGTAACAACAGAGATATTTGGTGTTTTGCTCACTATTAGATATACTGGCTAGAGCAATGGGTAACAGTAATCACATCACAGTAGAGCTCAATGAATTTCTGTCTGTCAAGTGAAGGAATGATATCAGAGGAACTTCAAATGTTAATCTTTGGTGAAATCATCATTCTTTTTTAAAGGCCACATCTGCATCATATGCAGTTACTTAGTTACTCTTGTTGGCTGTTTCAGGCATTGTGGATTTAACTTAGTACAAAACAATACAGTGAAGGTCCTTGTGCAAACTTCTGACCTCTTGAGGAACTATTTCTGTATGAGAGCACATCAGGATCTATTTCAAAATGTTGGAAATTGTTTTAGTTAGCAGAAAGGAATTTAGTTCAGAGGCATTGGTACTTCAAGGGCTAGACGAGGTGACTAAAGCCTTGGTGAGCTCATGGGAAAGGCTTTCTAACATCTCAAGTTGGTCCTTAAACACACTCTGCTTTCTTGATTCAGAGCGTTTTCCACTAAGTGTTTGTCTAGAACCATGGCCTCCATCAACACCTAAGATCAGCTTCAGGACTACACTACAACATGTGCATCCACAACAGCAAAACACATGCCTCTTCATACCCATAAAGCTGCGGGGCAGACCCCAGAGCCTCTGCAACAGGAAAGCAAGTGCCTCCACAGCCATCAGAAGCAGCAGAAGGGCCGCTGCACCTTCCTGGCACCTTCCAGAGTTTTGAAAATGGGTCTGTGTGACAGAAGCCAAGTGACACGGTGAACCAAGCTTTAAGGAATTTAGAAAGCATACCCTTTAGCTTTCCAGGCTTTATAGCAAAGGGACTGCTGTGGAGTTGAGGGAGCTATTCCTTAGAACTCCAGAAGTTGGTTCCTAGAAAAGGGAAGTGTGTTAGTAAAGAGGGGAGCTGGGTTGGCTCTGTCCTCACATATTGAAACACTTGATGGATACATTACCCTTCCATGTAGTCTTTCACATAGAAAGTGCAGTTTCCCAAGAGTTTTCACATTCTGTACAAGTGTCAAGGATTTTAGTGAGATGAGACTCAGTCACACTTTTGTGGGTTGTACATATCTTCATATGTGACTATGTATGTTGCTTTACATCTTCCATCTATGTACTTTCCTTTGCGCCAACCACTTCTATATGTTGTGGGTTTTTTACAGTTTATAAAACACTTTGTTATATTCTCCTTAACCTTTGTTTTTACACAGAATGCTTCTACTGGAGAAGCACTGGGACTGGAGAGATGACTCAGTGGTTAAGTGGACTTCCTCCTATTTAAGGACTAGTTTAGTTTCCAGCACTCACATGGAGCCTCCCAACTACCTGTAACTCCAGCTCCAGAAGTCTAATGTATCTGCCTCTTCAACAGGCTCCTGTGCTCATGCATGTACACGCACACATGGAACTTTAAATTTTTAAGAAAGAAATTGTTTAAAAATGTAAGATGTCTGACTTTTTTTTTTTTAAGCTATGGTTTTATCTTATAACATCGTAATTACCTTTTAAAGAAGAGCTAATTTTTGTTTTGTTTTGTTTTTTTTCTGAAATGTTTTCACTGAAGAAAACATTGTTCTGTGTTTTCTTTCATGACTTTAAAGATTTTTGTATCTTGGTTTAAATATCTTTCTATTAGCTTATTAATTAAAACATTCTTTTTTGTTTTGTTTTGTTTTTTTGACAGTGTTTCACTGTATATCCCTGGCTAGCCTAGAACTTCTATGTAGACCAGGCTAGCCTTGAGTTCACAGAGATCTGCCTACTCCTCTGCCTCCCAAGTACTGAAATCAAAAGCATTCACAACCATGTCTGGCTTGTATGTTGATTTTTAAAACCCACAGAAACATGAGTTTGTGCTCATGTTTCTTCCCCTACCTTCACTGCCTCCTAGAAGCAGAAATAGATCTTTTGAGGAAGGTACCTCATATGGGAATCTTACTTTGTAGCTAGCTGCCTGCCTGCTTGCCTACCTGTCCTTCCTTCCTTCCTTCTCCTTCCTTCCTTCCTTCCTTCCTTCCTTCCTTGCTTTTCTTTCTTTTCCTTTCCTTTCCTTTCCTTTCCTTTCCTTTCCTTTCTTTCCTTTCCTTTCCTTTCCTTTCCTTTCCTTTCCTTTCCTTTCCTTTCTTTCTTTTCTTTTCTTTTTTTCTTTTCTTTCTTCAAGACAGAGTTTCTCTACTAGCCCTGTCTGTCCTAGAACTTGATTTGTAGACCAGGCTGGCCTTGAACTCAGAAATGTGCCTGTCTTTGCCTCCTGAGTGCTGTGCCACTACCACCTGGCATAGGTATTTGTTTTCAAATACAGAGTCCTTTAGTCAGTTCATAGAATTCCAAGAACATAGGGTAGATGACACTGAAAGACTAAAACTCACAACAATAAAAAAATGGAAACAGGCTCAACAGGTCCATATATTGATTCTATTAGACACAGATTCTAAAAGAACAGTGATAAATTCAATCAAGAAAATGAATACCAGCACAAACAACAACAATAAAAAAGAACCCATTAAAAATTACATGACTTAGGCTGATCATGTAATTTTTATTGGGTTCTTTTTATTGTTGTTGTTTAATCCCAGCACTTGGAAAGCAGAAGTAGATACATCTCTGAATTCAGGACTAGGCTGGTTTACAGAGCAAGTTCCAGGACAACCAAGGCTATACAGAGAAACTCTGTCTCAAAAACAAATACAAAAAAAAACCAGAAAAAAACCTAAAACAACAAAATTCACATGACTTAAAGAAAACCTCCAATATATAAATTAAGTTATAAATTAAACATTTGCTAGGGACATTTGAGAGACTGACTACAAGGGAGTAGAAATATTTAAGCTGAAGTGCAGATAATAAGTAGGGACGGGAAGAATAAAAAGATCTGTTGTAGAGTTCCTCAAAGAGATGGAGTTAGATCTCTAAGGGGAGAGATAGTGAAGAGATAATAGCCAGGGGTTTCCAGAGTTTATAAAAGATGCCCAGCCACAGGCAAGAATGATGATGAACCCAAGCTAGCTATATACAAAGAATACACCTGGGTGTATCAGTTAAAACTGCTAGAGACAAAAAGCAGCACTGTAGACACTCAGGGTAGGACCTCTGGTGTTAAAGGAGCCAGGACAAAACCATGGCTTCTCCATAAGTGATGGAAGACAAAGACAGAGCAATTAAAGGAGGAAAATTGCTTCTGGGATTCCTTTCACTTCACAAGTCAGTCTTTCTAAATTTCATATAATAATAAAATATTATAAATTATTACTATGTGCTAATGATAACTTTGAAAAATTTTAGAGAATCATAGAAGTTTATGTTTATTTTAATAGACTGGAGTTTAACTTATTGCTACAAAGGAAACATCAGACTCAGAATATTTAATAATAAAATCTGAAACACTTAAAGAAGGGAATAATGTCAATATTAATCGTGAATTCAAGCAATGACTGGAAAATGGAGATAAACTCTTTAACTTATGAGCCAGAGTTTTATTATTTCTGTTAATGACAGTAAAAGACAGGACAATTAAAAAGGTTAGTCTCTCATGAACCTCCATGTAAAATTCTTGAACAAAATCTTGTCAAACCTAATTGAGCAGTATATGAAAAACATGTCAAAGGGGGTTTACTCCAAAAATGCAAGGTTTTAATTGTTGAGAAGAGTCAAGAATTCACTATAGTAACAAAGGAAGAAAAATATATTCTGATCTTAGTGGGCGTATTTGAGAAATATCTTTGTGACACTGGCAATTGAATGTGCTAGGCAGACTCTTTACCACTGAGCTATGTCCAAAGCTCTTGTCCTGCTTTTTGAGATAAGGTCTTGCTAAGTTGCCCAGGCCCAGGTAAGTCTTGAATTCTTAATCCTTTCACCTCAACCTTCTAAGTAGCTGGGGTTATATGAGTCCTGGTTACTCTTATTCATTTAAACAAAGAGAAAAACTTTAGGAGCTAGGGAGTATAGTTCTGTAATAGAATGCTTGTCTATTATAGACAAGGCCATAGGTTCAAGTCTCCAGGACAAATAAAAAAGAAAACCCCCAGGTTTTTGAGATGACTTAGTGGTAAAGACACCTGCTGTGCAAGCCTAACCAAGCTTAACTGCTAGAACCCATGCTGGAAGGAGAGAACCAACTTTGTGGTTCTTCACATGCTATATTGTCTTGTGATCACCATACTTTTTCTTTATGTCAGTATCTTAATTAGGTTTTCTATTGCTATCATAAAACACCATTGACTAAAGTAACTTAGGGAGGAAAGGGTTTATTTTAGTTTGTCTTACAGGTTGTAGCCATAACTAAGGAAACTCAGGGCAAGGCAGGAACCTTGCAGAAACCATGGAGGAGTGCTGCTTTCTGGCTTGCTCCCCATGGCTTTCTTATACCATCGAGGATCCCCTGCCCAGGAGTAGCATCACTCCATGGGTTAGACCCTCCCACATCAATTACTAATCAAGAAACTGCTCTACAGGCTTGCCCACAGGCTGATCTGGTGATGGCATTTTCTCAACTGAATTTCCCTCTTCCTAAATGACTGTAGCTCATGTCAGGTTGACATAAAACTAGCCAGCACACACAGTCAATTATGTAAGCTATGTTTTCCTAATTATGACATACATGTGCCAGTATTCATTCATTTCATTCGTGTGTATTCTCTCTCTCTCTCTCTCTCTCATACATTTCTTTAAAAAAAAACCTTTTATATGAATGGATGTTTTGCTTGCATATATATATATTTGTACCATGGACATGTCTATAGAGGCCAGAAAAGGTTATCAGATCCTCTGGAACTAGAGTTACAGGTGGTGGCGAGCTGCCATATGGGTGCTAGGAATTGAATCTGGTTCCTTTAGAAGAGAAGCCAATGCTCTTAACCATTGAACCATATCTTCAGTCCCTCTCTGGGAAGTTCTTTAATCTGATTTATTGCCAGTAATCATACTTAGTGATGAAATTTTAGATGTTTTCTCATAAGACTAAATTGTTAGGAATCTTTTACTTCACATGCTGACTTCAAAAACAACATTTTAAAACTTTTTTTTTTGAAAATTATATTCTACAACAATTTTACTTATGAGGATCACTGGGAACTATACACTTCATGCTTAATATCAGTGTAGAAAGAGACCCCTAAAATAAAGAATTCCCTTACACCGTGTGTGTATTCAGTGTTCATAACACCAGTATCAAGGTCAGCACTGCTGTTCATAGAGGGTGTGTCCAGTGAACTGCGGAAGTAATAGTAGCTAACCCAGGAGATGCTCACCATGTGCCATCATCTGCTTGGATTGTTCTGAATGGAGTTTTAGTCATCTAAAAACCCTCCCAGCAATCTCTGTGGCACTATCAATGTCACATCATTTTCTAGCTACAGCAGCTAAAGTGCAGAGAATCATGTGGCCCAAAGGCACATGGCAGTTGATAGCAGTCAGGCTGCAGAAGGCCCTCTGGGTCATGTGGCCACTCATACTGTGGTTCTCATGTGAACTTGGCAGGGTGGTAGATGTAGCCTGGTAGAATCTAGGGCAGCTCCAGGCCACCAACATGGAATTAACTCCAAGATGTATTCAACAAACAAATCCAAATGGTGCCAAATAAGTATAAGAGTGTGTTAACATTTGTGTTTTTATAGACAATGTGAGTAGTTTATAGAAAATATATTATGAAATTTGTACCTTTGCATATACTCATTCATCATTAAAACCTAAAAGGTAGGTATGTGGTGTGTGTGTGTGGTGTCTGCATGTCTCTGTAGATGTGCATATTTGGCATGTATATGTGGAGCAAGAGGTCAACATCAAGTGTCTTCCTCATAGCTTGCCTTCTTATTTTTTGTGACATGATCTTCCAGTGACACCCGCCCCCTGTTCTCTTCACCCTTCCCATCACTCCATGATGGGATCCTACCCTACCCTGGAGATCCAGGGGATCTAGCATTCCCTGTGCTGAGATCAGGCATGCTGTTCCACTTTACTTAAGAATTTATTTTTAGGTATATATCTCTGAGAATGTATTGAATATTCCAGAAAGGATATATTCATAAAACAGATTAGTAACAGTTGCCTGTGGGAGAATGAAATATGTGGTGGAAGTGAACTGGGGATTATCTTTCATTGTTTGTTCCATGTAAGCCAGTTGGGTTTATTACTGTTTAAACTAGTAAGTTATTTTAAAAGCCCCTGGGGTATTCTAGTGTGCTTAAGAATTGTATGCAGGCACAGCAGAGTGTACTTGTGTTCTGTTCTCATGTTGAAAGCTCATCATGCTGATGTGTCCTTTGGTTTTGACAGAGACATTCGACTTACAGCAGCATGAGGCCAGCCAGCAAAGGGATGTCTCAGGCTTGGACCTGCCCGACCTTCCCCTCTCCGGTAAATGACGGAAAACACAACTACTTTTGACCTATTTTAGTGGTGTTCACTTTTTGTTGCATGAACTTGAACTTGGAAAACTAATTGGTGGTATTTATTTCTGCTGATTTCATCCCCTCGGGTGCACACTGTGCTCTTTAGAGACAAATGTGCAGTTCATGCCAGAAGAAGTGTCTCCTATTTGCTGCCCTCCTTAGCTGTGTGGATGTAAGCGAGATGCCAACTATCTGGATTCGTATTGTTTTTAATAAGCCAAATCTCAAGACATATCTCCTCTTCTTTAAAAAAAAAGTAACTATGTTAGGCAAAAACC
Organism: Mastomys natalensis; assembly: GCA_021653895.1. NCBI lineage: Eukaryota > Metazoa > Chordata > Mammalia > Rodentia > Muridae > Mastomys > Mastomys natalensis. Next base: position 528,171 of record JAJTUV010000337.1, read on the forward strand.
CTTGTCTGGTTTTGTGTTTGTCCACTGATTCCTCAGGTCTTTAAGTGCACCATTTTTAAGTCTCTCTGCCTTTGAGTACCATCCTTTCCTCTTGTTGCACTGTATCCTTTTTAAAGTCAAATCCTGACAGTGAGGCGGAAGTTGTAATTAGGGGGTCTCATCATCACAATTTCATTCTTGCTGAGCCTCCTGTGCTGACAGTGCACAGGTATAGCCAATGAAAAGAGAGTAAGCAAAGCCCTGCTTGGCCTTGAGTCTCTTGGCACTGCCACTCACTCCCCACCCAGCTTTGGCTTTGCTTTCGTTATGTCTTAAGACAGAAACGTTTCTGGTACTGGGAAGGTAGCAAGCACAATGGTTAAGAGCACTTACTGTTCTTGCAGAGGACCTGAGTTTGCTTTCTAACACCCACATTAGGTGTCTTACCTATCACTCCAGGGGAGTTGACAGCCTCTTTTGGCCTCTAGGGGCACCTGAATTCATGTGCATAAACTTATACTCACACATATACACATCAAAATTTATCTTTAAAAAAAAGAAAAGAAAGAAACTACTTCAAGGGGTCATTTGAAGGATTGAATTAATTCACTTAAAACACTGAGGATACTGCCTGGTATGTTATGGGCATCGTAGAAATACTTGCTGTTAGTCACTTTCCTTGCTGTTGTTTGCTGAGCTTGTTAACATACTCAGAAAAAAAACAACAGCGCTTTTGATCTAGTAAATGTCAGTAAGTTTTCTGCAGGGGACTGGAACCAAGCTAATACCACAATGAAGTAAGACACAAAAAATTATGTTTGCTCTGTGTTGTAATTTAAGTGTGCAATAGCATTACATCTAAAAATACACATAGCTTGCTTAATAATGATGTATTATCGCCAATAATCATCTCAGCCTTCAGCAACTTAGCATCTTTTTTCTGACAGAGGGTCTTGCCTCGATGTTGATGGCTACTGACTTAGGTCAGGTAGTGCTTACTGAAGCTGGGATAGTGGTGGCAATTCTTTAAATAAGACTCCAGTGACATTTACTGTGTCACCTCACCTTGACTTTCCCAAGGGCTTTTTCTGCACATAGCACATCTTTCAAAATTAGAGTCACTTCTTTCAAAACATGGCTTCCCCAAGTTTATGTCACACCCTGAATCCTTTGTTACCATTTCCAGTGTTCACAGCACCTTCACCAGGCAGAGATTCTTTCTTGAGAAATTACTTTCTTTGTTCCTCTGTAAGAAACAACTCACTTCCCACTAATGTTTTCTCCTGAGATGGCAGCAGTTCAGACCTCTCCTTAGGGTCCTTTGCCATTTCCATGCCTGCAGTGATCCCCACCTCTGATGTCTGGGACCCTTCAAAGTCACCACTGAGGGCTGGGATCAACTGCTTCCAAATTCCCATTGATGTTGACATTTTTACCTCTTCCCATGGATCACCATGTTCCTAGTGGCATCTCAAGTCCTGCATCTTTCCAGAAACCAGTCCATTTTTGTTGCTCAGATTCATGGGAGGAATCATTATTTGTGGCAGCTATAGCTTTTGAAATGTTTATATAATAAACATTGAAAGTCAGACTTACTCCTTGATCCATAGGTTGTAAAATGGCCTCTGTGTCAGGAGGCAAAACCAAAAAATGTTAATAATATTATTTTTGTACGTCTCCATCAGTATTTTTGGATGACCAACCAGGAATGCCATCAAGGGCAATAAAGGTGGAGTTGTTGATTTTGTTTATTATTATTGTACATGTGTGTAATGTATGTAAATATGCATGTACCACCGCATATACGTAGAAGTCAGAAGACAACTTTGTAAGTTGGTTCTCTCTTGCTACTTTCACATGTTTTCTAGTGTGCAGCAAGCACCTTCACCCACTGATATATCTTGTAGGCTCTGAGCCTGTGTTGTTGTTGTTATTATTATTATTATTAATCATATGTGTGTGCCTTAGTGGATATGTGTGCACCACACGTATGCAGTGCTCAGGGAGGCCAAAAGAAGGTGTTGGACCCCAGAGAACTAGTATAAACAGCTGTGAGCCACTATGTAAATGCTGGTAACTGAACTCAGGTCTTCTGCAAGAACAGCCAATGTTGTTAGCCTAAGCTCTCTCTAGCCCCACAGAGAGGTTTGAAAGGATGTTTTGTGCATGAAAGCAGTAGGCCTTTACAGCGAGCTTTAAAGATTTCATACATGGTGTTGTAAAGAGACACACTGTCATCTGGCCTTTGCTGTCCCGTTTACAGAGTGTAGGCAGAATCGGTTTAATACATTCTTAAGTACCCAGGGCTTGGGAAGTGAGTATGGCTGCAACCTAAAAGCATTCAAGTCTGAGCACCTCTTTCCTAGAAATGGAGGGTGGAGGCCAAAACAGAAGATTGGAAACCTGTCTGCATCATTGTGTAATATATTGCACATGCTCATTATGCAGTGTTAAATAGGGAGTAACTTACTTGCTTAAACAGTGCTAGGTGAATTTTTTTAATTTTGTGGTAAAAGCTATACAACATAAAATTTACTATTTTACTGTACTCCGTTGGTGATCATATTTTTATGTCTTTCTCAAGGTGTTCTACCAACTTCCAAATTTCCTAATTGTCTAAAGAACCATTCTTTTGATTGACAAGATAAATAATAAAGTTGAGGCCACAATTATTGCTGTGGAGCTCATTTGACTACTCTCCTCCTTACCCCCAGGCACCTGTCTCCCAGAGATGATTCTGTTTACTATAATAAAGGACTGCATAGTGAAAATTGTTTGCTTCCAGCCATTTCCAGAAACTGCTTGTCAACACTGAGGTCATCCCAACTGCAGATTAATGTCCTGTTTTTGTTGTTCTCTTCAGTGATGCAGAACTGTTTTTCTCTGCTATTCAGACCTAATTGGCCTCACCCCCAACATCATGCCCATAATTGATGGCTATTAGCTGAAGAGGTACTGTTTTCTTCTGTGACTGTGGGTGACAAGGTGGCCCCAGCTGTCCTGTGATGTTCAGCTAATCACCCAAGTCCCACAGCTCCAGCTTCCCCTCTATAGTAGACAATCTTAAGTATGTTTTGCTCGTTTTTGCTTTTATGATGCTTTGAGAAATCTGGAGAATTCAGCTCATTCTGGTACTTGTTTTCACTAATTCTAATATGAAAGGAGCAGAAAGAGCCTTTTAAAATGTTTTTGCTCAGGTTTTAGTGAACTATAAGTCTGTAATTGAGACAACTTTTTCTCATGTGGGCAATTGTTCTTGTGTCTCAGCTTTTTGTCTGCTGCTTGGCATTTGACCTGATAGTCACATGAGACGTTTTCCTACCAGCTTTTTCTCTGTGATATCATAAAGCAAACACAGTAGCTAGAGCCTGGACTAGAGAAGTAGGTGTCCTAATGGGGTAATTGCACAAGGCTCTTAGAAGAGCCCATACTTTACTTAATACTTTGATAACTGTCTGAAATTAATAATCATTTTTGAACAAAGGACTGCTTTGGCACTAAGCTTTTTCTTTCTTTTTCTTTTTCTCTTACATGTATGCATGTTTTGCCTGCATGTTCTTTGTGAGCTACGGATGTGCCTGGTGCCTGTGAAGGCCAAAAGAGGATGTTGGATTCCCTAGGACTGGAATTACAGATGGTTGTGAACCATCAGCTGGGTGCTAGGAATTGAACCCAGACAGTGCTTATAGTCACTGGGTCATTTCTGTAGTTCAACTAGATCCATTCTTACTATTTATTTATTTATTTATTTATTTATTTATTTATTTATTATTGAATATGAGTGTGGATGTGTGCTTCTCTGAACATAGGAAGAGGTCAAAAGGGTTCTCATTTTCTTGGCTAAGCTGTGTGCTAGCAAGTACAGAAATTCTCTTTGTTTTCATTCCTATTGGAGTTGGGGTTTCAGGTGTGCACAGGACACCTAGCTTGCTGAGATCTGAACTCAGGTCCTCATGATTGTTCAGTAAGCAGTCTGAACAACTGAGCTATCCACACTGGCCCAAGGTTTTACAGAGTATGTGGGTAGTCCTGCCTGGAGTATATGTGCATACTTATGTAGATATGTGTTTGTACTTGAGAATAAAATATGCTAACCAGATTTTTCCCCTTTAGATGTAGGTGACAATGTTATTATTCACACAGATCTTCTGAAGGGAAGGGCCGAGGACCGGAAGTCAGACCCTTACCTCCGAAAGAGTCCTTCACTGGAATCCCTGAGCAGACCCCCTCCCTGGGCTTTGGGAACACCAGACTGCTGAGTGCGTCCACTGGGGGTCTGAAGCCAAGCAAGCTCAGGTACTGAACTTTAGTTATGAGAAATGGGATGAACATCCTCCTCCTCCTTCTGTCTCATCCACAGTTAGCTTACTTCTGAATGACAGCAATTAACATGTAAAACACACCTTCAGCAAGTCTAATAAGAAGACACTACATGGTGGTTTGGGACAAAATCAAATGAAAGACTGTACTTTTTAAAGCAGGAGCCCTGAGATGTATCAGTGAATAAAGACTCTTGTCATGCAAACCTGACAACCTAAATTCAGTCACCAGAACCCACATAGAAGAGAGAACCAACTCCAAAAATTGTCCTCTGACCTCCACACACATGCGTTGGCACAATGCTATACACACACACACACACACACACACACACACACACACACCAAAGATAAAGTTTTTAAAAACGTTAAAGTTTAAGGAAAGTGGGGTGTGGAGAGTTGGCTTAGTGGTTAAGAGCCTTGTTGCTGGACCCAGGTTCAGTTCCTAGCACTCCCTTCAGATGGCTCTCAAGTACCTAAAACTTTATTTCCAGAGGATTCACTACTCTCTTCTGGCCTCCAGGAGCACATGCACTTCTGTGGTGCACATATATATATATACATTCAGGCACACACATATACCCATAAAATAAATAAATCAATCTTTAAAGTTTAAACAAAAGGACTCGAGAGGTTTTTTTGTGTATCAGAGAGTCTAGAGAAGATGGAATCTCTGCCAGTAGCTGTGATGGGTGGAGCTCAACTCAGGGCCTCTAGAAGGCCCTGCCAAACATACAACAGGCTCCCAGCCAACCCAGGTAGACAGCTAGGGAGTTACAGCTGGAAAGGCAGGCTGGAGCCCTGTTGCAAACAGTCTGCATTGCCAAAAAAGAGCTTCATACTTATTTTGGTAAAGCAGTGGGGAACCACTAAGACTGTGGGATTGTGTTTTTGTTTTTGAGTAGTGATTAAGAGCAGACCTGCTATTTAAGCAAGATTATTGAGAACACAGTGGCATAGAAAGAAGATTAGAGAGACGTTTTAAGATCAGTGTTTAAAGGGGTGTTAGCAGAGACGGTAGCATGCAGCAGAGGAGGGAATGAACAGGGAGGCTGGCAAGCGGTTGCTAAATGCCCATCTTAACACCTAAGCTTCTGTTCTGTCCTCCCTGCTGGTGCCCCTGGTCAACATCCCAGCAAGCGTATTTCATCTGTTTCCCTTCTCTCCCAGAGTCTTCCCTACTTTTCCATGTTAGTCTTCTGAATGAAGAACCTGGTGTTTTACTGCAGCCCTCTCAGAAGCCCCTGGAGCAGTCATCGCACTGCATCCTGCTCTTCTGGGTCTGAAGTATAGCTCCATCCCCTCACCCATGATGATGGCTTAGCTCTTCACTCCAGGATAAATGGAAGACTAATGAATCTACCATCAAAAATAGTAAATATGAGATGGCTCAGTAGGTCAGAGCCTCTCCCATGAAAGCAGAGGACTGAAATTCAAATCTCACTTGGATGTCTTCCACTCATTTGGATATGTAATTTCATTCTACATTTGGGTATCTTTCCCAGTGCCTTGCCTTGTGTTCCACGTAACAGCTCACCCATAGAGAAGTCTACAAAACTGACTATTTCAGGGATGAGAGCTTCATAGTACTATGATCATCTATATGTGTCTTGTGGGAAGATTTGTGAGTCTGAATACATTCAGAATCTGTATCTTTGGAATGTAACTGATATTTGATCCCAAATAGGTAACGTCTGATGTTTCAATAGGTTTATAAAAGTCCCAAATATAGATCATCCTGTATCTGCAGATTAACTAATAGAAACAGGTTAGGAGGACCAGAATTAGCACTACGCTCAACTCAGTGTCATAAATTCAAAGGTAGACTATTTATAGTATACATTTTTTCATAAAAGGTCAGTTAGTGATTTTAATTCTTATTTCTTTTACATTCATGTTAGATTTTTTTTTTAAATTACATTATCTTTGTCGAGTATGTGTCCTAAAGTGCATATGGAAGTCAGAGGACAACTTCTTCTTTTTTTTCCCTCAGAGGACAACTTTTACCACACATAAGTACCAACCAAGGTTTGAATTCAGCTCACTGGACATGGCAGCAAGTGATAAACCATCTTGCCAGGCCTGGAATTTTTGCATTAGAAATGTAATCTGTAGCTATGCATAGTCAATTACACTTATAATTCTAACACTTAAGAAGCTGAGGTAGGAAGACAAGGAGTTCAAGGCCAGTCTTGAGTACATAAGGAGTCCCTGTCTCAGAATAGAATAAAATAAAATTTCAACCTCTATTATTAAATCACTTGTTATTTCTTTATTATCAGTTATTACTATTATTTGTGTGGCATAGGATGTTCTCTTGCTCTCCACCTTATTTTTTGAAACAGAAGTACTTTGTACATTAGTTTATATTTCTGAGACCTAGAGTCACCCATTCCTTGGTTAAAATGATTGAAAAACATATTTTATTAAGGGTCTGGAGAGATGGTTTGGCTGGTAAAGTATCTTCTGTATGAGCATGAGGAGCTGGGTTTGGATCCCCACCCCTTGCCTTGTCTATAACCCTGGTGTGGGGAGCAGGGGGTGTGGCATGACAGTGGTGGACTCTGGCCAGCCAGTCTCACCAAGCTCAGAAAAGACCCTGTCTCAAAAGATAGGATGGAGAGCAATTATGGAAGACAATCGACACCAACCTCTACCCTCCACATACGCACTACATACACATGGGTCTTCATGCATACATTCTTTCTCTGTGCACACATACAAAACTTTTTTGTTGTTTTCCTCTAAAGGGTTTATAATTTTAGCTTGTAAAGTAAGCTGGGAGTAAATTAAGAAGAAAAATATACAAACTGTTGTTATTATGCAGAAACATGGGAGCCATGTACAAAGTGTGAGATTGAAACAAAAGGTCAACTAGTGAAAACCTAAACAGCCTCTTCGGGGTGGGGGTGGAGGGATGGAGGGGAGTTGGGTGAGTTTTAGGAGGGCAGTAAATATCTTTTGAGCACATGCTCTGGTTATAGTTTCTGACCCAAGGTTTCTTCCTCTGTTGATCTGGCTGGTGGATGAAGGCTGAAGATAGCTGTGTTCATCTTTTCCTGGGCCTAGTCAGATACAGGGAGAACTTTGCACAAGTCTGTCTCCATACTGGGAAGGGGAAGAAAAGATGGGCAGGGGGACCTTTTATTACTCAGCTTTCCATCATATAACTGAGATGACTAACCTATCCAAAGAGAAGGTTTGTTTTGGCTCATGGTTTGAAGGTTGCAGCCTGTGATCTCTTGGCCCTGTTTCTTTGGACCTGTGGTAAGTTGGGAGTTTGTAACATAATTGCTGTAATTTTTCTTACTATAGGATATTCCATGAGTGTGACTGGACCTCAGCTTATCTGCTTGTTGGTACATAGTTGGTTATCTTTTTACTATTGTAAGAATGCTGCTTTGGGTCAGTGTCTCAATTATATCTATCTACCTTAGGAGTATATTGATAATTCCTATCCCATTGTATTTTTTTTTTTTTGCCTTTTGGTGAGTCTTCTTTCCCTGTTATGCAATAGAGTACACTACAAACCTCCTACAGCAGTATACTTCTGACTCCATGATCCCCATGCTAGAAGGCACTGTATGATCTTGAATTTCTTCTTGACATTTAATAATTTTGACTAGCATAAAAATAATGTCAGTGTTGAGAGAGACCAACAGTAGGCTCCTAAACACTTGCTCTTAGTATGTTAAGATATTGTAAGTAGTGATGTCATCTCAGCTTTGACTCATTCTGTGCCTAGAGTCCATGGTCCATAAGCGAGGCACAGACTCTGAGTCATTTCATCTTATTTTACTAATTTTCCCTTCCTCTCTACTCCCAGAATCTCCTGTAACGGCTAGTCTGGGATTTTACTATGCCTTTTCCTTTACTTTTACATGTTAGAGTAAAAAGTTAGAGTGTAGCCATGTATAGGCATATTATGTTAAGATGATGTTGTATTTCACTTAATAAAAAGCTAGATGAATACATTTGAAAGATATATTTTTTTATGTTTTTTTTTATTATGTTATTTTTTATTTATTTATTTATTTTTATTTTTTTGTATGTTTGTGTACTACATGTATGCAGGAGCCCTCAGAAGTCAGAAGAGAATATCCAGTTTCCTGAAAGTGCAGTTACAGGCAGCTGTGAACTGCCATGTAGTGCTAGGAACAAAACCTGTGTCCTTCCAAGAGCAGTAAAGTCTCTTAACTGCTGAATCCCCTCTCCAGCCATGTGGTAGACAAAAAAAAAAAAAAAAAAAAAGAAAAGAAAAAAAGAAAAAGAAATCCTCAGATTTATAATTGTCAAGTACAATTTAGTTTTCTTTTATAACATGAGACTTAGTGGTTTTTTTTGTTTTGTTTTGTTTTGTTTTGTTTTTGTTTTTTGAGACAGGGTTTTTCTCTGTGTAGCCCGGCTGGCCTGGAACTCAGTCTGTAAACCAGGTTGGCCTTGAACTCAGAGATCCGCCTGCCTCTGCCTCCCAAGTGCTGGGATTAAAGGCGTGCGCCACCACCGCCCGGCAGACTTAGTGTATTTTTAATGTGACTAATTTGGTTTTACAGTACTTTTCTTTAGAGCGCTATTTGTATAAACCTATATTTCAGCTTTTTCTTATATAGTTATTTCTTATATATTTGTAGGTGTTAAAAGTCAGCATCTTGCCAGATGTGGTAGTGCATACCTGTAGTCCCAGCATTTGCGATGTAGAGATAGGAAGATCAGGCATTCAGAGTCATGCTTGCCTGTAGAGGGAGTTCAAGACCAGCCTGAGGCGTATGAGACCTTGTAAACAATAATAAACAAAAACATAAATAATAAACAATAAACAAAAAATAAACAAAAAACAAAACAACAAAAAAATCAAACAAACAAACAAAAACCCAACCATTCCACCAGCATCCTCCTTAACTGTATGTTCTTCTTTATCACCAGTGTTGAAAGAAGAGACCCTCTGGCAGCCCTGGCCCGGGAGTATGGTGGCTCTAAACGTAATGCACTCCTGAAATGGTGTCAGAAGAAGACAGAAGGTTATGCGGTAAGGAGTGGTGCTGCCAAGTGGGCATTTGTGGTCCTGTGCCAGGACGTGTCCCATGTGTGCATGTGCTTGGTAGCCCTGTTGGAATATAATGTTATCTCTGTTCTCTCAGCCATGACTTCCAGGGAGGGTATGATATTTGTGTATTATATTATGCAAAGGTCCCCCAAATGAGGAGAGGCAGGGTGTGGGGCCAGAAGGCCAGAAGGCCAGTCTGTAATCCATCCACAAACTAAATCTGTAAATAATCACATGTGCTGTAGGAAGGGAAACTTTGCCTCATTCCTCCCTGGACAGAGCTGTTGCTAAAGCTTCTTCACAAAAAGGGAAATCTTTCTTATTTGCATAAAGGCTTCCAAAGGTTTTTTTTTTTAGCTTTAAGTGTTTTTATTTAGTTTAGTTTTATTTGTCTAGGATGGTGTTTACTTTCTGAGAGGAGCAGACAAGGAAGTGATACCTGATATAGGTTGAATCTTTTATTATGAAATAACATACACAAAGATAAAGTGCATGAATTAGAGTCTCATTAATCATTATGAAATGAAAAACAAATCAAAAACCCCATCCAGAAATAGCATGTCCAGTTCCCACAAGTCTGTTGTACCTTTCCAGCCAGAGCCCCTTGCCACTCCTCAATATACCTGTCTGCCTCATTTCTTTCCATTCGGCTTTTCTGTCAAAGTGCTTGAGGAGTGATGCCTTTCTCAGCTTTTACATACAAGGAACAAAAAGATATATACTATTTTGATCTGACTTTTCACACAGTATTGAGTGAGTAAGGTCTGTGCTTTATTGCTGTAACTTATTTTCCTTACTATTCAGTAATACAATATATTATGTTGTCATTACTTCTCTATGCTATTATATTCTTACACCTGCTGGCTATGCACTTGGGACTGGGATCCCTGGGCCTTACTGCATGCCCATAATGAGATATGATGGAGGATGCCATGCAGATTTCTAGTAACTGTGTGTTGTCCATCCCACTGTCAGTCCTGGGGAAAATGTCTCTGTATGTTATCACCAGCATTCCGATCTCCTCTCTCATAGTCATTTGGATAAAGGTGTAGTCACTTGCGATGGTTTTGATTTTTGTTAGCCTGTTGGTTAGTGAGATTGATGGTAAGTTAACTGGTTATTTGGACAATCTCTCTGTAGATATTTATTTATTAGGCCTTTTATTCTTACTTATTTACTTTGTATTTATTTTTTTGTCCCTGAGAATGGAGCATAGAGCCTCTTACATGTAAAGCACTCTACCATTGAGCTTCTTGCCAAACTTTTGCCCATTTTTAAAATCATTTCCCCTTTTTCTTCTTCATTGTTTTTTAAAATCCTTCCTATGGGGCTGGAGAGATGGCTCAGTGTTTAAAAGCATTCCTTGCTGTCACCGTCTTTTCCAGGTCATCTGACACCTGCTGATACACATTCATACATGCAGCCAAAACTGTCATAGATAGATAAAAATAAAACATACATTTACGTTTTAAAGTGTTTATAGTTTATATATAAGTTCTTTGTTAAATAGATGTATCACAAATTCTTTCATGTGGCTTGAAATTTCACTCCAAAAACAAAACTCTTAATTTAAAAAAAAAATTGTATTTATTTTTTTCAATTTGTGTATGTTTGGATGCATGTATGTAGACACATGCATGCCACCATGGTGCACCTGTGGAGGTCAGAGGACAACTCTGTAGAGTTGATTCTCTCCACTTTTTTTTTTTTTTTTTTTTAGACAGGGTTTCTCTGTATAGCCCTGGCTGTCCTGGAACTCACTCTGTAAACCAGGATGGCCTCAAACTCAGAAATCCACCTGCCTCTGCCTCCCAAGTGCTGGGATTAAAGGCGTGCACCACCATTGCCAGGCAATTCTCTCCACTTTTATGTGGGCTTCAGGAATCAAAGCAAGTGCTTTTACCTGCTTAGCAATCTCCTGCCAGCCCAGAGCTCTTAATTTGTACTAAGCCAGATTGATGCATCTTTTCTCTAATGGTTAAGTGCTTTTTGTATCCTGTCCAGGAATCATTTGTCTGAGGGTCAGGTGGTAGCATATGCCTTCAATCTCAACACTGTAGAGATAGAGGTAGGCTGATCTCTGAATTCCAGGCCAACCAGGAACACATAGTGAAGCTTTATTTTTCTATAGTTAATGCTAAATGGATATGCATTTTAAATTTTTATCCTCAGCTCCTTTCCCCCCTTTTGCTAAGACCTCAGAAGATTCTGACTTTATAGCACCATATAAGACCTTCCCAGTCTCAAGCTTTTGAAAGTAGCCAGGACCAAGAAAGAAGCTAGCAAGGAACCATGGCTTAGCTAAGTCCCAGTTAGCTGAGAAGCAGGGCGGAGATTCTCTTTGTTATATTAACCATACAGTAATTTAAAATCAGAGTTTATGCAAGAGTAGTATTACCTTTATCTTGTTTTTTTTTTTTTTAAATTTCTCCTTTTATGTCACAAAACTCAAAATACAGTCATATTCATGACAAACAACAAAAGATCCCAGAGGACACACTTGCTTCTAGCTCACTTTTATTCTTTTAGCATTTCTGTTTACCCTTGGTAAGCCCCAGTCTAAGAGATGAACTGTCCCGCAAATGGAAACCATTTCCATGAAGGCATCCCTCCACTTGTCAGCCATGCTGCTGAGGAAATGGAAACGCAGGAGAAGCAAGAGAACGCTGATTGTGTGAGGGGTGGGGGTTAGTATTAAGAAAGAATGGTAATGGAAACTGGAAGAAAACAGTCAAGAAGAGCAGTCAGCCTTGACTGTGGCTGAGCCCAGCGCGGTTGTCTCTGGCTGGGTGCTGTCATTTGTCTACTGCAGGAGTAGATCAGGGACAGACAAGAGTTGTTCAAAGACAATTACAGTTTTCAGAAGAAACTGACCCTTTGTGGTGTGGTGCTATAATTAAATGGCAGGGAGGAGATCGACAGTATATTTCCAGTCAGTTGAGAGAAAAATATTTCCTGCTAACAAAAACTTGTTTTGTAAATGTCCTGGATTAAGTTTTCAAGATACTTTATGTTTAATGAAACCCACACTTATTGTGTCTGAAGAATATTTTTCATTCATTGTTAAATGTAAGTTTAGAAAGAATTATAAATCACACATGTGTCTACCTTTCACAAACTATTGTCTAACTAGACCAGTTTTTCACATTGGTGTCTGGAGCTCTTTGTACTTATACTCACAGAAACAAGAAGACAAAACCAATTGTTGAAAGTTCAGATGATTCATAATCTCTTTGAAGACCATATGGGTTTTTACTTCAAATAACTTCTACTTCGCTGTCTTTCTGCCTAGCCAGGTGTTGGATTGAAATGGACACTGTGGAAGGGAAGCCTTTAAACAGCAGTTCTCTGGCTCAGGGTCCCATGCTGAGGTCTTCTTGGTGCCCACAGTGTGCCTTTGTGGGGTGCTCTATATTTGTGAGGTTCATGGCTACAAGTGCAGCAACCAGCTGGGCTGAGGACAGGTCTCCTGTCCTTCTGCCTTCCTTCACCAAGGGACCTTGGCCTGGATTGTGTGGAATTCACTGCAGATCTCTGCAGAACCCTCTGTTAGTCGTCTCCTAAGCAGCACAAGGCATTGTTGTCTCCATGCACGTTGGCTGTGTTCCTAGGGCTCTGACATGTCCTGGACTCTGCTGGACACTGGCAGTTCAGTCCAGGTCATGGCAAAGTTAGCAAGTGTGAAGTCTGCTAAGACTACTTGACTTTGGAAGCTGATTCTTTTCAGAGCCCCCAGGTAAGGGTCCTGCCTTCAACATGTGGAAACAGAAACTGAGAAAGTTGCTAAGCAAATGCTATTTATTTATGCCGCTCCATCTACAATCAGGTCACACTCAAACTTCACAGCTCCTTCTGCAGACTTGAATGTTAGCTTCTACTAAGTTAGATGGGAAAGTGATGGTCTTTTCTTATAGCCGTTAGTATCCTTGTCATTCTTGTATACTTTACTTCTTTTTCAGCATGCAGACTCTTGACATCTTGAGCTACATGACTGTCAAGAGTATACTTTAGGCTGGGGTTCTCCATGCTGCCCATGCATCTGAATTGCCTGAATACCTTTCTTAGCCCTTCCACATTGCTCCAAAATACCACAGATCAGATGGTTTACAGACAATAGGAAGTTACCTTTCATAGTTAAGGCTTAGGAAATCAAAGATCAAGGCAGATCTGTGATGAGAATGCCTGTTCCTGTTAAATAGGTTACACCTTTGGCTGTGTCCTTAGTAAGACAATTCTCAACCCTCTTTTGTAAGGACATAATCTCATTAGGGGACCCAACCATCTTCCAAGGGCTCACCTTGTAAAATCATCACCATGGTGAGCTGGGGACTGAGCAGCACTCACAGCCTTATCTTTAGTGGGATAATTTAAGCTCCCTTAGAAAAAATGATTAAGTAAGAAAACTCCATCACCAAGATGGTTTCCCTCCAGAGCCTTCCACTACAGTCATTGTGATTCACATTTTAGCTTTCCATTTTCACCAAGACCCAATCAAAGTTTACAGCCTATTTCATAGGCACTGAGACCAGAGAGTGAGATTGAACTGTCAGCTGTATTAAGGCTGAGAGAGAAACAGTAATTAAAAACTAAATGCTGTATCCTTGGTTATGTGTTTATGTACAAGACCCTGAGTTGAGAACCCGCACTTGTGGGTGGGAATCTGAATGCTACTGTCAGTGCTCAGGTTTGTATTGCATCAGCCTGAGGCCAGCAGCAGCATCCTAGCAACATCTGATAATTTTGATTCATGGCAATTCTGGGGAAGATGGTGTCTATATAATAAGGTTACTTCTAAACCTGACCTGAGAGACAGGTAAGTGAGGATTGAGCATGAAGTAAAGAAATTAGTTTTAGGCTATAGTTAAAAGGCCACCAAAATAATCATTCATACTGTTGATAGAAAAACAGACACAATCCCCACAAAAACACCACAGCTCTCACCTCAAAAGGAATAAGAGCTAGTTTATTCTAGAACTGAATTTGAGTGGTCATATCCCAGGAAACACAGAGCTACGTTACCCCAGGTACTTGTTCCAGGGCGGGGGCAGTTTTGTGGAGCTTTATAGTAACAAAACAAAGAATCTCAAGGTATTTTGAAACTATAGTCATGAAAACATGAGAGAGGCAGTTAGAGCAAGATGGGGCAGTCTCTCTCTCCCAAGAGAGTCGGATGCTGTCTGATAACATTCTTAGCTGTTGGCTTGGTGGAAGTCACAATTTCCAAAAGGCTTTTGTCTGTTACTCACAGTATGTTAGGTTTGGCACAGAGATGGGTAAGGAGTGGCCATTTAGAGGGCTAAAGCTAGCCTAAGAGGAAGTATAATTTAGGCTCTGGATCTGCAACATTCCAACCTCTCCATATCACTGCAGTTCTGATCAGTCTGTCAGCCTTTGCAGATGTGGTATGGAATGGATCCCAAGTAGAGGCACAGTTAGTTGGAAGAGCTTAGGCCGGAAAGGCAGGAAGAAGAGGACCCGTTTGGGGTAATGGGCAGGGAGGAGAGGAGCAGTCAGGGTAGGAGGAAAGGCTGTTTCTGCTGGAAGTGCAGCCGAGCTCCTGAGCAGTAGGCAGTACCTCTCAGTGGTAATTGGCCTTACTGTGTCGCAGATGGAAATAGGCTCCTGAAGATGTGCACACCTGAGTTGTGCCGTTCTTTGCATTCCTCACTTGTCCCCAACGAAAGAGAAGCATGAATCCTGCTTCCCCAGAGGTATTAATGTCTGCTTTGTAGCACAAACCCTGTGATCCCCTGTGACTCAAGATCCCTGAGTGCAGTAGAGTAAACTTCATATAAGTGGCTTCTTTTAAATCTCCAGCAGGCTGGATGTGGTAGTGCACACTCTCATCACTGCGAGTTCAAGGCCAGCCTCATCTACACAGAGAATTCCAGGATAGCCAGGGCTACATAGAGAGATACTGTCTCAAAAAACCAAACAACGGGGCTACACAGAAAAACCCTGTCTTGGAGAACCAATGAAACAAAACAAAGTCACTAGCAGGAGATGGAGGATTAGCTCAGTTGAAATTTGTGAGGACTGAACTTCTATCAGAAAAACACACTAATAAAATAAGTCACAGACATTTAAAGTACTCGAAAATACAAAATTGTGTTGTTTACCACATAGTGTGACCCTGGCATAATGGGGCCTAAAAATCAGGCAAACTAAAGTCTCGTGCAATAGCCAACTTTATTCATTGCATCAGACAATTTACACACCGAGGGTTAAGAAGAGTCACCTGAGTAAAGTGTCAATCACAAGGACAAGACTCACGTTGCAAAAACATGTAATCCATAGAAGCGTATGAACAAGTAACAAAAACCAGGCAATGAATAAACTAAAGTCAACTCCCTTCTATCTGCTACACTTGGTAGGGGCACAAAAGCACGTTCCAAGGACAAGCCTGTGTTTTAAAGAAACTGATGTCTCAAGACTCTTGTTTTCTCACAAGCACTCAGAATTCTCACAGGACTCCATTCTTGGAATGTGTTTTTAAACTAAATATTTAACTAAACAGTGGGCACCAAAGCAGTGCAATTGGAAGGATGGGATATCATTTCTTTACTTACCATGTGGGAAGAGTTTTGATGATGATGATGATAGTAATGATTGTAATGGTGGTGGTGATGATGTGGTCAAAATGAGAATCCTACTCAAAGCAGATGAGTACCCGCTTTGGGGAAGAAGTTTAGAAGTGTATACAGGTACTATAAAAATGAGTGTACCTTTTAACACAGAATTATTCTTCATTCCTAGATGTTTATACCAAAGAATAGTCATAGATGCCTGTAAAGATATAATTACATACCTATTATGCTTTTATTTATAATTATTTTAAAAATTGGAAATGATAAGAATTGCTTATAGTAGATCATTACATATTTTGTGGTATATGTCTGTTATAGAATACTGTAAAGCCCTTAAGCATTATGCTTCAGGAAAAGCTAAAAGCACAAGAGAAAAAATATGGGGGCTAGGATGTAGCTCGGTGTAGAACATTTATGCAACATGTTTAAGGCTGGGATTGCATCCCCAATACTACAAAAACAAAAAAATAATAGGTCTGAGATAGCTTAATTCTTTTTCCCTCTTCCTTATCCTCTTTCTTCTTATCTATATGTTTCTTAATTGTCTATATTGTTTATTTATTGGGAGAAAACTATTCCTTAGCCCACACAGCCACATTTGTAGTTCAGAATACAGGTCAGTGATGAACTTCTGTGAAGCTCAGTCCCAAGAATTCTTTATAGTTTGCAATCACTGCACTCGGAAAGATTCCAGCCTTCCTTGTGTCTTTACAATCTTTCATGGAGTCATAATTTCTGAAGAAATCTGCATATGCCTTCTCTCTTGGTTCAGCCTCACCAAACTTACAGAAGCTGCAACTCCCAAGGGCCACAGTGAATATGCCAATGGTATGAACGTGCCAACAATATGAACCTTCAGAAGCTTGGCCAGAAGACCACACACCTGACGTTTCCACAACACAGTGGGAGTAATGGTAGTACTTGTCCTCCACCAGCGTCCTTCAGTTCTGGGAAAAGTGGACGGTGTTCCAGCAATATGCAAGCACACTAGTGCATGGAAGACCCATTGACTGTAGCCAAAGTGGTGCCCTTTTCATTTTAAAATACAATTTTATGGTACAGCCTAGGTTATTTTGTATTGTGGTGAGGATTGGATAAGGGCCTCACCCACATTGAACATGAATTGCACCACTGGGGCCTAAACTCAGGGCTCTCTCACCGAACTAAGCCCTACTCCCAAAATGGCATCTTTTCCTCTTTTGAGGAAAAGAGTCAGATGCAGATGGCATTTATATGACTCCATTTATATTGAATATCTGGGTAAGAAAAATGCATAGTGGAGATGGAGAGATGGCTCAGCAGTTAAAAGCACTGGCTGCTCTTCCAGAGGATCTAGGTTCAATTCCCAGCCCCCACATGGCAGCCCACAACTGTCTATAGCTCCAGGTCCAGAATATCTGACAGTTTCACATAGACATACATAAAGTCAAAACACTAATGCACATAAACTAAAAATAAACCATTTAAAAGAAAAAAAAAAAAGATACATCATGGAAATGGAAGGTAAATTAGTACTCCCCAATCTCCTTCAAACTGATGGCTTCTTTTATCATCAGATATTAGTACATGCACACGTGTATTTGCATATGCATATATATTCCTAAGTGTGACCTGTTACGTTCATGTAATGTTACTTGTTGTATGTTTTTAGGGCTAACCACTTGGCACCAGACAGTCAATTGATGTGCTCTTCCCTGCAGAGGGCCACCCCTCCTGCTCCTGTTGCCTGTAATTTACCGAGTGAGGTTGAGGCCTTGTGGGCTTTTCCCCATACAGTTTGGCACATTTCTTGGTGTCCTTGTTCAGCTCACATTTGGGCAGTCATGTTGGTGAGACTTTTTCTGATTACTTGGAGACAAAATTTCACAACCAATGGTCCTCTGGCTCTTACAATATTTCTGCCTCTTCCTTAGGTGTGGGAATATTTTCTAAATGCATTCATCGAGACTGGGCTCCACAACTTTGCATTTTATTGGTTGTGGTTTTCTGTAATGGTCTGTCTGTCGCAAAGAGAAGTTTCTTTGATGAGGGGTGAAGACTACCCATATCTGTAGGTGTAAGAACAAATGTTTATAGATTGTTCTTAAGGGATAATCTGGTTTAATAAATTAATAATTGTAGATTTCTCTTCTAATGACCATGATTTCACTAGCCTTGGGTAGTTAGTTTCCAGTACCAGGTATGGTATCAATTTTGTTGACCAGGTCTTAAGGAAAGCTGTTGATTACCACCAAGTTATATGTGCCACCATTGCACTGGTAGGGGTTTCATGGCATGCTGGTCTTGTTATAATTCATTGGTGTCGTAGCTGGGTAAGACTCTTGTTTGCTGTGTAGTTTGAATAATAATGGGCCCTATAGGCTCATATATTTGAATGATTAGTCACCAGGGAATACCACTCTTTGAGAAGGATTAGGAGGTTGGCCTTGTTGGAGGATGTGTGTCACTGGAGATGACTTTTTATGGTTTCTAAAGCCCATGACAGACCCAGTATCTTGCTTTCTCTACCTTGCAAATTAGAATATAGTTCTCAATTACTTCTCCAGAATCACGCCTGCTGCATGCTGCCATGATGATGAACTAAACCTCTGAAATTATAAGCAAGCCCTCAGTTAAATGATTTCTCTTATAAGAGCTGCCTTGTCATGGTATCTCTTCACAGCAATAGAATAGTGACTAACACAGTTGCCTTTCGAAGCTTGCATTGTGCCTTCTGGTACTGGAAGCTAGTCCTTAGAGAGGGAGCATTCAGGTCAGTTCCAGCTCAGAGGTCCTAGGGACCTTTCTGAGTCTGTGTTGTCTTCAGTAACAGGGACTTATCTTCCATCTCTGCGAGGTAATCAAGGTTATATGGTAGATTTATTTGTAGATTTTTGAGAATTCTCCATTCTAATGTTCATAGTGGCTGTACTAGGTCTCAGTTCCACCGATGATGAATGGGGGTTCCCTTTCCCCATGTCCCCTCCAGTATTTGTGTTGGTTGTTCTGTTGATCTTTGCCGTTCTGACTGGGGCAAGATGAAATCTCAAGCTTGCTTTGATTTGTATATCTCTAATTGCTAGAAGTGATGAACAGTTTTTGAGTGATTCTTAGTTAATATTGTTTTCTTTGAGTGATTTCTTAATTATTATTTTTTCTTTTGAGACTCAAGTTCCAGGCTCATTTTTCAAATGGATCATGCTTTTAAATTTTGGGAGCTTGATTTTGGGGGAGATGGGTCTTGATTTTTGTTTTTGTTGTTTTTGTTTCTGAGTTATTTGTATATTCTGGATATTAAACCTGTCAGATGTATAGCTGGCAAAGATTTTCTTCTATTCGGTGGGCTTCCTTATTATCCTGTTGACTGTTTCTTTAGTGTGCAGAAGCTTCTTAGTTTCATGATGCTCTACTGCATATATGTTTCTTTAAACATACTTGAAATAAAGCAATAAAGTAAAGCAGACCAAGGATTGACAATCTAAATTTTCTTTAGGAGGTAGGTTTCACAAATATCATTTTCTTATTGTGATTCATAATGTGGATATATTTTTTGTATTCAATATTATATTATGACATGTAATTTAGGGATGGAAAGTCTGAGGGAAAGGTTATTCAAATGTATTACAGCCAATAATTAAACCAGGTCTTTTTTGAAAAGAAAAAAAAAATCCCTTAAAGTAGAAAACAGTTCCTATGGGAAGCATGTTTACCTGGAACTGCAACATCAGAGTTCACTTTAGAATTCTGTGGAGTTGCATGCATTCACACCTCTGCTCTCCCACCTCAGACCTATGAGGGCGTTAATAGCTAATGATTTCCTTTTACACTGTACCGTTTAAAAAAGTAAGACATAAACTGAACAGTGGTGCATGCCTTTAATCCTAGCTTGGGAAGCATAGGCAGGCAGGTCTCTGTGAGTTTGAAGCCAACCTGGTCTACATAGTAAGTTACAAACCAGAGCTACACAATGAAACTCTGTCTCAAAAAATCCAAAAGCAACAACAACAAAACTAAAAAAATGAATAAATAGAACTAAGGTATGGACATAAAAGTATTGGTAAAGCATTTTTCATAAAAGACTTAAATGTCTTTCCTGTAATTTATACATACTGTGTGTAACTCCGTTTGCTCATTTTCTCACAGTCTTTAATTTTAGAAAGACAATGAACATGAACTTTTTATCATCAAAGTTCTTACTGTCTTAAACCATAACATAAGGCTGACACTGCTGAACCCGGAATGGAGTCTTATCTCAGATGAATAGGCCAACTCTACCCCAGCACGTTTTTTGTAGGGAGGTTCTGGTAGAACTCAGGTCCATCCTCTAAAGCATATGTTGTCTATATCTGCTTTGTTGAAGCTATGGGGTCACATAGCACAACAGAGACCTGATAAACCAGAGTTGTTTCCAACCTGGGCCTTTACAGAAGTGTGCTGACCTTTGGCTTAGATAAAGCCATGAAAGATCTATTGTTCATACCCTGTTTGGTTCTTGCATTTCAGATAGCAAGGACCAAGGCTTCAAGTATCCAAGATTTGCTTGAAATTTTATCCAAATCCATTCTGCTTCTTGTTTTCTATTATTAGAATTCAAGGAGCAGCTGATGCCTGCACAGTCATTGAGAGACACACAGGTTTGAGCCAAGTTTGAACCTGTTAAACTAAGACCTTCTCTTCTCCTTTGGAGAAAAAAGTCAATTTGGAGACATCTGGTTTTGAATCTGGACAGAACACCCACGTTGTAGGCAACTTCCGCTACTCCATCTCTGAGTTCCCACAGACAGTCAGTGTATCATGCTAACTCAGAAACAAGCAGCCTATGAAATATCAGGTCATTTTGAACTCTGTGTGTGTTTTCTTTTTTGAGACAAGCCTCTTGAGGGCTACAATTCAAAGAATGTAAAATGTTCTGATTTATTTATTGTCTTCTGAGAGGCTTTTCTTGACTTCATTATAAATATAGATTCCCAGGGGGCTGGAGAGACGACTCAACCTATAAGAGACCCTGCTGCTCTTCCACAGGGTTTCCAGCATCCACTTCAAGCAGCTCACAACTATCTGTAACTCTAGCTCTAGGGATCCGACACCTTCTTCTGGCCTTTTTGGACACCCCCAACACATATACCACACCTCCTAGCACCCATAAAATATAAATAAAATATAAATAAAACTTAAAAAATATTCTCAATGGAAAATGACTATCATCATGCTCTTTCCAGAGAGCTGTATTCATCCATTGTGAGTT
Source organism: Mastomys natalensis (assembly GCA_021653895.1). Taxonomy (NCBI): domain Eukaryota; kingdom Metazoa; phylum Chordata; class Mammalia; order Rodentia; family Muridae; genus Mastomys; species Mastomys natalensis. The sequence goes on from JAJTUV010000337.1 coordinate 549,324, forward strand.
CTGAAGGCATGCAAAATAAGGCCCAGGTTATCCTACAAGCTGAAGCAGCAGTAGAATTTGTTGGAAAATAAAGGCTAAAAAAAAACCCCAAACTTTAGTTTTCCCGAGTTGTGACACACACTCACTTTCTCCCAGTGTCCATTTTTCCAGCTGGTTTTCCTTGGAGCCCCCTCTCACTTTCCCACTAGTATGTGTATAGCACATGGGTGAGACTACCATATAAGAACTACATTTGGAGCAAAACGATGAAACAAAAGCTCTGTTCAGTAGTTTGTACAGCAAGTGAGGAGGCTATATCCCCTTGAATATACGAATCCCAGAGAAACAGCAATGTCATTCTGTACCCATCAGTTCCTTCCCTGAGAATGTTAGAGATGAAGGGAAATTATTCTAAGATATGATATGAAACCTGGGGTCTGTTAGCAGCCATAGCTTTGCCACAGCAGGGTGAATGACCATAGCTGATCCAGGACAGGTCTCCTTAAAGATTTCTTAAAAGATGGCTCTGGGCTAGCACTGGGGAGCTTCCATTTCAGGGAGGTTCCTCTCATCCTATGCCCTCCCTGTTCTCACAAATGTTGGTTCATGTTGAGCATCCTTCTTCCTGTGTATCTGCAGTGTGGCCTGTGCTAGGCAAAGGATCCTGTGTGACAAGGCTCCAGAAAAACCGTGGGAATGGCACCACTTGTAAGGTTCCCTGGCTGTCAACCTTCACCACACATTGCTGAAGAGTTAAGCCTGTCCTCTGGGGAAGCCTGCTTTCCTCTGGATTTTTACCCATCAGCCTCTTATCCTCTCTGCTCATTCTGCTTTGTTTCCTTTCAGTGCCATGTATCTGTGGATAGGAGCCTGGTGTTATGGTACATGACTATAATCCCAGCACTTGGGAGGCTAAGGCAGGAGGATTGAGAATCCTGGCCAGCATGGAACTCTCCATGTGTCTCCAAAAAAACAAAACAAAACAAAAAAAAAACCCGTAACTAGAATTGTCAGTGTTTGAAATTCTTTTGAGGCCTGAGTCCTTCTGGTGATCACAGAACTCCAACTGTGTGTTTAAATATATTGAGTCATGAACAGGAACACAGGCCATAGCATGAATGTGTTCGAAGACATTATGCCATGTAAATTCAAGGCAAGTCAAAACAAACAAACAAACAACAACAACCAAAAAACCCACGTTATGTGATTGTGTTTACATGAAAGGTCTAAAATAGGAAAATCACAGAACAGCATTAGTGGTTACCAGGAGCTTATGGGGAAAAGGAAGGAATGTTCAAGAGGTACAAAGAATCCTATTGGGGTATTGGGGTAGAACCTTTTTCTGGAATTAGTAGTGATAGACATTAAATTACTCATGAAAACTACTTGGTGTTGTGTGGGGGTGTTGTTTTGTTTTAGAATTTTTTATTTTATGTGTATGATGTTTGTCTCCATGTAAGTCTGTGCAACTCACACATGCCTGGTACTCACTGAGGCCTGAAGAAACCATTTGATTCCCTAGAACTGGGGTCACAGATGGTTATAAACCACCATGTAGGTGCTGGGAGTTGAATCTGGGTCCCCTAGAAGACCAATAAGTGCTCTTAGCCACTGATCCACCTCTCCAGACCCTTGAAACTAATTTTAAATGGTACATTTTGTATTGTATGAAATTTTACCTCAAATTTTAAGAAGCCATGATAACAGGTGCATACTATAATCCTAGTACAGGCAGAGATGGAGGATTGCTGAGTTTGAGGTCAGCTAGGGCTACTTGATGAGAACTTGTCTCAACAACCCCTCCCCTAATAAAACTTTTTGAAGTGGTATGATGGTGTTTATTAGTGTCATCCCTTTTTATGATTGTGCTAAAGCTGAAACTACCCTGAGTTTTAGTAAACGTAAGCTCCAGGGTGAGCTTGCTTTCTAAAGAGTATGCTGTCCTTTCTATTTTGATACATATTGCCATGTAGCTATTCTGTACAGCCATTCCTGTCACAGGTTATCAAAAACAGACTAACAGATCCAGATGGACATGTTCAATCTGCTCGGACTGATAAAGTGACATTGCTTTTAAGTTTTTTCTTTGCTATAGAAGTGGGCATCTTTCCTGGGTTTGTTAGTCTTTTATATATTACTTCAGTGACTTACTGGTATAGTTGCTTGGCAAATTAGAAAAATTCATCTGGTCTTTTTTTTCTTCTTCAAAATTTTATAAGAGATCTTTGTAGCTTTCTTTCCATCTTTCCATCTGTCAACATTGTACACACCTATAGTAAGGTCTGGAGAAGCCCACAGGAGCAAGCATGCTGACCACCGTCAGAGCCACTTGCCACTCCCAGGCCCAGTAGCTGTTTTGCACAGAGCTATGCTCTGTGGGATTAGCCTTCACTTTGCTACATAACATGCTTAAAGCTGGGTTTTTATTTTAGTTGTATCTTGAACTCTTCCTAAGAAAGGTGAGAACTGATCTCTCTTTCACCACTCCTCTCATCCACATACAGCTCAGAGGTCTCACTGAGATGACAAGAATTAACAGGGGTCTGGTGGTGCAGGATAGAGGCCAAGCACTTGGGAGGTAGAGGCAGAAGTATCAGATGAGGACCAACTTCAGCTTCATAGTTCAAGGCCTGCATGGGCAACCTCAAACCTTATCCTTACAAAAGCAAGATGTGTAATTTATAGACTGGTAGGTGCAGCTCTTGGTCAAAGGCTTGCCTACTATGCACAGAGTCCTGGGTTTGATCCCCCAGTACTGCATAAACCAGGCCTGATGACACAGCCTGCAATGTCAGCATTCTGGAAGTAGAAGCAGGAGAATCAAGAGATTCAAGGTCATCGTCAGCTATGTATACCTGGGGTATGTGAGACCTAGTGTTGAGGAACAAAGAGGCGCTTTTCGGATAAGGTGCACTCCACATGTAGCATGTACTCTGTGTGTGGCGTGCACTCTGCGTGTGGCATGCCATTCTTGTCCTGTTGGTCACTGTGGTGACCTGCCTACACAGCATTTCACTTTTGTTCACAACAATTGTGTACAGCAGGCTTCCAGAGAATCCTGTCTCCTTCCATTTTACCCTGGGAGTTCTGGGATTGCAGTGCCAAACTGCTGTGCCTTGCTTTAAATAGGTTCTGAAAATTCAAAATCTGTCTTCACATTTGCATGACAGTGTCCATTGAGCCATCTCCAGCCTGAAATCCACTTTGGAGTTTTGTTTTTTTCTGTTCTGAAAGCAATTGGGAAACCTCATTTGAAAGTTCTAGACAGTTTTTGTGTTCTCTAAAACTGAAGATATAAAAATTTTCTTGGTACTAAATATTGTTTTCTTCTGGGAAATATCACAGATCCAGCTGACATACCCTATCTATTCTCACCCACCCACCGCCCTCCCATGGCCCTGAGCGACTCTGAGGAGTGGTATTGTCATGGTGTGGCCCATTGATCTGTTGGTTCTAAGTAAGGACTGGCACGGTCTTTTATTTGATTGTGAATTTTTTTTCAAAATCTTTTAATTTCTAGAGTTTTTGCTGTAGATACTTTTAACTTATCTAAAGATTCCTATCATGTATATTTTCCTCATGGGCTTTGTTTTACTTCAATTACTATGTCTGACATAGGTGTTCACAGCACCAAATGAATATTCTCATTGATGTTTCATTTGTTACATCTTTGCACATCGCCCTATCCTGATCACTTGTATTTGGTGTTTTTCCTGTAGTTATTTCAGGTTGACAGTTTAACCTGAAAATCTAATAGCAAAGCTTAGTTTATTCATGCTTTTGTGGCTATTAGTATGTTTTTTATAACTCTTGCTACCCCAATTCTATCTATTATCCTTACTGGTTTTCTTTTTCCCGATTTCCACTCATTGAATAGCTATGTGGTAAGGTATGTGAGCTGGGTATCTTGAAGTTTAAAGCTACTGTTCATTTTTTTTTAAATCAAATTTGAGTGGAATAAACAGGTCTTTTCTAATCAAACAGTTGGTTTTTGTTTTGTTTTTAGTGTAGATCTGTGAAGTCAGTGTATTAATGAGAAATGTTCTCTCTCTCCTCTCCTCTTTTTATTATCTATTTACTTACTTGTTTGTTTATTTGTATTTTGGTCTCTTTATTCTTTCAGCTGGCTCTATTGTAGTGAGAGATCAGCATTGCCCAGCTACTCTTGCCAGGGATACTTTCCAGGGAAGGTGAATTAAAGGTCTTTGCACTGGCCAGGTCAACAAGCATCTCTCTTCAGGTTCATTAGTCTGTTTCTGGTCACTGTAATAAAATTCACGAGGCTGGGCAGTTTATAAAAGAAAAAAGCAAGGAGGTAGGAGTGTTGAGAGCATGAGTATGGAGACAGGAAAGTCTCCGGGGCCTACCTAAATTAATGAGGTCTAAGTGAGAGAGCATATTTTAAAAATAAGATGGGTGGACAGGCAGGAGTTCTCAGTGAGTAGAGGTGATTGCACCCAGCCCTGACAACCTGAGCTAATCTTAACGTACCTTGAGGTAGCAGGAGAAAACTGAGACCCCAGAGTTTTCCTCTGACTTCACATTCATGCCATGGCACACAGATGTCTAGATACACACACACACACACACATACACACACACAGAGTGTAAATGGAAAAGAAAATTATCTAAGTTGAAGTTCTAGAGCATCATAATATGAACAGAATTATTTTGTTTTCTACAAAATTGTCCTTTCACACAAACCTGCAGTATGGGTCTAATTCATCTGGATCCAGGATCCTTAGGGTTTTTAAGCCATGGTAGCAGATCATTGCCCCACTGGAGCTTTAATTCTGGAAGACTAATGTCATCACTGTGAACTCACCCTGGAGAAATGACATCTATACCATGATTTGGTAGGGGATGTGTGAAGACAAAGTGACACATACAATCTGAGCCTTAAGACTTTATGCTAAGTGAAATCACCCAGTCACAGAAGGACACATACTGTATAGCAGACAGGATGAGTATAAGGAGGAAGGATCGTCGGCTTAGAAGAATGCATGAAAATGTATTTCACATATGCGGCAATGTGTACATGCCAGGATAATTATTACAGCAGCACTTATAACAGAAAGGCCTGGAAGCAACTGAAGCAGCTCTGAGCATTCTTAGTGAGCCGTCTTGTGCTGTTACAGGAGAGAGAAGCTTACACTGGGGAGGGAAGAGCTAATGTCAGCTGTTTGTCATGGGATGGATGCTGTTCTGGGTGCATTATCTGTTGCAGGTACATTTACTCTTGATTACAATCCTGTGTGTTCCATATTGTGTTGCTTTTCTTGTTACCGTAGTAGAATGCCTGATAAGAAGCAACTTAAAGGACAAAGGGTTAGCTTGGGCTCACAGTTTGAGAGGATACAGTCAGTCCACTGTGATGTCCACAGCCACAGGTAGCTCATGGTGGTAGGGATATGCAGGTAGAGTCCCTTAACTCCTCACATCTCTGTGGAGCACGAATACAGAGGAAGGGTCATGCCAATGTCTTTTGTCTCTCTTTTTTTGTTTGTGTCTAGGATCCCAGCCAATGGCACAGTGCTGCTCATATTCAGAGTAGGACTTCTTCCCTAAATGCATATTCTTTTGAAACATCCTCATAGACACATCCAAAGGGTGTGCTTCACTAATGCCTTAGGCATTTCTTAAACCAGCAAGTTGACAATCAGAATTAAGCACCACACATATGAATTTCAGAGATATGGAAATTAAGGCTTAAAAGGTTAAGCAATCAGTCAGAGGGCACTAGTGAGTGACCAAGCTTTGGATCCACTCTCCTAGTCTCTTAGTGTAGCATTTTAATCTATGTTTGTAAAAGGGTAAGAATGCAAAACATGCTAGTATTTGCACAAAATGTGTGTGTGTGTGTAGAGATGAGAGAGAGAGAGAGGAAAAAGAGAGAGAGAGAGAGAGAGAGAGAGAGAGAGAGAGAGAGAGAGAGAGAGAGAGAGAGAGAGAGAGAGAGAGAGAGAGAGATGAATGATCACCAGGCAGTGCTGTTCCTGGAATCTATGATGATGGCCCTGATATTTTCTACAGTATCTGATCCAGTAGTGTAGATGGGGCTATTGAGTACTTCAAAAGTGGCCGATGGGGCTGGGGAATTAATTAATTAGGACTATTGATTGACCAGTGCAAATGGAAGCAAAAGAAAAGACTGAATTGTGTGGTTTTCAAACCCTACCTTTCAAAAGCTTCTGCAGAAATGGTAGTTGGAGGAATCAGTTCCATAACTAACCATTTCAAAACCAGGATACAATCCAGCCACTTGGTAAGACACAGGAGACTGAAGGCCAGAAATAGTGACTCATCTTCCTGGAGTCATAGTCACACCACTGCTTTCATGACAAAGGAAAGAGGTCACAATCTGAGTTGTTTTTTCTCTCATTTATGTAATAAAGGAAAGAAAGAGCATACCCTAGACTTTCGTCTCCTGGGTTCCCAGAACTGTGTAGGGAACCCTGGTAGTGACTCCCTCACTCTCTCAGGGCAGCCACAGATTCTACTTCCCAGACTCCATGTGTCTTGTCCTGCCTGTTGTTTCACATCTGGTGCATGAAACAGGACAGGGACCATGTTCATTATATTTGTATGTCCCTCAGTACTTTATACACAAAGCAGCTGGTTATAGCTACAAATACAAGAGCCACAGGGCAGATTCCACCCTGGGTGGTTTGGATATAAAGTGTCCCCAGTGGCTCAAGTGTTACTGATTTGGGCCCAGCTAGTGGTGCTGTTAAGTGATGATTAAATTAGAGATGTATGGTCAAGCTCATAGCTGAATGAGTGTTAGGAGGTGGGGCCGAATGGATGGAGTCAGTCATGGGTGGCCTCTGAAGGGTGTGGTGTATCATTTTATATATACAATTTATTCGTATTTCTTGTTCATTGGTGTTCTGCCTGCATATAAGACTGTGTGAAAGGGTCAGAAGCTGCCATGTGGGTGTTGGGAATTGAAGCTGGGTCTTCTGGGAGAGCAGATAGTGCTTTTAACTGCTGAGCCATCTCTCAGCCCTGAAGGATGTGCCTTGTTCTTACCTTTGACTCATCTTTTCATCTTCATCCTGACTTCCAAGAAATGAATAGCTTTCCCTCTGCTGTTTCCTTGCTGCAGGGATAAACAATGGACCATAGCCGTGAGCACAAATGAACCTTTCTGCCTTAAGTTGTTTCCTTGGGTGTTATGTCATACAAGTAACACCGTCCTAATGAATTCTCCCAGCCTATGGAGCTGAATCATTAATAAAGATGGTTAACTCCTTGAGTGAATTAGTGGATGTAGATTAGCCTCAGTTGGAGGGAACTGAGAAGTTCTGGGATGCCTGAGCCCGGAATGTGGGTACCAGTACAGCTGACAAATAACCATGTGCTTTACAGAAAAGGTAACTGAAGAAGAGTAAAGCTAGTTACTTAATAGAAAGGTAGCTAAATCTGTTTCTTGTCTCTCCTTTTACAAGACAATGGAAGTAAATGAAGGAAAGGTTTACTCTGGTCTCACACCTTGAGGGAACCTACCGTTCCATCATGGTGGAGAAGTCCGGGCAACAGGAGCCTGAAGCAACTGGTCACAATGACTCTAAAGTCAGGAAACGGGAAGGAATGTTGTTGTTAGCTCTTTTTCTTGATTTCATTCAATCCAGGACCCCAGACTAGGAAACGATGATGCTCAGATTTAAGGTTGGCCCCACCTCAGTGAGCCTGCTCTAGAAAACCCCTCGCCCATTTGCATAGAGATTTCTCAAAGTCTCTGAAGTTTGGAATGAAAATTAATCCTTACAGTAGTAGAGGAAAGAAATTTGGGGGAAGAAAATCCCAGGCTTCTCCAGGACATAGGTCATGGTCTAGCCTGAGGATTCCTTGTAGAAAATCATTAGGATCCCATAGGAAAGGCCACCACTGAGTCAAGACCTGTCATCTTTCTTCACCAGGGTTGGCTGTGCATCGGCCAGCACTACTATTGAAGCTACCACAGGGAGAGGCAGCTCTGGCCTGTGTTTGTACAGCCCCTTGGGTCTGGAGTTACTGGACAGCAAAGCCTAGAGTTTATGGTGACACTGAGCTAGTATGAAGCTGAGGGGTCCAGAGAACCTCAGAAAGGAAATGTGAGTGGAGTCTGCTGTTTTTTAAGTACAAAAGGAGGAACCTGAGGGAGAAGCAAGAGCACTGGAGTCCTGTGTTGATCCCTTTGTGTTGCTTCAGCAGAATGCATGGCTTATTTTTAAGCCATGGCTTATCTGGATCACAATTCTAGAAGTGGTGGTGTGCAGGTGTACCATGGTAGCATCCATCAGGGATGCTTCTACTGAAGCACCCCACAGAAAAAGACGGAAAAGGAAAGGATCCTGTGCCTCAGAGCTTAGCTGAGGTCAGTGGACACTGATCTCTTCTCTGACCTGCTTTTTCCCCTAGTCAGTTCTCCAGTGATCAAGTGGTGTCAGCCTGTGATGAGGGAAGATTTCCAATCACAGAGCAGTCTTCTCTGAGACACCAGGAACACTCAGAAGCAATGTCCATTGTTTCAGCGGGTAAACTTCCAGAAATTGACATATAAAATTAATCATTGTAAGCCAACCACTGAGCCACATCTTCCTTCTCAAGAATAGTTGCAGTATCTCCCTGAACATCTCTAGTGACAAAGCATCCGTGGTGGAGTGTTTCTTCTCCACCATCCCTTGGTTCTTGCCCTGTAAAGCAACACACAACCCTTCCTAGACTGACTAGCTAACTCAGTGGTCAGCTCTTCCAGGCCTCAATCCCTGTCTGTTCCTCCAATGAGAACAAAGACTGAGAGGAGTTGTTTTAACAGTGAGCTTGTCTAAATCTCTAGCCTTAATATAATTCTGATTAAAACCACAATATGATTTCTTTCTCCTCAAATATAACTAAATAGTTTTTTAAACTATCAGGCATGGGATGGGTTGTAGGTAGGGGTAGCTAAAACAAGCTGGCAGAATGACTTAATGGGTAAAGGCATTCGCCATCAAGCCCCGTGTCTTGCGTTCATTCCCTGGTGTCCGCATACTTGAAGGAGAGCTCTGACTCCCACACGTTCTCTGACTGTCACACATGCAGTGGCATATATGTGTACGCATTCATGTACACATGAGCAAGTTTTTTAAAAGGATGATGAGAGAAGACTTGCCATGCACCATGATCAGGTCTCCACCCCGGGGCTGGGGAGATGGCTTAGTGGTTAGATCGAGTGCTTTGCAAGTTTGAGAACCAGAGTCCAAACTCAGAAGCTGTGTAAATTCTGGGTAGGAGAAGTAAGTGTCCTGCCTGCAATTCTAGCCTTGGAAGCTGAAAATCAGGGATCCCCAGAGCAAACTGACTAGCAAGACGAGCTATATGTGAGCTCTGGGTTTAACCGTGAGTCCCTTCCTCAGTAAGTAAGGTGGAAAAGCATTCAAGGAGGACTCCCAGCATCAGCCTTGGGTTTTACATGTGATGAAGTCAAGGCAGCAGAGACTTAGGGAGCTGGTCATACCCGCCGCCGAGAACAGACAAGAATGCATGCATGCCCACCTGTTTACTTGCCTGTGCTCAGCTTGACTCCTCTTAGGAGCCCCTGCCTCAGTGCCATCCAGGTGGGCTAGATCTTCCCACAGACAGCCCACAAGCCAACCCTGTGTAGATAATCTCTTACTGAGAGTCTCTTTCCAGATGGTTCTAAGTTGTATCAAATACTAAGGAGGAATAGTGAAAGAGTTCTAGTCATCTATTACTAAATAACAAACCACCTAAAACTTAATAGATTAGAATAACAACAAATTGATCATTTTTTTCGCAGCAAACTCACAATTTAAACTTGATTTCTTTGCTTTACAATGTCTGGAACCTTATGTGACCAGAGACTGCGACAGTTCCGGTGTGCTGGGCTCCTCTGTAGAGTTGCCCACACCTTGGAAGTCCAGACAGAGATTTCCATGAGTGTTGGGTAGAAACTTCAAAATTATTTAGGACCTACCTGGGAAGTCCCAGCAGTCACTTCCTGCATATGCAAACCAATTACTTAAGTCTTTTCTAGATCCAAAGAAAGTGACCCTGGGCTTCTGAACTGTAACCATGTCTGAGGAGAAGTGTCTTCATCCCTCATGAGATTGAACATCACGTCCTGTGTTTTAGGCAGCAGTGTCTCTTTGGTGTGTCACTGGTTCATTCTGCCAATTTTTACTCAACCTATCACTTTTAAGGATATATTCTAGTTGTTACTCATTTGCTGTATATATTGTTTTTAATTTTTGTCATACAGAAAATTATGGCCGGGCGGTGGTGGCGCACGCCTTTAATCCAGCACTTGGGAGGCAGAGGCAGGCGGATTTCTGAGTTCGAGGCCAGCCTGGTCTACAGAGTGAGTTCCAGGACAGCCTGGGCTACACAGAGAAACCCTGTCTCGAAAAACCAAAAAAAAGAAAAAAAAAAAAAAAGAAAATTATATACTCAGACTTCTCAGGCCTTTTATACATTTCAATTTTGTGTTTTTCTTGTTTGTTTGTTTTTTTCAAGACAGAGTTTCTCTGTGTAGCTCTGGGTGGCCTGGAACTTACTCAGTAGACAGGGCTGGCCTTGAACTTACAGAAATCTGCCTGAGTCTGCCTCCTGAGTGCTGGGATCAAAGGCATGTACCACTGCTGCGTGACCAATTTTGCACTTTTAATGGTTTACTTCCCTTAGACTATGAAGTTAATGGTTTTCTTCTAATATGTTGAATTTTTTTTTAAATTTATCCATTGACAGCTTGCTGCTAAGCAACAAGAGAAAAAGACGGTCCTGTCTGCCTGGCCAGTTTCCACACTGTAGCTTCGGGAGCTGCCATGGGAGCCAAACACAACAGTGGCAGCAGAGAAGCAGTCAGAGGGGCGGCTGGGCAGCTCATTGTGTGGGAGAGACCAGCCAGAAGGAGAGAGCTGTGCAGAGAGGAGACCCCATAGCCTGCTTACAGATGCCTGTGGTCCATGGTGAAAGGCTATGCCCCAGATGTGCAGGGCAGGCTCACTCTAGCTTCTCTAGATGACCCGAGATTGAAGCAGAGAAGCTAGAGTTGAATAAGTACATGCATTTCTCAGAGGCAAGGACTTGCTTGCTGACCCAAATGAAGGGCAGACAATTGTAGGCCATATTTCTTTCTGTTTCACTGGAACCTGGCTATGCTTACACCATCTTCATACACCTTCAAACTAAGTTTGGTCCTCCCTAAACTGTTATTATATAAGCTCAGTCTTTGGGAGGAATGAACAACTTTATTTATTTATTTATTTATTGAGTCAAGGTTTCTCTGTGTAACAGAGCCTGGCTGTCCTGGAGTTTGCTATGTAGATCAGGCTGTCCTTGGACTCACAGAGATCTGCCTGCCTCTTCATCCTGAGTGCTAGGAGTAGAGGTGTTTGCCACTTCCACCCAATAGGAATGAACAAATTTTATCCTCTACATCAGTAAATTGCCACTTTTACAAACCCCAAACTCAGTCCAATATCAAGGTTGTGACAGTAAAGTCCTATCTGCCCGGGACATCCCAGGAGTAAGGACGTTTAGATCACTGTGCCTTAGACAGCTGGCTCCTGAGGAATGAGTGTACAGTATGTTCTAATTTGCCTCCTGCCTTTTTCCCAGAAGCTCTGCTCTGCTCTTTTGATCTGTTTTTTAGCTTCAGCACTTAATGGCACACACAGTCCCTACAAAGGAATCAGCAGGAGAAGCTTCGGGCTCCTCCTAGAAGATGGAGTGGTGGGAGAAAAGGTTATTGCCAGACCCAGCTGTGTCCTCAGTGGGATTGAGCTCAGGGCTCATTTCAATCAAGTTCTGTAGCTTCTTTCCCCTGTGGCTAATGTTTCCACCAGATGTTACTGTTTCTAGGCAACACAAAGCAAGTGAGACAATCTTCTTGAAACACAGTCTGGATGATAGGGTTTTGCTTTGCTTTCTGTCCCACTGTGTTAAGATGTTGCCTGCATTCACCCTGTGGAACTGTGGCCACACTCAGATGCTCCAGGGACAGCTTTCACTATTCAGCAAAGTTAGGGTCTTAGCCTCTTGTGTATGGTCCATGTGTTCATTTTTCTCACATTTTTGTTTCACTGAGAACAATTCTGTATCTTAAAACTTTTTTCTTTTAAAGAATCCCTAGAAAAGTAGTCTACTTTGGAATAGTAGCTCTTACATCTGTGATTCCCTTTCATAAAAAGCACTTGGAAGCCAGGTGATGGTGGTACATACCTTTAATTCCACCACCCAGGAGGCAGAAGCAAGTGTATCTCTGTTAGTTTGAGGCCAGTCTGGTCTACAGAGCAAGTTCCAGGATAGCCAACGCTACACAGAGAAACTCTGTCTCAAAAACAAAGCAAAGCAACACACACAAAAGCTTGGGAGTCAGAGGCAGGTAAACCTCTATGAGTTATGGGCTAGCCTGGTAATCATAGGAAGTTTCATACTAGACAGGACTACATATCTCCTAACTCAAAAAATAAAAATGGAGCTAACCTCAGGAAGCCCACTGGGGTAGTTTGAATGGCAATAGCCCCCATAGGCTCTTGTTTGAATGTTTAGTTCCCAGTTAGTGGAACTGTTTGAGAAGGATTAGGAGGTGTGGCCTGTTGGAGGAGGTGTGTCACTGGTGATGAGCTTTCAAAAGAGTTATTTCCAGTGCTAGACTGTAGATCAAGAGGTGAGCTCTCAGTTGTTCCTTTGCTCCACCATCATGGACTCTAATCCCCTGAAACCATAATCCCAATCCAGTGCTTTCTTTTAGAAGTTGCCTTGGCCATGCTTATCACAGCAATAGAAAAGTAACCAAGGCACCCAGATATTTTACTCCTTTTCCTTCCTTCTCAGTGAGGACAACCTATTCCTGTCCTCTGCCTCCTAGGCCTCTCTGAGATCTACAGTTCACAGTCTGTAGATGGGTCCACAGGGGACAGTAATGCAACCCCTGTGGCTCTTCCAACATAACATAAAGGAAAACATCTGACAAACCTTTCATCAGTTCACCTGCGTTGATTTATCCTCATTCACATAAAGCAAAAATCACGAATATGAAAGAACTATACCACACCATACCAGGGCTATTTCATTCACAGACACCTGCCTCAGTGATTGGTAGTGAAGCCACTTTTGAAATAATCATAGAAAGAAAATCTTGAAATGTGTATGGTTCTTCACAGACAAATGGTCATCTCGTTTTAAGTGTCATAGTATACTCCTCTTCAGCAGTTTAGCTAGTATGTTTGTACTCTCAGTATTCAAATATAATTAGAGCCTATTTCAGGACTTGGGGTATAACTCGGTGGTAGAGCACTTACCTACCATGCACAGGTCCTGGGTTTAATATCCAGAATTGAAGAAAAGAAAAACACAAAATAATACAATAACCCAAAACCCCACTTGCTCAGTTCCTTTAAACTCCTAAAAGCTAGGACCATTCCAGATAGTATTCAGGGAAGGAATGAGGTTCTCTTGGTAATAAAAATGATGAGGTTTTATTTGACAGTTTGATGATCCTGGAGTGGGTATAAATAATAATACACACCATAGCTATTTTGCCTCCATCTCTGCCAGTGTCAGACAATAAGAAATCTTAAACATGGGAACAGTTTACATGTAAGAGAAACATTTCTCAGATGTTGGATTTGACTTCCTGACTAGATTTGGAATTTCTAAAACAAGCCCTGTTATAAAAGGTAGGGACACTTAATCTCCTTATGTAGTTTCCATGTGCACTTACTTGATACTGATGTGTGACTGCATTAAAATGTCTAAGGTTTGTTTTTTTTTCTTTTTTATTATTGTATTTTTTATTACTTTTGGAAAGGAGGTGTACATAACACTGAAGCCAGAACCTGGGAACTCGTGCATGAGAGGCAAGTCATTTATCACTGAACCACCCCAACTCTGAGTTCAATCCCCAGAACAATCAATCAGCTAATCAGTCAGTTCATAAAGCAAAATATACCTCATCCCCTAATGAGGGTCTGTTGGCCAGTCTATTTGGAACCATATGCACCCCTGTTCTCCTAAGGGGATAGGTGATTTTGTTTGACTTTTTTTCCTGAGGGGGTAAAAATGTTCATGAGCTTCTAGTCCTAATATATTACTCATTCATAGTCAGAGATCAAGAGCTGTTCTTACTTGGGATTCATTAACCTAGTATTTGAATGACTTTGGGCTGCATTTGTCCTCTCAGAATGCTTTTGAAGATTATGCCAATAAAGAAAAATGAAGTTTTGTATTGTTGTCTTTCAAAAGACATAATTACAACAAATGTAATTATAGAATTAACTAATTTTTGTTCAGAGCAACCTCCACTCTACAAAATAGAGCAAGAGTCCTACTGGCAGACTAATGGCTGTGTAAGGTAGAAACAGGGAAAGAGAACCATGTAAACAACACAGCTCATGGACCAACATCCAACACTTCAGGGTATTTTTCTATAGACCTGAGAGCAGAGGGGACTGCCTTATTTTCCTGGGATGCCCCTGAGTGACTGTCTGATTTTGGCTTACTCTTGCCTGCTGGGGCCTAGTGTAAGTGTTTTATTTAAACCAAGAACTTTTGTTCACTGTTGGAAATAAAATAATAATAAACTGAAGAGACCAATGGAAATAAAGTTTTTAATATACAAATCTTCACAAAGGTGCACCAGCAAAGAGAAAGGGCAAAAATGGCTGGTGTGCTGATTTGATGCAACACTAGTTTCTAAAGCCCCAAGATTTGGAAATTCCTGTCCTCTTCTCTCATAGTCCAGGACTTGTTCCTTCCAAAAGTCCCACTGTTTTAGAACACAGCCCCTTGTCTAATTTGGGGATTGAGGCAGCCACTTTCTCTGATCATGGGCTCAGTTGTAGCCAGCCATCATCAAGGAGAGAGAGAGGCCTGGGCCTCTTGTTTATCTGTGATTGATGTCTTAAACACACCTCATATTGAAAGTGGACCATCACAATCTATTTCTTACATCACAGAAATACATATAGCATAAAATACACGTGAATAAATATTGTAACATTTTGGGGATGGGAAAGGTGTATCAAGTTTATTAACATGTAGGTACAAATTTGGAAGAAAGGATGGCAGAACAAAGGGTTACTCTGGTCTCTTTGGGCTCATATGTTCCTCAGACAGATCAGCTTCACCAGGACTGGACCAACATATTCCACCATCCTGTTTTGGGTCGTTCTTGGTTCTTTAGCTCACAGGGTAAAAGAATTGACCCTTTCCCATCTTTTGTTCACCTTCCTCCTATACTTGAGTAGCACAAACTGCTGGGTCTGCTTCCAGTATTGTCACAGGCAGAGCCCCTGCAGAGGCTATCCTGCCCCATGCCCTGGCCCACTGCCATTTTGCAGGGTGGTGTCCATAGCAAATAACGCATGAGTTTCAGAGTCCCATGAATGTGGAATTCTGATTTGGCTCTGGCACTAGCAGTACTTCTTTGTGCCGCAGCTGTGTATGAAATGGGCGTGAAACTACTTGCTATACATGGCGGTTCTGAGGGGTAAAGGAGAAACTACTTGCTATACATGGCAGTTCTGAGGGGTAAAGGAGAATGTGTTCAGTGGCTGGTACTTCAGAGGCTCAATGTGCCCCACCATTAATTTTTTAAAAGCAGCCCTCATCAGTGCTACCTGTGAAAGGACTGTTTCCTTTCCCAGTGTGAAGCCCCCATTTACTCCAGTGTCAGGGTCATAAACAATAAGCAAGAAGTCTCCTGAAAAGAAAGCCTGGCTTCCCTTCCTTCAAGTCAGAGACACAGGAGACATGGGTGTGGAGATGTGGTTTCAGGCATCTGTGTGTATAAAATCTTGTACTTTGGAAAATAGATTCAGCAAGTTTTAAAAGCTTAAAGCAGACAGGGCAGTGGTGGCACACACCTTTAATCCCAGCACTCCAGAGGCAGAAGCAGGTCTACAGAGTGAGTTCTAGGGCAACCAGGGCTACACAAGAATACTTGTTTCTCTTGCAGAGGACCTGGGTTTAATTTCCAACACCCAAATAACAGCTTGTAACCATTTGTAACTCCTGCCTTAGGGAATTCAAAACCCTCTTCTAGCCTTCAAGGGCACCAGACATGTATTCAGTACACATAAATGCATGCAGTTAAAACACTCATATACATAAAATAATAGGATAAAAATTTAATGTTTTGTTTTAGTTTTGGTTTTTGAGACAGGGTCTCTCTGTGTGTAGCCCTGGCTGTCCTGGAACTCACTCTGTAGACCAGGCTGGCCTCGAACTCAGAAATCCACCTGCCTCTGCCTCCCAAGTGCTGGGATTAAAGGCATGCACCACAACTGGAACTCACTCACTCTGTAGACCAGGCTGGCTGGAACAGGTTGATTATGCCAACCCATGATCTCATGGGATGAGGACCAGCAGAGCCATGCCATGTTTATCCCAGGAAGACATCCTTTGTAACTTGCTCTTAGATTAATTTTTTTAAAGAACATTGATGTTCTATATTAGGATGTGGTAAGATAAAAAAGAATAATTTTAAGAATGAATATGCCAGCTGTAGTAGTACACGTCTTTAATCTCAGCACTTGAGAGGCAGAGACAGGTGGATCTCTGTGAGTTCCAGGCCAGCCTGGTCTGCATAGAGAGTTCCAGGACAGCCAGAGCTACATAGTGAGACCCTGTCTTGAAAACAAACAAACAAAGATGAATGTGATAGTGAATAGACTCAAAGGAACATAGTGTGAGGATATAACCATTGAGAACCAAGAGCACCCAAAGAGAATAGAAAATCAGAGTATGAAACCATAAATGTACCTAAGCAGATTTACATAAATACAGTCTGTCTTTGTATTGTAACTCGGTGGCTGCAGTTGTCTTATCTGGTATGTCTAACACATATACAGGTTTTAATGGGCAAGTCCATGTAAACTCTGAATTATTGCTTCTCGTGTTTTAAAGTTTAGTTTACCTTTTTGTTTTTTATTATGCCAATCATTTTCCCCTGTATTCTCCTGCTGGGTGTTTCAAGATGATGTAGGTATCCAAAACATTACTATTATTTAACTGTTAAGGACAGTTGAGAATCTGGTCCTTGCGGAGAGGAGGCCACTTGAGAGTTGAGAGAAGCCTCCGGGTCCTTTCATCTTTAGTTTAAGCAGTTTGCCATCTTCTGGGATGAGTCAGGGTCTTGCTGGTCATGGGCCTTCCTTTGAAAGCACAGGGAGTTGACTTTCCTCTTGGCAGAATGTGCACTGGTGAGAGTCTGCTGTCTGGGTCTCCATGGCCTCTCTGATGGAGAGGACAAGTAACTCCCAGAAATGCAAGATCCTTTGAAAAATGTGCCTGGGACCAAGGTGACCTTATAGGGCAAGGACCAAAATATTGGTCTCTGTCTACATTAACATGGCACTCCAAGTATGGTGGATAAGTACCCAAAAGGCCCATTGCACCAGTCCTGAGGAATAAATCATTCTTCAAAATGTAGCTGTTGTATAGCCCTTAGATAAAAGCTGACAGGACAAATGTTTAATAAATCTGATGTGAAACTGTTAATGAGAAGCCCAACACACTTAGTAGAAACTGTGAGCAAATATTTTGATAAAACATAAACTCCTTTTAAAAATACATTACTTAAAGAAAGCTGAACATACAGGTCTAAGTCATTATCCCCATCCTAAGCCTCCAGGAGTAGTAGAGCCAGATGCAGGAAGTTGTCTGTACATCTAAGCCTGATTCCCTGAACCAGAGCCATCATGTAGTGAGCCAATCAGTTCTTCCAATTAGAAGGGATGTCTTTGTATCACTTGCAGATCAGAGCTGGGTCAACCCTGATTAAGAGTGCTTCTCTAACTTGCTTGCATTATGCACTAAAAGGAATGGGAGCTAAGTTGGTTGTTTTAATTCATGTAACTGTTTACTTAAAATCCAGTTTGGTACTATGTAAACATAACAACTTATAAGCACATATGTTGAAACACGTCAAATATAAAAGAGTCTTTAAAAATATTAAGGATTTTTTATATATTGGCAGTTTTAGGTTAAACTATGTGTTAGATCCTTTTTTTTTTTTTTTTTTTGAGACGGGGTCTCATCATGTGGCTCTGACTGACCTGAAACTCTACATAGTCAAGCTGTCCTCAAGTTCACAGACAGCTACTTGCTTCTGCCTCCTGAGTACTGGGATTAAAGATGTACCACCATACCTGAAATCTGTTCTTTTAAAAACATAATTTGTATATAAATTAGAAAACCAATACTTTAAAGACATCCAGCTTAGCTGGATTATTGATAAGGCTTAAAGCTAGTCAGGTAGACACGATTAGCTTGGTTTTTAAATTATATATATTGTTTTAAACTTTTAAGTTGCACAAGATAAAAATCTTGAAAAACCTGTTTTTGAAGGTGAAGAGCACCATGTAGAAAGGCAGTGAGTTGGTTTTGTTATTGTTTGTTTAGAATAAGTAATCTTTTTGTTAGATTTATTTCAATTTTATATGTGTATGTATGTTGCCATTATGTATGTGTACCACATGCATGCCTGGTATCCTTGGAGGCCAGAAGGGGAGCCACTCCTCCTGGACCTCCAGTCAAAAATTCACTGATAGCCGTTAGTTATGTGGGTACTGAAGACCCAAACCTGGTCCTCTGCAAAAGCAGACATCTCTCTAGCCCCAAAGCAATTTAATTTTAAACTCATGTTATAACTGTAAGTTACAGCTCATCTTAGAAATGTAAGATGCTGTTATCATCTTTATATTTAATAACACAGCCATTGTATTATATATAAATTCATCCAGTTTTGAAAGCTGTTTGTTGGTATTATATCTCCTGTCATCCCCATCATGAAAGGAAATTTAACAAGTATTTGAAAAACATGATTAGCATTTTTACATGTACTGTGGCTTTAGTAAAAACTTATTTTTAACATGTAAATCTTAAGAATGTTTCTGAAAAAGAAATCTATTATAATTACTCTAGTACTACAATGCACTTTACCTAGGGCATCCCAACTAACATGAAACATCTTTATGTCCTATTATTTTTCATTACTTATGACTATTACACAAATGAAATAAATTAGTAATATTTTAAAGAGGTTTGGAGAAAGGAAACTATTATTAAAAATTCCTGTATCCAATATCAGATTTTATAACCTAATGAAACTTTTATCTTATAACTCCAATAAAAGTTGTTTTCTATAAACAAATAGTATTTTAAGACTTTATAAAACATTTAATAGAATCAAAGATATTATTTTAATTGGTTTAAGAAGAATAATGAATGCCTTACTTTGTAAGTATATACTTGCAAGACCTTTTATTATATCCCCCAAACAGTCACATTTACACACACTTTTAAGGTAGGTATAATCAAGGCATTAAAAAAATAAGTAACAGGGCCAGGCATAGTGATGCACTCCTTCAGTCACAGCACTCTGGAGGCAGAGGCAGGTAGATCTCTGAGAGTTTGAAGTCTGCCTGGTCTATAATGAGCTCCAGGATAGCCAGAGCTACATAGAGAGACCTGTCTCAAAAAAAATTTAAAAGAAGAAAAAGGTCATTGGTTCTTTTGACAGGCATCTATCAGTCTGTCAGTCTGTCTGCCCTTTGGTCATTTCTCAGTCTGCCTGAGTACCTCTAGTCCTGCAAGGTGGTTGTGTCTGGGGAGGGTTCTTCAGGGCTCTCTGAGTCCATGGTGCCTAAGGTTCCTGTATTAGGCTACCAGCTGTTTGTGTTAGGACATCTTAGAAATCATTTTTTTTTAAATTGAAAAACAGAGCAATAGGAAAAAGTTGTATTCTTGTAGGAAGTCAAGAGCTGCTGTAAAAAGGACAGAATGGAGGTTTGGAAGTCCCCATAAGACAAGATAGAATCAATGTAGGAGACAGGTAGACATGTCCAGTGTGTACTAGTTGCCTAGTGCTCTTTCAGGGATCCCCAGAGAAGGATCATCACTGTTTTTTTCCTGTGAGAGTCTGTGGTTGAACATGGACTCTAGTTCCAGAATGTCCAAGCATTTTACTTAGAGGAATGCTGAGTAAGGGTAAGAAATGCAAGAGTGGACGGATAACAGGAAGCGTTGTCCTAGTGTTCCCTGTAGGGCTTGCTCTTCTCCTTTTGTTATTTTCTTTAGTGTCTCAGGTCCTGGTAGAGAGCCACTGTTGCACAGGACTATCCACTGAGCCATACTGCCACCATCTCCATGAGTTCAGCTGTGCCTCACAGTGGGGCTTGGTGACTGCTAAGTTTCCTGTATAGAAGGAGGGGTAGGGAGAATTAGGGGACTCTTATCAGAGCCTCTTGCCACTCTTCCCAACAAGGTGTATGCAGTTCTACCTTAATTGCATGTGGCATCAGAGAGGGACAAGAAGTACATATAGACTGGAAAGGACTTAGGGAGGGGAGCTCCTTCTAGGTGGCCATAGAAGAGTTTTCATCCCCACTGAGTGCAGACCTCCCAGTGTGACTGCTTTAAAGCCACCCAGACTCCTGCCCACAACCCCTCACACAAGCTAAAACTTGTGTTTAAAGTTTTTAAAATAAAAACTCTTTGGTTCCTCATAATAAACATTGTCGTGTTGGTGGAACTGTACGGTATTAGTTTGTCAGTGAGGTCTTTGACAGAGCGGTAGACATTGTTCAGATCTCCTCCAGGGAAGGAGTCTTACCAGCTGCCATACTGACCCTTATATAACTTAGATCACTTCCCGTGATTTTTACAAAGTAGGTCCAGCTGTAGGATGATATTTAAGATTTTATCTTTTGACTAATTTTCCCCTCTCTCTGTTGAGGCCAGACAGTATTACAGTACAATATTAACCTTCAAGATCAGACATCCCAACTCCTGAGGCTACAAGTCCAAGGAAACAGAAGGCAGATTTCCCATCATGATTAGAAGGCAGATTTCCCATCAGGAGGTAGAGACAAGTGCCAGACAAGGCTCTAGAGTAGAGGAAAAGGGGTGTCTCCTTCTGCCCACTCAAGGCCCTCAAAGAAACCAGGCCTGCTTTCTGTTTTCAGACTCTGTCCCCAAGCATGGGGAGACCCACATGGGTACAGCCACATAAGGATCAGAAATACTAATTTGTGGACTGAGAGATGCTCAATAGTTTAGAGCACTTGCCTTTGTTTTTGTTTTTTTTTTGGTTTTCGAGACAGGGTTTCTCTATGTAGCCTGGCTGTCTGAACTCACTCTGTAGACCAGCTGGCCTCGAACTCAGAAATCCGCCTGTCTCTGCTCCAGTGCTGGATTAAAGGCGTGCGCCACCACGCCGGTGAGCACTTGCTCTTGTAAAAGACTTGGGTTGTATTCCCAGAACCCACATGGTGGCCTACAACCATCTGTAGCTCTAGTTCCAGGGATCATATGCCCTCCCTGGCCTCCGAAGGCAGCAGGCTGCACATGATACACATACACACATGCAGGTAAAACACTAATACATATAAAATAAATCAAATTTTAAAAAGAAACAAAAACCACTGGTTTCTGTTCCAAATGTTCTTGGGGTTACTTTCCTCCAGCACATATATTTTGTTTAGGGGAGTTAACAATATTTTTATTAAATCTTTGAATTTCATACAGTTTCATGCAGTTCATTTTGAACATTTACCACCATCTCACACTTATCCCATAACCACCCTTTCCACCCTCCCACACAACTTTGAGCTTGTTTTTCTAGTTAGGTTTTTATTGCTATGATGATGACCATGGACAAAAGCAACTCGGGGAGGAAAGGGTTGGTTGGCTTCTGCTTCCACATCACAGCCCATCATCAAAGGAAGTCCGAGCAGAACTGAAGCAGAAGCCCCAGTGGAACACTACTTACTGGTATCCCCCATGGTTTGCTCAGCCTGCTTTCTTATATAATCCAGGATCACCTGCTTAGGGATGGCACCACCTACATTGAGCTTGTCCCGCCCACATCAAATAAATAAAAAAAGCCCCGCGGACTTGTCTACAGGTAGGCTTATGGAGGCTTGTCTCAATGGTGCTTCCCCCTTCCAGATAACTATAGGTATGTGTCAAATTGATAAAAAAACAAAACCAGCAGATCCCTTTGTCCCTGTTCCTCTCTCCCTCCACCTTCCCCTCCCTCTCCCCCTTCTCTCCTTTCCCCTCTCTTCCTCTCCCTCTCCTCTTTCTCCCTCTGCCTCTTCTTCCTCCTCCCTTCCCCTCCCCCTCCCCATGGAACCCAATTTGTGTTACCCAGCTACTCTTGGAGATGGGGCCTGCCTGGGTTCGATCAGCATACCACTGATCACATCGTTAAAGAAAACTGACTCTCCCTCTCACCACAGCTGTCAGTCCTGGTAACTCTTTAGCTAGTGGTGGGATTTCCTGACTACATCCCACCACTGCCCCATTCTATAATATTTTTTTGTCTGGAGCTTGAGAAGATCTTATACATACTCTCACAATTGCTGAGTTCGTAATGTGCAACTGCCCTGTTGTCAGGGAAACACTGTTTTCTTAATGTTATCACCCACCATTGACTCTTACAATCTTTCCACCCCCTTCGTCCATGAGGATCCCTGAGCTTAAAGGTAGGGTATATGTATAGCACTAAGCACTCCACAGTTTCTTATTCTCTGCACATTGACCAGTTGAGGTCTCTGTGTTAATTGTCATTTCCTGCAATGGGGAGCTTCTCTGATGAGAAATGAGAAATGCTCTGATCCATGGATATAGTAATATGCCATTAGGAGTTGTTTTAATACTGTGTCCATTTAGCAGAATAATAATCTTGGGTTCCCTGAGGCCTGTGACTTATCCAGCCTCAGGATAAGTCCCTAAAACAGAGCTAGGTATGGTTTCCATCTTATGGAGTGGGCTGCAGAGCTAATCAGAAGGTGGGTGGTTACTTCCATAACATCTTGCCACTATTGAACCACTAAGTGTATCTTGTCCAGCCAGCCATTTATTGTAGCTTTTTCACAACTGGATGAGAATGGTGTTTGGTTTTCTCTTCTGAAAGCATGCCTCCTACTACCAGCTGAGTGCCAGCTTGATTTCTCCAAGTTCTGTGACTCAAGTATGTGGTGCCTACAGCAGTAGGGTTTAATGTCAAGTTCCGGAGCGTAACCAAGGGCATTGGCTATAGCCTATATATATATAATGAATGCTTTGGGGTCTGTGTGAACCTATAGCTGGCCAAGATTTAAACTATACCACTGTTGCCTCTTTATCTCTCTGTAGATAAATCTTCAGGGCAATAAGATCTCTATCCTAAGAATCTCTTTCTAAAAAAGAATCACAAAACTGAAAAGAAAAAAATAACAATAAAACAAAAAACAATCTGAACTATGAAGCTACAGTTTTTGACAAGAGATGATTTAGTATATGAATGGCTTTGGCCCTTTTATTCTAAATGGCCACACAGATTAGAAATGCAGGTGGGTTGAGGTTTTTCCCTTGAATCTGATGCTCAGAGAAATACCTTATTACAGCGGAGTTGTTTCCATACCCATAGAGGCAAGTTGTCCACAGTAAATGAGCAGCAAATAATTGAAGACAGTTAGGACATAATGGAACAGAAGGAAACAAATCTATCCAAGAAATTTTTCTTCAGGCAGAGAGTCAGGACACACACAGCTTGAGTTTTATCATTTGAACCTGTGCTCTTGATGTCTCAGCCCTTAACCCTTGAGGCCATTGGCTTAGGATCTCAGACTTCAAACCCTTGTCTCCATTACTGTTACTATATTTATGTATGTGGAGGTCAGAGGACTTTCAGGAATCGTTTCTCTCTCCGCTGTGTGGCTCCTGGGATTGAACTTAAGTAGTCAGGTTTGACTGCAAGTGCCCTTACCCACTCTACCAGCTCATCAGCCCCTGGGCAGCTTTAAAAAATTGAATCTTTGGGAAGATAGCCTTGCTGCTTATCACTGTGTGCCAAGCAGCAACCCCAACCAATGGCCTCTCCTGCAAGAGGAGCTTCATTCCCCACTGAAGGAGTGATCCTTGCTTGTTCTCTGTGATAGCTGGGAGACCATTGAGGCTTCACTCACCCCTGGGAAGCTGCTCTAGTTAAGGAAGGTAATATAGAGCAGGAACAATTGTAGCTTGGGCTCCATGCTCTTGTTTTGTCTGTCTGTTTGTTGTTGGTTATATATAGTTATGGTGATGGTGGTGGTAATAATAGTGACGGTAATGATGATGATGATGGTGGTGGTGATGGTGATAATGGTAGTGATGGGGGTGGTTAGGATGATGGTGGTGATAGTAGTGATGATGGTGGTGGTGGTGATTGTGATGATTGTTCTTCTTTGACCAATAAGTCTGGGAAATGCTGGATATATAAAGTTTATCTGGGGAGTAATTTGAAATAAGATTTATATCGACCTTAAAGGCTCCCTAGGAGATAGGCAAGAATTTTCCCCATAGTCTCATCTTCCCCACAAATACCTGTGAATGGATGTGGACCACAACAGGCCATTTCCTGTTACCAAAGCTAAACACACCCAAGGAATGTAATTCATTCTGTTGTGTCACCCAAACCAAAGATAGACACCTACAGCATATTGCCTGACTCATGTCCTTGATGGTACAGTGTGGGTTAACACTGGATTTACTCTCTCCACAGAACATTGATATCACCAATTTCAGCAGCAGCTGGAGTGATGGGCTGGCCCTCTGTGCTCTGCTGCACACCTACCTGCCTGCCCACATCCCATACCAGGAGTTGAACAGTCAGGAGAAGGTAAGTCATTGTCTGTGCCACCACACTTCTCTAGGAGAGCCAACAGAACTTCTGTGGCAGTGCATCACTGGGTGGGCAGGGGAGGCTTAAGAGAGCGGGGTAGACATCGGAAGGGCACAGGGGCAGGGGGAGCAGGATGTGACTGCAGTATGGGATCCTATCCTCAGCAAATATGTCTCAGATGCCCTTCTCGTTGCATGCACTTTGTTATCAAGAAAAACAGTGAATTCCAGTCTACTGTAGTTGCTGAGAGAATCCTATCATCCGCTTTCTAGAGAAAACCCTGGGTCATCTGTTACCTTACTTTGCAGTCTTTTCCAGTGTCAGGGTAGAGGAAGAAAGGATAAAATTCCCTTATTGTTTCCTAAAGGAACTCCATTTTTTCCTGTTAAGCTGATTGGATTAGGCTCACCCACATTCCAGAGAGTCATCTGCTTTATAAAAAGCCCATCAACGTAAATGTTAATATCACCTAACTACATAGACCAGGCTGGCCTCTAACTCACAGAGATATGCTTACCTCTGCCTCCTGCGACTTGGGTCAAAGTCTTGTGTCTATGCCTTGCCTAATCTCACTCTGTAAACACCTTCCTAAAGGGCTACAAGATGGCTCAGTGGGTAAAGGCATTGTTCCCAAACTTGACAACCTCCATTTAATAACCAGAACCCACATGGTAGAAAGAGAGAAGCAGCTCCCACAAGTTGTCCTCTGATCTCCACACATGAGTATGGACACATTCAAATAAATGAATGTATGATGAATAAATAAATAAATTTAATACAATTTTATAAAGAAGAATAATGTTTCCTTACACACACACACACACACCCATCACAGAATATCTTAAGGACTGGCAGTGTAGCTAATGACAAACAGTGATCCAGCATGTAGCAGACCCTGGGTTACATTTCTAGCATGGAAAATGTAATTGTTCTCAAAGCGTTTCCATGCAGGGTACTGTGTAAACTGTGAAACAGTATGGCCACGTGATGTTTAGGAGGAAAGATGTGCAGTGCATCATGTTACGTCTGAGATATCAACAGTAGTCAAGTGTTATGTTAGGAGGCAAGCAGCAAGTCTGGAGTTCAGATTGGAAATCAGAGCTGTAAGAGTGAATGTAGGGGAATCAGTGAAGATCTGTGCTATGTGGTGGGACTTCCCAAGATGAAGCAGCATTCTGTGTGTGCACTATCCAGTGATGTTGGAAAGGTAGATGCAGATGGTGTATCACGCTGTAAAACTGAAGATCAGCCAGTTCCCCTGATCCTAAGGGAACTGTCCTAAGCAACTCTCATAATGATAGCAAGTAACTGAGACTCTGTATGTTATAAAGAAAAGAAGTTTATTTAGAGCTCGGAATGCTGAAAATCTAAAATGGAGCTAAACACATCTGGCCTCTCATGAGGGCCTCATGGTAGGAAACACTACTAGCAGTGAGACTGTGCAGAATAGAGACACAGGGTGAGCCAAGAAGCCAGAAAGATTCAGAGGCCAAGTGTGCTCTACTTATAATAATTCGCTCTCACAGGAAGTAATTAGTGTCTCACAAGAACTACATTGATCTCTTCAGAGAATACGATTCCCAGTCACCTGCTTTATCCATATCCTAAAGGTTCCATTACTTCATATGCTGCCAGTCAAGCTTTCAGCACACGAACCTTCTGGGACACACTCAAGCCCTGCCCACAGCACAATAGAACACAGAGGGGAGAATGACCCAGCAGAGGGAACTAGAAGGGGCCATCACAGAGGCCAAGGCACAGCAGGACATCTGACTATGACCTAGGTGGCATTTCCTCCCCAACCCTACTGACTCTCCACTCCCCTCTAGTGTGATGTTACAAAAAGAATTATGTAAATAATCAATAGTCCTTCTAAAAATGATAGCAAGTTAAGCTTAAGCACCTACACACCCACACAACCTAAAACTTGAGTCTTCCTGAAAGTGACATGTTTATCTGTAGTCAACAGGCCTGGCTTCTTTGTCCTTGAATCAATTCAGATCTGTCGGAAAATAACCGGCCTGTAGGTGTTTGCTCTCACACTTAGTATCATGAGCATTACTTCCTGGTGACCAAAACCCTTGTCTCACCCTGAATCCCTGAAATTCTCGCATCAGGCACCTTGCCTGCTGTTCAGGGGCCTCTTGCAGATCTGAAGATATGCATCAGGGCCGGCTGGAATCAGCATTCCTGTTCCCGTCACTGTTACAGGACAGGGGCCCCTGGTTCCCACACATCTGCCTGAGTTTCTTTTTCTGGATCTTTGCTGATATCATCAAAGAGTGCCAATGGTGAGGGACCACTACAAGGTGACAAGGTGTCAGCATCACATACCAGGAGTGTCATGCACAGATCTGTTCGGCTTCACAGCTCCCTGTCAACTCCAGTTGAGCTTGAGTGTTCTAGTACCTAGGACTCTGTCAGTCACTCCTAGCCCATTGCTCCCTAAAGAAATATCTGTCTCCACCGTAGCTGTATCCTCAGGGAACAAACAATGGCTATAGCTCAGGATATGATGAACAGGGGTGGGGTACACTGAAAGAGGCCAGATCCATCCATTACAGAGGAGGGTTATTAAAAATCACGTGCCAACAGAAGCCATCAATACAACATCAACCGAACATGCGTAGAACTTTTGATGAGGGTAATTTCCCTGAGGCAATAGTGCCACTAGGCAGAAAGGACATGTTTGATATTAGGCTTCAGAGGGAGTATAACTACCACAGACTCTCCTGGATGAGTGAACATGGCCCAGACTCTGCCCTGTAGTCTTGTTCACACAGTATGAGTGGTTGTTGGTTGGTTGGTTGTACTTTGTTAAATACACTACCATCAAAAAGAGCACTAAGAGAAATATACTGTTTGTAAGAATCCATTAAAATTGAAATATAAAAATAGTATGATAAAGGATCTGGGCTCAGTGGTAGAGCCCAGCTGTGCCTTCATGAGTAAGGGCCTAGACTTCATCCCCAGCACCAAAGAGAATTAATTAGTTCAGAATTAAAAATAAGAACTGGGCACAGTGGTGCTTGCCCATAAACCCAGCACTTGGGAGGTGGGGACAGGAAGATCAGGAGTTCAGGATCATTGTTAGCTATGCAGTAAGGTCAAGGCCAGGCTGGGTTAAATGAGACTGAGCCTTAAATAAGCAAGGAATACCTTGTATGGTATTAAATGCAATGGCAGGGTGTACATTACAGTAGGTAGAAGGTAGAAATAGAGTCTTCAGATGTCAGCTTATGCAAGCTCTTCCATGAAGCCCAGAGTCAGTTGTAGAGTAGAGAGTGATTATGTTGGTATCTGAAATTTAATATGAGTGTGGGTCAGATCCTTTCTCCTGCTTATTTACAGAATAAGCACTGGTATGGTCCTACCAGTCAAGCTGGGGACCAAGTTCTGCATCAGATAGGAACAGGTTGCCCTGAAATGGAAGGTCCCAGGCTCACACCGCCCCACACACTGGGCAGGCACTGAAGAATGGCCTCTCACTCTGTCTCCACCTATATGGCAGAGCTCCCACTGAAGCAAAGCTCATGGCCTGAGGACATTGGCTCTCCTCCCACTCCCTCTCTGGCCTCAGCACAGCATCTGCCGCAGTGTGCAGTGAGCGGGTATTAGGATAATGACCCCTGGCCACTGGTGTCCTGTTACCATCAAAATAAGCCAGAAATCATTTTTATGACCACTAACAACAACAAAAACCTCCCCTGTCATGTTCCATGCGATGCTATTTCAGAGCATTTTGAGGCAATTTTCCAAGATGGACTATTTATTCTGAGTTCAGTTTCTACTTAGAAAACACATTTTTATCTGAATTATACTAGAGTCTATCAGAATTCTAATTAACATGTTTGGTTTAGAAATGCCTTCTCTTTAGACCTTATTAGTAACCAATAATACAAATTGAAACAATAAAATACCATGTTTAGCCTGACACATTTGGCAGGTAGGGACACAGGGGGAGAGAAAGAACATGATTATTGGAGCTGCCTTTTTAGGAAGTAGTTTGGCATTACAATATCATGAGCCATAAGAATTGTTTGTAGCTCAGCTTCATCAGCAATGTAACCTAAAAGTTGGCCTAACCAAAAGAACAGAGTAAGACCAAAGGCTCCATTTGCACCAAAATAGGGATTGCTCCCCTAGTGTAGGCTGGAAGGACCCATTACTGGGCCTGCTCAGCAAAGCAGAGCAGTGTCTCTGAAACAGGGATGTGTTTTCCAGTTATTGCCCATCAGTCAAGGAAGAAGGCTGGGGACTGGGCAGTATCACCACGATCAGCAGCTTCCCACAGGCTAGGAAAAAGCATGCATAGACGAGTCTGCTTTTCTTCTGATGAAGTTTATACAGCAGCAAGCTGACTTCAGTGTCAAGGCACCTTTTGGCCTAGGGCCTAATGTTTAGACAGGGCACAGTGAAGACCATGGGAAATGGAAAAATAGAAGATTAAGTATAAGTGACCTTGAACTTCTGGATTCCAGTGGTCTTCTTCCCTTAGCTGCTTAAAAAGCTGTGGGCACAAATGCACGCCTAGCTTATATATAAACTTTAAATGTGACTGGTAAAGTGCTTGCCTAGCATACACAAGGCCTGGGTTCAATCCCTAGTACTGGGGAAGAAAAAAAAAAACCTAAATATATCAAATTGAAAAATTATGCATAGGACAAAGTGTGAACATGCTTCTCAATTATACTTAAAATACCTAGTTACATTTCTAAAACTAAATGGCTTTCCTATGAATTATTGAGGTGGAATGACACAACAAGTAAATGAGATTATCTGGAGAGAGAAATGTCAGAGAATAGCCAGGAAGAGTCTGAAGACAAAGCTCTAAACTAAGGTTGGGTGACTCCAGGGAACAGTGCTGTTCAAGTTCTAAGGCAAAACCATTTTCAGCCTAGAATTCTCTGTTCAACCACTATTAACCAAGCATGATGATAAAGAGGAATTTTCTATATGAATACATCTGGAACATGCTTCTCCTCTATAACTTTCCTCAAGAGCGTACTCCATTGAGACAGGACTACAGTCCAACTGATAAGAGGTTCTGGGAGGTCCTTGGGTACAAAGATTTCCTTGAATGATAGTAGTAACTAAGCTTCAGAGTTTGAAAAGTAAGAAGTGAGCAGTAATCCAAGGACACCTAATCCAAACGTGAGGCAGACCCCTGTGTGAGGACAGAAGCAGCAGGCTGCCGAGGAAGCACCGTGACGAATAAGAAACAGACGGTGAGGGACAGCTCTCCAATAAGAGAAGTCTGGAGCCAGCAGAAACTATAAGGGAAAAACAAACCATAGAAGAAGGATTGGGACCAAATCTCAACCACCATAGGCCAGCCATGGCATGAGCGCACACATACACACATAAGTAAAATTTTCAAAATAAATAGTGGTGTAAGATTACAGTCAGCAAGAGATCACTACAGGAGATAAAGAGAAACTAGAAAGAACTTCTCTCCAGGACTCGGATTGGGGGAGGGAACAGTTTTTCATTTGGTTGTATTTAACTACCTTCAGGTAAGACTTTATAATGTTATTAAGACCAGGTCTCACTATGTAGCCCTGGCCTCTAACTCATAATCCTCCTGCCTCAGCCAGAAGTGCATCAATGCCATACCCAGTTTGATTATCATTTGTAACATAACCCTTTGAAAAAAACAGGATACAACAGAATGTGGTGAATGTCATAAATCTGGAAAAGCCACAAAGCAACAAAGTTTGTCTTTAGTCAATGCACGTGTCATTTTCCTGGTGGCAGTTGTAACCTGTTAGCCTTTCCTTCCTGAGGCAGAGCGGGTCTGCATGGTTGGCATGGCGCTACTTGTTTTGTGCAGTGAGTGCTCTGCGTTGTGTCACCTGTTGTCCTTCCCTCAGCCATTCTCTTTGTCTTCCTTAACACAGAAAAGGAATCTCTTGTTGGCATTTGAAGCAGCAGAAAGTGTTGGCATCAAACCCAGCCTGGTAAGTATCCTATTGTGTCTCCTTTTGAAATTTTTTCTACTTCATGAGAAAGAAGCTCCTGTTGCCACTAAACAGATAAATGGTACTCCGATCCATTTGCAGTTCCGTTACTCATGATTCCTGGTATAAAGTTATCCAGTCGGTCTGAGTACAAGTTACACTCAGGGTTTTTGTTTGTATCTTTGTTTTATTATCATCATCATCATCACTTTTATGTTTGTGGGTGTTTTGCCTACCTGTGTTTGTGTGCACCTCATGTGTGCCTGGTGACCTTGTAGGTCAAAAAAGGACATTGTATCACCTAAAACTAGAATTACAGATTACTGTGAGCTGCCCTGTGGGTGCCCCCAGGAAGATTACAAAGCTACTAGAAATGAATATTTGGAATGAAAAGCACACAGATGAGTTTCCAAACTGGTTAGACACAGCAAGAGAGAAGCTGGTGGATGAGAAGTGAGCAGAAGGAGACTACCCAAAAATCCAAATGGACAATAAAGGATGGAAAAAACAGTAGAGAACTTGTTACTAGTTAATGTGTGTTTACTTTTCTAGAATGGGGAAGCCAACAAACTCAGGGAGTTGGAAGCCAGCCTAGACCACATGAAACCCTGTCTCAAAAAAAAAAAAAAATTACATATATTGTGGAGTGGGCTAAGGAGAAAGTACTAAGTGGTAACCAATCTAGAATCAACTTTTGGGCTTCTATGTACAACAACAAAAATCTGATTTAAGCAACTGCTAATGGCTTTCTATTCTTGACACTAAATTGAAACTTCTTATATAATCTTTCAATAGAACTTGGCCAAAGGTTTTAATTACTATTGTCACTTCTGATTTGGTGTAGTTTAGAAGTGACAAATGTGTTAGGCAGTTGTGGTGCACACCTTTAATCTCAGGAAGGAGAGGCAAGTGACTCTCTGAGTTCGAGGCCAGTCTGGTCTCCAAAACAAGTTCTGGGACAGCCAGGGCTACACAGAGAAACCTTGTTTTGGAAAAAATAGAAAACAAAAAACAAAACCCAGCCAAGTGTAATCCAATGTATTGTGTATGCAATACATAAGTGTGTGTGAGTGCACGTGTGTGTGTGTGTGTGTGTGTTGTGTGTGTGTGTGTGTGTGTAGTCAAGCTGGCTTTGGTATCACTATGTAGACTAACCTTGATTTCTGATCTTCCTGCCTCTACCCTCCAAGTGCTGTGTTTAGAGGCATGTACCATCCACCATGCTTGACACACATTATTGTGGTTTTAATCCACATACAAGCAAGGAGTGGGTCTGGGGAACAATCAGGAAAACCAAGGCTGGAATAACAGTGAGTTACAAGTGCACAGCTCCCCAAGGGTAGGAGGAGTCAAGAAATGAGAAGCAAAAGAGTTGTGGAGCAAGTAGTCCCCTGGGCGATGACAAGCCATGTAAATTTGACCCAGAATGGACAGTGTTGTAGAAATAACAATAGTCTTCAAATAATAGATATAAGTATTTTCTCTAAACCTTCCTCAAAAAGTAGAACACTATTTAAGAAATATAAGCCAGCTGAAGAGAGGGCTCAGCAGTTGAGGGTTCTATTCCCAGCACCCATGTTGGGCAGCTTACAATGTCCATAACTTCAGTTCCAGGGAATCTGACACCGTTTTGGCCTCTGCAGTCACTGTACCGTTGTCCAGAAACCCACACTCAAACACATAAGTACACATAATTAAAAATAATAATAAGTCTTAGGTAAAATAGATAAGCAGATCCCTTCGGAGTGAAGCTCTGTAGTGTGGGCCAAGCTTTAGCATCGGTTCCTGCTCAGCCACCAGGAGACAGACACCCTAAGTTCACATCACAGTTCTACAGAAAGAATGGGCAGATGTTCTTGGCACCATTGTCATTACTGCAGAGCCACCGTGCTGTGTCCTCCAGGACTGACTGACTGTGCTGACTGTGGCTTGGTGAGGCTTCTCTGTGGCCTTAGTCATTTAGTCCAGGCCATGCCGCTCACTCAGGGCATGTGCAGGTTACTGCACACCACTAAACTGCTCAAAGCAAGGGCTCCAAGAGCCTTACCCTTTGTCTTTTTAAACATCCGTGAGTCCCGTAAGTGATGTCAGTTGCTTTTTATAAGTTTTACCGTCTTAATTACTTTAAGTGGTGTGAAGCACCTTCACATTGTGGTGCAATCCTTGCCACCTCCCCCTTAGAATTCTTTCTTGCAAAATCGAAACTCTGAGTCTGTTAAACATTAATTCCTCATCCCCACCCTCAGTCTGGTGGCCTCGTTTTCTAGACTCTAAGAAATCCTACATTACCATATCGTATCTGCTCACAATGTTCTGTTTGGCTTTGTGACATGAAGGTCCTCTAACTCTCTGTTGGCAATTTTGTGACCTATTTAAGGAATCTCTCACAGTTTTGTAAGTCCTTCCCTTTTAGGTAATTACACAGGTACTTGCCACATGCCGCTCAGAATCCTTCCTTAGGACCTAGTGGTACACAGTTTTTTGGTTCTTTGAGAATGTCTTGTGACTGGTGACAGGTTTTTTTTTTTGGTTTCTGAAGGCCTTGGTATACAGTGTCGTTTAATACTTAGTGACGAAGGCTGTGAACAGAGGACAAAATAGATCATTTCTGGTGAAGTATTTTGTAGATTGATATTAATTATGTAATCATTTTGTGTGGTTTTTGTTAGTTATTATTAGCAATATCAGCTATTCTGTGAGGCGATGTGAGCATCACATACATGACTAGTGCTTGAGGCAGTATAAGGACATACCTTGGTACGTGAAATACCAGGTTGTTGAAGAGTACCATGGGTCTTGGACACTGACCCATTCTCCAGCTGTGAGTATAGTTCTTGATCACTTGATTAATCTCACCACCCGAGGTACTAAATATTCTTACGATTAAGTTCACAGCACCAAGTTACTGCTGGTTCTTAACCATTTTAATTATTTTCATGACTGTAACCATGTATTCTGGACTTAGCCTAATTTTCTACTAAGCCATGTGGAAAAGCTATTTTCTTCGATTACTACCAGTTGAAGGTTCTTACTTGCCTGAACACAGGTGCAGGAATATCACGGAATTCACTTCTTCACTTGAGTGACCGATTAACCAGTGCCTTTGCAAAAAGCCCCCCTGATTAAGGCCTGCCTTAGCATTAAGCCCAGGAAGAAATTTTCTAAATTTAATTCTATCTGGAACTCCTTTTTATTTCCTGTTAAAAAAATACTTCTGTTCAACATGTGGTAGACAGACACAAATGCAGACAGAACACCCATAAAATACAATACAACAGCAAAGTGCCTCCAGTATCTTCCTCATGTCAGAAACTACCAAGATGGCTGGTTGGATAGAGGGCACTGGCCACCAAGCCTGATGACTTGAGTTCAGTCACTGGGATCCACATGATAAAAGGGGCAAGTTGTTCTCTGCCCTCCACAGGTATGCCAAGAGATGTACATGTAACACACACACACACACACAAGAGAGAGAGAGAGAGGAGAAGAGAGAGAGAGAGAGAGAGAGAGAGAGAGAGAGAACAGAGAGAGAGAGAGAGAGAGACAGAGACAGAGAGAGAGAGAGAGAGAGAGAGAGAGAGAGAATCTTCTGATAGAATCATAGCAATTATGCATAAATGACATGACCATTATTTTTAGAATAAGAGTGTTTTTGTTCCCTGGGTGTAGTAATTGTCATGGTAGATTTGTCTATTCTTGTAGCACTGTCTCCTTTGAGTGTTTTTGCATTGTTTTGGAATAGGTCTTTGAGAAGGAAGTTCACTGCATAGCTGGGCTGTCCTTGAACTCCTGAACCTCCTGCCTAACTCCAGAGTGCTGAGATCAGAACTGCATGGCCACATCCCTCTCTGTTGTTTTAATATGAGTTTTCTCTGCTGGAATACTATGCTGAGCTCTGTTTTGCTCACAATTCTTTGTTGGCTAGTTGTCTTCTTAGGTCTGGTGTCTTTGTCTCTTTCTTTTTTTTTTTTTTAAGATTGATTATTGATTGATTGATTGATAATGAGTATACCATTGCTCTCTTCAGACACACCAGTAGAGGGCATCAGACCCCATTGTAGATGGTTGTGAGCCACCGTTTTGGTTGCTGGGAATTGAGCATGAAAGAAAAAAGACTGATAAACTCAGTCAGAATTAAAAACTTTACTCTCAAAAAAAGATTTGTTTAAAGAATGAAAAGATAACTATCAGACCAAGAGAAAATATCTGAAAATCAAGCATAAGGACTTGTATCCAGCAACACTCACACATACACCTTTTAAAATTCAACAATAAGAAAACAATCATATTTAGAAAGAGATTTAGAAAGCATTGGTCATGCTTTGTTGTAATTAAAAGTTCATCACCAACCCAATGTCATAAAACTTAGATTTGCTCCTGTATTTTTTTCTAGAGCTTTCAAACATCTTCCTTTGGTCCCTGATTGGTTTTTGTGTGAGCTATGACATATGCATTACTTGCTTGTGTGTTTGTTTTATGTATGGCCATCCAGTCCAGTACCAGGTATGAGAAGAACACCTTTACCCTACCCTTTCCAGAGCTGAAATCTGCCCCCTTTGTTGTTCTTCTAGACTGTTCAGTATTTTTTTGTATTCATAAATTTTAGAGCATTTGTTAATATCTACCAAAAATTAAGATTTACTGGGATTTTTATTGGAATTATATCTATATATCAAACTGGGAATAATTAATAATCTTAACAATGTTATATTTTAACTCAAAAAACATAATACATGTTCACTCATTGAGATATTTGGTCTCTACCAGTTTTATGGTTTTCTGCAGATAGGATGTATATAATGTTAGACTTGAGCTTTAAAACTACAGATTGGAAGGTGGCAAGGTGGCTCAGTGGTTAAGAGCAGTGGCTGCTCTTCCATAGGACTCAGGTTCAGTTCCCAGCACCAACATGGCAGCTCACAATGGTCTAGAACTTCAGTTGCAGAGGATCTGATGCCCTCATCTTGGGTATCAGACATACATGTGATGCATAGACATATATGCTGGGAAAACACTCAATACATAAAATTAAAAACAAACAGATTCGGGAGGGGTTATAAATCCCAGTTTTTCATTTCTGTCACGCAAGAAGTGTGTGAGGTCTGTGGGACAGTGTTATGGAATCTTGCTAACCTTGCATGTAGAGCTGGTTTTCAATCTCTACAATCCTGACATCTGCAAAGCTGGTTTTACCATTTCCTTTGCAGTCTGTATGCCTTTTTATTTCGTTTTCATGCATTATTATATTAGAAATTTTTCAACTCCTTTTTTTTGCATGACAAGTAAGAGAGTTCATCTTTGTCTTATTCTTGGTTTGAGGGAAAGAGCATTGTCTTACCAGTTACATATGATGTGTTTGGGGTACATACCCTATATTGTATAAAATAAGTTAACATCTCTTGTTTTCAGAGAATCTTTTTATCATGAATGTATTCTGAAGCTTCTTGGTTATGTTTTTTTCTCAGTGTTAATATGATAATTTCATTGACTTAAAAGCATCAAACCAGCTTTGCATAGCCTCACTGAATTATGATATATATTACTTTATAGATTAATGAATTCTGTTTACTAGTATTTTTTCAATTTAGTAGTAGTTTTGCGTCTGTCTGAGAAACTGATTTACAGGTTTTTTGTTGTTGTTGTTGTTGTTTTTGGTGTTTGTGTTTTTGCAGTGTCTGATAGTAAGTTAATCTGACCTCATAAGATGAGTTGAAAAATGTTCCCTCGTCTTCTGTTTTTTGAGACTTAAAAAATGGTATTAGTTCTTCCACAATATGTTTGGTAGAATCATATGGACCTGGGTTTTGGCCATTAACCATTAATTTAACCAAATATCACATGTGGTGAAGTTATTACTAAGACAACCGAGCTTTCTCTTCTTGAAATATACAAAACATTTCTTCAGAGGTTTCAGATGTGATGTTAGTAATGTATTAAAATGTTTTGATTCAGTAATTGCTAGTATGAAATGTCATAGTGAAACTGTGACTAGTAACTGTACTTGAAATTTTCTGACTAAGACACTTTCCTTTACAGCAGAGGTTCTCAACCTAGAGGTCATGACTCCTTTGACAAACCTCTATCTCCAAAAATAGTTACAATTCATAAAATTAGCAGAATCCCAGTTATGAAGTAGCAACAAAATAATTTTATGGTTGGGGGGTCACCCCCCCCCCCCCCCCCCCCCCCCCCCCCCCCCCCCCCCCCCCCCCCCCCCCCCCCCCCCCCCCCCCCCCCCCCCCCCCCCCCCCCCCCCCCCCCCCCCCCCCCCCCCCCCCCAACCCTCCCTTTTTTTTTTCCCTTTTTTTGGGAAAACAAAAAGGGATCCCACCCTTTGGTTTAATTCTTGGTTAAAGGGAGAGCATTCCCAGGCCCCCAGTTTTTTAAACCCCTTATGTTTGGGTTAACATCTTTTTGAACTTTTCGGAATTACCCCAAAAGGATTTTAAAATTAAATAAATACCCCCCAATTACTAAAACAAAAAAGGGGGGGAAAAAAGGGAAGAAAGGAAAAAAAAAAAAAAAATTTTTAAGTCCAAATTTAAAGTAGAAATCCTTGGAAAATGATTTTTTTTTTTTTTTTGTCCTTTTTTTTTTTTTCCCAGGTCTAAGAAAACCCTAAAACCCAAAAGAAAAAATAAAAAACCTTTCTTTTGGCAAAAATGGTATAAGTCACAAGGGGAAACAAAGTGCATTTAAAACCATATCCTTGGGGAAAAAAGGGTTTTGCCTCGTTTTTTTGCTTTTAATCTTTTCCTTGGGTAAAGGAGGTAAGAAGTTTTAAAAATTTTGTCTATTGAGTTGAAGCAATTTGAAAAGGACTTTTCCTTTTACGAAATTTTCTACGCCTTTTTTCGGGCCCGGGGAGGCCCTAGGGGAGTCAACCCTTTGGGGCCAACCTTTTTTTCCAAAAATTTGTTCCCCCAATTCAAAAATTACCCGGGGGTTTTTGGGAATGCATAATTTAGGGTTTTGGGGGCACCAGGAGGGCTGTAGGGGGGGGGGGTGGGGCCCCAGTAGGAGTGGCCCCTGGGGAGGGGGCAGCAAACGGGCTTAAAGCTGGTTGGGAGGCTCTTTGGGGGAAAACCTGTATTTTCCCACTTTAAAAAGTTTGGCAAGGGAGGAGTATCACCCCCCGGAGAAGCTGTCCTCCCCGGGGGAGGGTGATCCCCGGGGTTTCAAGGACCTGGAGCCCAAACCTGACTTCTTCCCTCCTTTCTTTCAGTTTTGGGGGCCTTTTGTTTCCCGGATTGGGTAGGGTTTTTTAAAATGGTTAGCTGCCAAAGTCTCCCAACTGTCTTTCGGTAAAGGGGCCCCCGGAAAAATGGAGGTCAGCCACGGGGAAATTTGCCCCCATTTAAAAATTTATCCCCATTGGATAAAAAAGGGAATGAAGAGAAAAGGGGATTGAGGGGTAGTTTAAGATTCCAAAAGGCAAGGGATTTAAGTTGCCAAAAGCATCTCGGGGAAACCCCCAGGAAGAAATTTACGAAGAGATAAAACTTCCATTGAAAGTGCACTGCACTGGAAAAAAAGGGAAATAAGAATGACACCCACTGAAGTAAGAGGGGGGAAATAATACTAAAATCTGTGGAACACCCCATTTTGGGTAGAGCCGGGAAACGGGATTTTTTATGCAGGGCCACCCCTTTGCTCCCTCCTCCTCCTCTTTCTTCCTCCTTTCTCCTCCCTTCTTTTTTCCTTTTCTTTCTTTTCCTCCTTCCTCCTTCTTTTCTTTTTTTTGTTTTTTTGGGTTGGTTTTTTGGGTTGTTTGGGGTTTTGTTTTTGTTTTTGTTTTGGTCCCCCCTCCCCGGTCTGGGGGATGAACTCACTGTGCAGCAAAGGGGGGAAAAACTCAGAAAGCCTCCTGCCTCTGACCCCCAAGCCAGGAAAATTATAGCATTTGGCCCCCCGCTGGCTTGGGGTTTTGGTTTTCAAGACAAGGGTTTCTTTATATAGCCATGGCTGTCCTGGAAGTCTTTCTGTAGATCAGGCTAGCCTGGAACTCCACCTCTCTCAGCCTCC
Organism: Mastomys natalensis; assembly: GCA_021653895.1. NCBI lineage: Eukaryota > Metazoa > Chordata > Mammalia > Rodentia > Muridae > Mastomys > Mastomys natalensis. The sequence goes on from JAJTUV010000337.1 coordinate 587,928, forward strand.
CTGGGACTAAAGTTCTGGGATTAAAGGTGTGTGCCACCACCACCCACTTAAGCCATTTTCTAAAGTAAAAGTTCAGGTGACTGTAAAGAGTTGTAATGGTGTTTAAAGATGAAAACATTAGGAACTTATGTCTTTGGTCTTTGAAAGGGACATACCTACCAAGTAAGCTGCTGAAGAGCCTAACTTAGTACTTTAGCATGATCTGTGTGTGCGTGCACCTTGGTTCCTGTTGGTGGAGGGTTTCCAGTCAATACCAACCCTGACCTGTATCAGAGTCCCTTTGTAAAAAGGGGTCTGAGATATCCCTTTGTTGACTGTTCCCCTTCCCTTGCAGGAGCTCAGTGAGATGCTGTACACAGATCGGCCTGACTGGCAGAGCGTGATGCAGTATGTGGCCCAGATCTACAAGTACTTTGAGACATAAACAGACCCACTAGCTGCCGCTTGACCTCAAGTTAGTCCTGGATGCGCCTGCTCACTGCCCATCACACCCGGTATGCCATCACCTCGCCATCTGGATTTCCAAGGAAGGCATCGGGAGCAGAGCTGGCTCCGCCACGTCCCCACCATGCGGATCAGATGCAAACATGTCTGGAGCCTATGCTCAGGAACCCTTGCTCTCCCAGTGGGAGGTTTCTAGAGAGGCAGGCCCCACTCCTCACACCCTGGGTCCCCAAACCCAGGCCCTCTTCTGTGAGATTCCAGGGTTGCCAGTCCCATTTGCAGCCCCACACATGGTCTACATGCTGACAAACAACCCTTCAATTACTATGTCTCTTTTTCCCCTGTTTACTAAAAGTGCTCTGGCTTTGCTTCAGTCAAAACTCTGTCCTTACCAACTGCCTACCCCGAAATAAAGCAGCACCCTACAGAACCAAAAAACAAAAGCACCCTTTGCTTCTTAGCCACCTAGAAACACACTGATTAGGGAAATAATTTGCTCAGCTCTGTGTAACTGAGGACTTAATTATACTGCATAGGTCTCACTGCCCCTATTTGATTCTCGGGTGTGCAGAGGAGCCCTTGGGTGCCTTGCTGATGGTCCACGGGAGGCCAATGGCATGCACATTAACCACACAGCCTGAGGACAAGGCTGGTGTCCTAGCTGTTGGAACCATGTCCATTGCATCACCTTCTGCCCCGCTATTTATTTACAGTCCTGTTGACACACACACATATCTGCCTGACACGTGGGACGCAGCAGAAGTCACTTATGCATGTGAAGCAGCAGCCTGCACTGTGAGCTCCTTGAACATTTGCACAGTTCTACAGGTGGGAAGACAGAAATATAAACTGTTTTAGCTCCAGGCAGAGTTGGTCCTTAGTACTTGTTGGGCCCTTTACATTTGCCTAATGAAAGGAGCTATTAGTACCATCACACTTTCCCTGATTTCCTGCTGCTTCCTGAGAAGCAGCATGGCCCCTCCCTGAGTACTCAGGCTCCTTGGCTCTAGAGTCTAGAGGCTCTTTGCTATTTTTCTTGGACAAATAAATGTACACTTTATAGCAAATGAGGGTGCCCTCCCCTTTCTCAGACAGTTGGGTGTGCACAAACACCCATTATTGTTCTAAGTGCCAAATAGCCCTGTGCTGGTCCTTTGAGAAGGGATCATGTTCACAGCAACCCCTGAGAATGACCGCCATAATTCTATGGAATCTCTGCCTGCTTATCTGAGCCACCCTGCTGGCCTAGTCTGTATCCTTGGAGGACCTGGGTGCAGCAGCGCTGATTCTCAAACTATTGTAGCCTCTTGGGGCCACAGACTCCACCTTCAGGCTCTATCTGTAGTTCTTGGCCATGGCTCCATCCAGTTCCCCCAGGACTCTTAGGAACCGCATGCCTGATCCCTCTGATCAGGTAGGTCAGAATAACTGGAACGGAGCAGAGATGGAGTCTGCAGATTCTCACAGTTCTCCAGAACTGGTGGACAACCATGAGAGGGGTAGGACATTTCCCCCAACCCCCTGTGCTCCCCACAGGAGCTCCTGAGCAGCAGTTTAGGGACCACTGTCAGCTGTGAAATGGGGCCCTTCATCTCCAGGTAGAAGTCTAGGGCTCAGAACCTCTCTCTGATGAGTGTGTTCCTCTGAAAGCTAGGACGTGTGCTGCTTAAGCACTGGCCGTGTTGACATGACTGAGGACAGCCCTCGCTGTCTCCAGGCTTCTGCTTTGCCCAGCTGGACAAGTGCTATCCCACACAGCTGGGTGCTGTTTCCTCACAGATGATCTCGAGCTGTGTCAGAGAGGCCAGTTAAGGTATGGGAATTTAGTCTGTCTCTGGCTCTTGTCAGGGTGCTGTCTAAACATCTAGGAGCTCTCAGCAAAGCAGTCTCCCTGCTGGTTGCCAGTCAGCTTACAGTTTCCTTGTAAGTGAGGCACATTGGTGCCCAGCCTCCCTGTGATCAGAGCCCAGTTTGCTGAGGACTGGTCAACCACATCTGTTCTTGTCTTTATTTTCCTTTGGCTTTCTCCTGATTACAACTGTTCTTGCCAGGGATGTAGAAGACGAATGAGATCCTTCCCAGTAGAAGCAGGTACTGCTGGTGATGGGAGCGAGGCAGAGGGCAGGCAGACAGCACTCCAGTTCTCCAACATGGTACCACACTGCTGCATGTGGAGGTGCAGGGTCTGGGAAGAGCTCCAGGGCACAAAACTGAATATGGAAAACTGACCAGCTAGGAATACCAGCACAGCGGTGCCTTACATTTTCTTGGGTTTTTGGTTTGGGGTGTGGGTTTGTTTGTTTGTCTTGCTTTGTTTGGGGGTTTTGTGAAACAGAATCTCATGCAGTCTAGGCTGGCCTTGAGCTCCTGATCTTCCTGCCTCTGCCTCCCAGGTGCTGAGATTAGATACCTTTCCCAGCTTTGGTACTTTGTGTTTTCGCTATGTTTTTGTCTGTCTTGTGCTTTTCTACTATCATTTGGAGGCTGTCAGAGGCCTCCATAGTCAGCTAAGCACAAGAGAGAGCCACAGAAGTTAAACCACATGGGGAAGTCTGTGATGCTCTGTGCTGAGTGCTGTCTGAGCTGATGACAGATGACAGTGCTGTCCCACAGGGACAGGGCCCAAGGAACCGCCCTCTCTTCAGTCCCTTCTCACTTTAGCAGCTGTGCTGTCCTTAGTTCTCCTTTGTCATCCAGTTCCTCAGCTTTTGTGGACCATCCAGAATACAAGCCGTGGCTGGGAGAGAAAAGCCATGTCCTGCCAAGCACAGTGCCCTGCCTGTGACTTCAGCTATTCTGAGATGGAAACAGGAGAATCAGTTGAGCCCAGGGACTTGGGACTAGTTTGGCCAAAGAGACCCTGAGAGAGAGTGGGGCTGTCCCAAAGCAATCGACCTTCTAGCAATAATGACTATCTGGCATATTCTCTTCCCATCTCCCACGGGCACTAGACACATGCCAGTCTCACTGGTCTATGGAAATGGAGAGCTGAGACCCTTAGGGACAAACCCACCCACCAAATCTAGCAGTTCCTAAGTATCCCAGTTTGAGATACACCACTACCAACAAAAATACAAAAATAACACACACACACCCAAATATCTGAAGAGAAGTGTTTCCAGCATCCACTGAAGGCCCTGGACATCTAGACGCTCTGATTGAGGTTGGAGTTCCGAGTCTGGGACACCCTGAGTAGCTCACTGACTGTCACTACATTAGTTGAATGCACTTAATACATCGTGGCCTCCTTTCTGTCAAGAGCACACTAGATAGCACCAAGCACTGCCAAAGTGTGACTTACTATTAGAGGTGAACATGGCTCAGAATGGAAGTGTAAGGTGTGTGCTGTGTAATATTTCTAATAAATATATTTTGTTTCTGCCTCAGTTCTTTCACCTGGTGACATTTATCCACATTTTTTTCAAAGCACTAAACTTGCTTTGAGTCTGCCTAAAGCCAACATCTCCCTGCATGTTCCTGTTACTTCCCAGTCCCACGGCAGCTGTTCTACAGGTCATCTGCCCTTCCCATCTGCAGCTGTCTTGCTGTGGATGTAGGCCATCAGATGAGTTCCAGCACCGGGATGCTACCACGCTGTACAAATGTGCTTAAGATGGGAAGTGGGCTACCTAGACCCTGGAAACCACACTCAGTGTTGATAAGTTATGATAAGATTGAAGAGGCAAGTGAATAAAAAAATGTAACTGGTAGTGATGCCAGTGGCACCTGGAAGCCACCATTCATAGGTCAGTCAGGCCACAGACAGGAGGGCCACCCTAGAAGCTTCATTCCTATTTCTTCTCAAGTGAGCCCCACAGCCTGGCCTTCTCTTGAGGGCCTCCACAACTGCTCAGGGTAACAGTCACTGGTAAGACTTATCAAACACTGGCCAGCTTCAGGGCTACCATTACAGGAAAAGTGCCAACAGATACCCAGTCTTGTTTGCTCAACATCTGATTGTCCTGTGCCTTCCTGAGTACCAAGTGCCTTGGGCTATGTACATGTGTGCATCCCTGCTGGCTCATGCACATGCATAGTGGGCCTTTCACAGATGCCCAGTGTCTCCATACTTGGGAATGGTCTCCATATTTGCTGGGGTTTGAGGCTTTCAAACAGGTTCTTACCTATGTACCTAGCTCTCTACATGAAGTAAGTACCATCCATGGGCATCCCATGACTGGGCCACCTCTGCATATGCACTTTACAGGTAGGGTAAATTGGTTTTGAAGTGGTTACTTGGTAGCACTGGACCCCAGGACATCTTCCTTTCTGAGCCCAGATTTCTCAGACAGCTGTCTTGGGCAGTTTCTGTTGTCACAACACAATACTACAAACTGAGTACTTTATAAAGAATAGAGGTTTACTTACCTCTCAGTTCTGAAGTCTGGACCCTCTAAGAGCCCACACTGGTGTCTGGAAAGGTATTCTTGCCACAGCATGACTTGGCAGAGGACATGAGGAAACAGAGTAAGCATGCCAGCCCTAGTCCTCTCCTTGTGAAACCACCATGCTACTATGGGGAACCCAGCCCTCATGACTCAATCCCAGTTACCTCCAAAAAAACCACTAAGTTTCTAGCACATGAACCTTGGGGAGATCCACTCAAGTCAAGCTTCAGTGGCACCAGCTCGAGGGCTAGCTGAGTTAAATGAGAGGCTCCTGGCAGCCCTGTGTACAGATCCCTGTGCCCATGGCCACCTGCCCTCTGCAGGTGAGAAGGGCTTTGCTCTTAGGCTGTATAAACTTCAGCCTAAACCTAATAAGTGGTGGTTATATAGATTGCTTGATTAATTGATCCAGCTGCCAGTTACTTGCCTTCTGATCTGGAGGGTACTTCCAGGAATGAATACCACAGCATCCAGCCTGTGTTCCAGCATGTGAACAATCCGGTCCAGCATTTTCCCGTTTAATGGTAAGTGGGAAAGGCTTGGGAGAAACTTGAAACCTGACCTCTCCGAGGCCTTCATCTTTCCTTTTCCTTTACTGGTATTACATGCTGATCTCGTGAATGAAATGACCTAACCGTTCCCCTCAGAGTCTGGGAGTCCTCTGGGATCTTTAAATGAATTTGTTTTAACTTATTTCACCTGCTTCAGTGAAATATTTCTATATCATGAAAAAAAAACAGTCCATAAATAGATTTGCCTCGAACACTTTAGAAGGTTGGCCAGTGGGTCTGTGAACCCTCCCGTTTGTCCATCTGAGCGGCTATTTATATCCCTCCTTAGCGTGGCCATTTCCCTTGTATCTGAAAAATGAGACAGAACTGAAAGTGGGACATGGGAAAAGTTTTCCTACTACATGTGACCTCAAAAGGCTTGGCCACCATTCAAGAAGGCTGATCCTAGAAAACATCTGGCCAGAGATGTTTTCCTTGAAAGGACTTTGTCCTAGGAAAGGGAAAGTCTGGCCACCCAGAGCCTCCAGACAACAGGGATGAGAATTCACAGCAACACTGAGGGTGTGTTATTCAGACCACCGAAGCCTTTCAGATCACCTGCTGTGCCCACAGATCCAGCTACTTTTGTTTAAAAGAAATCGAGGCCTGTCTCTGGCCACCTGTCTTTGTAGTCTGCAGCCGGCAAAGTGAGCACATGGTTGTTTTGTCCCTCTCAGAAATCCTGTGGGTGGCTCAGTGTTGGGTCAACCAACCCTGAGTGTGATATGGTATTTAGTGCTTTGAGTATAACATGGCTTTCACTGCAAACCATCACATTTCAGCCCATCTGGGAGAGCATGTGGCTGTGATAAGCCCACTTGACGGAATTTGTAGGTATCCGCAGCAGAATCTTTAATAAAAGAGGATGTCCATTTTCTGCCCTGACTTCAGATCCAGCCTTCTTAGGGCCAAGTTCAAAGAAATACTTATAGGCGGAGTCCAGGGAGCACACCACTGTTGGGCTGCTGGTCTTTGTAGTTATTGTTTGTTGCTGTTGTAACAAATTACTACAAACAATTTTGCTGTCTTTAGAGAGTTTAGACACCAAACTACGAAAGACTTGCTGAATGCCATACTGAGTCTTGAATATTTCTCAAAGGTCAATGGGTTAGACATGTTCAACAACCTTTTTAAGAAGTAGGGCCTAGCTCTTCCGGTCCCAGGCGCTGCGGAAGCCGCCGGTTACCGTGCAGACATGGCCAAGTCCAAGAACCACACCACACACAACCAGTCCCGCAAATGGCACAGAAATGGCATCAAGAAACCCCGGTCACAAAGATATGAATCTCTTAAGGGGGTTGACCCCAAGTTCCTGAGGAACATGCGCTTTGCCAAGAAGACAACAAGAAAGGCCTGAAGAAGATGCAGGCTAACAATGCAAAGGCAGTGAGTGCACGCGCAGAGGCCCTTGTGAAGCCTCAGGTCACCAAGCCCAAGATGCCAAAGGGCCCCAGCCCAAACTCAGCCGTCTGGCTTTCATCGCTCACCCCAAGCTTGGGAAGCGGATTCGAAGCTACATGGCCAAGGGTCGCAGGCTCTGCCAACCAAAGCCCAAGGTTCAAACCAAGGCAGAGCCCAAAGCTCCAGCTAAGGCCCAGGCTTCAGCCCCAGCTCAGGCTCCCAAAGGTGCCCAGGCCCCTGTGAAAGCCCCATAGAAAAGGTCCTGCCAATGTGAAGACAGATGGACTGCCGTGACACACCTACCCACATACCATTTGCAGATGACCCTGTCCTATGCTGTTTTTACAAATAAACTTCAAGATCTGTTAAAAAAAAAAAAAAGAAAAGAAGTAGGGCCTATGGGAGGACGTTAAGTCCTTTGGGTGTGTCCTTCAGGGAGATATTGAGACCCTGGTCCCTTTTTCAGTGTGTTTTCCAGATGCCATGAAGTAGGGAACTCTCCTACACCACACACTTTTGCCGTGATGTGCTGAACCACCCACCACAGGGCCAAGGGACTGGAGGAAAACCTCTGAAGCCTTCCTTCCTTTTAAGTTTATTTTCTTAAGTATTTTGTTACAGCCATGGAAAGTTGACTGATACCTGGAACTAAAACAACCTCAGCAGGCAGGACGACGTTCCCTTCTGGAGGCCCTGGGTGACGATCTGTTTTCTTGCCTTCCCAGCCTCCCGCATTCATAAATCATGACCTCTTTGTCTGTCTGAAAGCCAGTGTGTGCTGAAGCTTTTGGCCATCCCTTTAAAGCCAAACCTTTTTAATGGCATATTTTCAGTAGTCTAGAAAAACCCAGGACCACCAGGGGCAGGCCATGGATGTCCTAGCTCAGGTGGTCAGCATGGAGAGATTTGGCCTTCCTCAGCCTTTTAACACCATTCAGTCCCTTACCCACACTGGGGAGACATTAGGCGTTACTGTGCTCACCCTACCAATCCAAATGCCCCTTTATTCCAAAACTGACCTCCGAAGTACGCTAAGAAGTAATGCCTTACTATTGTGCCCCAATAAAGGTAAAGTTGATACGCGTACAGTTAACCATCACACATGCAGAAGAGCCAGGCTGCTCCACTATCAGGCTTCTCCAGCCTCCCTGTGCCTGAACTGTTTCCCTAGGAGAGCTTTCCTCAGCTCAGCAGCCAGCTGGTGGTTTCCATTTTCCTGGGCCATGTGCCTATCCCTGACCAAGCAGCTAGGGTAAGATAAATGTGGTCTCCTGCTTAAGAACTAGAACTGGCTCCTTCCAAAGGCATTGCTGCATAATGATGTGTTTTCTGGGATGGGATTTAGCCTCCTAAACAGCTTACCTCCGTGGGACTGGAGCCTGTATAACTAACTAGCTGCAAAACCAACACTTCAGGAGTGAGCAAGTGACTGATTTGAATGGATCAGGGCACCAGTGGGCATGATTAATACTAGATCATTTGACAAATAAGCAAACAGAGGCATACAAAAGCAAATCATTTGTTTACAGTAACTTAGCTTGGAGGAAGCAGAGCAGAAAGTTAAACCTAAGCCATCTGGTACCGAAGCCTGCACTGCCGGCCACGGCCATATTCCACCATCATTAGGTACCTGTGGTGAATGAAGGAAGCCTGTGCGGGGTAGTAGCTGCTCCTCAGGTGATGCTTTGTGATGCCTTTGGTGTGACTTATTAGAAAACAGCTGAATTCCTACCTAGTGATGGCTAGAACTGAGTTCTTGCATTAAGATCTCAGAAGTTTCTTTAGCCATGTGTATGTGTGTGTGTGTGTTGGTGTGTGTGTAATGGTATGTAGTGTAGTGTGTGTTGTGTGGTGTATGTGTGATGTTGTGATGGTGGGTGTATGTGTTGTGTGTGAGTGTGTGTGTTAATGATTTGTGTGTGTAGTGTGTGTATTGTTGTATGAGTGTGTGTGTGTATGTGTGTTATGGGTTGTGTGTGTGTATGTGTGGTGTGTGTGTGTGGTATGGTGTTGGGTTGGTGTTGTATGTGGTGTGTGTGTATGATATGTATGTGAGTGTGTGTGGTGTTATGAGTAGTTGGAGTGGTGTGTTGTGTGTATGAGTGTGTTGTGTTTGTGTGGGGTGTGTGTGATTGTGTATTATGGTGTGTGTGTGTGGTGAGGTGTTGTGTAGTGGGGGGTGTGTGTGAGTGTTTGTTTGGGGTGTTGTGTGTTTGTAGTGTGTGAGGTGTGTGTGAGTATGTGTGAGTGTGTGTGATTGAGTGTGGTTGTGTGGTGGTTTGAATCTAGTAGTAAACAAGCTCAGGCTTATGTCCTAAATCCTCAGCACAGCTCAAATGCCTTTTTCAGACCCAGCCTTCAGCCCCTTGGTTCTGTTACACTGACAAGACAGGTCACATGCCCTGACTTAACTAATCATTGGCAAAAGAAACAGAGCAGTTTGTGCTTCTCTACTACCTGACTTGTGCTGGGGGTAGATGGAGCCTATCTGTCAGACACAGGTGCCCCCTCCCCCACTGAGGGGAATCCTTTTGTTAACTTGGAATAGTCTGTAGCACTCAGGAAGCAGCCAGTGTGAAGAGGGCATGCCTATGCTAACCTTGATTCCTGCCAAGTCTTCTTGGCTAGCCTGGGAGAACACAGCTTAGGAATCCGTGAGAATCTAGGACGAGGAGTCCTGCTGCTCAACACAGAACTTACTAGCATATGGTACAGTGCCCTGTGCTAGGACCAGCCGGGCAGGGTCATTGACTCCCAGCAACAAATCGGATGCTGACACTAAGTTATTGCCCTCAGACCCTCATAGCTCTGCAGCTGATCCTAGTGGCCATGGCAAGTTGGAACTTGATGTGGGAAGGGAAGACAGGTGATACTGGGATACCAGAGAGAAGAGAACCTCCCAGGTAGTCATCAGAGATGGGTGCTGAGTGGGGGAAGGAGCCTCTCTGGCCTCAGCTCAGACCTGACAACCCTCAGAGGCAGGCCCCTGCTGTCTGCATCCACAGTGCCCCATCCCTGGGACAGCATTCCTAGGGCACAGAGTGGACAGGGATGTGGATCTTCACTTTGCTCCTTCTCCAGGAATGGAAAAGAGGCCTGTGCTCCTTCCTCAGGGGCAGGAAGCTGTTATATCGTCTCTCCCTGCTTTCTTGCACTAAAACCTTTCTTTCCAGGGTCACCCATAACCTCTTGTCCCCCAAGGCCACCCCTATCCACCAGAAGCCACCATGAGGGCTGGAGAGATGACTTTGGATTACGAGCACTTGCTTCTCTTGCAGAGGACCTAGATTTGGTTCCTGGCACCATGTGGGGGCTCGTAACCATCTGTAACTCCATTTTCAGGCAACCCAGCATCCTTTTCTGGCCTTCTTGAGCTCTTCATGCACACCATGCACATATGCACATGAAGGCAAAATATTTATATGCATAAAATTAAAAATTTTTTAATAAGAGAATGAAGATACTGTGACTGCCACCTCAGCTGACCTGTGACCATTCAGCACCCAGCTGACCTTCCTCCTAGCTGATTGTCCTACCAGGAATGCCTTCTCTCACACTGTCTCTCTCAAACAATCTCCTTCAAACTCAATGACTCTCCTTCCTACTTCCTGTTGTCTCTCTATGTGTCTCCTACTCCCCTGACTCTCTACAGTTTGGTTTTACTTTTTAATAATTCTGTGTTTACCTCCTTGGAACTGGTTGTTTGCTCTGCCTCTTGACCTATGGTTGACTTTATTTAATCCTGTTTACAATATTCAAGCAGAAAGCTCTTGGGTTAAACACAATCTTGGAGTTCACAGTGTAATCAAATATCCAGCAACATACTTAGATTTTTAAAAATCTGAATTTCAAGTGTCCCTGGCTGCTCTCGAGGAGCAGGGGTACACATGTTTTTAATGCATGCATGAGTAGGGTGTTCAGGGCCCAGATATGAGTTCCAACTAAGCAAATTGACAGTCAAGTCCCCAACCAACCACAGCATGGTTTCTGTGCATCCTCTGCCTACATCAAAGTGTTCTGTTCCCTGGCCAGCTATGAACAAGGGCACTGAAGTGTGGCCTTTGCCCCAATTCCCCAGAAAAAAATGCTCTCCACATTTGACCCTAGAGGGCGTGTGTTAGAAGCTGGATTTATGGTAAGAGAGATTAAGGAATAGTTTTAGCAGGAAGAGGAGGAGGAAGAGAAAGAAGAGGAGAAGGAAGAGAAAAAGGAGGAGAAGGAAAGGAAGAGGAGAAAGAAGAAGAGAGGAGAGAAAAAAAAGAGGAGGAGAGAAGGAAGATGGAGGAGGAGGAAGAAGAGAAAGAGGAGGAGGAGGAGGAAGAGGGGAGGAGGGAGGAGGAGGACGGAGACGAGACGAAGACGAAGACGAAGACGAAGAGAAGAAAGACGAAGACAAAGAAGAAGAAGAAGAAGAGAAGAAGAAAATAATACTAGTGGTGTTTTGAAGGGTAACCCAGTGGGAGATGATATGATGACAGAGGGCTCTACCCTCAGAGAAGAGTGGGGTGTTCTCTCTAGAGAGAGTTGTTATGAACAAAGTGTCTCTGAACCCTATTTATATGCAGGCTTCGGGCTTTGCCTGCAACTGCCTCTTTTACATGCTTTTCTGCCATGATGCCACCTACCTTCTCCAGAGCCAGGCCATCAGGGCCCTGCTTTTTGTGCTTTTGATCTCCAGAGCTGTGGGCCTAATAATAATAACCCTTTCTTATAAGGGACCCAGCCTCAGGTATTTCACCAGAAAAACAGCAGTGTGTCCCAGGAGACACTTGTTCTATTCTAGATAATCTTAGAACACTTTGAAGTGTCTGACCCACCTTCTCCACCCCCCCCCTCCCCTAACCACAGCTTCGAGGGACCTCCAATTATTTCGGTGGATGTCACTCTGCCTCACCAATGCCAACATGTCTTCCCTTAAGGATGCCACAATTCCCAGCCTGGTCTCTTAGAGCTCGCCTCACCTACTTATGTCAGGCCACTAATCATTGTTTATGCACACTACTCAATACAGGTCTTGTGGAGATGTTCCGTCCCTCCAATACACCATGCCAACCTGCCATAATAGACTATATCTTACCTTCTTGATAGTGGAATGTCTGGAAGCGAGGATACCTGTTTTTATCTAGACATCTTGAAACACTTTGGGAATGTCTGATCCACCTTCTCCACCCCCAGCCTACCCTAACCACGCTTCTGAGGCAGATGTTGGAAAGCTGACCTCCGGAACCAGTGGAGGTGTCTGGCTCATTGGAGATGTCAAGGTGGTGACCAAGGTAGAGAGGCCCCCGAGATGGGCTTTTGACCTGCGTGAACAGGACGGGAAGCGCTTCTCTCTCACCTCTTGGATAACTTTCTTCACGAAGGCACTGGCTGAGTTTGTAGATGAGCTTAGATGTATTCTGGGATGTTTGCAGTTGGTATGGACTCAGTATCTTTCAAGCCCAGGGTTTTAAGCCTTTTCCTTCAACCAGACTGTCCAGGGGAATACAGCTTGAAGCTTGTCCTAGAAGACTTTGGAGGGAAACTCTTTCCTTCTGAAACTGCAAAAAAAAAAAAGCTTTGAAATATTAAGGTCTCTATTTCCTTCATAGCTTATCACAGAGTGCTTACTGTAAAAGCGATGACTCTCCCAAACCAAATTCTTTGAGTAAATCCTGATTTAATGGAATACTATCTACAACATTGTGAACGCACCCCAAGAAGGCCTCAAATAGGCATCAGGTGCTGTGGTCAAAGGGGTCCCCTGCAGCCCCTTCCCCACTCTCCAGAAAGCTGCCGTGAGATTCAGCCCTGCTGTCACTATCCTCAGTGATTATCATTTTCTTTGAACTGGAATTCTCAGGATATAGAACCAGACAGAAGATCCATATCTGGTGACAGGGCCTCGATGGTTTAACGAGTCAGTTGTGAAAGGACCTAAAGAAAGGTAAGATGCAAATCTTGTCACCACAGCAAAACTAGATAACCCTATGCAATCCGCTTCAGTCATTTACCAGCACATTGAGATAAGACAAAGAGGTCTAAAAGTTACTCTTAAACAAAGTGAGAAAACATACCCCCCTCCAGAGGAGCAGCCCAAAGCTCCACACTGACAGGCCAGAAAGACAAGGAAAAAAATCTTCTAGCTGACTCATTGACTGACCCAACTTGACACAGACTAGCGACCGAGAAAAGGGAGCCTCGTTGAGGAACTGCCTCCACCAGACTGGCTGTGGGAATGTCTATGGGATTATTTTCTTGATTAAAAAGGAATGTGGGAAGGTGCAGCTCACTGTGGGTGGTGCCACTCCAAGGCAGGCGGGGCAGGGGCTGAGGAGCCATGAGCAGCACCCTCCCTTCAGTTCCTGCCTCCAGGTTCCCATTCCAAGCTCCTGCCCAAACGTCCCTCCATGACAGACTGTGATGTTGAAGAATAAGCAGAATAAATCCTCTCCTTCTTCACCTTGGTTTTGATGAATGTTTTATTACAGAATAGAAAGCCAAGTAGAAACACCCACCCCCGCAGTGTCTTGTGATCCCTTTGTACTTGGAGTCTTAACTTTTGCTGGCTCCTGGCCTCACCCCAAATGCCACTCTTGGGCAAGACAAGTAGTCATAAAATTACTACTTCAGGCTAGAGCAAGCTGCCTTCTTGTACTTTTTCAAATAGGACCCAAGAAGGACCGAGCAGGAAAGGCCAGGTAACCAAGTGACTCCTCTTACTGCTACAAAAAGACCACATTGTTTCAAGGGGAGATTAAAAACTCACCCACTATATTTCTGCCCACAGTAGAATTTTTTTTTTTAAGTTTTTCAAGACAGTGGTTCTTTGTGTAGCCCTGGCTGTTCTGGAAAGTGCTCTATAGACCAGGCTGGCCTTGAACTCACAGAGGTCTGCCTCTCAGGTACTGAGCTTACTGGCATGAACCACCATACTTGGTTTATGTGGTGCCGGGATTGAGGCCAGGACTTTATGTATGCTATACAACCATTCTCTCAACTGAGCCACGTCCCTAGCCCATAAACGAGAGTCTGTGGTGGGATGTGTGACAATGGGGACAAAACCCAGAGCCTCATGTATGTCAAGCAAGTGCGCTACCCTGAGCTACAGCCCCAATTACATTCTCTTTTTTATTATAGCCCTGTTATTTTTGACAACCCCCACTGTGTGTGTATGCGCGTGTGCACATATATTTGTGATGTCAGTGAGGTCAGAGGACAACACTGGTGTCACTCTTGTCTCCCACCTTATTTTCAGACAGCATCTCTCTTACTGGTTCTGTAGCTGTGTAGCTAGCTAGCCTGTGAGCTTCTGGGGATCCTCCTGTCTCCTTCTCTCACCTCACCCTACGAGTGTTGGGATTGCAGATGCGTACTGTACAGTGTCTGGTTTTTACATGGGTTCTGGGCACTTAAACTCAGGTCCTCTGCTTTCATGGTACGGTAGTTTGAATAGGAATGGCCCCCATAGATTTCATGTGTTTCAATGCTTGGCCATAGGGAGTGGCACTATTAGGAGGTGTGGCCTAGTTGGAGAATGTGAGTAACTACGTAGCTGGGCTTTGAGGCTTAGCTTGTTCACAAAATATCCATGCACCTCCCCTCTGAGAGTAAGTGGTTTACTCCCTAAGCTATCTTCTGTGCCAATGAGTAAATTAATTTTAAAGATTATTTATTTACTTAAGGCTATGTTGTGTTAGTCGCCTGTGAAACCAGAGGATTGCTGTTGGAGCCTTGAGCTAAGTCAGGAGACGTGAGCCAACCACCGTGTGAGAACAAACATCAGGTGGGTCTGCACGCAATTACCCCTAACCACTGAGCCATTTTTCAGCTCCATCCATTGTGTTCCAATCCCTGGTTTGTTTTTTTTAACGTTGCATGGTGATGGGCTGAGTGGTTTGGTGATTGGTCTTCAAATGCTATGAATTCATACCAGCCTCTCAAAATCAGGAATTTTGCATGTGGTGAAGCAACTGATGGCCTATTTCCCAAATGTGATTTTGATCAATCAATAAAGAGCTAATGACCAATGCAGGTAGACTGAGGCAGGACGTGGAGATTTGTGTGGGCTAGGAACTGGAAGAGAGGAAGGGGGAAGTGATCGCCATGATGGGAAGAAGAAAGACCAGACCTAAAGGCCCAACATGTGAGAATCAGGGACTGAGGCCAAACAAGCCACTTCCCCAGTTGTGTTTGGGGGTAGCAGAGATGAAATCTAGATTTTAAAAAATGTTAACTCAGAAGTACTGGAAGGGAGTGTTTGCTAGCAGCAGGAAGGATTAGAACTGCTCAGCTTTGAGCTAGCTAGTCAAAGCATCCTAAACTTAACTGGCCTCTGTGTGTGTGTGTGTGTGTGTGTGTGTGTGTGTGTGTGTGTGTGTGTGTGTGTGTGTGTGGTGGTGGAGCGGATGCAGTTAGCTAACCCACCGATATAGGAGTGCATACGGAAATGAGAGGCGGACACTGAGCATCTTCTGCCTTCGCCCTCGAGTTTGCCACTTCACAATTTTGAGACAGGGTTGTTAGCAGTTATTAAGTCAAAGCCAGACTCAGCCACCCATCCTTAGTAAGCTGATTGAAACACAAGTTAATGGTGAAAAGCAGAAAAGGAAGAGTTATTCAACATGACCAAATTGGGGAAATGGACGGAGAGATGTAATAGCAGCCCCGCCCAGTCCGGCTCTGGAAGTCCTAACGTGAAGTTTAGGTTTAAATCCTGGGCTCGAGTTTTGCAACGATAAGCAATCCTGGGAAAGTGTGGCCCCTTCCTTCATTGTCTGGGCTCCAGTCTGTCCTGCAGGGTGTTCCAACAAGGTGCGGATCTTCTGGAAGACAAATCCCCATGGCTGCCCTCAAGCTTTGTTCTTTTTCTTCCCCAGCATGAAACTCCTGGGAAATCCCAATTCTTCAGCGCTTTGATCTCACAGCCTGATGACCAAAGTATAGAAAGCAAGACTCCAGAATAATCTCATTCCTGCTAGGCAGGCGGTTAGAGGTCTCTCACTGGACCTTGAGCTCACAGATTGGCCAGACAGCAAGGCTCCTGGATCCTGCTGTCTCCAGCTCCCTGGCACTGGGATAATAGGAACCTCCATGTCCAGCTTTTATGTGGGTGCTGGGATCTGAACTCAGGTCCTCCTGCTTACACAGCAGGCACTTTAGTGACTGAGTCACCTCCTCAGTCTAATTGTATCCTGTAAAATAGCCTGTTGCACTGGACTCTGAGTAAGCCATAAACCGGTATTCGTAGGTTTTTTGTTTGGTTGTTTGGTTTGGATTTGAGACTACGATTATACTGCACTGCCTAGGCTGTTCTCAGACACCTGAACTCAAACAAACCTCTTGTCTCGGCCTCACAACTAGCTGGGGTTCCAGGTACACCACCTGCTTGATCCCCACCCATGTTTGCTTCATTTGCTCTGTGCTTTAACCTAGCACTGATGAGTAACCCTAAGATTTGCCTATAGGTATTCCATATGGCTTTGCTAGCCCGATCTCCTGACCGTGGGCAATGTTACAGTGAAGAGCTTGGGGAGAGCTCAGGCTTCTGGAAGAGGCAGACAAGAATCCACAGGCTGTCAGGTAGGCACTGGAGCCAAAGCAGAGTCAGGTGAGGAAGAATGGCCATCAAGGGCAGGGGCTGCACCCGCTAGGCCTCTTTGAATAGGTGACATGATTTGAACAGGTCTGAGAGGAGCCATGTAACAATCTAGGGACAGCTGGATGAGCTGCAGACAGGATATCCAAAGGTCCTGTGCAGAAGGAGCTAGGACTGGAGTGGCAGTAAGAAGCCGAGGTGAGCTACAGACTTTGTGAGGTAGCTGTACAAAGTGGACTGGCAGAGGTTAGTCGGGCAGGAGCTCCGGAAGCTTGGACAGTCCATGATACAGTTCACATTTTAAAATGGCACCTTTGGAAGCCATGGAAGAGCCCAACTGACAAAGGAATGAGTGTGATGATAATGCATGCCAGGCATAAAGCATGGTGACTTAGCTAGGGAGGTGATAGCAGTAGTTAGGGTGAGGGGGCTTAAGTGGGGGGACAGCAAGGAAGACAGATGGGGTGGCTGTGTAGAGAGAAGATAGGACTTGAGGCCAGCCTGCATATGGGGTGCACTGAGCCCTTAGTGTTAATTACTGCTGGTGGTGGTTTAAATGAGATTGGTCCCCAAGAGGCTCACGTGTTTGAATACTTGGTTTCCAGTTAATGGAACTACTGGGGGAGGATTAAGTGTGGCCTTATTGGAGGAGGTGTGTCACTGGGGTGGGCTTTGAGGTTTCAAAAGCCCATGCCATTGCAGTCTGTCTCTGTCTCTCTGTCTGTTCTGTCTGTCTGTCTCTCCTCCTTCTCCCCTCCTCCTCCCCTCTCCATCCCCTGGACCTTATGGAATAGATGTGAGCTCTCAGTTACTTCTCCAGCACCATGCCAGCCTGTCTATTGCCACCTCCCCACCATGATAACAGACTCACCCTTTGAAACTGTAAGTAAGCCTCCAGTTAGATGCTTCCTTTTACAAGTTGCCTTGGTCATGGAGTCTCTTCACAGCTTTAGAATGGTAACTAAGACACTGCTGCACTGGAGAAAGGGCTGGAGATCAAGGGCTGGATGGGAGATGCTCGTTCTGTGTTCTGTTGGTATAACAGAATAACCTGAGGCTGGGTAGTTTTTAAAGAAAGCAGTTTTATTTTGGCTTATGGTTCTAAAGGCCTACATGCTGTTCCAACCCATGGGGGAAGTAGACTCACACAAAGAGAATGCTGTGTGATTGATTGATCGAGAGCCTGGTGGAGGTGGTGGTACCTGTGATCCCAGCGCTTGAGACAGGGAGATGGTAAGATGTAGGTCTATATATCCTCTCTTTCTCTCTCCCCCCTCTCCCCCCCCCCTACCCCACCACACACACAACACAGGGGGGGGAGGGTTGCTCTGATTCTGAGGAAACAGGGGGAGGTACTATACTCAGCTCATTCATTGTACAGGTAACTTGTCATCTGGAGAGCTGATCCATCCCTAGGAATTAAGTCAACATCAAGAGGAAGACATCAGTACCTCGTGTTGGCCTCTCCCACCACCTCTTGAAGTTTGCAGGAACAAGTCACACTCAGCCACAGATTGGACTTTTCTCAGTCAGGTGGAGAAGCTGGGCAGACAGGGAAATGTGGAGTCTGCACCCCAGGGGGTGTAGTAGGATGCTGGAGCCCTGTGGCCTCCTGGCCAGGCCTGCAGTCAGTTGGGGTGCAGGGAAAACAGGGAGAAACACAGCCTGAGTGGACTGTGGCAGACACTGTGAGAGGCCAGGATGAGGACCAAGGGGAACCCCATGGCATCACAGGATATGTGCTGCTGGTGACTTTATAAGATGGCATCAGCGTGGGATGGGGACAGAGGCTGGCTTTGCAGAAGAGAGTGATCTGGAAGGAGGGCCCTTGAGTGGGAGGACTTTTGGGAGAACTGCTGAAGAGCATGATGCAGAGCAGAAAATGATCGAGGTCCGGAGGGAAGTTCATTTCCTGTCCTTTCTTCTTAAAGACTGGAAAGAGGAGGAGCACATTTGCCCTTCTGAGGGATGACCTGAAGCAGTGTGGAGGAAGAACAAGATTCTTGAGCAGTAGGACTTGGATGAAAAACTACATTTATCAGGCAGGTGTGGTGGTGCGTACCTGTCATCCCACTCTGGGACTCCTGAGACAGCAGCATTGCTCTGAGTTCAAGGACAACCTGAGTTATACAGTAAGTGCTAGGCCAGAGACCATCTCAGAAGTGGGTGACAATGTGAGGACAATCCTCAGGGCTTGACAAGGACAAGAAATCACAACAGCCAGGGCTTTCCATGTCCAGCATGGGCGAGAGGAAAGGTCGTGGAGGGAAGCTGGGAGCAACATAATTCTATGAATGAAGCTGAAACCACAAAGAATGGTGGCCAGAGACCAAGTGTGATGGCACACTCCTTTAATCCCCGCACTCAGGGGACAAGGCACGTGGATCTCTGAGTTTGAGGCCAGCCTGGTCTACAGAGTGAGGTTGAGGAAAACCAGGGCTACACAGAGAAACTCACTTTCAAAAAAGAAAATTAAACAAACAAAAACAAAACAAACAAAAAATGAACGGTGGCCAGAGCGTTTGGAGAGAGAAAGACAGGTGTGGAAGGCAGAAACGTGAGCAGGGCTGGAAGGAGAGGGGGTCTGCGCAAGCAGGTGTCAGGAGCTGCGTGGTGGTAATGGGGCCTGTCTGTCTTCACAGTGACTGAACTGATCAGGAGGAGGAGGGGAGAGAAGGAAAAAGAGGAGGAGAAGGAGGACGAACATTCTGGCTGAGTGGACCAAGGAGTGTCACCACTTGCCTGACCTCCACGATGCAGGCTGCAGAAGACAAACAGCCACTCCTTTGGTTTCTGCCAGAACAAGGGATGAAGGGGAGGATACCCAGGGAAGACTGCTGAGGGCAGGGGCTCCTGGAGACTGTATGAATGCCCAGATGATGTAGTAGAAACATGGAGATCAGGTCAGGCCAGCCTGAGGAGGCTGAGGCAGGATAAGTTGAAGGCTTGACTGACTACCAGAGAGTTCAAGGCCAGCCTGCAACACTGTCTCAAAATAAAAAAGAGGAATGCAGGCAAATAGATCAGTGGCAGAGCATTTGCCTAGGATTAGCATGCGGGAGACCCCAGATTTAATCTCTAATAACACACACACACACAAAGGGAATTTGGGGTTCAGAAAGAAGTGGTGGTTTGGGTTGACCCAAAGATCATAATAGAGTAGAGAATTAGGCAGATCTAGCCTGAGCTAAGGAAGCAAGGAGATTTCTCTCAGAAAACTAGGCAGACTGGATCCCCAGGTAAGCTCTGGAGTCACAGCACATACCCGAGGATTTGCTAAGTCTGCAGCACGGTCTCTGCGGGCGGGAAGAACCTTCTCTTGGCTGGTTGGCAAGGGTGAAGGTAGCAAGGAGCTTGGTGCTCATCTCCTTTCAGCCTGTCACAGAAGTCAACCTGAAGTGACAAGGTGCTCCAAGCCTCCATTCTAAGTACTGAGAAAGCTGCAGTAGCAAGGATCTCTTGAGCTAGGGACTTGAGGTCAGCCTGACCAATGGAGTGAGACCATGTTCAAGCAAAAAATAAAAGTAAAAAAAATCTTCCTGGTGAACCTTTCTTACACAGCCAAGCTCCTCGCCAGAGGACAGGGTGGAGGTGACCGGGTAGGGCAGGCAGTGGCACATTTGTCTACAAAACAGAATGGTGTCCCACTTTCAAAATGATGGACCTCTGCAAAGCTACACGGATAGAGCCATTATGCTAAATGAAAAGGGCCAGACAGGAAGAGACAATACTGTGTGATTGCACTCCCATGAGGCATCCGGGATCAAATCCTGGAGACAACACAAGAGTGGTGGCAGCCAGGGATGAAGTTTCAGTTTTGCAAGAGGAAGGGGTTTCCAGAACAGGGTGCTGGTAATGGCTATGTGACTCTGAATTACTTAACGTACAAACTGTACACCCAACCCGGGTTCAGATAAACAGCTGGGGCGTGGCTCAACAGCAGAGCCTGTGCTTTCCCTGCATTAGGCCCCAAAGTCTGTGCAGCACAGAGAAAACAAAGGAAAGAAAAACAAGATGCCGAGTCGGAGAAACTGAGGCTGGCCTCTGGCCTCATGGCCACACAGTCGCATTGATACAGCATTATTCTGGAGTGCGCGTCCTGACCCTAGTTTGCTGGGGCTCTGTGGGAGGCTGGTGAGGCCCTCTCTACAGTATCCTCACACTCCTCCCCTTCCTGCCCCCTCAGGTCTAATGCAGAGCGTTGAGCGCCCCCAGGGAGGTGATTGGTGCAGCTCCGTGGGCCTCACCTGCAGCGCTTCCGCCCCTGGCCCAGCACCATGGGTTTTCCTGACCTCAGTCTCCAGCGCCAGAGCTCAGAAGCATCATTAATTAGAATGGCCACATTTCTTCATTTTGGGAAAACAGTGGACTGCCAGCCTTCACAACACAACACTCATTTGAGTGTCTGTTCCGCAGGGGTCAGCAGTTCTTTCAAACCTGATATCAGAATTCTAAGTTCTTCATCTAAGGATGAAGAAGCAGAGGGGGTGGGGAGGACTGGAAATGAGAGTCATAAAGGAGGCCGCACACTGTCAGCGGCCAGAGCTGACTGTAAAGACACCAAGTTTTCAGATTTCAGGATCACTATGGGGAGGCAGAAAAATAACTGACTCGGAACGGAGGTGGGAGGTGCTGGGCTGCGTGTGGGGGCCTCGATCTGACCTGGGGGACTTGGCAGCACCCACAGGAAATCGTGTCTGTGTCTTTGGTGTGAGGGGAGACAAGAAAGTTCAGTTTTTCCTGTCAGTTAAGACCCGAATGCAAAGCATAAGCGGAGCTCTAGGTCTGCTTAGCCACAGAGCAGCTGGACAGAAGACACCAAAAAGTAAACAGAGAACAGGAAAGCAAGTGTCTGGTGATGTGCTCCACCCTGCTCGCTACGCTGACTGACCTACAAAGAGGCCGAGACCCAAATCGCAATTCTCAGAATCACATGCAAAGTATTAGTAAACCATGAAGAAAAGCTTGATTTGCCTAAAAAGTAATATAAAATTAAAGCAAAACCTAACATTTCTACTTATCTCAGTGGGAGCAGTAAACAAACAAAACAAAAAGCAAATAATAAACCCCTAAGAACAACAATAACAACAAAACCAAACCAAAAAACATTGAACAAAGTTAAGCAGACATGGTGCTCCTGGATGCGTCAATGAAAGATAAACTGAGATGTTGACATGTCTGATATTAGCACAAAGATATTAAATATTAGGGACTGGGGAAATAGCTCACTAGGTAAATAACTTGGGGAGACAGGAGGATCCTGAGACTCATTGGATATCCAGCCTTGTCAATCTCAAAAAATAAGGTGGAAATCAATAGACTCAGTGGTTCACACACAAGTACATAATACATGAACACATCTACCACATTGTAATGCCTACACACATGAAGACATTTCACATATACACACCTACCACACATACATCCACCACACATGAATACCTACCTACATACATATACCTTACAGGAACACACACATACACACAGGAATATATATACCATACACAGGAACACATACACACACACACACACACACACACACACCACACACACACGAACATGCATACTTCACATACACACAAATCAAAACCCAAAGCTTTGTGGCTATGCATAGACTATATCTTTGTTGTTTCCTAAATATCTGTACGTGGGCTGTAGCAGGCTCACCACTCTACTTCCACTCTTGGGAATACTTTTTCCTTCCTTAATAAGCTGTCTCTATTTCCATTCTACCCTAATTTAAAAGGACGATTTTGGGCCACTGATATGGATCAGTGGACAAAGACCCTTCTGCTGAACCTGTGACCTAAGTTCAATGTCTGGGACACATAGTGTAAGGAGAGAACCAGCTCCAGCAAGTTATCTGCTGACTTCCACCCCACCCCCAAATAAACAAGCTGCTGGGATTTTCACGAAGTCTGCACTGTTTTTCTTTAAACACTAATTCAATTGTCCTGGAGCTTAAGGAAAAAAGTTGGTGAAGTGTTCCCAGCAAGCATGAGAACATGAGTTTGGATTGCCAGCACTGTTAGGCAGGTTGGTATTCATCTATAACTTAGATCCCATTTCAAAATACAACATAGGGAAGGATGCTGGGGGAGATAGACATAGCTCAGTGATGGACCACTTGCCTGGAAAACACAAGTTCCTAGGTTCAATCCCCAAGTACTACAAAATAAATTAATTAAAGCAATTCCTGGGCTGGTGAGATGGCTCATCGATTAAGAGCACAGACTGCTCTTCAAGAGGTCATGAGTTCAAATCCCAGCAACCACATGGTGGCTCACAACCATCCGTAATGAGATCTGATGCCCTCATATGGGTGTCTGAAGACAGCTACAGTGTACTTTGGGCCAGAGTGAGTGGGGCACAGAGTGACCACGGAGTGAGCAAGGGTGGAGAGAACCAAGCTCGGCCAGAGCAAGAGGGAGAAGGGAAGGGGAGGGGTGGAAACAAATCCTGTGTGCAAATGCCGCCAGGTTCCCTCAGTGTGTGTCCTTTACAGGGTGTGCTAGTACCAAATCCTGTCAGGTTTTTATGGACAAGCCAGAGATGTCAGAGGAGACTATATTCCACTTCTCACTTCAGGACTGAGGAAATGAAGATTCAATGAGGTGACTAGTGACCCATCTGTGAGGGAGAGCTGTCCCTGTTATGGGGGCCAGGCCTAAGGTCTATCCTCAGAAGGTGGTAGAATGAATTTCCATTGAAGCTTTTGGGCAGAGGAAGACACAGACTTGTTCCCTGAGCTCACTGGAGGCCAACAGCTGTATAGTATGACAAGCCCGCTGGTCAGGGAGACTTAACACCGTTCTTTATGGGGAGGCAGAGGAATGTAAAACATAAAAGACTCTTCGTTGTTGTTTTTGACTCAGAATCTCATTGCATAGCCCTGGCTGTCCCGAACTCACTGTGTAGACGTAGGACCTGCTCGTGAGTGCTGGGATTAAAGGTGAGCACCACCACACTCAGCTAGGAGGTATCTAACTTTTTAGGAGAATTGAGCAGATGTTCACTCGCATTAAGTGAGTTTCAGGGAAACCAAAGGGACTTGGAGAAGTTACAGTGGCTTGGGCTAAAGCTGGTTCAGTCTGCAGAACAGACAGTAGTTCGTGATTCTCCGTGGACCAGAGGACAGGAGTGTGTGTGACTAGTCGGCGTGTTGATGGTCAGCCTGTCTCCATCATGTGGCACAGTGGTCTCTGGTTAGTGCAGTCTGAGTCAGAGATGGGGAGCTGCCAAGCTCCTCTCTTGGCAGATCACTAGGGATTAGTTAGGAATTTCTGCAGAAGTCCTGTTACCTCTCCGGAAGGGAGAGAAATAAGACATGGTGGAAAGGACTGTGATTGGAAAGTCCCTTTTGATGTCTCTTAGCCTCCTGAGCCCCAATACAACCATTGATCTCGTCCATAAGATTCTGTCCAGATGGATAAGGTGAGACCCAAGACTCCCCTGGCCCAGAACATTTCAGCTCTGAATCCTTGAAGTATTGTCAGTCCTGGAAATATGACAGATACGCTCATTCTACAGGACACTAGTAGTACTCCTAAAAAAAAAAAAAAAAGTGCTGGCCTTGGCAAGGGCGTTTCTGAGGTTGGTTGTGTTGTTTAAAGACAAAGTCTGATCCTCTGTCTTTCCTGATCCTTGGCACTACATGGTTTCAAGATGGCTGCCACCTAGTGCTCACATAGCAATCCAGAGAGGAAAGAGTCCAAACTTTTCTGAATAATTCTCCTTAGATCCTACTGATCAGAATCATTTGGACCAACCACTGGCAAAGAGGAAAGGGATTGTCCGATTGGTATAGGTCAAATGGGATTCACTCCAGAAGGGTGGATGAGTGCCTGAGAACTTCTGTTGGTGCCAAGAACTTGTTCTTGGTGGTGAGAGCATTGAGCAGTTTGCAGGAGACAAAGTCCTGCATTTTCCACGGGAGCAACAAAGTATAGTTGTGAACTAGAAGCAATTTAGATGTTGCTAAGATCTGATTATTTCTTTCTAATTATCTTTTCGTGGTTCCTTTATCTCTCAGCTGATGGGTTTGCAGAGCAGATCAGTGAAATATAGCACTTTTACCCTAGGTCTCTGAAGATCCCTACAGGAGAAGCATGGAATTTCAGCATTTCAAGTAGGAACAGAAGTCTCCAGACACAGGATGTGATGGCCATGGACTTGGAGCTTCCAGAGAAGAGACTGGCTGGGCAAGAAGCTCCAAAGTGGCAGAAGAGAGACAGCAGTCAGCCTGCCTGTACCTGAAAATGTACCCTCAGGCCACTAATGAGGTCACCTCATTTCTTCTCTACTTGATGGTCCGAAGAGGTTCTCAGGTACTTCAGCAGCTGGGTGGGAGGTGTCCACCAGGCTCACCCCCATGAGAAGGCAGAGTTCTGCACAAACTGGGGCACAAGATAGCAAGAGAGATGGAGGCTGGTCCCCAGATTCAATCTGTATAGTATCTCATCTGAGAGTATCTCCTGGGGACTAGGAATTTAACCATTGGCCTCTAACAAGAGCCTGCACTTGGGGTCACCCCTTCCAGAAGTCTGAGACCTTCACTGCTCCCTGGATCCCTTTGGGTGAGAGTAGTGGACTAAACGGACATGGACAGACAGCAGGACACTGAAGACAGCAAGATATTGATAGCAGGTAGCAACAGTGTGTCTGAGGAGGAGTCCCTTCCCCACAGCAGAGCCAGGAAAATCTGGCATTGGAGCTGCTCTGATGGGGGCATCGCTGGAGGCAAGGTGACTCTAAATGGATTCAGCTTAGAGCCTGCTTTGTCACTTGCCTGTTGTGGTGGTGGCTGGGGCAGGGGGCACACACTCACCCTGGCTTCCACACAAGATAAGAGGGTGTGATTTTTATTTATCTGTTCTTAGGGAATGTGTATTTAGATCCTGGGTCCGTTTAAAACACTGTGTTTGCTGTATTGTTATTGAGTTATATGATACTAGGTTCATCAGATGTGTGATCTGGAGATATTTTATTCGATTTTGTAGGGTGTGTGTGTGTCTGTTGGGGCATGCCAAGTGTGTTTGTGGAGGTCACATGACAACTTTATGGAGTCAGGTCTCTCTTTCCACCTTTATTTGGTTCTAGGGTTTAAATTCAGGTCTTCAGGCTATGTAGCAAGGGCCTTTACCTGTGGAGCCATCTTCCTGGCCCCTGTGCGTTCTCTCTCTCTCTCTCTCTCTCTCTCTCTCTCTCTATTATTAATTATAATATATTCATATATTGGGTGTTGTGTTGTGTTGTGTTGTGTGTGTGTGTGTTCTCTTCTTCTCTCTCTCTCTCTCTCTGTGTCTGTCTGTCTTTCTCTGTGTGTGTGTCTGTCTGTCTCTCTCTCATGTATGGGCTTCTGATTTTCTTTCTCTTCCTCCCTTTTTTTTTTTTTAACTTTTTTTTTTTTTTGTTTTCAGAATGTTTCTCTTTACCCGGCTGTCTGGAATCACTGTAGCAGGCTCGATCAAATCCGCCTGCTCTGCCCCAAATGCGGATAAAGCTGCCCACACCGCCGCTTTTTAACTTTTGATCCTTTGTGATGGCCATATGGTGTATCCCACTTGTTCCCTTCCCTTCATATCTGCCCTCTGCCCTTGCCACCTTCCCTCCTAAGAAAACAAAACAAACAAACAAAACAAAAAACAAGAAACAAACAAAAGATATCCTCCTGTAGAAGCTGCGGTGTGTCACAGTGTGTCACACAGCACACCCTTTTGCCCAAACTGCTTTACTTGCAAAGGTTCATTGCAGCTTTGACTCTGCAGGACCAGCCCCTTCATGTACTCCAGCAGCTCATAGATGAGATGGATATTGGGGTAGGCCAACCTACAGCCCTGTTTCCAGGACTGGGTGAAAGCTGAGTTGGTCAGCCCTCTAGAATTTCTGCCCTCATGCCCTCAGGGCTGGCTCTCCTGCACCCACCCCACCGTGCCAGCTCTGCTGTGCTGCCCAGTTCAGCTTGGGGGGAGGGAGGGTGCTCTCCCAGTGCTGCAGCTGGTGAGGGGCAGGCTAGCTCTCCTACCACAGTCAAGGGGTGGGGCCAGCTCAGCACAGTGATAGGACATCATCAGGACTTCAGGAGGCAGCCTAGACCAGGGACATTTGCATGGCCTTTGATGGTCACACGGGTCTCTGACATCAACACAGAGCCTGGCTTTGATAGGACCATTAGCCCAGACATAGCCCCTGGAGGCAGCATGAGCCTGGGTGTCCCCATGACCTCAGGTGGCATCGCAGGCCACTCAGATCAGTATGCCCCCCAGTGGCAGCATGGTCCTTAGACATCCATATGGTCTTATATGGTAGCCCAGACCATGGACATCTGCATGGCCTTTGGTGGTAACTTGGGTCATGGAAATTGACACAGACCTTGGCTGTAGCAGAATCATAGACCCAGACATGTCCCTTACTGGCAGCCTGAGCCAGGCTGTCACCATGTCCTCAAGTGGTCACACAGGCTCCTCATAGCCACCTGTTCCTCACCCCATTTCGTCTCCAGTTCCACCTCTCAGCAGTGAACGAACCAATTGGCTTTCATCTCTCCATCTTTCCTATCATATCATCACACATTTGATCATCATAGCAGCTCCCACTGTGGGCAGAGGTAGGCATCTTTCATCACTCAGGTGTCCTTCTTGCAAATTCTTTCTTTTTCTTTTTCTTAAGACAAGATTATTTTGGCTGCTATCAATCCCTTAATTTACATATTCATTTCAGGATCCTTTTGTCAATTTCTTCAAAGAACCCAATAAATGTCCTGAAAGAAAATATAAGTTAACTGTCATTGGTAGCAAATTCCTGTTTCAAGTCAGGAGAATCGGGGGTTAGTTCAAGGTCCTTCTCAGCTATATAACAAGTCTTTGACTATCCTGAGCTACACAGACCCTGTCTCGAAAATAAAAAATAAAGATTAAAAAAGGAGACAGATTTTATTGACTCCTTAAGTTGATGCGGTGCTTTTCCTGTCACCCTCCATGCTGTGATTTTTGAGACAGGGTCTCTCACTGGATTCCTTTCCTCTCAAGACATGATCGCCATGCCTCCCTCCTGACTTTACCCCCGTTTGCCAAACAGCATTCCATAACCACTAACTACTGCTATCTCATGAGCCCCATGAGTCTAGTTCAAATCCTAGCATGATCCTAGGTTGGAAGAAGTTCATTTCAAATAAACCTTGTGGGAAGATAGAGATGGTTGTGAGTCAAGGGACACTTGAGGATAGGCACATGGGGGTGGGCAGAGAGGAGGGAAGATCTGCTGGTGGGTGACTGTTGACACGGAACACAGCAGACACAGACTGGGCGCAGCCCTTTGGTAGCTTTTGCTGATTCTGGTGAGGTCTGCTGAGGAAGAATGGGCTCCATAGGGAACATGGACATCCGGGCACAGAGAATGCTCATGGACTAAAGGCCCGCGGTTCCTTCCACTGGAGCCAGAGCAGCCAACAGGCCTCCAGCTCTGCCAGCCCTCTCTTTGTTCCTAAAGTTCTGGTCCTTGCTTGGAGATCCCCTGGGGCTGGCACCAAAACTCCCCCAGTACTCTTAGTGGGAAAAGCCTTCTTTTCCCTCTTCTCCTGGCCATGGCTGTCAATGGCAAGCCCTTCCCCCACCTCTGCCCCATTGGTCTCCATACACCATAGTGCTCACTGCCAAATGCCCACTCTGCAAAAGCCATCACTCCAGGAAGCCTCTCTTTCTTCCTCCCATTTAAAGTCGTGTACTGGTTATCTGACCTCTCTGAGGTCCCAGCTTATCATCTGTGTCAAGATGCAGAAGCCAGTGTCAGGTGCTATCAAAACTCAGATGACCAGGGACAATATTTTGTAGAAGACATATATAAATACATAAGGCATTTTTTAAAATAAGTTTTTTTTTTCTCAACATGGAAAATAGAAAAAAAAAATCCTTAAAATAACTAGTCAGAACATGTATTCTGTGTGCTTTGGTGACCTTCTTGTCTATGCTATGTGTGGACTCCTGAGGGATTTGCTGTTACTATTACAGCTAACCCTGAAATGTAATATATATATCATACAATCCAGCCAGCAGAAAGTGCAATTCAATGCACTCCCCCCCTCCACATACACAGAGAGAAAGCTAATCCAGCCACCACATTAAAAATTCCGTTATTCCTCAAAGAAGCTGTTTAGCAGTCACCCGTGTTTTGGTTCAGTTTAATATTATTTTCAGTCATCTTTGTTGTGTTGACAAACTCCTTAACCATCCTGGCTGATGATTACAGGTAGCGGCTTCCGCGGGGCAGAAGGCACAGCCAGCTAGCTGTGTTGTAGAAGGATTGAAGACTTCAAACGCCAAGGAGCAGCCAGGGCTCTCCAGAAGAGAGGTTGGGGGGGGGTGCGGACGGTGGAGGGCACTGGGGGCTTCTTTCAGGTGGAAGGAAGGACAGATCACCAGCAGGTGTGGGCGCTCAGCACCCTTCTTGAGGTGGGTGAGGGCGGCAGAGTCTGGGAAGAGGCGGCGCTGCAAATGAGCGGAAGCCGGTCCTAGATAAGTGGGCTTGCCGCAGGGCTGAGCCGGCGAGCACCCCGGCGGGGCAGCGGAGACCACGCGGACGGGTGGATAAGGGGCCGCGCGTGGAATGCAGTGCCGAGAGGAAGCCCGGACCTGGGGTGCAGCTCGGGTGCGGGGGAAGTCTGGGAGCCTCGCAGGGGCGTCATTTCAGAGTGCGCAGCTCGGGCGCAGGACTGGGTGAAGGCTGGGACTTCGCGCCCGGGCGGGAGATGGCGAAGCTTCGAGGTGTCTTTCCCGAAGGTTCCCCCGCTCCCGCCCGAGGGAAACTCGGGAACTCGTTTTTCCCGGAGCTTATGGCAGCTGGAGCAAGGACCCCGGGCGGGAGGCGGGGCCAAGACCGGCTCCTGGCAGCCGGCCAATGGGCGCCGCCCCCGCAAGGCCACGCCCCCGCCCCCGTCCTGAGCGCACGGGCTGGGCGGCGCAGACCCGGCTTGGGACGCGCGATCTCGGTGCTGTGGCCATGCCTGGCGGCATCTTAGCGGCTATCCTGAGCCCGACACAACCCTGGTAGAGGACTCCCCGGGCCCGGCTGGCCCGGCCATGCAGCTAGAGACGCAGGACGCGCTGTACGTGGCGCTGGAGTTGGTTATCGCCGCGCTGGCGGTGGCGGGCAACGTGCTGGTGTGCGCCGCGGTGGGAGCCTCGAGTGCATTGCAGACCCCCACCAACTACTTTCTGGTATCGCTGGCGACCGCCGACGTGGCCGTGGGACTCTTCGCCATCCCCTTTGCCATCACATCAGCCTGGGCTTCTGCACGGACTTCCACAGCTGCCTCTTCCTCGCCTGCTTCGTGCTGGTGCTCACACAGAGTTCCATCTTTAGCCTCTTGGCGGTGGCTGTCGACCGGTATCTGGCCATTCGCGTCCCGCTCAGGTGAGACGAGTCTTCCTTGCCTTGGCCGGGTTAAAGTTCTACAGAGGGGCGCCCTCTCCAGGCTCACGGTTTTACTTTCTGGAATCCCAGAAGGGCCAGATTAGAAGCGCGCTAGGCATCGGAGTGGAGGATGCCAGCCATCTCCCGCGACTCTTGTTCTGCAGGCTATCGAGACCCTCCTGGGGCAGAACAGGCCACTGACTGGGCACCCCTTAGACGGCAGGGATGCTCCATTCGCTCCTAGTTTAGGGGAGCTCCATAAGGACACCCTTAGGGGCTTTGGGAAGTACCGTCAGACAAGGTACCTGCCAAGGGCACAGGAAGCTCTAGCTCGGGAAGTTTGGTGGTTGCATCTCCACTGTGCACATTCCCGGCTCTCTGGAGAGATAGCTGCTGCCTGGATTCGGGCATGCGGATCTGAGCAGCTGCCAGACGCGGTCCTGTGCATAAAGGGCCTGGAGAAACTTCAGCTAAGAAGGAGGCAACTTTGGACGCTGGAATTGGTACTTATTAGAGGGGCATAAAATTAACGACACAGCTTTAAAATGTGCCTACTTCGAAATGAGGCAGCCAGGCTCAACTCTTGTGGGAAACTCTAGAACGTTGGTCCCTACTAGCTTCCCGGTGGCTCAGAGTGTTCCCAGACATATTGGGCTTACTGGTTCAGTGAACACTGACAAGGCAGCCTTAGAGTCTCTAGCCCATTGTGTAACCTTATTTGTATACTGCTGTAGTGCCCAGGAGCCCGAAGAGGCCCAGAAAACTGGTGACGGTGCCCTGCAGTCTTTCTCAGAGTATGCCTAAATCACTTTCTCCTTTTTCCACAATGAGAAAACAGGATCCAGGGCAGAGAGCCAGTCAGTTGGGGAAGTGGCTTCCACTTGTAGCTAATAAATTTAAAGTTGAGTTTGTTGGTGCTTGTTAGTGCCTGGGCCCTTTAGCATTTCTGAAATGAGCTTTGGATCTCTTTAGATTTGGAGCTGAGATGAGGAAACTGAGTCACAAGAGTAGGAAGAGAAAGGCAAGAACTCGGTGAACTCTGACCATGTGCCTGGCAACTCCAATTAAATGTACATGCTTTAATCCTCCAACCGTCCAGAGGACAGACGCTGTCACCTTCATCCTGTAGGTGAGGGTCTGGTTCAGGATGCTGTGTCCGGTGGCAGAGTGGCAATGTGTCTTCAGCATGCCATCCACCTGTCTCACAGGGCTGTGTGTGGTAGCCGTGTTGGAGAGACGTGCAAAGGGAGCCTCTTGCTGTTTCTAGAAGAGGATCCTGTCCGTAGTAAGCTAGCGTTTACAGGAGAAATGTGTTTGGGGAATTGATTGGCAGGAAGCTTCTACAAACTCTTGTAATAGGCAGATGTGACAAGCCTGGTCCCTGTGGCTTGTGTCTTGGGTCCCAGATGGAACAGGAAGCCCCTGCTTGTGGGAGTGTGGGTTGCCCCACCTCCACTGCCCTTGGCATCTGACCAGAGGCTTCACACACATCCCATCAGGTGTGCTACAGCCCAGGGATTTCTGAGCCTGCGGCTACATAGCATTCTGTCTCTCCGGTCTGTGGGTCTGCGCTTGTCTCTGGCCTCCCATTGTAAATGTTTGGCGGCCTTTTGAACTCTTTTTCCATAGAGCAGTCACATGCCCCCAGCTTGAGTTGCCCCATCTAGGGGAAGCCCTTTGGGCTTGCCCCTGGAAGAGCCCCAAATGCACAGTGCTTACCCAGGACCCAATCCAGGAATCTCTTGTGTCACATGACTTGAGCAGGAAGTTCCATAAATGTTTAAATCTGTTAGTTCTTGTCCTGGGTTTTGCTGGGCGGGTCTTGAAGAAAGTGGGTGTGGGTGTCTTAAGGGGAAACAGATGTGAATCACAGGCTCTTTACTTCTCCTTTGCCTTTGCTAAGGGTGAGGGGCCAGTTGGAGGTAAAGGGAGGGAAAACAACTTGGAGCCCAGTGTGCCCATTTCCCCCTCGTGCCTGTCCTGGGGGTCTGGAAGCATGCACAGCAGCCTCCTCCTCCACCCCGGCAGGTATGAGTGTCTAACCTCTCCAGCCACTGTGGTAGACTGAGAAGTGTACTGGGTTCTTACCCTAACTTGAACCCTCCTGGGAGATAGTGTGTGTCCTGGGCCTCTTGGGCCTCTTGCCTTTAGCAATTCAAAGCACAATCCAGTGGCTACAGGTCAAAATGGAGATTACTTTGAGCTAAACTCTGTGTGTGCTGTAGTTCCAGCTACTCAGGAAGGCTGAGGCCGGGGGATTGCTCAAGCCCAGGAGTTAAGGTTAATTTGGGCAAGCAAGACCCTTGTCTAAAAAAATGCAGATTACAGGGCACATTTGGGTTTGCTGGATCAGAGTCTGGGAGCTAGGGATATATATATAGGCTTCCAGCATTAATATCTAACCTGGGTCTGTTACAGCAAGCTTGAGAACCCTCCAACTGTCAGGCAGGTTTTGAAATTATGCTTTTGTTTTTTGATATGGGCTAGGTCTGAGTTACCTCAATCTCTGACTTGGTTCTGAGACTCTCCTTGGGGTCATGGAGCTACAGGTGGGCATGAGGACAGAAGGGCCCTACTAAGATGGATTAGGGGGTGTAATGTGGGCTCAGGCATGTGATCCCAGCAGTCAGGAGCCTAAGGCAGGAAGATAATCACTAGTTTGAGGCTAGCTTGAGGCTACATAGTTCCAGTCCCAAGGCAGCCTTCCGCTGCAGTGTGAGACCCTGTCTCCTTCGTTCTTACATACATGCATACATGCATAGCATACATCATACATACATACGGATTAAGATCACATACTTCTCTGCCAGAGGACCAGAGTTCAGTTCCCACCAACCACATCTGGTCGACTTTTACAACTACCTTGTACTTTCAGCCCCAGAGGATTCAAAACCTTTTTCTGCTTTTTTGGGTCCCTACAATTGGATACACACACATTAAAAAAAATTAAAAAAAAAAAAAAAGATATCCTGTTTAGGAGACAGTGTCTCTTTTGAAGGAAGTCAAGCAGTGAGTAGGCTAAGCCCAGGTGTGAGCACCCAGGGTGTGAGCACTCAAGGGTAAGCAGGGTGTTAGCACTGAATGCTTACTTAGCTAGGCACAATTCTTACCCGGGCAAAACAAACTCTTACTTAGGCTTGACCCTATGGCTCCGATAGTGTCATGCTGTAGGAGCCCTCGGCTCCCATAGACTATCGTTGGTTTTACTAACATGAAGGGATGATGCAGCCTGAAAAGGGGACTCCAGAGGCAATGCTAAGCATAAAAAACAATCCTTTTGTGCTCATTTGAAAAAGAGCAGACTGCTCGCATCAGGCTCTGCCCTTAGTCCTTATAGTGAGGGGTATCCACACAGACCGTTCTGCCTTCTGCCCTGGTGGAGACTCCCAAGCTGAGAACTTTCCAACGTGGGCCGTGCTAGAGATAGACATAGCAGAGCCAGGGTGTATGCTGGTGACTGGAGGTGAGCCGCAGCGCTGCCCACAGCAGCTGCCGGCTCTCACTTCATCCTTCCAGCTGGTTCCCACAGGAGTACTTCCTCCTGCATAGCCTAATCCTGTTCCCCTTCCTGCTGTAGCCAAATCAGAGCTGACTCACTCTGGGGCCCTCCCTCCTCTGCTCACTGGACTCAGTTTCTCCTTTTACCATTCTTGACTCTCTGGAAGGGCTCACACGACCGTTTTCTTAGAGGTACTGAAGGACGCCGTGTGTGTGTGTGTGTGTGTGTGTGTGTGTGTGTGTGTGTGCGTGTGTGCGTGTGTGCGTGTGTGCGTGGTTCTACCTGGGAGGTAAGAATATATGTTCTGAGAACAGTACAAAACAGAACAGGAAGGAGGTCCAGAGATGGCAGATCTATATAGAACTCTCTAGTAAGATGTTAGAAGAAAAACTGGTCCATCTGTTTAGAAAAAAAAAAAAATGTGTTGATCTGCTCAAGAGCCCCTGGACTCAAGTCTGGGTATCAGGGGCTACAGCAGTGCACCCCCCAGCTTATTTAATACGCATTAACAAAGGAAATTGTTGTCAGAGGATTCCTCATGGGCCTGGAAGGGGGGGATAGCATGGTACAGGGCTTGGAGATGCTGGGAAAACTAGGCAAACAGCAGGTGCCATCGGTTGAGGGCAGGTAGCTACAGATTCTGAGGCGTGGCCTGTAGGTCTTGGCTCCTGCTCTAAGTGCAAGCCCAGAGTTACCCAGAACTGGGCGTTGCTTTGTTTATCCTCCTTTGTTGTTTATCCTTGGTTTTTGCACACAGGGGTCTCATTCCATCTCCAGGGCTGGAGCAACAACCTTAAAGCAGGGAGCAAGTGCCATCTTGGCTCTTGTGTGGCAGGGTCTCCATTGGGGTCAACATGGTAGGCGGTGGATGGGTAGGTTGGGTTGGGGAGGCCCTCCCACCCATCTTAAAGCCAGGCTGAACCTGAGATCACACACTCCGAAGGACTCAGGCTGAGGGAGAAGTCAGGCCTGAGGTAACCAGGTAGTTATCAGGAGAACATGGAAATACCCAGGCATGAGGTGCTGGGAGTGAGGTTGGCAAGCACTCTAGCTGTCGCAATTTCCCCCTGAGGGGTGGGAGGAGACAGGTCCCTCTGGTCATCATGGGCTCTCCCCTTGAGTAAAGCCCTGATCTGTGCCCAGACTGGCATAGCCACTGTATGTATTATACCTATTCTGCTTGCTTGGAAGGACTGTGGCCCAAGGACAGCCATGCCAGGAAATGGTACTTGGCTTTACACCTTAGACCATGATCTATACCCATTCTGAAGGGTGCTGCCCACAGCTATCTGGAGAACGAGCTGGTGGAAGTATGTGATGGCTATTCTTGGTTGTCAACTTGACTACATCAAGAGTGAACTTTTAAACCCAAGCGGCTGGGTACACCTGTGAGGGAGTTTTCCTTAATTAAATCATTTGAGGTGAGAAGATCCACCTTTAATCTGGGTCACATCTGCTAGCAGCCTGTATAAAGGACATGGGAGAAGGAAATGACTGTCTTTGCCTGCTTGCTCTCAGTCTTGCCAGAAGTCCACTCCTTCACTGCCGTTAGAGCCTGCTGCTTCAGCATCTACTGAAGAGCAGCGGAGCATCCAGCCTTGGGGACTGAACAGCTGCTGGATTCTTGGGTCTTACATCGCTAGACAGCCATTGTTGGACTAGCTGGACCACAGCCTATAAACTATTCTATAAATTCCCTTTACATATGTGTGTGTTTGTACACACACACACACACACACACACACACACATTCATGTGTGTGCGCTGTGTGTATGTGTTCATATATTCATTCTATAAGTTCTGTCTGTTCTTCTAGAGATCCCTGACTAATGCAGAATGGCAGGAAAATTTATTCCTAAGATGGACAGTCTTCATTCCTTTCATATGCACGGGGTCTGCAGCCTTGCAGGTTCCTTCCTCGTGACCACTAGCAGGATTCAATCTCTTCTGTCTGGCAGTACTGCTGTGCTCCACCGAGAGCTGTTCGAAGCTTGTCCTCAGTTGTCTTGTTGGAATTTTCCATTTGTGAACGGCAGCCACACAGGGCTAGTCTTGAGATCTCGGTGGAGCAGACATGTTAAAGATGAGGCTCAGATAAGTTGTTAGTTAGCTTGGGCTCACCCAGGAGGTCAGGGCTACATGATCCTGCTTTCCTAGGAGCCCCCAAAACAGCATGCAGATAGATAGCTACAGGGAAAGAACCCAGATACCGCCAAGGTTCTGTAAGCACTCTTTGATGAATGGTAGGTGAGTGACGGGACCAGCGGATTGTGATGTGGGCTCTGTAAGCATTGCGTGCAACAGACAAGATGCAAGGCAGCTGAAGTGCAATGTGACTGCAAGGAGAAGCTGTATACGTCCAAACATGCTTGCACTCAGAGCGCCCGTAGAAGCTGAAGGACTGTGGGATCTTATCTTTGCTGTGAAGGTGTTCCCCTTCCAGACTGACCACCATATAGTAAACCCAGAGGGAGGGGCTGAGGAGGCAGAGCTGTAGGGGTGGGGTGGGCAGGTCACAGGGAGCCTGGAGCTTCTTAGGAGGCTCAGATTTTGTCCTAAAGGTTCTGGTGGGTCACTAAAGGACCTAAGAGGTGTGTGTGAACACAAAAGGGCACAGAAGGGAAAGCAAGCACCCTTCCTCTTTGACCAGCTAAGCAGCTCTCCCAAGTCAGGTTTCTTAGCTGTATCTCCTCCTGCTGGCTCCCAGACCGACCCTGGTTGTGTGCCACCACCTTCTTTACATTTCCTTATTTGTGCATGTGTATACACGCCAGGGTGTGCACATGGAGGTCAAAGGATACCTTGCCTGAGTTGGTTCTCTCCTGCCACCACATGGACCCCAGGGATCTCACTCAGGTCATTAGGCTTGCTGAGACAGGATAGCTCACAGAGTCCAGGCTGGACTCAAACTCCCGATCTTCTTGTCTCTGCCTCCCAAGTGTTGGAGCTTATGCGCATACTTTTCCAAAAGGATTGACTTTTGGAAAGGTTGTTGGATTCAGTGGTTTGGATTCTTTTATTGGAAGAGTGGACATTGTCAAAATGTTCCCACCCCATCCTCCATCAGCTGGATCTCAAGGTCAAGACAGGGTAAGGAGAAAGGCCACAGCACCTGGGACTAGAGGCAGCCCAGAAAGTGAGGGTACAGGCTACCACTCCCAATTTGTTCTTCTAAATACCTTTCTAGTCCCTGCTGGTTGCCGGACTGCAGCCTCTCATTCCCACTATTTACATTTCCAACTGAAGACTCCGTGGTCCACCACCTTGTTTCTGTAGAAACTCAACCAATCTCTTTGTTTTCGGATTGCCTCCGATTCTGTTTTTGGTCATGATTATGAATTTATTTTTGTGTCTTTACAGTCTGTTCATTGTGGTTTTGTGAGTCTAGATACTAGGTGAGACTCGTAGGCCAATGTAGAATTATTTACTTACTTCTTTAGAGACAGTGCCTCCTAGCCCAGGCTGGCCTTGGACTCACCTCTCACTTCCTCCTGCTCCTGGGTGCTGGAGTCGCAGGCGTGTGACAGCTCACAGGGTTTATGAGAGTTGAGCTGCATGATGCTCCCTAAACATGGTACCAAGGGAGCTGCACCCCAACCCGGGAGCTGCACCCCGACCCAGGATGTTACTTTCTTCACTCTTTTGTGTATATGATTTTGAGAGAGAAAGACAGAGATACACAGGGTCTCATTGTGTAGCTCAGGCTGGACCTGAAACTCTGAATCCTCTTGCCTCTTCCTCTCAAGAGCTGGGATTACAGACGTATTACTACCATGCCTGGTGCAAATATAGATTTTATTTTTTAAAACTATTTTTATTTTAATCTTATATGGTTATATATATTTTTGCCTGCATGTATATATATGTGCACCACATTCATGCCTGATGCCTGCCAAATCTAGAAGAGGGTGTTGGATCCCCTGGAATGGGGGTTCAGAGGGTTATTAGCAGCCATGTGGGTGCTTGGAGTCAAACCTGGGTCCTCTGCAAAAGCAGCCAGTGGTCTCAACTACTGAGTTGTCTCTCCAAGGGTAGAATTTTAATAGTTTAGTTATGGTAGATCTTCATTTTAAAATCACTGTGAAGCTGGGTTTGGTGGCACACATCTTTAATCCCAGCACTTGGAGGCAGAGGCAGGTGGATTTCTGAGTTCGAGGACAGCCTGGTCTACAGAGTGAGTTCCAGGACAGCCAGGGCTACACAGAGAAACCCTGTCTTGAAAAACAAAAACAAACAAACAAACAACAAACCCCACGTGGTGGACAGCTGGATAGACTTACAGGGACAAGATCATGTAGGAAAGTCCGTGTCATCCAGGCAAGAAGGCAAGAAAGCGTGATCATGGCGGAGACTATGGAGTTAAGTGACAGATGAACATTTGTACCTGGAGAGAAGGCCGATGTCTGAGAGTTTGAAAAGAGAGGCCCCAGGTGAAGCCACACCACCAACCAGGAGACCAGGACAGCAAAGACCTGAAGCCAGAGATGAACCCACATGCAGCTAGTGAGCCAGGCTCACCAACATGGCTGATCCGGGGTAGGTAGATTGGAGAGTGACTGGTCATCGAGGACTAGCAGATCTAAGGGACCACCGTGTTAAGTGATGTGCTTGTAGCTGAAGGTGGATGTAGGAGTCAGGTTCACCAGGGCTTGGAGACATGGGTAGGATTCGGTTGGAGAGAAGAGGGAGCCCAGGGAAACTCCCAGATTTCTGGGCATCCGTATGGTGCTGCTTTGAGAGGTAGGACGCAGGAAGACGTATTTGGGAGCCCAACATACGTGGCCCAGGTATGTTTCAGGTTGAACCCACAGGCTGGGAAGTTAGTTGGTGTGGATTATGGAGAGGATCCCAGTCCTTCCCTGTTTGGGTTCATCCTCTCCTGCTTTGTTGGAGCCCAGCACTGACCCTTCCCCTACTCTATGGAGGCCCCCTCTCTTACATCCCAATGCCCTTTTTTGGTTTACTGTCTATATAACTTCAGGCCCACCAGCCACAAACTTCCCGGTGACTTTCTATGTGGAACATCTGACTCCATTGCCAGTTTCAACACTGTAGCTGCATCTGGCCCTGTTCACTTGGTCCTGGGGCCGCGGGTCCACCCAGTCTGCCTCTCCCATCGCCCTCCCCTTGTGTCTGCCCTGGATTCCAGGACCCCTCAGATCTTGGAACTTAATGTTCTGAGGCCTTTGGGCATGCCTCCCTGGCCTGGAATGTTACTGTTTCCCTGCTGATTCCTTCTTGAGCACACCATGTCTGTCTCTTAAAATGACTGTCTCCTTGTGAGCCCTGGGATTCCTTGGCCATTCCCTGCACCTTGCAGCTATTTGCTTTGCTACTTGTAGCTTCTTAAGCTGTTCGCCGCCCTGTGGATGGACCAGCTTGTTGTCAATAGAGCAGAATCCTATATGGAATGTCCTGAGAGGTTTAGCGGAGAAGCTTGGAGAAGCAGAGGGAGTTGGTGGATGATTAGCTATGCTCCAGAAGACTAAGGCGCTCCTCTCTTTGGCATTTCCAGAAGTCTTTAGCAATACAGTCTGCTTTATAACTGGATGTGGGGTCTGGCTCTGGCTTCAGGCTCTTTATTGTCCAGGTCTCTTGGTTGGTGGTGTGGCCTTACCTAAGGCCTCTCTTCAAACTCTCAGGCTCCTGGACGATGTCAGACATCAGCTCCCCTCCAGGTGCAAACATCCAGATGTCACTTATCCCAAATATGCCAATTGTCCTAGTTTGCCCTCTATTGCTGTAATAAAAAATGTGACCCAAATCAACTTTCGGAGGAAAGGGTGCCCCCTTCTCTCTCTGTTTGTTCTTTGAGACAGGGTTCTCTCTCTATAGAGTCAGGGGTTCTCTCTGGAGACAGGGTTCTCTATGGAGACAGGAAAGTTTAGTTCATCTTCCTGCTTATATACAGTCCATCATGGAGGGAAGTCAGAGCTGGAAGCAGGAACTGAAGCAGAGACCATGGAGAAATACTGCTTAGTAGCTTGCTCAGCCTGCTTTCTTAAACACCCAGGACCACCTGCCCAGGGGTAGCAACCGCCCACATTGGGCTGGCCTCTCACATCTTCCAGTATTCAAGAAGTTGAGGCAATAAATTAACAAATAAGTAAATAAATAAATAAAAAGTCACTCTAGGTTTGAGGCTAACCTGGGCTACATATTGAGTTCCCAGACAGTCTGGACAAATTAAGACTGTCTCAAAAAAAAAAAAAAAACAAAAAAAACAAAAACAAAACAAAATCCCCAAACAAACAGACAGATATACTGTCTTAGAACAGAAATGTTTGTATATGAGGAATACAACTAGATAAGTGGGCAAGACTAAGTCTGAAGAAAGCTATTCCTCAACAGCTTTAGGGGCAGTGAATGCTTTAGTGTGTGTTCACTCTCAGGATGGAACATGGGGGCCTCATTAACGTAAAGTGCCTGCTGAGTCCCATCCTGGCCCCTCAACCACGGAGAGTGCTATGTAAACTGTGTTAAGCGCACCTGCAGCTTGGAGATGGCTCCGGAGTCCCTGTTTATGAGAGGGCTTAGGCTGCGTGGCCCAGGCTGTGCTACTGCCAGGAGTTCTGAACAGGAAGCCTCCTGAGAGCTGGTGGCCTGGTTTGAGCAGAACACTGTCCCATGCTGTCCCATAAGGCCAGTGCTTGCTCTGCAGCCCACAGCCCAGCCCCCAGTCCATTATGTAAGCAGCAATCACACTCTTTTTGTGTGGCTCTTTCTACCAATCCCCTTAGCTAATGAGCTTTATAAGGGAGATCTGTGCACAGCTCTGGACACAGCAGAGAGCTGTGACCATTTGCCAGAGTCTCCGAGCACTTTCCCAGGGCAACCTTTTAATGTGGGCCATGCAGGCAGGGCTTGTTCCTACCTTGATTGGAACGCAGCTGCCGGCACTCACTCCTCCTGCCTGTCCCTTGTTTGTCATAGTCTTGGGGTAAGGCATCCTGGCCTCCGCACTGCCCTTCTGCCCCCTGCAGTAGAACACCCGATTGCCACTAGGACTAGGGACTGGAATGGTGAGTCCTTTCAGAAACTGTTTGTGAAAATGGCCACAAACATGTGAACCTGAGGATGTTCTGAGGACCCTTGGTGCACAGGGAACCAGGTGTAGAGTCTACTGTGAATAATGGGGGCTAGTCTTCAGATGTTAGGGTTCCCAAGACTCAGCCCCTTCCAGTGTCCAGCCAGCATAGGGACACCTGCCTTTTCTCCTTCCTGCTCTTAGGTCCGGGTGCTGGGGTTTGCTGTCATGGGATGGGTGAGCCTTCGCTGTCTGAGCATCACCACCCCTCCCCTACCTTTCCCCTCCGTACCCCTTTTCCCCTAGCTCCTACTGAGATTTTCGTCCCTTCCCTAAGGAGGCTCCTCCCTTACTAGTCACTGACCCCTAACCCTCAGGCAGGAGCTTGCCTGCAGGTCAGGCCTGCCTTCTTTTCCAACCTCACCCCCAGTCCCTGTGAGACTGGAAGTCTTTCTCTGCACTGTCTTCCTGGCTTCCTGGACCTTTTCTGTTGTAGTGATGCTATCATTGGACACTTGATCACTCACTCCCCCAGCCTGGGTGCTTGGTCTGTCCCTTCACTCCCCAGCCTGGGTGTTCCAGATTTGTCCCTTTACTCCCTCAGTGTTCCTCCCCCTCCTCAGCTCCCACTTCCAGTCCCAGCCTGCACCTTGTCAAATACAAAGTGGCACCACCACCAAGATCTCAAAGGCCATCTCATTGCTTGCCTGGTGACCTCTCCTCCTCTTTCCTTAGCTTTGGGAGTGACAGCAGTTTTCAGAGAAGACACAGCACCATGTCACCACTACCCAGCCTTTGTCTTTAAAACCAGCCATTTTACCCTTCTGCCACCCCCTCCCTGCAGGCAGCATCTCTTCACACAGGCATTGTATCCTTCTGCTTTTTTAGCCTTAGCTTTCCCGACCTGTCCTTTCTTTTGGGAAAGCCTTTTATAGCTTATATTAGCCTCAAACTCCGATCTTCCTGCCCCCACCTCCCACATGCTGCGATTACAGGCACGCCACCACACCCACCACCCTGTCCTTTCTGCATCTTCTCTAGGGACTATCGTCATCAGCTAACTAATATCATTCTTCGTATGACCTTAATCTCTGTGCTTCTAGCCCTTAATCACCTGTTTCAGTGGATATTGAGGAAAACCCCCTAGAAACCACCCATCAGTCTTGGCTCCTCCCTATCTTCTGTCTAATCAGCCTTCAAGGCCTGTTGCTTCTGTTTCCAGAATCCATTGCATCATCTGGGCTGAAATCCTGGTCCCAGGGAGCATTTTCTTGAATTTTGAAATAGTTCCATAGCTTCTCTGTCTCTTCTCCCCTGAAACTCAGTTGCTGTGGCCAGATGACTTTACAACATGAACAGTGGGTGTCTTCCAAGGCTCCTAGTCTGCAAACTGGCACCTTGTGAATGCCTCAGCAAGGGCTGGTTTTGCCTGGAATCCCCTCGCTGTTCAGATTTCTCCTCCCTCTCATATTAGATCTCCACTGACAGATCTTCCAGGATGTCTTATACTGATGCATACCTTGTTTGTATCTTACAGTTGGTTATGTTACCATTTTAAAAGGTCATGAGGACATACGTGTGTGCTTGTTTACTTTCTATCTCTTCTATGTGCTCATGTCTTATGAGGGCAGAGATTAGTTTCTGGTTCCTAGCAGAATGCCCATGACAAAGGGAATGCAAACAATGGGACCTGGGTATAGGGTGACAGGGTCAGCTGTCCCCTGCTGCTTCCCTGAGACAGTCTGGCGTGGAACTCCCTCACGTGTGCAGGATTCAGCAGTTTTGAGAAGCTCGGACGTGAATGGATTCC
This sequence comes from Mastomys natalensis, assembly GCA_021653895.1. Taxonomy (NCBI): domain Eukaryota; kingdom Metazoa; phylum Chordata; class Mammalia; order Rodentia; family Muridae; genus Mastomys; species Mastomys natalensis. The sequence continues at coordinate 630,032 of JAJTUV010000337.1, forward strand.
TGTTGTTGTGAATTATAGTGGGAAGCTATCTCCAGGAACACTGCTTTTATTTCTTTTAAAGGATACTTATTTAATTTGTGTTTGAGTATGCACCGGCATAACGTGGGTATAGGTCAGAGGAGAACCTGAAGGTTCTCCTTCCACCACGTGGGTCTTGGGGTGGAACTCAGGCTGTCGGGCTGGGCAGCAAGTACCTTCATCAGCTTAGCTGCCTTGCTGTCCTAATACTGCCTTTTAAAAGGAAGTAAAATAAGAAACCACGGTATAGTGCCAGGAGCAAGGTGTATCTGCAATGAGACATTTAATTCCCATACCCTTCTCTCTCTGTGTCTTATCTTTCTGTGAGGTAGCCTCACTTGGTCTTGAACTTATGATCTCTTGCCTCTCCTTCTCAGCATTTCTTACCAATGTGTGCTGCCAGATTGCCTCTTTAATTCCCACTCTCCCCAGACAGAGCTGCACATAGCTCAAGATAGCATGTAGCCGAGGATGACCCTGTCTTTCTGATTCTTTTACTTCTTTCACCTGAGCACTGAGATTGCATGTATGCCCCACACCCCGTTTCTGTGATGCTGGGGATCAAACCAGGGGTTCGTGCATGCTTGACAAGTGAGCTCTATCCACAGTCCCGTAATTCCTGAAACAAGAACACAGAGACTCTGAGGGTCTGTTGTTCAATGATGTCATGAAGGACCTAGGCTCTTTCTTTCCTTCTCGTCTGGTACAGATTTTGTCTTTCCTTTGACCCTCATGATCACACAATGGCTGCTGAGGCTGTGGCTATCACAGCCTGTTATGAATGTGTCAGAAGCAAGAGGGTGGGGGTGGTCGGCAAAGGGCAGAGCTCTTCTCGTGGGCTGCTCTCCTGTCGGGAAGTTAGACTTTTTTGGAGGTCCCTTGAAGACTTGCTTATGGCCTCACTGGCCAGAAGATCTCACTCCCGACTCAGACCAGTCACTGACAGAGAATGGACGTGCTAGGATTTGCTTATCCCAGATGTCCCACCACGGCTGGCCTGTATTCAACGGAACTACATTAATATTGTTAAGTCAAGGGGGATGGAGATATGGCTCAGTGGTTAAGAGCACTGACTGCACTTCCAGAGGACCTGGGTTCCCCATGTGGGGGAGCACCCACATGGCAGCTCACATCTGTCTGTGACTCCAGTTCCGAAGCTTCTGACACCTCACACAGACATACATGCAGGGAAAACACCGGTGCACATAAAGTAAATACATTAAAAAAAAAAAAAAAAGGTTAAGAGCAGAGCTGTTTAGCACAGGCTACCTCATGGACAGTCTTCGAGTGCCTAGCCTTTGTAAAGGCTTTTTGTTACCTGCAGAGACTAACTGCTGTTGACATCCCTGGTGAGGCACTGGCAAGAAAACACATTTTTAAGAGGGTTTCATCACTAGCCAAGAAAAATGCAGTGAGCAGCTGCACTTAGCAGGCTGTCCTGTAGTAAAGGCTCTGCAACCGAGCTGCCCACTGCTGAGAGGAAGTGGCAAAGACAAACGATCATTAGATCACTGCGCATGAAGGAGGTCACACAGTTGGCTTCCTCTGCAAATTGTACTGGTTCTCTTGCCTGTCCAGGCCACTGCATTGAGTATTCCTAGTCCACAGCTGCTGCAAAGCTATTGCTAGTAGGTAGCAAATGAGGGATGTTTTCATAATGGCTCTGCTTTGAGAGCTGAACTATATACTGGGCTAGGACCTGGAACGCCGGTTCAGCAGGATATGGTCTGTCCTCAGTGGTTGTCGTTATAGTTGAGGGGAAATGTATGTAACAAATTAAGGGCCCATTATCAGTGTTGATTTCCTAAGTTCCAGCAACTCTCCAGCCAGCAGCTCTCTGTAGATAAGGCATTAGCAGACCTGTGTTCCAGCTGTCAGCAGTGAAGCCGACCATTCATCTGCAGAGGCTGAAGACTGTTTTTCTTTTGTGAGATAAGGTTTTGCTTTAAGGCCGAGCTGACCGCCAACTCAGGAGCCCCTGCCCCAGCCTCCTGACTGGAGGATTGCCGGTGTGCATCCATAACAACCAGTTCTGAAGCAAACTTTTGGTGTTGAGAGAAGTGATTCTTGTCAAAAGCTACAGGTAGTGCCACTGGCCACTGAAGTCCAGGGGGCTCTTGGACCCTTGTGCAAGTGTCACCTTGTGAATTAGGCTTCATGTGTACGTCCCTTACGATGCTGGTCTTTTTTGTGCAGTTCTGTTTACTGGTTTATCTCAATCACTGTTTATGAAACAGTACCTTACAGGAGATCTAAACTTACCTTGCTGAGGCTATTAAAAAGGGCCTCTAAGACATATGACCATCACTAAATAGAAATGAGTACTGACTCAAGAATGAGTCTTTTTTTGGTTTTGGTTTTTAGATAAGGTCTCTCTACATAGTGCTGGCTATCCTAGAACTCACTCTGTAGACCAGGCTGTCCTTGAACTTCACAGATATCCCCTGCCTCTGCCTCCTGAATGCGAGGACTAAAGGCATTCGCTACCATACCTGGCTAAGAATGGCAGTTTTACTGTGCTTGCCGCAGCAAAGCTGATGCCTGCTCCCATGTCTCTGTGTTAGGTAATGGCCATACTACTCCAAGGGTGAACCTTCAAGGCTAGAGAGCTAAAGGCCCGTGGGACTCCAGCAGGGTGGCCTCTGGTCAAGGGATACTGTAAAATAACCAATATCATGTTCTCTTGAACAGGTATAAAGGTTTGGTCACTGGGACACGAGCAAGAAGATCATTGCTGTCCTCTGGGTCCTTGCCTTTGGCATTGGATTGACTCCATTCCTGGGTTGGAACAGTAAGGACAGTGCAACCAGCAACTGCACAGGACCCGGGGATGACATCATGAATAAAAGCTGCTGTCCTGTGAAGTGTCTCTTTGAGAATGTGGTCCCCATGAGCTACATGGTATATTTCAACTTCTTTGGGTGTGTCCTTCCTCCACTGCTCATAATGCTGGTGATCTACATCAAGATCTTCACGGTGGCCTGCGAGCAGCTCCAGCGCATGGAACTGATGGACCACTCCAGGACCACGCTCCAGCGGGAGATCCACGCAGCCAAGTCGCTGGCTATGATCGTGGGCATTTTTGCTCTGTGTTGGCTCCCAGTGCATGCTATCAACTGTGTCACCCTCTTCCATCCAGCCCTGGCCAAGGACAAGCCCAAGTGGGCGATGAATGTGGCTATCCTCCTGTCACATGCCAATTCGGTTGTCAACCCCATTGTCTATGCCTACAGGAACCGAGACTTCCGCTACAGTTTCCACAAGATCATCTCCAGATATGTTCTCTGCCAGACTGACAGCAAAGGTGGGAGTGGGCAGGCTGGGGCGCAGTCTACTCTCAGTCTGGGCTTATGACATAGGCTCTTGCCTTTTGGAGAAGAAGGCAAAAAATAAACAATGGGACTAGACACACAACGGGCCGATCCTCACTGTGAAAGACAGCTACTCCTCTCAAGCATAAGGCCCACCCCGCAAGGCTTGCCTGGAGCTATGCAAGTCAGGCTAATATGCACATGCAGTTTGGAGGCTCCAAGGCTAACAAATACATTTATGAATCCATTCAGCTGCTCTCACTGTGTGGACGGTGGTGGTGGAATTGATTTCGGAGAAACTGTTTATTTTAAGAATCTGCCTCATTCATGGTAGAATATGACTGAAACTTACCTTACTGTGAAATGCTGTGAACTATTATAATGTAAGTATTTTTCACTTACAGCAATGGAAAAATAAAAGTTGGCTCTACTAATGTATACTTGTTCCTGGGACAGCAACTCAGAAAACTGAAGTATAATTCTTCAGTCAAGATAATGTAGTATTAATTTAGGGAATGATACTATCCTAAGTTTTGAAGTAGAATAATAATAACAAAACAAAGTTCAGTATTTTCCTTGCACACAAAACACTAGAGGTAGAAACTGGAGAAATGGGGTCCTTCCTCTGCTGGAATCTGCTCTAGAGCTAGGTACTGGGTTTGTTTCTCTCCACGTTGAAGTTTATTGGAACTTAAAGTGTGAAAGTTTTACTAAGCAAAATCACCTAATTGTGTATTATACCCAGTGAAATAAAACTTTAAAAAGTGAGCTCCTGGCATGCGGTGGCTTCTTGTACTTAGTGTCCTTACTGTCTGCAGCTTCCTGACCCTGAGCCACTTAAAGAGGTAGCTCATACTGAATCCAAGTCTCTCAACTAGCATAGAAATCTTCATTTTACTTTGCTACAACTCAACACAGTGCTCAGCCAACCAAAGAACACTGCAACGTGCATTTGGCTCTTTATTTAGTAGCCCTTTGCTAGTGCTTTGTGGTTTCTGGAACCACAATTGGGGGTTCCCTAGGCTATGAAGTCACCTACTCCATTTTTCTACCTCCTCGGTTCCTAAAAGGATGAATGTGCAGGTGGTAGGGAAGCTCCTGAACTTCTAGGATCTGCTGGCTGTCCAGGCTTTTCCTTTTAGGTTCTTTTCCTGGGCTTTCATAGTTATCACTGATCCTCTGTTCTCCTGGCCTATCTTATCTCCAGCACCACTCCTGGTACCTCGCTGGTCTTGTGAAATTCCTAATAGGATCTAGTTTCCTTCCAGGGCTTTAGTATGTTCTTTATCCTGCTATAAGCCTAGAGATGCTCGCAAGGCAAGCCCAGCTCCTTGCTCTCCATACCCTCTCCCAGTACAACCTCATCAGCCCGCTGACAGCAACACATGGGTGAGTTTGGCAGAACCCTCTTCTCATAGTGCTGCCCTTAGCTATCTGTGTGCTTTGGTCCTTTACTACTGAATACTTTTTTTTTTTTTTTTTTTTTTGGTTTTTCGAGACAGGGTTTCTCTGTGTAGCCCGGGCTGTCCTGGAACTTACTCTGTAGACCAGGCTGGCCTCGAACTCAGAAATCCGCCTGCCTCTGCCTCCCAAGTGCTGGGATTAAAGGCGTGCGCCACCACCGCCCGGCATGAATACTTTTCTCATGTAAGCTTGCTCTTTCTCAGTTTGCTCTACCATTCCACCTTTAAACTTTACTAGCACTTCAGTAACTTGATCTGATTGCAGACACAACATAGCTCAGACTTTATTTGAGTCAACAATACTTAATTCTACCCAGGGACATTTCTACTTGTGGGGCTCAGAGGCTGGTTAATATTAAGACCATAAAGGGCCCTTAACCACACACACCCTCTGCGGCCTACAAGTGAGGGCAAAGTGACAGTCACAAGTCTGGAAGTGTGTCCCATCCCTCCACTTTGTGCACCGTGAGGTGTGGATGCATTTCCTGCTAGGCTTCTGTCTTGGAAGTCCATGTTCCAGCCACATCTTCTATGCTTCTTGTGTCCTCTCCATCAACAGTAGGTCTGTCAGTTGCTTGTCAGACACACTGAGCTGCTGGCAGTTCCTCATAAGCTGACTAAGATAAATTGCCAGAAGATGCTTACACTGAAACACACGATACAGAGCTGTTAGGGACAAGTAGGATCATGTTTGGCCAGTCTAATCAAGACCTCACCATCACATGCAAGGAAGAGAGGGAAACTCTGCCATGGTCATCCTGCCTTCAGAGTGTGGTTACAGCAAGGCTGACGGTCCTTGAGGCACTGTGCTGGCTCAGTGTTCCTCCCCAGTGAGCTCATGCGGATCTAATAGCTACCCAGAAGCTTCAAACTTCACTATAATGAACGTGCAGAACCACTACTTCATTTTAGGCATTGCTCCCTTCTGGGGTGAAGGAGTAGGGGAAATTCTCACATATACACACATGTGGGGAGATGACCCTGTCAGATCTATGTCCACAGTACGCAGCATTGATCCTGAGAGGACCATGATACAATCCTGTTGTTTTACAGGTGAAATATACCTTACTAGTGGTTAGTGGTATGTGTGTGTGTTTGCATGTATGCATGCATGTATGTATGTATGTATGTATGTATGTGTATGAATGGAGATGCTCAAGTTGGCACCAAACTCCCAAGATTTCAAGTTGCTACTAGTATATAAAAAAGTAGGAATGAGGTAGACTTTATTGTTATCTACTTTGGCAAGACTAAGGACGACCCATCTGTTCTTAGGAGAGGAGGAGGATGTGTTTCTTTTCCTTTAGAACTAGGGATGTGCAGATAGGTGCTGTCCTTGCTTGATGCTCTGGAGTCTGATGGGCTCACAAAGACTGCATGGTATAGGCAGAGGCATTCCTGCTCCATGTGAGGTGAGGGTGAGGCTGAGCTGTCGTCATAAGAGGGTATGATGTGGGAACATCTTTTATTTAGTTCTCTCTCTACTGGGCGATCTCCTTCCCCAGAACTCATTTCCAAGATTACCTTACTGTCCCCACAACCTCATATGACCTTTTAAATAAAAAAGCAGGAAAGTAATGTATAAAAATGACATCGTGTTTTGGGAGGCTGAATCCAGGAAGTGACTAAGACAAAGACAATAAACCACGATTTCTTCCAACATGGATGGAAATACCCATTCTGTGTAAACCCCCCCACCTCCCAAAAAATGTGTCTCTTAAAGTCTGAAATGAGGGTAGCCTCTTCTCTCCCAACTATGTGCAGTGGCAAGAGCCCACTCTTACCAGCAGGCTGTCATTCTTCCGTAACACTGAGAAAGAGAATGCTGGGCATGAGCAGTAGTGACAGGACGCCAGACATGTGTATGTTTTGCCAGAACTCCCTAGCACCTGGGAAGAACAAGACAGTGTTAGTTTGCTTGTGGTATATCTACCTTCCTAACAATCCATTCAATGTGTCAGAGTTGCTTATGGACATCACTGAATACGAAAGGAGAAACACAAGGTGCCTTTCTGCAGCGTGCAAACTCATCTCTTCAGCTTTCCAGCACTTTGGAGGGTGGAAGAGTCTCAGCCCAATTCAGCCTTCCACACTGCGGCGCTGTTCCACGTCTCAGCCTGCAGGCCGGAAACGGAGGGCAGACAAGGCTTGTGTACATTTTACTGTGGGCCCCTTAACCCGTGGCATTAGACAGCATGCAGGGACATTTCTAGCGCTACTGTTACATTCCCGGAGAGTATGACGTGGGTAAAGGGCATGGGAGGCAGAAGCAGGGCCGCCCTCCGATGAACAAAGTAGAAGGGGTGTGTGAGAAGCTCGGGGAGCATCCGCGTGGGAGGGTAAATAAAGCGGTCTTGTGAAGGGGCTGACTCAGCTGCTCAGGACGGAGGTCTCAGCAATGAGGCAGGTTCAGACCTGCCTACTCATCCAGTGATGGAAGGACACAGATGGGTGTTGGTGAGAGGCTCAGTACCACAAACACCCTTGGTGACACTTGAAAGGAGTACAGGGAAAAAAGATTTGTCTGTGAAGTGATTGGCTCAGTTTGCTGGAGAAACCATTCCTACCACCAAGCAGCCGAACGCTTCTTGTTGGCAGCTTGCTATAGTTTGGATTTTGAATGTCCCCCAAAGGCGTGTGTTAGAAGCTTGGTTGGTATCTCCTGGCCATACAGGGAATGGTAGAACCTTTAGGAGGTAGGATATAGTTAGGGAAAGCTAGGTTGCTGGGGCATGCCTTTGCAGGAGACACTGGGACTCTAACCTCCTTCCTGTCCTGCCTTTGCTTCCTGGGTGTGGGGGAAGAGATCTTCTCAGCCTCCCATTCCTGCTGTAATGTACGGACACACCAGGGCCCAGTGACCATGGATGGAGACCTCTGAAACTGTTAGCCAATATAAACCTCCTCTCCTTTACAGCGACTTCTGCCACATATTCACCATAGTGGTGGACACTGGATAACACAGGGCTGCGTCCTGGGAGTTAACTTCCAAATGAGGTAGATTATTATCAAGAAAGGGAAGTATAAACATTTCAATTATTTTACAATGGACTGCATCTGAATTTGCCAGAAAGCTTTCAAATTAAACTTAGGCTTTAAGATGGCAATCTAAACAAAAGGTCAGGATTTGTCAAAATCACAATGTCAGCAGTTCCAGGATCCTTTGCTCCAACCTGAGAATAACAGGTAAGGACTTAACTAGAGGAAATAATATGCTCAAGTGCTGTGTTTCTGTGTGTCTGCCTAGTAGTGCTTAATATGACACAGCTATTCTGGTTATTTGTTGACTAAGTCAGCAAAACTCTGGGGATTTTAGATTACTAGGAATTTCCTTTTTCCATACCACTAAAGACTGGACCTAGTTTACATCAGGTATTAAAAACCACCTCTTACACGTTCCTATCCCAAGGCCTGCTGTGTTAGGAACATGACACACATACCACTGACTATCAGTACAGTTTTCCTAGTGAGTCTAAACAGTAGGGTGGACATTAATGCTGATCACGTCCCACTTAATCCTAAAGCAAACTCACCAGCACACAGCAGCGATGTGGATACGCACTGTCTCTCCAGACTACCGAGAACATATCTTTAAAGTTCTTTCTTTACTTGGCTCCCCTGTCTTTTCTCTCTAGATTTAGATTTAGACTTGAGCAGGCAAAACCTCCAGGACTCTACAGATCCCAGATCTATCACAATGCTTCCTCCTGGATTAAGCTGAATCAAAGCCTGGTGATTTAGGCCAGGGATAAATTCTACAATGGTTCCTATGCCTATCCTTTCAAAGGCTGTGAGAGTCCAAGTAAATGGTCAAATGCCTGGGGCAGTAGATACTCTAAAGACAGGAAATGCTTTAATTTGCTTCTTCCTTATCTAGCAGTTGACTACTAATGAACCCAATAATCAGGCAAAAATCTGAGCTAGAAATGTTCAGAACTGGAAATTGACCTTAGGGGTAACTTAATTCAGTGGAAGAAGGACCCTCTCTTACAGGAACTGCTCCGGGTTCTTCCACTCATCATAGCATGGGCTGGAATGTGCCCCCTTCAATCCCCCTCCTTAACTGAGATTTTAAAAAAGAAACAAACAGGAAAGAACACACTCAAGACCAGGACTGGATTCACAGGAGTCTCACTTCGGGAAGTCTGTAGTGACTAAGGGTACTTATAAGATGGCCCTGATCAGCATCCATTCACAGGTGCAACCCTCTCACTACCGCAGGCCCCCATAGCCTACTGCATGCTAGGAAGCGACATTTATAATTTCCTGCCTCTTTCTGGAAGAGGGGTTTACAGTTCTTGTCCTGATACAGACTGGGTGTCTGAGCCATGTTGGCTCACAGAACGTGAGTGGCTGAGCAGAAATGTAGCATGTTCTGCAGGAGGGCTACCTCAGAACTGGGATTGCTGAGTGGGGATGTGAGGCCTGGAACCACTTGCCTCCTACGGATGTGCAGGAGGGTATCCAGCCTTGTTCTGTAAGCCTTGCAGACTTTCAAGCGTTGGGAAGCAGCCCCTTCCTAAGTGAGCAGAATGTGTTTAGAAAGCAGCTCAGGGGAGAGTAACAAAAGGATGACTTTAAAATAATTACACAGTATACCCAGAGGACAGTGAAAATATTGGGCTGACTCACAGAATGGTTACTAGCTGGGTATCAAGGCAGTGTCTGATTCAGCATTTACCATCTTATACAACCAAGAACCAAGGCAGATTCTTCCTGTATTACTGCACAGTGCACCATAAGATTGATGTGAGGCTGGCTGAGGTTTCTAGTCTCATTCAACTCCAGTCAAAGTCAAAGCTGACAGCTACATATCTGGGGAGTATTTTTTTATGACAAAGCAACACAATATAATAAAGGATATGACAGATGATCATTAAGAAAGTCATATTCACAAAAATAATTAAAATAGCTTTAAACAAGATCTTTAAATTTTTAGCTGGTAGCCACATCACATAAATGAGGGACAGCTAGAAGTCTGCCTTTTCTGGTCAAGGATTATGATGGTAACAGAGCTGAGACCGAAAACCCTTTTTACCCGTTTTTAAAAAACATTTATATTATTTTTATTTTATATGTAAGAGTGTTTTGCTTGCCAATGTGTATGTGTAACAGGTGTGTGCCTGGTGCCCACAGAGGCTAGAAGAAGCCACCAGATCCCCAGAACTCGAGTTACAGGCAGTTGTGAGCGGCCATGTGTACAATGTACAATGGGAGCCTCTGCAGGACTGCGGAGCCATCTCTTCAGCCCTGAAACCAGAATTCTGCAGTGAAGAAATGTGGGGAAGACTGGAAGGATCTAAGTCTTGGATATTTTAAGTATATTCAATATAAAAAGATAATATACAAAAGAAACTTAGCGGCTCCAACTGATTGGAGAAATAACCCCCTCCCGCCGAGTAAAAAAGTACTATCCGAAAATTACAAATATAACCACACTCCATTTCCCTTAGTGGAAACATACGCGATCTGCCAAGTCAATTAAGCTGGGCTGCAATATAAGGGCAAGTTGACTCATAGGTGAGACACGTATTTGTCAGAGCAGGCTCTGTTCAAGTCATTCTCTAAGAATTAACTGGCACCTTCTTTTAATAAGAGTTACTGTCTTGGTCTCAGCTCTGACAAGTTCACTAGAAGCTAGAGTTTAAACAGTAAGATGTCCTGCCTGCTGATGTGTCTTTCTTAACCACTGTGAGCCAAGCCATACCTGACAAGCCACAGTATTTCACGACCTTCCTAAGATGCCCTTCCCTCAACTGTGGCTGCACTCACCACTGTCTCATGTAGCTGACCTGGGAGCAGGTGCCAATAAATGTATGGGGGGTACATACCCCTAAAATCAATCAACGGGAGAGCAAAGGCTGGTACGTTCCATTAGACTTGAGAAGAGAGCCTCTCCACACCATTATTAGTTCTACATACTGCTACTGGTAGAATCGAAAAAGTCGTACTTATCTTTAATTTCTAGAATGCCTGGAGATACTATGTTCAAATGCTGCATGTCCTCGTATGTGAATCTAAAACAGTCCAACTTACAGAAGCTCCGGAGAGGTGACGGGGAGGGGCTTAGGGAGATAGTCAGAGGGGGCAGAAGCTCAGGAGAGTTACCGACTATAGTAGCTAACAATGCATCACAGACCTGAAAATTTGTAAGGGTGTGTTCTCATCACAGAAAAGGAAGCACATAAGGTTTTTTGAGATAGTTGGATATGTTAAGAGCATGAAGCTATAAGGTATATATATCAAGATGTCATTTTGTATTGTCATATATAGTTTTTGTCAATTGAAAATAAATACAAGAGGGCTGGAGAGATGGCTCAGTGGTTAGGAGTACTGACTGCTCTTCCAGAGGTCCTGAGTTCAATTCCCAGCAACCACATGGTGGCTCACAACCATCTGTAATGGGACTTGATGCCCTCTTCTGGTGTGTCTGAGCCAGCTACAGTGTACTCACATACATAAAATAAATAAATAAATCTTAATTTAAAAAAATGAAAATAAATTATGATTCTGTTAACTTTACTAAGTTGGGTCACAAAGCTTAAGTACATACTTCATGTTGGTCATCAGCTTCCACAGAGACTGAATAGATTTATGTCCTAAGGGTTTCTGTCTTGAGTATCCCCACCTCTAGACTTCTACCTGGTAAACACGCCTTCCACTGGGTGATGAGATTAAAGTGACGGACTCTCGATCAACTAGGTCCAAGGCCTGGATGGCCGATGACCCAAACACAAACTTCAGCCTAGGGAATACAAAGACACTGGATTAGAAGGGCCGATTCTGAGTCACCTCAAGAACCTGACACAAAGGTTTACTGTCCTGTCTTTGTGTGTGTGATGATGGAGACTGAACCCAAGGCTCATGTGTGGTAGGCAAGCTCTCTACCACTGAGCCTCGGTCTCTCCACCTCCAGTGCTGGTGTTGCTCCTCAAGAGCCATCCACTTCTTTCACAGAGGGTGGCTAACTGGCCGGCGCGTGGCCATGAGGCCAGTGCTGGGATGATGAGCACACGCCAGCGCTGACTTCTGTTAAGTGGCGCTGGGATCATACACAGGCTCCATGTGCTTGCATGACAAACAGTTTACAACAGAGCTACCTTTCCAGCTAACCCCCACACTTAAAAAACAAATTTTAATTTGGGGAAAATATTAACAAAACCCATGGATTGGGGCTGGAGAGGATGGCTCAGAGGATAAAAGCCCTGGTTGTTCTTCCTGAGGACCTGAGTTTGATTCTCAGGACTCGTGTGGCAGCTCCCTACCGTCTGTAACTCCAGTTCCAAAAGATCCAATGCCCGTCTCTAGCCTCTGTGGGCACTGCATGGATGTGGTGCACAGACAAACATGCAAACTAAACATCCATACACATAAAATAAAAAATTAGACCAATCAATGAAACCAAATCCATGAATTCATTTGCTCCCCAGAATAAGTGTTTTAAATTAACATCTTATTCATTTATTTCAGATATTTTTTGTGTTTTAAAAAAAAAGACTATATATTGCAGCTAAAAAAAAAAAAGGCTCTCTTCATACTTCATTAAAGAGCTTCCAACTCTTTGGCAAGCATTTATTCATCCCTTCCTCCGTCTGGACTCCGACTTCCCTCTCTCTCTATCCTGTACTGCGGGGTGAGCCTAGGAACTCATATGTTCAGAATACACTCTCCCTCTGAGCTACATCTGCAGCATGACCCCATGCTACTTACTGGTTTTTTTCCTGTTAATGTGTTTTATCTTATTCAAGGGATGATTGTATTATAGACATGTGTATATGTACCTATGCAATACAGCACTGCTTATAAAGTTTAAAATATAACATGTGTATTGCTTCATTTTTCCAGAATCTAGTCTCACACACAACTAGGAAGAATTGAGAAGTACTTTTGAATTTCTTATACCAAATACATAAAGATTTATTTAGTTAACAAAAATAAGGAAATGAAATTTGCTGAAGAGCCTCTTAATCAGTGATAACCCCAGTTAACTTCAATCATTTTAAAAATATCTTTGCCGGGCGGTGGCACGCCTTTAATCCCAGCACTTGGGAGGCAGAGGCAGGCAGATCTCTGAGTTCGAGGCCAGCCTGGTCTACAGAGTGAGTTCCAGGCCAGCCCGGGCTACACAGAGAAACCCTGTCTCGAAAAACCAAAAAAAAAAAAAAGAAAAAAAAAAAAAAAAAATATCTTTGTGTACTTTATGACTTCTATGAATGTCTCTCAAACACATGAAATGGTTTTTTATTACTTTTGATGGCTACAAAAATAACTCTACTGTAAAAATCAATCATTTTACTGTCTGTAAGCTATTTTGAGTAGATTATTTCCAGTTTGCTGTGCTGTCCTATTCAGTACTGGGCAACTCTACCCATTGTCAAGTGTCTATGAACATGACAGTTACCTCCTTGGGTGACATTTTTGTAAGTGGGACATCAAGGCCAAAGAATATGTATGTTTTAAAGCCATATTGCCAGCTGCCGGGTGTGGTGGTTTGAATTCAGAATAGCCCCTATAGGCTCCTATATTTGAATGTTTGATTGACAGTTGGTAGGACTATGGGAAAGATTAGGAAATGTGGCCTTCTTGGAGGAGGTGTGTCACTGGAGGTGAACTTCAAGTTTTCTCAATGTCACTCCCAGTTTCACACCCCCTGGCCTTGTGGATCAGATGTAAGCTCTCAGCTACTTCTCTAGCATCATGCCTGTCTGCCTGTCCACCTGTCCGCCTGTCTGCCTGTCCATCTGCCTGTCTGCCTGTCTGCTGACATGCTCCCCACCATCATGTTCAAGGACTCATAAGCAAGCCCACAATTAAATGTTTTCTTTTATAAGTTGCCTTGGTCATGATAGTCCTCACAGCAGAACATTAACCAAGATACCAGGCTACCTTCCAATTGACATCTCTAGCAAGGTATTACTTAACCATTTCTCCATATTCCTGTCAACATTTTTTTCCTGGGGTTGCTAGTTTCATAGGAGAAATTATCTTTTAATTTTTATTTTATGATCATTAGTAATATTTATCATTTTCCCCCAGAAGATTTTTGGCTATTTGCATTGTTTAATTATTTGCCTATTTTCTACTTCTTAATTTATTTTTAAAAAGATTTATTTTATGTGTAAGTGCATATGTCTGGGTATATATAAATACATTGTGTGTTCAGGTACCCATGGAGGTCAGAGAGAGCTGTTAGGCTCTTGTGAACCTCCGAGGTATATGCTGGCAACCAAACCAAATGCTCTCAACCACTGAGGCCACTCTCCAGATCTGACTTAAGGTTTTTTTTGTTTTTGTTTTTTTCCTGAGACAAGGACTGACAAGGTCAGGCTGACCTCACACTTCTGGTATAGCTGAGGATGACATTAAATTCCTGGTCCTCATTCTTCTACCTTCCAAGTGCTGCATTTAAAGTGTGCCACCGAGTCCACTTTGTTGTTAAACATTAAAAAAAAAAAGTGCGTGTATAGGTGTTTTGCCTATATGCAGGTCTGTTCACCATGTGTTTGCGGGGCCCACAGAGGCTAGACGACGTATCCAATTCTCCAGAGCTGGAGTTACAGGTGGTTATGTGCCTTCTGAACGGAACTCTGGACCTCTGAAATAGGAGCAAGTCTTATTTCCAGCTCTCTTCTTATTTTTAAAAATCAAGAAATATAGTGAAAGGATCTGGCTCTTAAAGCTGTGTAACATTTTTAACAGATCAAACAAGAGTCTGTACTTACGATAAGAGAAGCTCGTCAGGAACTGTAAGGTGGGAACAGGAGAGTTGATCAAGTTAGATAGTGAATGCAAACATGAAGATCTTATAACAACTATTCAAGTCACCACATAAGACGTAAACAGAACCGATTATCCAATTCTACTTCCTTCCCAACCCACTGAAACAATAAGAGGATCTATTTATATATTCAAAGAATCATTAGTTCCCAAGGATGAGGAGGCAAGGGAAACAACGGCTAAAATATACTGGAGGCAAATAGAAAAGTGGAACATAACTTTCCAGAGAGACCTCAGCAAGATGGAGCTTCAGCTATCAGTAGGAAGAACTGAGCTCAGGTCTGGCACATACTCCAGAACCTACTAACCTCCACCACAACCCCCTCTGCACAAAGGCAGGCAAATCTCTGTGAGTCTGAGGCTAGCCTGGTCTATATGAATTTAAGGACAGCCAGGACTATGTAGATAGTGCTTCAAAAATAAAAGAAAGAAAAAAATTTAAAAAAATAAAAGAAAGCAAGAAACAAGCAGAAGGATCAGTCTAAGTTCCCTTCTTAGCTGTGGGTGGCTGTTGCTCCCTCTGGCAGATGACTGAGGATGTTCAAAAAAGGCTCAAATGGATGACTTCCGGACTAGGAGAACACACCAACAACAGGGGGACTTGCTACTCTCTTCCCAACATGGCTCTTGCAAGAATCAGCCCTCATCCTTCTCCCCTGTGGCTGAGCTGCTCTCCCAGGTCTTCACCCTCCAGGCAAGAGACTGTCTGGTGATCTGACCCAGCTGACAGGGAATAGAACTGTCATGGATGTTCAGCTAAGTCATCTAATAAGAAGTACAGTGACAGTCATCTGTAAGTCCTTACTTCAGTTTTCTACTCTTAAACATGCCAACTACAAGTTACCACAATGAAGTAAAAAGAGAACAAAAACAACAAAAGAATCTAGCTAGAGGAAACACTGAAGTCAGAGGGAAAGTTCCAATGACTTTCTAATATCAGAACAAACAGGCTAATACAATAATACAAACAGGCAGGGGAAAATTATAAATTAGATGTAACATCAGAAATTAAAACCTCATAGAAAATCTGTTACATACAGTTGAAGGAAGGTCCCAAGAAGCAGAGGCAGGGATAAAAAGATTAAATATAGGACATAAATCACCCAGGCACAATAAAGGACATTCTATAGCTAAGGGACAGGAATACTAGGAAGAAAAAAAATAAATATTATCAAGTAAGTCGACAGAGCCACATGTTAGGATGGAAAACAAAACCAGTGGCTGAGGAGAGCGGTTCCTGCTCTCTAAGACAGAGTTTGGTTTCTAGCACCCATACGGGGTAGCTAGCTCTTAACTTCCTGTACTGCCAGCTCCACACCTCCAACTGCCTCTTCTGGCCTCTGGGGGGCTCCCTCACATATGGACACATGCAGACACACATACAGACAGAAGTAAAAATGAAACTTGAACAAAATCTTACCAGAAGCTTGAGAATCATGGTCATAAAAAAGATATAACTGGCTCTCCACACCCGTGGGACCACTGTGGACTCAACTAGAGAGAAGAACTGAGGGGCTGGGCCATGGCTCAACAGTTAAAAGGAGCAGGGTTCATGCCCCAGCTGACTCACATTCCAGTCCAAGGGGATCTGATGCCATCTTCTGGCCTCTGAGGGCACTGCACCTACATGGTACACAGATACACATGCAGGCAAAACTCATACACACGGAATGTTTAAAAAGAAATGGAAAGGCCAGGACTGCAACACTCAGAAGCCTACAGCACGAGCACAGGAAGCTCAAGGCCAGCCTGGGCTATAATGAGGCCAAACAAAACCAAACCGAAGCCAGCACTGCCAACCCCTGAAACCTCTGAGCCTAATGACTAAATGTCATTCTTCTCTCATTTTCCCTAAGCAATCTAGGACGCCATCTACCTATCCAGCACTGATACTGCACAGGTCAGGCGCTGTGAGTAACCTAGGGGTGATTTCAAGCACATTAAAGTACAAAGGACAGTGAGTATGAGTTACATGCCATCCTACCAAAGGAACTTGTACATCAGCCATATTGACAATCATGGATACTCAGAACAACTGCAGTTCAAAGATCCAGAGAAAATAAAGGCCACCAATGAAATTCAGGAGCATTGCTAGATGCAAAATGCTAGACAATCATGGAACAATGTTTGCAGATGTCTGAAGAAATGTTACTTCCAACATGAAACTTAATACCTTTTAACCAAGTTTGAGAGCAGAAAAACTCTTTTCAGACATTCAAAGCCTCAAAAGTACAGTTCATGTCTTCTTCAGAAACCTACTTAAGTATGTACTGCATAAAATAAGACAGGTAACAATACACAAGTGGAGGAACAAGAGGAGAGTAAACTGTAGGATGTGCTAAACACAAGACCCAAAATAGGAAAAGAGAATTCCCAGGATTTAACACTGAAGGAAGATAGTAGGAGCCCGACCAGACAGCAGCCAGTCCATACTAGGCAAGTTGGCAGGCTCTTCACAGATTCTTTTTTTTTCTTTTTTTCACAGATTTCTTTACGAAAATGTAACTAATAAAATGTCTTTTTTACCTTAACACTTTGAGTGGAGACCTGTGATAGTGGCAAAATATTTGAAGTTCAAGTAAAAATACATATGTAGAAAATTAAACAATCATACAAAGCCAAGATGGTTATAATCCAGGGAAACCAAGTTACCCAGGAAAGGAAACCATAGCTTCCTACATGGCTCAGTTCCGACTAGTTCAAAATCATATACGTGCAACCTGGATTTTTATTCTGCAGGGTTACCAAGGAAGATGGGATTAGGAAGGAGCACCCAGAACCAATATTGAAAACTACTCTACTGAAAAGTAAACATGAGTCGGGAGTCTGTTCCTGAGCTGGGGCCCCTTCAGTTGTCAGCATATGGGTTAACCCACCAACAGCCCTGTTCTGGCAATGATTCTGTAAAGCTGATATCCTTCCAACATCTCAGAATATCCGTGGTTGAATCCTGCAAGCAAGAGCTTACAACAGACTGACACCTCACAACTTTTTTGAAATCAAAATATGTTTGAATGCCTGGTTGGCTGAATTTTTTACACATATGTAAAAGACCAAAATGAGACCATTCGTTTACTTTTCTTGTCCCAATAAAGCGGTAACTCAAACCTGTTCACAGAGCACATGAATGGGCAATAACAGTTTTGAGCTCTAATTTGACTATCATTTAGAGAGGCTATTTTTGGAAGCACTTCTAATTAATCTACACTCCAAAAGCTGCTCCCCCGCTCCCCCGCTCTTTTTGAGACAAAATTTCCAATAGCCCAGTCTGGCCTAGCATTATGTAGCCGAGGTTGACCTTGAACTTCACAAGTGCGAAAGATTACAACCATGTGCCTAGTCTTATGGGGCGGTGGGGAATTCACGACAGTTCTATGCTTGGCAAGCCCTCTACTAGCTGAGCTACACAGTAGATCCTCATTACTAGTTTTCTACTATGGCTGGTAAGCAAAGATCATCCTTGTTTAGTAATTTTGTTGGAGACAGGCATAGGGCGACCTCTACAGGCCAGAGGGAAGAAGTACTTTTCAACGTGCAGGTTTTTTTGTTTTTTGTTTTTGTTGTTTTTTTTTAAGGTTTTGCACCCCTAGAATGTTTTTAGTAAAATATATTTACTAAACAAAGTAAACGAGAGTATTATTTTTTAAACTTTGTATCACGGATTGTGGATAAAGATTCTGAGTAACTCAAAATTGTCTAGGCATCTGCCATTCCGCATCCCTGCCCTCGCCCACTCCTTGGGTGTACCCAGTGGCTTTCTTCAAGGACCCGGGGTTCCAGCACACCGGATCGCACTCAGGGATCTGACGTCCAGTCATCCAAATTTCTGTATTTAGTGAAGCGATCTAACGAGCACAGGCTTCAGGGACAGAACCATGAGGGGTAAGAATAAAAGCCCGCGGGCCGTACTTCTCGCGCTGTCCCGCACAGCGGCGGCCATCTCGCTCAGGAGCTCCTCCACGACCTCGGGCAGCGTGACCGCCATGGCAAGCCACCCGCTTTTCTCCTCCCGGGCGCTGCGAACTCGACGGGCGCGGCAGGCCGGAGGCCGGGCGAGACGACGTGACGTCATCACGCGTCATCACGCGTCGTCACGCATGCGGACAGGCGGGGCATTCCGGGCCAGCCGCGGCTAGTGGAGCGCTCCGACCGCACCGGCATGTTTCGGCTGCTTCGCTGGCGGCTGGGTCGAACCCTGCTGCGGGCCGCGGGCCGGCGGTGCGGGGGCTGTACGGCGCGCCTGCTGCCGGAGCGGGCGGGCGACACGGGGCCGGGCACGGAGCGGCTGCGGACTCGAGGTGCGCCGGCGCGGGGGCACGGGGTGCTGCCACTGTTGGCAGGTGAGCGGTGCGCTCCGGGCTGAGCCGGCCCGGCGGGGGCGGGGGCGCGGGCACGGGCCGGTCCCGGTGACCTCTGAGCCGCTTCTCGCAGCGCTCGCCTGGTTCTCGCGACCCGCGGCGGCGGCGGAGCAGCCGGGAGAGGACGCGACAGACGAGGCGGAGGCCGAGATCATCCAGCTGCTAAAGCAAGCCAAGGTGAGAGGCTCGACCGGGCGTGCGCGCTCTCCGCTCCGGTTTCCCGAGGCCTGGATGGTTTGGCCCCGGGTGGAAGGTTGGGATCCATCCAGACTGGTCCAGAGCGAATCCTGCAGCAAAATCGCTTCAGTTTTGATGTGCAGGTGGAGACGGCACCCTCACATTTCCCTTTATTTATTTATTTAGTCCCAACGTTTTGATTGAGGATGTTTTTCGGGGGTGGCTTTAATTAGCTAACAACCAAACCGAAATGACATTTTGTGCATAGAATATGTATGACGTCCCGAAAATGCAATTTAGTATCGTTTATGCCTCTTGGTTCTCTTCTAAATCTGTTTCTCCACATCCCTTTTTCCCCTCCAGATTTATTTCATCTCTTCCAACGGGTTCAATATCGATTTAATGCCAACAACGTCCAAATTTGTGTTCACAGACTGCAGCGCGTCATTGACATGCTGTCTCTGTTGCAAGGTCCCAGCTATCTCTCAGATTTAGCATGCCTGGAACTAAGCACTTATTCTTAAATTCCTTCCCCCGAAAATATCTAACAGTCTTCTCTTTACCACCTAAAATATTAAGCCTAAAAAAATCATAGTGGTTCCTCAGGCGGATCTCTGTGTGTTTGAGGCCAGCAAGGACCCTGTTACACAGAGAAATCCTGTCTCAAAAAAAGAAAAGAAAAAGAAAAAAAATCATAATGGTTCTTAAAAGTGTGTTGTTGATAATCCCAGTTACAGAACAATAAGCACAGTTGCCGTCAAATCCAGAATACTGCTCAGATCACCCCCCACACACACTCTTTCCCTCTTTCCCCCCAGTTTTTTGCACACAGGTCCCTTTCTCTTGCCCCACTGCAGTCCTTTCTCCATGCAGCAACCTGAGCGATGGTTTGAAATGTAAATCAGATTGGAGTGCCTTCTTGTGTAACAGCTGAGTGACTTCCCCCTGTACCTGTGAGAAAGCACTAACCCCTGTCAGGCCTGGAAGTGATCTAAGCCAGCTTTCTCATCCTCCTGTGGCAGGAGCTGTGATTCAGCACCCTCTGTCCGCCTCTCCTTCCTCGAATGTCTTCTGAAGAGCCATTCTTTTCAGCCTACAGGGCTTCACCCATGTCTTTTGGGGTCATTCTTCTGTCCATTTTGTTATGTGGTTAACTCCTAAATCACCTTACCTCATTTTTACTCTCATTTTCTTGAACACGTTCCTGATTCTCCTTCTCATTCCTCTGTGTTGTTTTTCTTCCTCTTTTCATGAGTTTTAATTACGCCTACTTGTCCCACCTGATTCCCTGTAATCTTCAGGAAGAGAAGAAGATGGAAGGTGAACAACTTCGGTATAAACACAGTGCCAGGTGTGGTGGTCCACACCTTTAACTGCCAAGGCAGGTGCAACTCTGTGGGTCAGGAGGCAGCCTGGTCTCTGTCTCTAGAGGAAAAACAAAGTAAAGCTTGCTCACTTTGCTTCTGTTTGCTCTGTTAAAACTTCGTGACATGAGCACATTAGATGCAAGGGGAGCTTGTCTCCCTGTCGTCTCAGTGGACATGGGACTTGGCCATAGTTGGGATTCAGTAGGTGGTGAATGAATAATTCTTCATACGTTTTGTGATGTGTCTACTCTGCAGCAGAGTGCGTCTGTTTCCTTACATTTCATTTAATGTTTCCTTGTTTTCTTTCTTTAGTTGAGCATCATGAAAGATGAGCCAGAAGCGGCTGAGCTGATTTTGCATGATGCTCTTCGCCTTGCGTATGAGAGTGACAACAGGAAGGCCATCACGTACACTTACGACTTGGTAACTGCTCTACCCAGTCTAGCTGTTGAGGAAGGGTGGGTGCTGAGAAAGTGTTCCTGCTGTTTTATCTTCCTGACTGTCATGATGTCCTGAAGGTGTTTGTTTCTAAGTTGTCTCCTGGTTTAATTTTTAATTTTTAATTTTTGTACCCTCTGCAGGGTCACTTATAATTTCAAACCATAAAGAAACAAATAGCTTTGTACTTTTCAGTGATGATCTGGGTTTAGTTTGCTTTTAACAGTATATAAAATAAACCGTGTGCCTCTTTCACTGTTGCTGTACTAAGCTTCTAGTGGATTAATTAATGGGTGATGTTTTCTCTTTGAACTTTTTTTAAGATTGTGAAAACAGGGAAGAATCTTCCACTTAAAAGTTTTAAATCTGTGTAAATGCAGCACTGTGAACTGAACAGCCATTTATAATTTGCTTTCAGATGGCCAACTTAGCGTTTATACGAGGGCAGCTTGAAAACGTAAGTCAGTCACTTTGTAATATCTTGAACTGGTAATGCCTCAAGGGAACTAACTGCTAAAGGGTACCTGTTACTTCCTCAAAAAGGTCCCCAAAATACAGTGGCCGAAGATACAGGTGTGTTTCTTTTTAATTGATTAGCCTACACATATGCCAAAGACTAAAAGCATATTATCTGTTCATTTTAAGATAAGTCTTCATCTGTGTGAGTGAGCTGACTCACCTCCTGCTTACAAGAAGGGAAAAGGAGAGATTGGAGTGCAAGAGACATCCTTATAAAATGTCTCAAAGGGGTTGATGTTCTTTCTGCCTGTTAATGTTAGCCAGAACTCAAATTCATGGTATGATCGTAAACAACTTAATTGATGGTGTGTATATTAGGAACAGTTTGCAGTCTGCTCCATTGGTTGAGGTGAAGTTAGTTTGCACTCATCACAGGGTACTTTAAGGTATACAGAGGGTGTGAGGTTCTCATCTTTTGGTCCCTTTATAAAAATCTCAATGTTCCACACATGGGTACATGCATGCTCACTCACATTAAATTGGTACCTAAATTAAGAGTCTTGTGTAGATCTTTTAAAGACAATCTTTATGCTTTTAGGCAGAACAGCTTTTTAAAGCAACAATGAGTTCCCTGCTTGGAGGGGCATGAAACAGGTAAGGACGTCACCTAGCATCACCCTCATCAAAGCAGTTCATAAAGTGAACACTCCGTATCTTAGAGTTTTTGTTGCTGTAATAAAACACCGAAAGTAACTTGGGGAAGAAAGGGTGTATTTCATCTTAGACTTTTTGGTAACTGTCCATCACTGAGGAAAGTCAAGGTAGGAACTCTAGGCAGGTGTCTGGAAGTAGGAATTGAAACAGGACATGGAGAAACGTGTTTACTGGCTCACTCCTGTGGCTTGCTTTCCTGTGGCTTTTTGATACCACCCAGTGTCACCTGCCCAATGGTGACACCACTCAGCCGTAAGCTGGGCCCTCCCACATTAGTTGTTAATCAAGAAAATGCCTCATACTTGCCTATAGTCTGATCTGATGGCAGCCATTTTTCATAATTGAGGTTTGTCTTCACAGATAACTATAGCTTGTATCTAGTTGACCAAAAAACCAACCAGGATACTCCCTCTCACCCCAGGCTCCAGCACATACGTACTTTGACTAAAAAGGTGCCTATTTCACCCCACACCTATATAAAAACAGCTAGTATTTCACTAATTCTAAGTGATCGCTAAAGAACTTATAACTAGTTAATTCCTTTAAGAGATGAAAGACTGGCTTTCAGATAGAATTCATTATAGATGTTGAAAATGCTCTGTAAGAAATTTTTATTTCTCATGAATTTTCTAATTTTTTTTTTCCTTAAATTATACCAACAGGAAGACAATGCAATAATTGAAATCTCTCTGAAACTGGCCAATATCTATGCCGCTCAGAATAAGTAAGTATGATCAGAATATAGGTATAGCAGTGATCAAGTGGAAGAATTATGAGTGGAAAACTCAGGCCTTGGGATATTATATAATCGTAATTTACCTGTCAATCATCTGGGTCTCCAGAAGTCTGGTGCCACACTCAAAAATGCATTTCTCAACTTTTTCCAGTTTCCTCCTTTGGCTTCGATTTGCTTGAGTGGAACACAGCCCTCGTCCCTGTGATTGAACTGTGGTGGTTAATCAAGTATTTGATTCTCGCTTGAAATTAGAAAGGAAATAGAGTCAGAACTATTCTAGTCCTAGAAGCAAAGGGAACAGTGTTAAAAGTACTTCAGGATAATAGACTCAAAGAAGCCACTCCACCAGCAGAGGAAGAAGTATGAGGTGAAATGGTAATAATTTCTTCTGGGTTATCTCCTTATTCATTCTGGAAATAACTGGTGTCTTAGGGTTTCTTTTGCTGTGGTAAAACATTAAGAGCAAAAGCAACTTGGGGAGGAAAGGGATTATTTGATATGTATATATAAGGAGGGAAGTCAGGACAGGAACTCAAAATGGACAGGAACCTGAAAGCAGGAGCTGATGCAGAGGCCTTGGAGAGGTGCTACTTATAGCTTTGCTTGGCCTGCTTCCTTACAGCACCCCAGACCACTAGTCCAGGAGTGGCACCAGCCATGTCAGTCACTAAGAAAATGCCCTGCATGCTGTCTGCAGCCCCATCTTCTGGAGCATTTTCTCAGTTGAAGGTCCTTTCTCTCAGATGACTCTAGCTTATATCTAGTTAACATAAAACTAACCCAGCATGAGTGGTTACAAAAGAAAGTAGTTGTTTTGTTGAAAAGTTTTCAGAGAGCAGGTGAGAATAATCATCAGTAAGATGTCCGAGGGGGATACAGTTAGTAGTAGAGGGAAGTCTGGATGTTATAAACTATAATGTAACAGAGGGAGTACCGGGTGAGCTCATGCCAAGGTATGCATTTGAGTAATTATTCTATGCAATAAATCTAGTATAAAAGGGGTTATTGGGGGACGAGATGGGTGTGAAGGCCTGGAGAAGGGGTAGAGGTAGACAAGTAGACACATAGGCAGGCAGATGGGAGCAGAGAAAGGCGGATCACACCACAAACACGCAAGCGCAGACTCATGCACACAGTCAGACTGAAAAGAGCAGAAAGGGAGAGAAAGACTGTCTGGGAACATGTGGGAACAGAGTGTGAGCTCACGGTGGGGCAGTCCTTTTATATGCAGCCCACAACAGAAGGCCTGCTAGGTCCCTGGGAGGAGCCTAGTGGAATATCCTGTAAATTAACACTGGATATGTAAGCTAGGAAGTGCTAGTTTAAAAATAGTAGATAAATTTGAAATTTATTTATTTATTTATTTATTATTTTTGATACAGGGCTTCTCCATGTTGCCCTGGCTGTCCTGGAACTCACTATGTAGACCAGGCTGGCCATAAACTTACACTTGCCTCTGACTCCTAAGTGCTGGGATTAAAGGTGTACACACGTGAACTTCTGACAAAAATTTTTAAAAATTTCTCTTTATTTTTTTTTTATCTATTAGTATTACTTATTAAATAAGTAAAAAAATTTAATTATTTACTTTACATCTTGCTCACTACCTGCCTCCCAGTTACCCTCTCCCACAATCCTTTCCCTATCCCCTTCCCCTTCTCCTCTGAGCAGGTAGGGGTCCTCCTGGGTATCCCCCTCATCCTGGCGCTTAAAGTCTCTTTGAAGCTAGGCGCTTCCTCTCCCACTGAGGCTAGACATGGCAGCCCAGCTAGAAGAACATATCCCACGCAACAGCTTTTTGGATAGTCCCCATTCCAGTTGTTCAGGACCCACATGACCCTGTTCCAGATGTTCAGAACCAAGCGGCACATCTGGTACATATTCATGGGGAAGCCTGGGTCCAGCCTGTGTATGTTCTTTGGTTGGTGGTTCAGACCCTGAGAGCCCCAAGGGTCCAGGTTAGTTGACTGTTGGTCTTCCTGTCCTCTTTGGGGCCTGCAATCCTTCCTCCTGTTCTTCCATAAGAGTCCCCAAACTCTATCCACTGTTTGGCTGTGGTGTCTGTATTCTGAGTTGGCTGCTGGTGGAGCCTCTCAGGGGACAATATGCTCCTGTCTGCAAACATAGCAGAATGACATTAATAATGTCAAGGATTGGTTATTGCCCACGGGATGGGTCTCAATTTGGACTGGTTATTGGTTGGCCATTCCCTCAGTCTCTGCTCCATCCCCTGTGGGAGAGGGGATAGGGAGGGGATGGGGGGGGTCAAGATCAAATGAGGGGAGGGACAGGAGAGATGACCAGATGGCCCTGAGAATGGAAATCTGTTAACTGACAGGGGTGGGGAGGTAGGGGGCATCCCCAGGACAAGACAGAGACCTGGGATAAGAAAAGCCCCCAAGAATCGATTGTGGGGAGGGTGGGTGACCTTAGCTGTGGCTCACAGCATTGGGGATATGGAACCTGAAGAGGCCACCTCCTGTAGCCAGCAGGAACCCCAGTAGAGTAATAGGGACACCAACCCACTCATGAAACTTTTTGACCCTAAATTCTTAGAAGCAGCAGCCTGTCGGCTACATGAAAGGTTTTGGAAACAGTTTAGATGTTGCCAAAAGCTGGAAACACCCATGAGGCCTTAAGGACCCTTGTCTTAGGTTTCTTTTACTGTGATAAGAAACAGTCTGTGGGGAAGCCAAGGTAGAGAGTTGAGGCAGGGACTGAAGCAAGGCCATGGAGGAATGATGATTACTGACTTGTTTTTCTTAGCTTGCTCAGTTTGTTTTCTTATACACCCCAGGACTGATTGCCTGGGGTCACACCACCCACAATGATGGTAGGCCAGGCCCTTCCACCATCAGCCATCCATCAAGAAAATGTCCCCCACAGACTTTCTTACTAATCTAAGGAGGCATTTCCTCAGCTGACAGTTCCTCTTTGACTCTAGCTTGTGTCATGTTGACAAAAACTAGATAGCATGATTGACCCCTTGTCCTCTTGACACAGAAACATAGAAACATCTCTAGCCTTTCTTTTGTACTTGTCTCCAAGATATTAATATTAATATCACAAAATAAAACATAACTTGTTTTTTGTTTTGTTTTGAGACAAGGTCTCTACATCGTTCTAGCTGTCCTGGTACTCACTGTGAAGACCAGGCTGGCCTCCAATTCACAGAGATCCATCTGCCTGCCTTTTGAATACTGGGATTAAAGGTGTGTGCCACCAAGCTCAGCCTAAAACATAACTTTTAAAAAGTCCCATTGTCTTTTAAAAAAATTTCAAACACTTTAAAATTCAGTCGCTTTAAAATGTCCAGCTGTGGGCTTCTGTAAAACCAAAGTAAATTACATCCTTTCTAGTCTAAGAGGGAAGAACCAGGGCATAGTTACCATCAAAGCAAAACCCAGTTCTTCTCAGAAGTATAAATAGCTCTTATGTCTGAGACTCGAGATCTTCCAAAGGGCTCGGGTAGCTCTGGTTCTCCAGCTTTCTTTCACTGCATACATGGCTTACAGGCTCAGGCCAGCGCCACTCCACAGCTGCTCCTGACCTTGGCATTTGTCCTGTGTCATTAGTCTCCAATATGCTGGGGTCTCCCTGCAACTGAGCTGCACTTTCACCATTGCATATGGACTCTGCAGGGACGCCACCCTGTCATAGAGTGGCCAGCCTCAGCTGCTCCTCATGACTCCCTTTCATGTGTTTAAAACCAGTACCACTTGGGTGAGTCTTTCACATCCCCAAGGCTCCCTCTGGACCATAGCTTCTGTGTGTTGACCCTCAGGACATAGTCCTAGAATATTTCACCTTAATGATGCTGATATTAAATCACCCCTTATTTCTCAGCTTCAGCTAAGGAGCACTGATTATCTGAGCAAAGCAGAGGTTTCACTTCAGAGGTGCTGGTCTCTTGTTAATCATAGCTGATGTGAAACCAAGATTTGTAATAGAAAACACCTCACAAACGGCCCTGATTATCTTTGTTTACCTCAAACTTGACAAGCCAGACCTCCTTCGTCTGCAACTTTACAGCATGCCTGTCTTCTCATCTACAATAGCCCATTAAGCCCTGAGCACTGAATGGCTTTCCCAGCCTAAAGTTCACATGTCCTTCTGCAAGTGCCCCAAAATTTTGCAGTAGTAAAACACCATGCCCAAAAGTAACTTGGGGAGGAAATAGTTTATTTTCACAACTCTTAGGTCATACAACAGCACTGAGGGAAGTCATGACAGGAACCTGGAGGCTAGAACTGAAACAGGAGCCATGAAGGAACACTGCTTACTAGCTGGCCCCTCCCGGCCACATGGCACCGCCTGTGTCAGTCTTCAGTCAAGAAAAGGCCCCACATGTTTGCCTATAAAGCCAGTCTGAAGGCGTTGTCTCAGCTGTTTCCTCACCTTAGCTGACGCGGCCTTCCATTCATTTTTGTCTCTAGGTAGGATTCGAAGGAAGAGCATATGGTATATAAATTGGAAGCGTCTCTGGAGAGTTCTGTTTTGGCAGTGGGTTTAGGGAGAGAATGGTTTCTTTTAGATTTTTAGCTGCTGCAGAAGTCAGTGCCAGAGATTTGATGACATTAAGCTGGATGCTGTTGACAAGAGATCCCAACCCCAACCCTGTTCTAGTCAACAACGCTGTTTTGTTGAGCACCTACTTAGTTTCCTGAAATTTGATTGGGGACGAGATAGGCTGGGGGCTTCTGTGGGTCTCTGATTTCAAGTCTCCTTTTTGAGATAGGACACATTCTCTAACCTAGGTTTGTCTGGTGCCAGAGAACGTTGCAGCTGGGGACACTCTTCTTGAGAGTAATGTCATACAGGATTTGATGTTAATGATGTCTCAAAGCCTCTGACAAGTAGAAGCTCAAAGCAAATATGTGAAAAAGACATTCAAAGCCAAAAGCTTTTACGGTATCCATTGGTAATTAGTACCTAAGTTACTCTACTTTTTTCATGTTTTATTAAGGGAAGTATGAGATAAGAGAACACATTGCCAGGTTATGGGGCTTAGAGATGCTGACTGACGGCTCTTGCTAGCATATGTGAAGCCTTGGAACTGGAGGTAAAATGTTGAGATAGGGAGCTATTTTAGGCCTTCTACTCTGACAGCATCTTGTTGGCCACCTCCCTTGCCGTGGGGCTAGAGGTCTTCTACCAAGGTTTGGAAGTGGAGAAGGAAGAAGATGCTTTGTTCTGAGGAAAAGGTAGAACAATGGGTCATCACATCCCTTCTGGCAAAGCAGTAGAGAAGAAGGTATGAGCTTTATGTCAGTTGTGGCAAAAAGGTCGAGTCTTCATGAAGAGCAGGAACTGGAGTTGCAGAAGGAGTTTCTCCATGTTCCTCAGCATGTCTGTCAAACTATCCAGCATCAGTAGGCTTTCCTATGCTATAGCTAGTATTTTGATTTCCATAGGGAAAATAAAAATAAAAACAGCCTGGGAGAACTTGTTAAGCCCCAGAGTTTTCCCGGAAGAGCATGATGATAACAGTTGGGAACCTCAGATCCAGAAGTCACGAGCCTCAAGGTCAGGGTTGCCATGTGGAGACACAGAAAGACTAATGGCTATACAGTCATGAGAATGTTGGCACCATCCGTTAATTTCCCTTAAATGGATGATTTAAAAACAAATTAGAGAAGTGCAGATCGATAGCCAGAGATACAAATATCCCCCTGTTGATAGTGCTTAGAGCAGAGCTATAAAGATGGGAAAAGGATCCAAAGGTGAGCAGAGCTAATTGACTACTGATACTTGTTTCCAGACAGGAGTTTGCCCTTGCTGGCTATGAATTCTGCATTTCAACTCTAGAGGGAAAAATTGAAAGAGAAAAGGAATTAGCAGAAGATATTATGTCAGGTAGGAAACTTGACTTTTCTAGACATTGGGTTTCCTCCACAAACATTTTCATTGCTGGATGTTTATTATGGGAAAGAGCCTACATTGGGGGAGGGCAAATTATCCATTTTGGGGAGTCAGTGTCTATCCTAATACCATGAGTTTGAAACAGGGTATCTTGTTTAAATGACTTTTGATTTTTTTTTTTTTAAGCCCCGTAGATGACAGGTTCATAATTTCTTTGCTAACTGCTGCTACATTTGTAATCTTTGGGAAATTGGCAGGTATGAAGGGAAGTCTTTCCTTTTTGTTCAGTCCCTTACTAAAGTAGAACTGAATGGGAGATCACTTGCTTGTCAGGTCCCAGTCCCTAGATTAGCGAGAAAGCCATGCAGCTGATGTGCTGCAGGGTAAGGAAGAAGAGGCTGTCCTGTCCCTGCCGGCCGTCTGCACTCAGAGCCTGGAGCACAGTGGCGTGGGAGGCGGTTAAGCTCTGTATTTGGGTTTCTCTTTTCTTCTCTCCCCTCTCCTACTTGAGACAGGGTCTCATGTAGTCCTGGCTGGCCTGAAACTTGCTACGTCGACCAGGCTGGTCTCTAATTCTGAGATAACATCGTCCCTGCGTCTTGAAAGCTCGGATTAAAGGTGTGTGCCTGTACACCTGACTTTTGTTTGGGTTTCTTACTTGGTTTGAAGTACTAAAAATTTTCAGATTTCATATTCATTGAGGGACTTGTAACACACTGACTCTATGCAAGATGCTAGGAAACCATGGGCAGGTTCTCATCCCTAAAGCCAGGCACCTTGGAAGAGTTGTCTGTGTCCTGACATCTTCTAATTTCCTCTTGAACGTAGTCAGGTTTTCTTTATCACTGCACTGTAGCCTTTATCAGTGTCACCATGTCCAGCCCTTGACTGTCTTACTCATTAGTAGTGTTGATCATGTGATCACTGTCTCCACAGGAAACAGTGTCCCTTGGTTTCTTGGGTGTCTCATTGATCTTTCCCCTTCTATTGCCTATTTCCTAATGGTGGCTCACCGCAGAGGTATCCTCACCTGCTTCTCTTTTTCCCTCTGGCTTGCCCCTAGGAAATGTCATGTACTCCTGTAACATTTAACTATTATATTTATATGTCCCAGCTGGCACCAAGGCAGCAAACATATGGTCTAGTCTTACATTAGCCTAGACTGTTTAGTGGTTATCCCACATTAGACATGACCAATGTGGGCCTCTTGATTTCTGCCACTCAGAAGTTTCTCACTGCTCAGCCCTAGGGTAGTAAGTGACACCAGCATTCACTCAATGGCTTTGGCAGAGAACCTAGGAATTCTCTATGACTTCCTCCTTATCTGGTCTACCAGCATGTTAAATGGAATCAACTATGGAAATACATTCACATTAGACTACATCTTTTTTTGCCTGGATGCTGATCTCAGTTTTTCCTGCTTCCTTTCCTTTACTTCCTCAATGAATCTGTTACCGTGCAGCAGGCAAACTAACCTTTTAAAGACCTCATTGCTTCTGTATTACCTTTAAGTTCACACTTCTTACAAGGGCCTGGCTTCCACCTGCGTCTGTGGCATCGTTATCCTCTCTCTCACTCCTTTCCCTGGCCTTGCCCTTCCTGAGCACACACCATCTCAAGGCCTTTCCATCCCTATGTCTCCTCCCTGGATGGCTCTCAGCACTGCCTCACTTCCTTCAGTTTGTCAGTGTCCTCAGAGGCCTCTTGTAACAGACCTCCCACCCATCTTGGAGTCACTCAGCCTCTTGATTCTCTGATTCTTCTTTACCATCCTTGAAGTAGGAGTGTTATGTGCTTGTTTCTGTAGTACTAAGAGAAGTACTTTTTTGTTAGCTGGTTTTAGTATTTGTCTTCCCTACCAAAGAGCAATCAAAACACTGTGTGTTGTATTAAATCCTTAGTGCCTGGAAGAGAGCCTAGCCCCTAACAGGGCTCAGTAATTACTAAAAGAAAAAAATTTGGCAAAGAGCAGTAAGTAAATACAGTTCAGAGAAGTACAGAGAAGGTTGAAGAAATCTAGAGAAAATATGAACGAGGTCCAGCCACAGAGCATGTGAGTCATTCAGCCATTCATGTCCTTGCCACCGTGCATTGGGACATTACTAGAATTTTTCCTGCTTTCCTCTTTCTGTTTTCTCCCCAACTCCCTCCCCACTCCCTCCTCCCCCTCTGTCTTCTCTCTCTTTCTCTCTCTCTCTCTCTCTGATGGGATATTTGCTCTATAGGCCAGAGTGGCATCAAGCTTAAGGTGCTCCTGCCTAAGCCTCTTGACTAGTGTGAGCCATTGTGAGTTTCCCTTGACTTCTCTATCTGTGCCTAGTCCTGTCTCCCTCACTCAGGCGCGTGTAGTCCAGGCTGGCCTCAAACTCACTGTGTAGCTGAGGATGATTTTGTCCTTCTCAGCATCCTGCCTCCACCTTCTGAGTGCTAGGATTATGCCATACCTGTTCTTTACTGTGCTATGGGTTGAACTCAGGGATAGAAAAGCACTTTACCAAATGAACTGCATTGTTAACTCCTTGTTACTAGTTTATTAAGAGGATAAAGCTTTTTCCAGTTCCAAAAATGGTTACTAATTTTCTAAAGAATTCTAAAGAAAATTCTGGAAAGCATTATGAAGAAAGATAACCCTATTGCTAAGAAAGAGCAGCTGTTTACTTTCTATTGTAACCTGATTTTTAATAATATATTATGAAAATATATTTCTTTTTTTTTGGCAAAAGAATTCTTGGTGGGTATGGAAGCTAATTTGTATGTGTGTATGCTCGCACACGCACATATGGAAGGACAATCTTGTATGCTAGGGGACAATCTTGGGTTTTGTTCTTCAGATGTTGTCCATTGTGTTTTGGGGAGACAGGTTTACTCACTGGCCTAGAACTTGCCAAATAGGCTAGGCTGGCTGGCCATGGAGCCTTAGTAGTCTTACCTGTCTCTGCTTCCCTAGTACTGGCATTACAAGCATATGCCACCAAGCCTGGCTTTTTAAAATGGGATCTGATTCTGGCATGATAAATAACTTAGCAAATTAGGTGCAATGTCTCATGTCTCCATTTTTAGCATTTGGGAAGTTGAAGCAAGAATTTGAGAACAGCTTGGGTACAGAGTGGGACTCTGTCTTAGCAAAGAAAGGGAAAGCTGAAGAGATAGCTTAGCCCATAAAGGGCTCACCATGCAAACATTAGGATCTGAGTTCAGTTCCCAGAACCTCTGAAAAAAGACAGACATTGTGATGGATGCTTAAAATCCTAATGCCGGGGTGGAGGAGGTGGGGGCGGGGTGGGTGTAGACAGGATCCCTGGTGCTTCCTGGCTGTCCAGCCTAGTCTAATCGGTGTGTCCTAGATCCCAGTGACAGACCTTGTCTCAAAACAGGTGGACAGCTCATGAGGAACGACACTAAGGTTGATCTGTGGCCTCTGTATGCAGGCACACCATACACATAACATACACCTGGCACATAACAAAAACAAAATTAGTGAAAATGACATTAAGGGTGGTCTAGGGTACTTTGTCCCCCATGGGTGTGTGTGTGTGTGTGTGTGTGTGTGTGTGTGTGTGTACATATATATATGTAATTACTGAGGAGATCAGCATAAAGTAATGAGGGTTGGGGAGACAGTGCAGGACATACAGTGCTTGCTATGCAAGCAGAAAACTAAGTTCTATCCCTGGCACCCATGTCAAAAAGCTGGGTGGTGCCATTCTGGTAACAACAGCAGTGAGCAGTAAGGACTCACTGGCCAGTCAGCCTAGCCTGCTCCCATGAGCTTCAGGCCAGTAAGATATCTTGTCTCAAAATTCACAATGAGCAACACATAAGGACCAGCACCCAGTGTTGACCTCTGGCCTGGTACAAACCATAATTCAATTACAAAGTAGCATATGTAGTCTAGAACAGCTTAATTTCTATAATACATAGACGAAAGGCTGAATGATTTAAAAATGTAGACATATTTTCTCTGGTTGTTTGAGATTTATAAATTTATAGTTCATTTGTGGTTTTCTGCATATTTTATTTTTATTATGAATACTTTTTTCTTCCAATTTAATTTCTACAGCTCACATTATAGCATTAAAAGTCAAATGTATTATAAGACTTACTTTAAAATAACATTCCCTTGTCACACCTCACCTCATCTGTGTTCAGCTAAGTTTCTTCTGGTACTGTTTCTGTCTGTGTGCCCACACGTGCTTATGTAGGTGTGTGTACTTGTGAGTGGAAACCAACAGCCTACCTTGCTGTCATTTCGCCTTGTTGCTCTCCCTGCCGTGGAGCTTGCCTGTTGGCTCTGCAGGCTGGCCAGCATCCTTGGGGGCCTGCCTCTTTCTGCCGCTCATTTAAGTGCACCACACCCCTGGCTGTTCCAGATGTGGACTCTGGAATTGAGCTCAAGTCCTCCGGTTTATAGGAGAGGTGTGCTTGCTGATGCTTACATTTTTCTTGAAAACATAAAGTTATTATTTCCTCGTTTGAATTGTTGGGAACTATTGACTATGAAGAGTTGGGATTGTAGTTTTAACTGTCTACATATGAACATATA
This sequence comes from Mastomys natalensis, assembly GCA_021653895.1. Classification (NCBI taxonomy): domain Eukaryota; kingdom Metazoa; phylum Chordata; class Mammalia; order Rodentia; family Muridae; genus Mastomys; species Mastomys natalensis. The sequence continues at coordinate 663,255 of JAJTUV010000337.1, forward strand.
CATGACATGACTTGCGAACCAAGTATCACGATTGTATAATTTTATTTCCAATTTTTTCAGTATTTTGTTTCCTTTGGAATTTGCTTTCTTGTTGCTTTTAGAGTTTATTTTGAAATACTTTTATTCATCTGTTTATGTGTGTGTGTACATACCCAGGCATTCATGTGTGCCACAGTGTGCCTGAAAGGTCAGTGGACAACACATGGGCTGTGTTCTCACTTCTCTGTTGCTGTGATAAGACACTATGACAAAGACAACTTGTAGAAAAAAGATTTTTGGGAGGGCTTATGGTTTCTGTGGATTAGTCAGAGTCCATGACCATCACAGCCAGGAGCATGGCGGCAGCAGGCATGGAGTTGTAGCCAATTTGTTCAGATTAGTTAATCTGTTGACCTCTAGTAGGCGATTAAGAGCAATATTCTCTTTGGACCTTTGGAATTAGATGAGTCAATGTATATAAAGCATTAGAATAGTGTCTAGTACACAGATAGTAGCAACTCAGAAGATGTTGATTATTAATTTTTATTATTGCCATAAGGCTGTGTACCCCTTCTCCTCGTAATTCTGTTAGCTTCATTAACAGGCTATACATGTCTTATGAAGTGAGAGTATCAATTGTTTGTGCTTTGCTTGAGGTTGTAGTGAGTACTGTGGTGTGTGTTTGGAGGTGGGAGACAGACAACCTTGGGTATCAGTTCAGACAGATAGTGTCTCTTCTTGCTACCATATACACTAGGCCAGCTAGCCTCAGAATCCCAAGATTTTATTAAGTGTGTATAAATGAGTCATATAGTCTGTGTTCACTTTAAGGTATTTTTATGATGTGCATGATTATGTATATTTCATTTGCTTTTATTAAGCTTTATTTATTTATTTATTTTTTACTTGTGTCTATGTGTGTGGGTGAAAGAAAGCTCCTGAGTGAAGGTTCCTGTTGAGGCTGGAAGAAAGCTTTGGAATCCAGTGAGCTAGCTGCGGTTATAGGCGCTTGGGTGTTGAGAATTGAACTGTAGACCTCAGTAAAAGAAGCAAGTGCTCTTAACTGTTGAACCATCTGTCCACCCCAACTTTTACTAACTTTTAATAAATACTGAGTAGCTGTTCTATGCCAGGCATTATTTTAGATTTGAACAGCAGAAAGTGAGGCACAGGCCCTGTTCCTCTGGGACCCAGGCCCTGAGAAGGATTTCCAGCATTCAAGTCAGCCAGGTTACCTAGCACTCATCTTTCTGCATTTCTTTTCATTTTTTCTTCCTGTTTTAACTACCTAAACATTTTTAGTGTTCAGCTTTTTAGCTTATCTAGAATTTACTTGGAAACTTGACCACTAGTTTCTTACAGATAACTATTATTAAGAATAGTTTTCTTCAGAATTTTCTATTTGTTGGACGAGTCTTTTAACAGTAAACAGTAAACATTGTTAAATTATACTGAGTATAAATATATGGTGCCAGCGCACACATGCTACTTCTGTAGAAATTGCCTCAGTCTTCATGTGAGTTGAATGGAGTCACTCTGTCAGTCCGAGGTGTATTTGGGCTAATGATCATGGTTTACCATAGACCTTAGAAGGGAGTGTCAACTGAGTTAAAGGAAGGACAGTTCCAGTTTCAGATGAGGGGCGGGCTGACCTGAGTAATGGGTGGGAGGTACACTGAAATCACGAGGATCAGCTCCTTCCCACCTGTACTGTCTCTGCACTGTCTCGGCTTTCTTGTGGTCCTCTTACAGCTGGAAAGCACTGTCCAGGAAGCTCATCCCAAATTGGCCGTGTCCACAAGAAAAGTGTTAGGGCAATCTTTTCCAAAGACTGCACAGAGATATGTCCTTCTCACTGACTGGAACGGGATCACATGACCTATCATTTTTCTCTCTTTTTTTAAGGCAAAATTGTAGCCTTTTAGAAAGATAAAATAGGCTTAGGTTTAGGAATGCTGGGGATGGGGGGCTGGCTCAGCATAGAGACACAATTGCTGTGGGGGTTGGAAAACATCCTGGGGCTGGTTTTCCCTTTATACCTTTACCCAAGTTCCAGGAATTACATTCAGGTTGCCTGGTTCTTATGCAAGTGCCTTTACCCTTTGAGCTGTCTTTGCTGATCCCAAGAGTCCTGATGTGGAGATTTGGGATAGCTCATTTTCTGAGGAAACTTGTAGAGGGACTGTTGTGCCTTCAGGGACAGATAGACGAGGCAGTCTCCAAGTGGGGCTGGAGTTTCCTGAGGTAGTGTTTAGTCCTATTTTCTTTCCTTACATGGGTCTTCTGAATGTTTGGTCAGGTTCTTGCTCACACTAGCTCTTGGTAAGAGAAATGTGATGGCTCAGGTTGGCTAGCCTTGACTAGGATCCATTCCCACTGAGTAACTTTGCTCTGCTCAGTCATGACAGCCAGGAAAGGTTCTGGAACCGACAACCAGCCTGTTAATAAAGAACTGTGAAATACTGGGCCTTCCTTCCACTGAGGGATGTGCAGGATTCCAGCATGTTCTATTAAATTTGAGTCAGTGAACCACTTTACTCAACTGTTTGCTTCTCAGTTGATACTGACGGCATTCCAAGGTTTACAGTTATGAAGGTAGAGAGAGAATAAGGACATTTGTTTTCAGTGTGTCTGCCTCGTCCTTTTTTTTTTTAGTTCTGTAGCGTAGTCCTCCATGGTACCCACAGTTCCATTGCTAGACATAAGGATTGCTGTATGTGTTTCACTATGAAACCACTTCTTACTGAACGTCCTTAGAACTGCCTGCACATAGGCAGGGTGCTTGCTGCCCAGGGATGCTCACCTTTCTTCTGGGGTCCATATACTGAACAGTACTCAATTGTATACCTGAGAGTTTAATCAGTGCTGACTCTCTGCCCCTGTTCCTCTTAGACTTAAGGGTTTTTAATATTTGGGAGATAGGAGAAAGAATTTCATTATGGCTTCAGTATGCGTTTCTGCTTATTAGTGAACTATGATAATTTTGTGTATTGGCTGTTGGGATTTCCTGTTCAGAGAATTGTCTTTGTATTTTTTTCTCAACTGATTGTTTATTATGTTTACATCCTTTTTAGAGATTTTCATTGTGTGTGTATATGTATATATATGTGATATATACATATATACACACACACACATATATATGATATGTGTCATATATATATCATATATATATTAGTACTGTTTTTTAGTGCTGCTGCCATATTTGCCAAGCACATGTTCCACTCCAACCCCTTTGCTTAATTACTGTTTAAGTCATGCTTCCTAGCCTTCCTGCTGCTCTGACCCTTTAAGGCAGTTTCCTATGCATTAAGACCCCCAACCACAAAATCATTTTCATTGCTACTTCATAACTGTAATTTTGCTACTGTTATGAGTTGTAAGTATCTGATACACAGGATATATGATATGTGACCTGCAAGGGGACTTGCAGAAACACTGGATCCATCCATCCATCCATCTGCCTGCCTGCCTCCCTCCCTCCCTCCCTCCCTCCCTCCCTCCCTCCCTCCCTCCCTCCCTGCCTGCCTGCCTGCCTGCCTGCCAGAATTTTCAAACTGTTACTTGTGTGTGCCACAGAGCAGCTGTGGAGGTTCAGAGGACAGCTTTTGGGAGTTTTCTCTCCTACTGCACTGAAGCAGGTTTCTTGTGTCTGCTACTTTGTGTCTTCGTCTTCCAGACTAACTGGCTTAAGAACGTCTGGCAGTCTCTTGTCTCCACTTCCTGTCTTGCTTGAGCAAGTATGTGGAAGAGACACAGCCATTGGAGATGAGCTGAACAGACTCAGAACCCTTGCTGGGCACAGTTTTGTTTTGTTTTGTTTTGTTTTTCTCCTTAAGCTGACGTGACTTTGGTCCCTAGATAGCAGGAGATGGGCTGCTTGCAAAGCAGGCGCGTAAGTCAGTGTTGGGTGCGTCCCACTACATCCAGGGTTTTGTGGGTTCTGGGGAATCACACTTATGTTGTCAGACTTGTACACAAACACTGAAACCATTGCGTCATCCTGCTGGCTAGGGTGCTTTTTCTTTTTCTTTTTTTAAATTGGATATTTTGTTTATTTACATTTCAAATGTTAGGGTTATTTTTCTTAATGGCTTGTGAGAGTTACGAATTTGAGTATGCACGTCAGAGATTAAAATGTGAGTATTAATAGAATCATTGGATATTTTCCTTTGTAGTTTGGGCTTTGTGTCTTCTTTAATAAAATTATTTACTGTATTAAACTCAGAGAGATACCTCCCTCTAAATAATTTACCTAGTTTATTTTAGAACAGTAAAATGTTTATTAAAATGTAAGATTTACATACGTTTCTAGATAAGCCATACAAAAGGATCACATGGTTTTCTCTTTTTGAAAAGGGCCATCTATACTTGACAGCAAAGTCACAGTGTTACTAATGAGGGCTATAATGTTTACTTAATGTTTCTTATGGTTTAAATAGTCAAGCCTGACCACTTAGAGTGGTGGTTCTCAAGCCTTCTGAATGCTGCAACCCTCTAATACAGTTCCTGATACTATGGTGACCCCAAACATACTTTAGCTGTAATTTTGAGTATTTCATAGTCCTTTTACTCAAAGGGATCATCTGGTTGCCAACAATCATAATAATGTGTTACTTTTACCTGGTTCTGTTATATAGCAGGCACTGACTGCCAGCTGCCATGGGGTTTTTCCTTGATGGTTCTGCATAGCAGCTGGACAGCCTAAGTTTGGCCTCTAGCCTTATCTGCTTCTCTTTCAGTGCAGTCTAGAGTGCATTTTTAGAGTGATGTTAATGTTTTTAAATTCTGTAATTATAATTGACACTTTATTATATCTTCTTCCATATTCACTTCAGTCTCCTTGTTTTTATTCTTTCTTTTCATTTGTTTACTCATTGATCTAATCACTGAAGAAATGAGAGCCAGCCCCCCTGTGAGGCATTGAGCTGTAGTTACATGACCTCCAGTGGAGGAAAGACATGGTGAACGTTCTCTAGTATGTTGGTGATGTCTGCAGGTGACAGCGCTCTGTACATCCTTGCATTGTATAAGTGGGATATGCTGCATATGATGTGAGGACTTAAGATCTGACTCTCCATTTTGCACAAGTTGAAGGCCTTAATTTCTGAATTCATAGGCACTCAGACCATTTACAGAGGCAATAGAAACTAGGCTCACACGCATTCCATTTGAGATTTTTAGCTAATTCTTAACTTGTGGCCCTTGGGAGCTCCACTGTGTCCCGCAGAAAGATTCCCAGTTACCAGTCATATTCTTGGAACTAAATGCCTTAGATTAGATTCTGCTCTTCTCTACCGCTGTGTTCTGGGAAGTGCTGAATATGGCATCAGGTGACTAAGGAAAGTTTCAGTATAGCAGAAATTCCAGGATGTTCTGGGTAGCCAGAGATACTCTGTAGACAATCCTGTATTTCTAGGGGTGGGGGCTGGGAAGAGGTTGCTGTGCTCAAATTTTCTTAGAGACCTGCTTTTCCTAATGGAACTTCTATACTTAATAGATATGCACTGTTGCTGTCCCACTTCCTGAGACTCTGTCCTGTGAACCGCTCTTCTACACTAATGTAGTAAATCTACTGAGTTGCTCTTGTACCCTGCAACATAATGCCTGGTTATCCTCTGCGGAGTTGAAAATTCCATTTGGTTAGATTTTGAGTATAGGCTTCAATAATGAATCTTGGTTTATTCATATGCTGGTTTTAAGTAGCATATGTTTTTCCTGTGATTATAAATAATAAATGGAAGATATAATTAAAGGTTGGAGAAATAAATAGGCTCCTCTTGGGTTCAAATGTCCCTCTGGGCTCTTACAAATGGCATGAACTTCTTACTCAGTCTTACTTAAGCTATCTGATGTTTCTTCTTGTCTAAATTAGCAGTTCCTATATTTCAAAGAATTATGTTTCCTTGGGGCTGTAGAGTTAGCTCAGTGGTTAAGAGCACTATCTGCTCTTCCAGAGGACCTGGGTTTCTTTCCCAGCACCCACATGGTGGCTCAGAACTGTCTATAACTCCAGCTCCAGGGAACCTGATGCCCTCCTCTGGCCTCTAGAGGCACCATGTACACATGTGATCACAGACATAACACACACACATACACACACACGCACACACACAGGCAAAACACCCATATACATAAATAAAATAAAAATAATCACCTTTTTTTTTTTTCTTGGAAAAAGAAGTCCTTTTGGATCAATGAAATGACTCAGCAGGTAAAGGCAGTTGCCAGCAAGCTTGAAGACTTCGTTTAATTCCTGGAACTCAGAGGATGACAGGAGAAAAGCGACTCCCACAAATTTCCTGTAACCCACACGCTTGTGCTGCCATTATAGGCACATACCCCAGAGGTGTACGTTTCTGGGCTTCTTTATTGGTTTCTTATAGATTCTTACATCTGCCACTCTTCCAACCCTTATTCCACCCCAATTCCCTCTAACCTCCCAACACTAGGTTGGAGAGAAAGAAGGTTAGAGGGGAAAGGGGGTGTAGACCTCTTTAAACTACTTCCTACTGATCAGGGGCATCAGGTTCCCTGGAGCACGTCCAGTCTCCATCATCAGGATGTCTCCAACCAGCAATCCTGCAAACCAGCAACAGCAAACACAACAGCAGTGGGGCAGCAGCCAGTCCAGGCCCTCTCCAGAGTCCCTAGATTTAAACTGCAGCTGCTACCCTAGAGTGTGGGACAGTCATAGTTAATGGCTATGGAAAAAACTGAAGTAGCCCCATATTCCACACCTGAGATTAAAACAAAAATATTCACATAACATAATTGGGTTTTTTAAGAAACCAAAACTCTCATTATATGCCACCTTATAAATTAGTGTGATAGAAAAATTTTAAGTCCACTTTTTGTACCCTGTATGAACTTTTCTCTTGACAGCAGGCAGAGAAGCCTTTTCATTATTTCTGGAAGTTCTTTTATGGCTTCCTTCCTTCCTTCCTTCCTTCCTTCCTTTCAACATGGTTTCTCTGTGTAGCTCAGGCTGTCCTGGAACTCACAGAGAATCTTTGCCTCTGCCTAATGAGTGCTGGGATTAAAGGTGTGTGTGCTCATGCCCAGCTACAGTGCTTTTTCATTTTTCTTTCAGTCAAATTTAAAAATTATTTATTATTTTAAATAATATTTAATATAATATTATATATATTTATAACTCCAGCTCCAGGGGACCTGATGCCCTCTTCTGGCATATATATCAATATATATTGATATATATATGAGAGTGACTATTTTGCCTGCATTTAAGTAAGTGTATGATTTGTGTGCCTGGTGTATGGAGAGACCAGAAGAATTGCAGTGATGGCTTGTTAAGAGCAGCAGGTGTTCTTAACCATTCGGTCCTCTGTCTCTGATTTACTTTATTTTTAGTTATGTGAATGTATATACATATATGTAACACGTAGTTATATGTATGTGTGTGTGTGTGTGTGTGTATTTATACATGTGAATGCAGGTGCCTTCAGCTTCCAGAAGAGGGTGTTAGATCACTTGGAGCTGGAGTAAGTGCCTAGTATGGCTGCTGGGAACCAAATGTTTTTGTGGTCAGAATGTGCAATGAATTTAAAATATATATTTTTAAAATATATTTTAGAAAATATTACTAGAGTTATACCTCATTAATTGTATTTTCTGCCTCCTCTCCTTTACATATAACAGTAATAACTATGCCCTAGAATTGTTTGTCATTTGTCCTTGTCTGCTTGTTTGGTTTTGGACCCAGGGACTTAGACATTCTAGGCAATGCACAGCCCTTTGTCTTTTTTTTTTTATTTTAAAGTTTTTTTTTTTTTTTTTTTTTTTTTTTTTGGTTTTTTGAGACAGGGTTTCTCTGGGTAGCCCAGGCTGTCCTGGAACTCACTCTGTAGACCAGGCTGGCCTCGAACTCAGAAATCCGCCTGCCGCCCTTTGTCTTTTTAAGTTATATTGATGAATGCATTTTATAGTTGTATGATTTTAAAAGACCATTTAGAAAATACAGAACCATTTAAAGACAACTAAGCGGGCCATGGTAGGACATTCCTGCCATTCCCCAGGACCCAGGAGGCGGAGTCTGGAGGGTTGCAAGCCTTAGGCCTATCTCAAGGAAGGGTAGAGAGGGTGGAGGTAGGAGGGGCCACACATGGCCATGCCCACATTCTTCATATGGATTCTGAGATCTAAATGCCTGTCTTCATGCCTGTCAAGTGTACAGTCTTAGCTGCTGGGCCATCTTCTAAATCACTCTGACCTCGATTTCTGAAAAGGCTGCCCTCGTTGTGTTGCTGAGGGGTACTCTTCTTCTTCTCTCACCTCTACTTCTAAATGCTGGGATCATTGGTGTATGCTACCAAACCTGGGCAGTGCTATGTTGTGGTCAGACCCAGGGCCTCATGAAAGACAGGCAAGCATCCTACCAAGTGAGCCCCAGCCCTCAACATTGTTATTGACCTCTTATGACTAAGCAAAGGCAAATTATTGTAGATTTCTGCAGTTTAAACTTCATATTTTTCCCGCTTTCCTAATCTGGTACTATTCAGACGCCTGTGCTCACCCACCGCAATGACTTTATACTTGAGCTGTCTCCTCAGTAAGGTCAGAGTGTTACTTAGTAACAAATACTATTTTCAAAATTTTGTATGATATTTGTAAATTTCTTGGAAATCTTAAAGGATGGAGAAGGAACAACAGCTCTGCTGGTGGATTGAACTGGCCATCTTCAAGCAGTTTGTGAATAGTTTACCTAAAATTAGCTAATAAGCTGAGGCAGGGGAATTGATAGAAGTTTGAGGTCAGCTTAGGCTATAGAAAACAAAGCAAAACACCCAAGAATCCTGTTTCTTGTTCTTTGTGAACTTTGAATTGTTCTCACCCATCACATTTCCTACATTACTTGGGCCATATCTTGAGGTCTAGTAGTAGCTGATCCTGGGCATTGTTGTCTAGATCTGCAGTCTCCTGCTCTTCATGTGGCATCAGCTGTGTGAAGTCTTAGTTCTGTCAGTGCCACACTGTCCCAGCCCCTTAGTCTTTGACAACTGGATCATGCTCTTTCCATTACAGAGTTCTGAGTATTCTTGGTTTCTTACAGCATTTTTTTCTTAAACTCTAAAATAACATTCATTGGCCCTAGACTTTCTGAGGTTAGCTCATTCTACTTCGGGTTTATCTTAACCATCTTTTCTGCATACTAGTTCCCAATTTTAAGATATTCAATATTTAAATTGATCTGTGGACTCTTTAGTCTACTCAAAATGGGGGTTCCATGATTTCAGGCAGCTGCTTGTCACTTTTGTCATTTAATTGGTTGTCATTCCACACAAACAGTTTCTTGTAGTTCAGAGTTTCTCTAAGTGACCTGAAGGGTTCAGTGAAACCTGGTAGCCACAGTGATGAAGTATATTCCTTCCTTTTTGACCTTTGTATATAACTTCTATTACATCCTCACCATACTTTCATTTTTCTTTTAGAAGAAACAGCCAATACTTACCTCCTCCTTGGCATGTGCTTAGACTCTTGTGCACGCTACCTGCTATTCTCCAGGCAGCATATCACAGGCACAAAGGATGTATGAAAAAGCCCTGCAGATTTGTCAAGAAATACAAGGAGAAAGACACCCACAGGTAATAGATGAAACAATGTATGTAAGCCAGGCCTGCCTAGTGGCACAGGTACTCTGCAAAGGGTCATAAGGTCACAGGTTCAAGGGTGCCTGGCAAAGTTGGTGAGCTCCCATACCAAAGGGAGAAAAAGGGCTGGGGGTGTATCTTGGTGGTAGAGAGCTTGTAGGGCATGGTAAAGCTCGACATTCAGTGTCTTGGATCAGTTATGGGTGTGGCACGATGTGGTTAGCCATCAAGAACTGTCATGAGGATTGTAGGTTGCTATCCAGATGTATGGAATCCTTCCTCTCCCCAGTCTGTTCATTTTCTTCCTACCAGCTTTCACTACTCCCAACTACTTGTTTCAAGAAGGGTTTGAGATTGCTGACTAGTCACTGGCTGTGCATAGCCTTTTGTGAGTCATGGTTTATACAGTAGTCTTTGTACAAGGCAGGATTAACGCGGGGTCTGTACTCAGAGCTTCAGAACATGCAGCTTCATGCTCACAGTGGTTTGTAAACTCAGTGAGAAAGAATCTCCTGGACCCAGGGGCTTCTTCCATACCAGTCAGAACCTTGTAAGTAACTGTTCAGTTCATATGTAAGTATGTTTTTCTCCTGTGTAACTGGGAGGTGAGGAAGTAGAGACTGTGATTTTTTTGGGGGGCGGGTGGTGGGCACAGGGGCAGGGCTAGGGATTAAAACTAGGGCCTCATAAATTCAAGGCAGGGGCTCTACCACTGAGCTGTGGCCATAACTTTTAAAAACACTATTATAGAATTTTTATAATTTTTCAAAGCAGGCAAAACAAAAGTATTTTGAGAATATTAAATGTAGAATTGAACCAGGTGGTGGTGGTTTAATCTCAATACTCAGGAGGCAGAGGCAGGTGGATCTCTGTGAATTGGAGGCCAGGCTACAAAGAAATCCTGTCTTGAAAAACTTAACAAAGATTAACAGAGAATTGGGGTCATTTCTGCGTCTTCTGTCAAACAAACATTCTTGGGGTAAATGTTGATTGCTCTGTTTGATGCCTATAGTCCACAAATTAGACTGAACATGGAATATTTAGGACTTAATGCAGAGAGCCTGAGGCATGTCATTGGGGAATAGTAAGAAGCAAGCCTGGAATTCGGAGCACCATCTGTTTCTCAGTTCCAACGTCATAATGAGACCCTCCATAATACAGATGATGTTTCTCTCCAGGGAGGATTGGGATTGGAGCAGTAGTGCTGCTGTAACTCAGTGAGAAGCTCGGCAGTGCTGGCTCCTCACTCCAGAACTGTCTAGGGAAGACTATTCTGTTCCATTCTGAGTCTTCATAGTTACTTGCCATAGTGTGCAACTGACATTGTCTGCAGCACAGTGTGATCAACGTATGTCTGCAGTTTGTTCCTCTAATTTTGTGGAATTCTAGTAAAGTTGAGGACTTGTATGTATGTGTGCAGTGTAACAAACTTCAGGTTAATGTTCTGCATAGGTGTTTGTAAAGAAAAGGTTCTTTTTTCTTGTTTATAGACCATTGTGCTGATGAGTGACTTGGCTACTACACTGGATGCACAGGGCCACTTTGATGATGCCTACATTTACATGCAGAGGGCATCCAATCTGGCAAGAGAGATAAGCCACCCTGAGCTGCACATGGTCCTCAGCAATCTGGCTGCCATCTTGATACACAGAGGTAGGCTGCAGTGGAAATGGATTACATTCTAATGAAGTTTTCATTACTGGGCTTTGAAATGAAATGATTTTGGGGAGGACAAATGACAGTGAAGAGACCCTTAAGTCAGTGGCTCTCAACCTGTAGGTGAGGTCCTTGGGGTCGCAGGGCCCTTTCACAGGGTTGCCTGAGACCCTGGGAAAATGCAAATATTTACATTACAGTTATGAAGTAGCAATGAAAACAGTTTTATGGTTGGGGGTCACCACAACTTGAACTGTATTAAAGGTTCACAGCATTAGGAAGGTTGAGGACCACTGCTGTAAGTTAAAAGGCTGGCTAAATAAGGATAAAAAATCATTTTAAAGTATTATTTCGCTTAATTCACAAAACTGTCATATTTCTGTACAACCATTTGAAGGCAGAGAAATATTTTGCAGTGATAGGTCGTTGTCTCTGTAGTGTTTTACAGACTCTGAAGTGTTTTCACAGGAATAATAGCTCAGTGTTCTGAAGCCACAATATAATAAAACATCAGTTTCCTTCGATTCCATGTTACTCAAGGGCCTCTAAGTTTCCATAAACCTGGGAACATAGGTATCTAGTGCATGTAACGCCACTGTGAAATCTCTGGCCCAGGGAGAGCCCACTGTAGTTCCACAGCACTAAGTTCTTTAGAGCTGACTTCTCTGTAAGCTCAGCTTCTCTCACCCCGCTGTCACGGATGCAAGACACCAGACAGTGCTAGATGTCATTTTTGAAGCATTCAGTAAATTATATAGCGTCCTCACTAGTAGTTCTTAGTGAAAACACAAATTTTCTTTTCCCCTCTCTTTGGGTTATTTTAGAACGATACACACAAGCAAAGGAGATCTACCAGGAAGCGCTGAAGCAAGCAGAGCTGAAAAGAGATGAGGTTTCTGTTCAGCACATCAGGGAAGAATTGGCTGAGCTGTCAAGAAAAAGTAGACTTTTGACTTAATTTTGTTAAGCTGTACAAGCTCATTTTGTTGTAGAGAGGGTAACCTCTGATAACCCAAAGGAGTAACTGTTCCTTCGTTGTCTGGACCTCAATCAGTGGTGTAAATCATTGTTGAAATTCAACGTTCTTCAACTCGGCTTCGGTGAAGGACAAGTCGATTCACTGCCACTTTTGTTTCTAAATTCATTTTACTTTGAGATGGGTATCTCTCTGTGTAGGCTGGCCTGGAAATTGTTGTATGCTTGAAGTTGGCCTCCCAACTTGGAGTACTCCTCCCTTAGCTTTGAAAGTGCCTGGCCCTGCTTTTGTTTTTAAAAGATGAAACAGCTTTTACCCTGTACTGAATGTATATAAGGTGCAGTCCATGCACTCTGAGAAAATTATAGACCACAGTTGGCCAAGTTCCCCACGATATGGTCATTATACCTTCCATAAAATTTTGATTCATGCTTACCCTTCTCTATCCATCTCTGGCAAGCAAGTTACTTGTATCATGACACAAGAGGATTTTGGTGAGTTCTCTTATATGCTATTTTATTGAAGCATTGTGGCGTTAATGACTATGAGGGGGAATGATAATTCTAGTTGACCACCATTAGACAGCATTTATTTCTAAAGTGGAAATGAGATACTTGGACTGCATACCTGTTCATATGTAACTACTAAAAATGGTGGTGGCAGAAGGAACGAAGCCCTCATCAGCGCTGTCTGAGCACTGGGCTTCCTTTATAACCACAGGCACACAGGAGTCAAGTAATGCTACCAGCACCGATGTGCTCCGTGGCAGTGTGCAACCACTGACCTGGATCCTATTATTTATTTTGCCATCTCTGTTTTCACAGCTGTGAAGTGTGAAACCAATTGAGTGTTTGTCTGATAACTCCATCACTGCCTCAGAGTATATAAATACTGACAAATGGCCTTTTGGCTAAGACAAAGAGTTTTTCTGGGTACCACGAAGGAATCCTGGTGGTGTTGGCATGCCCGTGAAGGTGGGCAGTGTGAGTAGGATTGCCAGTGGACTTTGGTTCATTTGTTTGTACTGGGAGAATCTTCATAATAAACTAGAGGCTACACAATAGTGTATGTATTCTAATAATCTTTGAATCATAGAAAACCAAGTTACTAGACGGACAAACTAAGGTCCAAATCCTCAGAGCTACACCAGAGTGTGTTGTACGGGTAGGGAAGAGCCCCACCTTCTGTTTGAGCTCATCTACCATACGCTTCTTCGCTAACCACATGTGGTCCCACTAACCATGAATAACCAGATTAAGAATTCAGTCTCCTTTTGCTTTGAAAAGGTTTTTACTTTTTTGTAATTCCAGAGTTACCCAAGTTAGGTATTAGGCTTTTTAATGTTCCATGGTGATTGACCTCATGTCCTGTGGCTGGGGACATGGTCTGTGGTGTGTTCCCAACAGCATTCATTTGCACTGTTAAAAAAAGGCAGTGAGACAAAGGGACTCATCTCCTTTTACTGATTACAACTTTAAACAATTTACATTTAATTTCATATTAAAGTTTTAAACTATACCATGTTACTAGGGTTTTCAGGGCTTAAGTGAATGTAAGACAATCACAGCATATGAAAATTTAAAGTGTAGTATAAAATTTCTCACTAAATAGGCTGGAAAATTGTCAGAATATTACCTCTGCTGGAAGACCTTGATTTAGTTGCATGTGCATGTGTTACAGATATAGTGTTGGCCCACAACAAATGCTACACCTTGATTTGCAGCTGACGTCATAGACTCAGTACTTGCTTCTGCCCTTAGTATCACGGTAAGACGACTTCCACTTCTCTAGGTAAACTTTGTGAGGATTCTGTTTTGTTGTTTTGAACTAAGAAATGATTCTGGATTTCATGTTGTACTGTCCTGAACATGGCACAGTCTTCAGGAGGAGCTGTAAGATTAGAAAACAAGCTAGGCTGACTGGTCCTGAGATGAACCCAACCTGAAACACAGTAAGACAGTCAGGGTCAATCATCATGATCAGTTTTTGGGCCAGTTGACAAAGTGACTTACTAAGTTCTAGACTGTAACTTGGCAGGGAGGCACCTGCAGCAGGAAACTTAACCAGAATATTTAGTCTTTATTATGTTTGTGACTTTGTAAAGGTAATGACAAATGATAAGAATCCTGTTCTGGCTGGCCCAGAACTTATCTTGTAATCCAGGCCAGCCTTGTTTAAGTGATTTGCCTGCCTCTGCCTCCTGAGTGCTGGGATTAAAGGTGTATGATATGATGCATAGCTAAAGTTTAAGATCTCAAATGTCTGTCTGTCTTATTTACTGAGTTATATGGACAGATACCTAGCCTGCATCTTCATCCAAAAAAGGGATTAGAAAACCTGTGGTATAGATAGATGCTAAGAGGTGCTCGGGCAGTGGTTCTAGAGACTTGAGTTCTAGAAGTTCATTCAGGTCTCCTGAAGACCTCCTTTTCCCTTCTAGTTCTTAGTGGCATTATCCCCAAACCACTAAGCATCTGTGTGCAGTGGAAGGAAGCCTGAACACCGTGATAAAGCCATATGAGAGCAATTCTGAATCACAGCAAGCAGTTCTTAAAGAATAAAAGTGATCCTACAGTACCATAATTAGTTTAAAATTCAGTCTTTAAATTATTTGCACCTTAAGAATCTGTGAAATGAAAACACTTTACTGGTGTTCCTAGAAGCAGAGAGTGGGCGCAACTGATGTAGAGAAGAGGACTGTGTTCAACAGTTAGTTCAGGATGCAGCATAAAAACAAGCCTGGAAGACAGAAAGGTTCTATACAGATTGTTATCTTTTTAACTCCGCCAATTCTGTATCTAAAGAAAAGCGTGTATATTCTTGTGTGAAACCTGAGAAACGAAGACTCTTATGTCACAAATGATGTACTGTAGCTATGGACAGGATAGTCAAAATTTATTTCAGAACAGAAGCTTTGTTGGGCTGCATCAAATGCAGAATACTTAGGGGCATGGTTAAATTACCAGTGTGCATAAACATTGAGGTATGCCTCAAATAAGCCTTTTAAAGTTTAAAACTGAACTATAACATACCCATGCAGTAATTTTTTTTCAGTGCTACTAATGAAGAAAGTAAAGCCTGCACTGGAAAATCACAATATGACAGTTCTGTTGCTTTTTGACCTCATACAGGCGTTATGACAGGGTATGTTTAAAAACCTAAATATTTCCACAAGATTTAAACATCACTGGGAAAGCTGAATTTAGAGACAACAAAAGAACAATGCCCATGACAGCCAGCACTGTGGAACTGGGCTGTGTGAGGTTGTTTAGAAGGCTGGGGTTAAAAAGATACACAAAGAATTTTAAAAATTGCCCCCAGTGTTGATTTGCTGATTTAAATTGAAGTACACCAGATACTACAGCAAGGGGATACACTGCAAAAAAAGGTCATCTATTTACAGAAGAGTGATTTAAAGACATCATGGTTTTCTTTACAAACAGATGTAAGAACAAGAGTTGTCCACTTTTAAAAAAAACTCTACACTTCAACCCTCCACTGTTATAATCCATTGAATTGCCTGTATTAGAGGCAGAATTTTTGTTTTTTCCCATTTGATTTTCCAAATGAATTTCCATCATTTCTTCCTTATCCATGGCCCTGGCTCTCCTGAGAAGTCTCTGGGCACAAATCATAGGAGGGCAGGGTTTTTTTTTTTTTTTGTTTTTTGTTTTTGTTTTTGTTTGTTTTTTTTTATCTGCAATTAAAACCAAAGCCAGAGTGCTCTCCTCTGCAGAGCTTAGTCGTCACTATCAGACAGTGTCTCATACTGCGCTGAGAGGAGCGGGGCAGGCTCCCGCTCCCACATGCGGTTCTGTTGATGGGGAGCTGCTTGAGCGATGGCAGCCGGGTGCATGCGATTGGTGTTGGTGGTGTACTGCTGAGCATCCGTATGGTCAGAGGGTTGTACGGGAACTGAGTAGAACCTGCCCAAAGGAAACCGAGGTTTTCAGAGTTAGCATTCAGTGCAGTCTTTAGAGGACAGAACAAGGCAAGAGTGTTCTAGGAAAATGGTCTTTTGTGATGCCTTGAAAACAGAATGGCAAGGAAAGGCCAACTTTAAAAAGTTTAACTTTAAAAAGGATTAATAATACAAGTAGCCACATGAGAGGGGTAATAAGTCTGTGACATCATATACGTGGCTCCTTGGAGAATTCAAGTAGGGAAACTATTGAATTTAAGTTTTAATCAGAGGAGCCTAGCCATACTAGTAACTTTGCAGTAAGAAATCAGAAATATAGCTCAGAATGGGGCAAATATACAAAGCTTTTAGCCAGGCTGTATGACCTCTACACAGTCTCACTTGGCCAACTTAAATGTGTACGAGATTTAAATGGGGGCACAAGAGTACCACTTCCCTTTGTGATCTCTCCATTGCATATCTATCAGCTTAAACAAAACCTAAGACATATTTTATCAAATAATTCCTTCCTTCCCTAAAATAAAGTAATGGAACCGTAAGGTAAGAAAACAGCTGGGTAGAGGGGGTATGGGCAGGAAATGAGAACCAAGTCCACTGACATACTTATGTGTGAAGATGAAGCACTTCATGTTGCATGCTAATACATAATCCTTTTTACACATGACATTAGAGGTTTAAAAGGCTAGAAGCCTTAATTGTGAAATTGTTAGAGACAGCAGCAGGGCTCAGTTGATATTTAAGGATGGGGAATGGGACATGTGTTTTAATCCATATGAAAGAAAAGCATAAAATAACTTTTTTTCAAAAATATTCAAAATATTCAATTCTTGTTTGATTGTGTTGTGTATTATGTATGGACATGAAGTCAAAGAACAACTTTTGGGAGTTGATTCTTCTCTAATAGCTTTATGTGGGTGGGTTGAACTCAGGCCATGTGGCCTGCAATCCCTTTACACTTCAGCCATTTCAATATCTCACTGGCCCCCATAGTTATATTTTTTAAAGCTTACCCCCTCAACACACTCTTGTTAAAGCATTACACTGCCCAGTTATGATTTTGATTTCTTAGTAAAAGCTAAAGGTCAATCACCACAGTCTATGGAAGAGCTGGAACCGAACTTAATTGCAATCCTGGTTACCACCAGCATAGTACAGAGACAGTGATGTATGGATCATGTAAATATAAAGTCTCTTACGACAAGCAGACCCAAGTGATAACATAGAAAAACTACAGTCCTTACCCAAACGGTACCATCTAATTCACAAACAGGTAATATTAAGAAAGCAGTGATAAAAAACCCAGTCTCATTTTATCAGTTAAGTGAGGCTCCTCACCTGTTGAAGAGGGCCTGTCTTCCCAGGCCCATCCTGGTGTCTGCCTGTGGTAATCACCCTCTGAATGTACAGAGGAGACAGAAGAGGGTCTTTCAGTTCCTAAGTAGCTTTGCCCAGGAATAGGAGATTTAGATTTCCTGCTGTTTGATTTGTTGATCAGCTTTGGTTTGCATACTCCTAAAAGTGAAATTCAAATTAAATTATTGATTACTGATAAATAAGTTTTCAGTGACAAAAACAAAGCCTCCCAAAATGTTGACTATATAACGAACGCTAAGTGAAGAATCCAGCTGGAGGTACATTCTCATCCTGTAAACTTAAAAGCAGGGGGCAAAGGAAATGCTGCTGGCCTTAAGACTCTGTAGGTTATGTTAGGAACCATCTGCTTCCCTCTGCCCCCACCTCCACCTGGTTTAAAAGAAACACCTGGAGAAGTAAAGGACAGGCTACAGCAGATCCAAGTTTACTCAAGGACCGACAGAGACTCTGCACGTCTCACTGGCACTCTATAGAGAGCCACAAAGAGTTGTGCGAGAGCTCTCCTCCCAGCACAGAGTTGACAGCACTGAGACGTGACTGGGTTCTATAACAAACTCTCACAGATTAAAAACCCACATCACTTAGCACATATTTTTCATCAGCGCCAACATTTGCACCCTACCCGAGTTATATCACTTTAGCTCTCTAATAGTTGCCAACTGATTTTAAAGCACAGAAATATGTAAGCAATAAAAATTAGGAGAGCAGAAACAAAACTTCAATGTTTAGGTTATAGGGGGAAATAGGAGGCAAATGCTAAACGTCATTGCTTTTACCTTTTTTTTTAACCATAGAAAGATTTTTAAAACAGAAAACAGGAAACAAACCCCAAAACCATAAGAGATGCCTTTTTAAAAGATAAAGGGATTATATATAATACTGAAAGCATAGTGTTCATAAGGTTTTTTTGTAGGTTTGATTTATAGATTATAAATGACTTCATACACTCTTGTATTAGTAATGCTGGCCCCTATAGTTAAGTTGTGTAATTGCAGACACAGTAATACTTGTGTCTGCAAGACCTGGGTTCTGGGCTCTCAAGGACTGTAGGTTTAAACAATTTTCTTTTATAATTCTGTTTCTCTGAGGTGTATGGGGTAGGAATACAAGTATTATTAGTTCTGCCTTCTGTCCTGTTGATCCTAGGGACCGAGCCCAGGTGAGCAGTGTTACTGTTGGCGCATGCCTTTGCCATTATGGCCTTTTGCTTCCTTTCTGTGGTCTCCTCTGTGACTTGCAGCTGCACTGAGATTTGTCCATTTTTATTAGAACAGTAAATGACATAGCAAAACACAATACTGGGGCTGGAGAGATGGTGCAGTAGCTAGTAAGAGCACTTGTTGCTCTTGCATAGGACCCCAAGTTAAATTTCCAGCACACACTTGGTGGCTCACAAACCTTCTGTAACTCTAGTTCAGGTCGATCCAACACCTTTTTCTAGCACATGAGTTCTCTCAGTGATCCATTAGAACTTAAGAGTAGCAGCAGAACACTAAAAACCTTACCTGAATGAGGTGATGGGTCCCCTTCATCTCTCCGTGTCTCACTGCTAGTCACAACTGAGGTGCTGGCACTACCAGGCACAACTCCCACAGGATGGGGCATGACAACACCATGATCTTCAACTTTATCATCGAAACTTCCCATGAGAGCCTTTCTGATGATGTCTTCTAGACCAAGATTACTGGCAGGATCAGCAAAAGAATGGCTTCTTGAGCTTACGGGCCCTGAGGAGACAAAGCAGCTTACTTCTTGTTTCTGGGCTCTCCAGCTAGTGAATTCACAGCACTCAGAAACTTCAGAGTGAAATGCTGTACTCCGTGTCATCCCTACTACTTCTTTGTCTTGCTCATTTCTTTCTCATCAAGTATTTAAGAATCTTACCTGATGTAGTAACTGCTGGCAGATTGAAGATCTCTGTTCCTGGCTGAGCAGCTGCTGTATTCAAACAAATTAGGTTAATTGAGATGAGATAATCATGATACAAAGTTTTAAGCATTTTTAGAATAAAAGTTAACCTTTTAATTTTTCTACATACATTTCATTTATTACATGGAGATGAAATAAAAGTATCTCTTTGCGGGTAGGGAAGATATTAGGAAGTAAAGTCAGGTCAGGTTGAAAACTCAAAACAAATAATTCAGAAAAGAGAAAGAAATGTTGCATTGCTAAAGGGGGAAAGCACACACACATACAAAAGAGGAGACGTTATTTGCAGAACTGGAATCCAGGTTCCTAGGGATGAAAGCCTGGACTTTAGGAACCCTTGGAAAATGCTAGTAATCAAGTTGGAGTTTGTGAAGGAACGGTGTTCCCAGGGCTAAGTGGAAGCTCTGCCCGTAGGGACTCCCTGGGTAAGAAGATTCTGCCTTGAGTCATCACCTATTCCTTACAATGTTGTACAGCAACTTGGATAAATATAGATGAAATGAAAATCAACTATAAAAGCATTTTGTGGCATAAAGGGAAGGGACCTGGAGATCTAAGTTGTTTCTATCACTTATTTACTACTGAGAAGGTTAAAAAGAAAAAAAAAAAAATTGGAATTGGTAGATGTGTAAACAAATGATCCCTGAGCACTATATACTCTGGGAGGTAGACTTCTGCCAAAGCATGAGAGCCATTTATGAAGAACACATGCCTAGAAATTAACATTCTTGACTAGAGCAGTTTGAAACTCACAAGAAGAATGAGGGGGTACTATAAAACAGCAACTACAGGCAACACAGTGGGTGAAGTCAGCCTGAAGTAACACAAAGTTTATAGAAACAATAGAGTAAAAAGTAACTCAATGAGAATAGGTGTGGTGGTATGTGTTAGGCCAGCATCTGGGAGGCAGAGGCAGGAAGATCTCTGTGCCAGAATTAGAAACTCTTTATCAAAAAGCCATACACATATACAAAATTCAGATGAATTTTATTTAGCTCAAACAATGGTAATAGTTACAATGGTAACACACTATGGCCCTTCTTCCCTTTTACAGCTTAGAGTTGAATATGCTATTTTCATATATAGATCAGAATGGCCTGGCAACTTATTAAAAATGCCATTTTCTACTTTTTGAAAAAAATATACACAGGGTCTGTACGGCCCTAGCTGTCCTGGCCCTCTATGTAGACCAAGCTAGTCTCCCAACTGCCGTTTTCTACATCCATGGAGTCATATAATTTAAGTGCTTAATAAAGCCCTCAGATAAACAAGTCACAATGCAGTTTGAGGCCTCCTTGTTTTTTGATTTTTTAAAAAATCTATTTATTTTATATATGAGTACTCTATCTGCATGCCAGAAGAGGGCATCAGAAGGTTGTGAGCCACCATGTGGTTGCTGGGAATTGAACTCAGGACCTCTGGAAGAGTGTTCTTAACCACTGAGCCATCTCTCCAACCCCAATGCCTTCTTATCTTAAAGGAGATGTGACATTTGTTTATAAACAATAGGAAAGAAAAGCACGTGAGAGCTGACCTAACAGGAGCCCAAGAAAGGAATGGATTGACATCAACCAGTTAGGAAAGAGCAGAAGCTTTGTGGGGAGTAGGAGTAGATGTTCAGCTTTATTAAACACCCAGTAATATACTAGGAAAAAAAACAGTTGGACTTCAGATATAAATTCAAGGGGTTTCAGTATGAAATCCAGTTTTAAATGCTCCAAAATTACAGTATGTAAGGGAAAAAGTGCTGAGAGCCCTGGCAAAAACAACCAAGAACCAGGTTACAGAACTAACTCTACAAATGGGAAGCGGCACACTCAGAACTGTGAAAGCATCAGTAAAGTGAGTGGTTTGGGGGCTTTTGGTTTTTCAGTTCTCATTTCCCAGTGAAGGCTAAATGGTACCCTAGAGCCATTGGTTCTTTAATGTTTAAAAATTCCTTTTTGTATAATCAGAGCTCTTACAATGAAAAAAAATCCTAGGTTCTTGAGGTTGGAGAGATGACTCAATGATTAAGAGCACTAAGTGGTCTTCCAGAGGATCTGGGTTTGATTCCCAGCATCCATAAGACAGTTTAAAGCCAGCTAACTCCAGTACCAGGGACTCTCTGGCCGTTGTGATACATAAACATATACAGGCAAAAACATCATACACATAAAATGAAAATAATCCCAGACTCTTTAACACAGTTTTGTTACTTTGGCCTTAAAATGCCAGCACACTTTATCTCTTGTTAGGTAACTGTTTTCTTAATAAACATTTGTGAGACCTCCCATCAACACAGTTTAGTTTATTAGTAAATGCCCACTGAATCACCAGAGCTATTATTTAGGACGGTGTAACTATACTATCAAAGGAAAAGCTATCAAGTTGGCTTTATGAACTCACAGCATTCTCTGTTAAGAATTTGACCCCACTAGTCAGACAAAACAATGCCAGGGTGAAATGGTCCCCGACAACCTGCTGTACTTCAGCGCTTGGTCTCTATGCTTGGAAAGGTCATTTCTGAGATAAGAGAGTATGCACAGAAGAGCACCAGTTTTTTTGTTGGTGATTTCTTTAAGACTGTAAGCAGATGAACCTTTTAAGACTGGAATGGTAGTGATTTTAGTGATGGATGGGTGTGAGAGTCTGACAGTCCTGGTCAATATTCTATAATTTATTGCCATTTCAAGAGAATCTAGGGCATTCCTATCCTGAAACCCCTTCTGCCTTTGGATGTTATTGCTCACTTTTCCATAGTAAATCTATATTTGATGTACTAAAATGAAGAAAAGGGAAGCAAGATATGTTCACAGCAAGTGATGTTGGGCTCATCCTTTTTCTCTTTACCATTCAATAGAGACTCAAATTCAGTGAGCACTAATCACAAGTAGTAGGGATATAATTACACATCTGCCTGACAGTTCATTTTCAGAGCCCAGAGTTTCTTTTGACAGGGTCGAGAGACTAGCAAATCATAGATCAGAGACAGGTCTCTCTAGATTCCCTATCGTTGGTAAATTAATAAAACTAGCTGGTAGCAGAGGGCATGCAAATAATAGTACAGCAGCGATCTGATCAGAGGAAGGACATCAGCCTGAAGGAAAGCAAGAGTCTGCCATACAGCCTTATGAATACATTACCAGCAACCTTGGAGACCAAGTACAGAACAGTTAAGGAGTACATTGGTAGAAGCAAGAGATTCAGTTTGGAATGTTGGGTTTGAGTTCCATTCCTATTACTACTTGTGTGGCCTTTATCAGTTATTAAACCTCTCTGACTCAGTTTCTTCCTTATTTATAAAATGAAGAAAATTACATGTAGTGTTGTACACAATAATAGCTACTTAATCTTTTTCAACAATTACTATTTATTTTTTTCAAGACAGGTAAGTTTATCATAGATGCATCTGTATGCTACATAATTCCACTGAGACCCTTGAGATCCTCAGGTCCTGGAAGGTTAAAAAACAGCTAGGACAAAGAAGTGTAAATTGCCCTGTCCAACGGATAACTAGTGATCCCAAAACAGAGCAAGGGAGATGGTGTTGGTACAATGTCATGTAACTTAGCTGTTCAGGTCACTAAGAAGAATGGAAAGATACTCTTACACTATAATAAGAACAATACATCATACCATTAATTTGAATTACTCAGACGATTCCCAAAAGATAAGCTGCATAAAGTAAGATAATATAACAAAGACATGTGTGAAGAACAATTAATCAAACAGGACTTAGAGGCAAGACTCACAAAGAACATGTTTTTCAAATAATTGAAGATTTAAAAAAAAGTAGGGCAAATGGGCTTTAAAACAAGACAGAAATCAACAAAAACTTACATAGAATTAATTTAGTCATGCGTAAAGAAAAATGTGCCCTGGACTCAGCATTAGTTCTCAATGAAGATGAATGGCTTCAAAAAACACCCAAGTTCCTGATTCCTAAGAAGGAACTATTTGTGAATTTGCTGACATTGTATAGAATCAAAATGCTCTATAAAAACCATCAAACTCAAGTACTATAAAAAAAAAAAAAAAAAAAAGGCAACATTGGAGATAGCATTGTTAATGCATGTTTTATTTGGGGTTCATGAAAGAAATCCCACTTACCCATATCAGAGTCACCTCCACCAGAGGAGTTCAACTTACGAAAAATTTCCTGCTTCTTTGATTTAACCATGGGCGATGTGCTCTCAAGCTTGGTGAAGAATGAAGGCAAGTAGCTTATACTTCCTGGTGATCGAGAATCACTCCTGTCAGGAATAGAGTTCAATCTGTTATAATCGTGTACTCCTAACCCTAGAACACTCCTTTAAATAACAGGCACAGAACATTCAGAAATCTGCTGCTTCCCAGTCTGTGTTGGTTACAAACCCTACAAAGCATATGTGACCGTGAACTCATTAGGGAATGTCTCATGCTTTTCAGTTCTGAAAAATGAAACAGCAAAATCAGTATTAAAGATGATCCACAGCTCGCTCGCTCTGTCTGTCTATCCATCTAATGATTTTTGGCTCTGAAAATAAAATGGTAAAATTGGGATTAAAATGAAGATGATATACAGACATATCTGTCTGTTTGACTAATCTGTCTATCTAGTTGGTTTTTGAGATAAGAGTCTCATGTAGCTATGACTGTCTCACTGAACTCATATCTGCTTGTCTCTGTTTCCTCAGTGCCACCATGTTTGGCTAATCTGCAGCACAAATTCTTATAGGTTAAAGGACAAAGTAATAATTGGAAAACTTATCAAGGTTTTTTTGCTTAGCAGCACAAACTATCGTTATATATGCTAGGAACTAACTTATTGGCAACACTGTCTTTTTTTTTTTTTTGGTTTTTTCGAGACAGGGTTTCTCTGTGTAGCCCTGGCTGTCCTGGAACTCACTCTGTAGACCAGGCTGGCCTTGAACTCAGAAATCCGCCTGCCTCTGCCTCCCAAGTGCTGGGATTAAAGGCGTGTGCCACCCGGCCGGCAACACTGTCTTTTAAGTACACTAGTTGTGACTAATAACACACTTGCCTGTAAAATAGCAAAAGCACACATCTAGCCAATCATTAGTTGGATTTTAGCAAAATAGCTGTAGTATCTACATAAAATGGCCTAATTATTATAAGACAAACAATAGAAGAAAGGAGTCTTTTTGTTGTTGTTTTTTTGTCTTTTTGAGACAGGGTTTCTCTGTGTAGCCCGGCTGTCCTGGAACTCACTCTGTAGACCAGGCTGGTCTTGAACTCAGAAATCCACCTGCCTCTACCTCCCAAGTGCTGGGATTAAAGGCGTGCGCCACCACTGCCCGGCTCTAAGAACTGAGTCTTAGTACAAAGAATCTCGTATATCATTGGTTCCTCCCTATATTCAAAGTTCAGTAAGCTGCCCTGACAGAGATGGTAACAGAACGTATCACTGACAACCTCATCTGGTCATATGTATTCATTTACTATTGAAACACAAGAATACTAGCTGTGAACAAAGACAAAAAGAGGGAAAAATGGTCCCCGTGCATAAAAATTCAATTTGAGAAAGCATATAATTATTTTCTTCCTCATTTCGTTGAAGGTGATAATTTAATAATTTATGTACAATAAATTCTCAGAAATTCACCAGCAGAGTTAGACCTGTTGTAAACTGGACATTCCACTCCCTGTGAGTTTTGGGCAGCATCAAATCGTGTATTTGTCTCTGGGGTGCTAATACCAAGAAAACAGTGTGCTTTTGAAGCAAAGGAATTCAGGCAACAGAGAATACAGTATAAGGTAAGACGGCAGGAAATGAAGCTTTTGTAAGCCTGGTCCAGAAGGAATGCAAATGCCTTGCTAGTAACTGTGTTCTCCACAGTGTGTCTTAGCTAACTCTGGTGACTTACAGAGCAATTAGGGACAAATGAAGACCGCTCAGTAATTCAGGTCAAAGTGGTAAAAAAGAAAATGTACAAGGCACTGTGCTCTATGTGCAGTCCTGAATACTTGACATAGGGTAACTATTCTATGTTGGCTGAACCACTGCCACCAGATGCTCAAGTAAGGTTTTGAAAAGGGTTTAAAACAACTAACTTGCAGGAGTAATGAAGTTTCCCCAGCTTACTGAAGTGATGTCTTGGCTAGTAGTAGTATTAGCCAAAGTAGTAATATTATCCAGTAGTATTAGCTCATGGGAAAAATATGTTCTTCCCAGAGTCTTATATCCTTTATAAGAACCAAAAAGAAAAGAGAAGCAGTGATTTAGGCAAAGCCTTGGGTACAGCCTGCCCCTAAAAGGAGTTGGAGCAAAGACATCTGTGCATCCTGCTCACCTTTGCTCAGCAGGGTCCACTCCCCTTTGTGACAAGAGCAGCATGCTGTCCTGCTTCTCATGCACAGCAGGACCTTGGGGTGGGGAGATGGGCTCATAGGGCTCTGATGGGATGTGACTCCTCTCTGGAGATTTTCCAGGCCTGCTGGGATAAAAATGTAATATGTTAGGTTGTACTCAGTCTGAGGCCACCTCTGATTTAATCGTCTGCATTTACTATCATAGCTACATGTAATCCTATGAATGACGGCATTTCCTAGCCCAGTCAGCTCTACCCTCTTCTTAAAATCGTGGTGGTAGTTTAGTTTTTGAGGTTTATCTATGAACCTTTAATCTTGTATCCATCAACACCCACATGCAGGAGAAAAGGCCTGACTTACCTTCAGATCTTGTCCAATTTGGCTTAACCATTAGTTTACATAAACTTCAACCACACATATCTTCCTACCTCTTTTCCTCAATATCAGCCACTTCCCTATGGCTCATGATGCACATTCTATTCTAAAACTGCACAATTCCCTTGGGTATGGATCAGTGGTAGGCCATTTGCCTAGTCTCAGTTGCATTCCCAGAGCTATGACAGCAAAATGGATTATGTAAATATTTTAAATGATAAATAAGTTAATTTTGCTAAGAGCAAAGAAAGAAATTAACCATCATCTTTCAGATTCATGGATGTAGGTTATAAATAGAGAAGCCAATTGGACTCCCTCTTCATAAATATCAATTGTTCCAAATCTGTAATGTAATAGTTGTCTATCTATGCATCTATTTATGGTGTGGGTGTCTTACTGTTTTTCAGAGCTATATCCAAAGACCCTGTCTCAAAGGAAAACCACTATCCCCGACCCCCAAAAAGAGAATAAGCATGCTTTTCTCATATCTTTAAGATCATTAAGCTTTTAAAATGCATATGTCTACTATTTGCTTCAGAACAGTCCAGTGTGGCATGGAGATGGGTGGGGAATGGGGTAGGGAAGTAAGAATACAACCAAAAACAGCTGGCCAGTTGCTGCATTAAGGATGCACATGAGGTTTTCTACTGACTCAGGATATCTACATAGCCCTGGCTGTCCTGGAACTCACTATGTAGACCAGGCTGACCTCAAACTCACAAAAATCTGCCTGTCTCTGTCCAGAGTGCCATTTGTACCTGGCTCATTTGGAGGGATAATTATCTCCTGCAAATTTCTTTGTACCTAAGCATTGGTTTCCACTTGTCTGATTTATCCATCCTCTGTATATTCAGAGTATTTGCAGAGGGCCTTTGTTTTATGATAGTCATTCTTGTTCTTAGCATTCTTATGAATTAATTTCCTATTTAAATATAATTTTACAACAATTGATGTTTAGTATATTACTCTGAACTAAAACCCTGCTTCCGTATTTTATAGAATTTAGAACATTGGTAACAAATAATACAAGTGACCAAGCCCTGGGGCCTTGTCTATGTGAGGCAAGTGTGCCGAGGCTGACGTGTGTTCACGGCCTGCTTTTCTGTTACTGCTTTTGAATTTTTTGAGATGGTCTCTCTGTTTAGCCTAGACTAGCCCCAAGCTTCATATCCTCTTGCCCCTGCCTTCTGAGTAGCTAGAAATACAGGCATGTGCCTGCCTAGCCTTAGAAAGTATTTAGAAAGACTACTCAAACTTGTGCAAACACCACCCAGCTACTTTTGAATATATATTGATCCACATAGTACCCATACAGTAGACATCCTGAACATAACAGACAGGAGAAAAATTCCCCTAGTTCCACTTTCCAGAGAATAAGGGCAAATGATATTTGATATGAGAAATGAATCTACTAACTTATAGACATATTTATATTATCTTATTCCTGCAAAATTTATGTTTGGTACAAAACAAAACTATACCTTCCCCGGGATTTATCCACAAGATTTTCTGGAGAGACTCTAGGACCTGGTCTGGGATGCAAGACAGTCTGAGACTGGGAGTCTGGGCTGTAGCGACTTGATGTTTTAGTTCTTCCAGGTGTGGACGACAAAGTAGATGGTGACGTTTGGAATGTAGAAGTAGAAGGCTGTGAGGGAACTTGATTTCTAGCAAAATCTTGTGTGATAATTTGCTGTAAATCAAAAGAAGAGAAAGTCAGAAAGCTGTTAAATATCTCCCAAGAGAGCTCGCACTGAACTCAGCTTGTTTTGCATTCGCTTGTATGTGTTTCATTCTGAGTACAAAACAGCCTTATTTTTTTTTTTTTGGTTTTCGAGACAGGGTTCTCTGTGTAGCTCGGGCGTCCTGAACTCACTCTGTAGACCAGGCTGGCCTCGAACTCAGAGATCCGCTGCCTCTGCCTCCAAGTGCTGGATAAAGGCGTGCGCCACCACCGCCTGGCACAAAACAGCCTTAAACTCAGCAGTTATCCTGCCTCAAAGTCTGATGCTGGATATGTGCCCCACGCCATCTTAACCTGAATATCTTTGCTAGGATTTTCTTGTTTAAAATAAAAAAAAAAAACAAAACCACCACCTTATTTCTGCATAATTCAATAATAATAATAATAATAATAATAATAATAATAATAATAGAAGTAGGAAAAGACTTACACAGATGTGGTCAGCAAGTGTGATCAATCGATGGGTCCTGGGCACCTGTCCCATTCCCTCTGGCTGGGAAGATGTGGGCAGTGGTGGCTGTTGCTGTGGAGATGGTGATTCCTGCTGGGACCGATAATGATGCAGTGGTCCTTCATACTGTCGAGTGGACTCATCTAATAGACAGTAGGTAGATAAATTATCCCAAGAATACTGCTGCCCCACACTCAGTATCAAATATAGAGCATAACTCAGAAAAACATAAGATATGATATGCACCTATATACATAACTTACATATTTATATCTTGGAACAAAAAAATATACACTGATTTATTCTACTGTGCTTGTTAGAGTGAGTGTGCACATGTGGGCAAAGGCTGATGTCATAGAGTGAGTGTGCACATGTGGGCAAAGGCTGACGTCATAGAGTGAGTGTGCACATGTGGGCAAAGGCTGATGTCATAGAGTGAGTGTGCACATGTGGGCAAAGGCTGACGTCAAGTCTCTTTCCTCTACTGCTGTCTACCTTTTTATTTCCTGAGACAAGGTCTCTTGGTGAACCTGAAGCTCATGGATGCAGCACAACGGGCTAGCTAGTGAGTGGAAGGGATCTGCTGCTCATGCTCCCTGCGCCTCTTGCTCCAGTGCTGGGGTTACAGGACTCAGTACTATGCTGAGTTTTTCACAGGGATTCTAGGTACCCAAATTCAGGTTCTCATGCTTGTGCACTAGTTACTTTAGATCTATTTTCAATAAACTATGCACAAAAGAGTAATAATAGTTTAATAGTGTATTTTGTTAGTACAGCTCTAAATGTTTCTAGAGTAGATTACTCTGCCAGAAGTTAGTCTTACCATGGCCTAGACAGGAAATCAGAAGCAAATGTTAATGCAAATAAGAAACACAGAGTGGCAAAACAGACATACTTTCTGCTTGGTTTGCCTTAACCATCTCTGGCTGATAGGCCTGCGATTTTTCCTGGGGTGGTGCAGGTGAGCTGGCAGGACTTATCACCTCAATAGCATCACTAGGTGCTTCATACCTGTGAGAAGACACTTTAAGAAAAGAACCTTATTTTAAAATAAATCCATGGAAAATTTAGAATGTCCAAGTTCTTCAAAGCTATTTGCAAATTTTAGTTTTTTGATTCTGCTAAAGAAAAGTCCAGTAGCATTCCATTCTAGCAATAAAATAAAACTTAATCAAACTCAATAGACTGTTAAAGGTGCCTCTGTGCAAGGTTGTATGTTTTTAAAGCATGAGATAAAACAGAATTAAGAACACATTTGTGATAAGCCCCTGGGAGCTTCAAAAGGAATCACAGGCTAACATCATCAAAGGAGATTAGTAAATGAGTGAAGGGTAGATCTCAACAATTGATTGCAATAATTCCATTTCTGTGGAACAGTCTGATCTTTAGCAAAAAAGGTCATAAAGCTGGTTTATTATGCCAAGTCTGTTATTGTTGGTAAAACACTGTAGTGGAGAGAGTGGCACATCCATCTTCAGGTCATTACATTCGTGGTGTTGACCAGCCAGGAGCGAACTAAAAACAGGTGATGTTGAGAAAGACAAGATTTTTGTTCAGACATGTGCCTGGTGCCACACCATGGAAAGGGAGGCAAGCAAAAGACTAGACCAAATTTCCATGGTCTGTATGGGCAGAAGACAGGTCAAGTTGCTAGACTGACTTACAAAGATGCCAACAAGAACAAAGGCATAACCTGGAGAGAGGACTCCCTGATAGAGTATTTGGAGAATTCTAAAAAAGGACATCCCTGCATCAAAAATGATCATTGCTGGAATTAAGAAGAAAGGAGTGAGCAGACCTAATAGATTATCTTTAAAAAAAGCTACTAATCACTAAGTCCGCTGCCTTATTACAAAACAGATGTCTCATGGCTATTAATGTGTATCATAATTTAATTCATAAAAACCAAAATTAAGATCATGAATAGCTAATAATGTTTTTGTTGGAAGTCCTGATTTCAGTAAAATTGATGTGTGGAAGAAACCTAAAATGCTATAATGATTTTCTCAAATAAAGTATTAATTACATTGTGAAAGTGAACAGGAGTGGTAGGAAATATGTGAAGAAAATAACTTCAAAGAGAGAGAGGATATCAACCAATTCTAGAGGATACCCACATAGATCCCTCTAAGATATAGACAACTCCCAGAAAATAGATGGTCTCTGTAGATACATATCATGTGCAGCTTTCTATAAACTTGC
Source organism: Mastomys natalensis (assembly GCA_021653895.1). NCBI lineage: Eukaryota > Metazoa > Chordata > Mammalia > Rodentia > Muridae > Mastomys > Mastomys natalensis. The sequence goes on from JAJTUV010000337.1 coordinate 693,765, forward strand.
CGTGCTTCAGAGCTGAGATTTGAGGAGAGTCAGGTAGAACTTCCTTAAGCAACTTCTCCTGTTAGAGGCCATGTATAGGCTATAACAGAGCCTGAGTTAGGGCTGTGACCTTGGCTGAACACAGGCATAGAAGATGAACTATGTGGCCACTGCATACTGCTATTACTATTTAAATGAGCATCTATCCATACCTGTTAGGAAAACAATGCCTAGAAGCTAAAGTAAACCGCTATATTGTAAGTAACTCTGTTAATCATCACTGTTCATGAACCAACATCTTAGATGACAAGAACTACCAGTATTCTGTCAACATACCCTCTAATTGCAAACTACATTCATTTAGCTCTTGAAGATTGGGGTGCAAGGTAAACGATGAGGGAGGCTCGCAAGAGTTACACTGAAAATGACACTGAGTAGTTGTCATTAGGCTGTGTATCACACAGGATGTTGGCCAGTGATAGAAAAGATAACATCACTCAAAAATAAGAACACAGGGATCTAAGAATTTGGCCTTTCTGTTTTCAGACTGCCGAAAATACTCCCAAAGCAAAGTTTGGTATCAGACACTGACCGCAGAGTATTTATATTTAGTCCATGACTCCCCTCCGAGATGTCCTGCATTGCACTTTTCCCCAGAGCTAGCAGTTTTCTGCATAATGAAAACAATGTTGTACATGTTCTTAATTTTAGGTTAAAGGCAGTGTTTTCTTCTACAGTTCATTACCAAGCTGCCTACTTCTCTCAGAAAATGTTGACAACTTTTAAGTGCATAAGTGGATACTCGGAGATAAAGACCTTTCTGCTACCCAGTGCTATTGCATTTCCTGCCGGGAGACACCAAAGACATGGCAATGTGATTAAACTGCTCCCAGTGTAATACAACCGCTTGTTCTCATTTAAAATTTCAGTAGAATAGAATTTAGGTCATATGTAGGAAAAATTTAAATGACATTAATTCATACATTTATTTCTGTGTATGGGACCTGTACCACTGCATCCATGTGACATCAGCTGGCACCACTCAGTTCTCCCTTTTCACTGTGGGGCTCAGATCATCAGATTTGGTGGTAAGTGCCTTTACCAGCTGATCTTATCTCATCACCAGAAGAAACTTTAAAAATACTGCACTTTTGTGTACTATTTTGATTCTAACATGGATCAGAATCCAATTCTCAAGAAAGATGGCAAGTGAATACCAGTCACTAATTATAAGCTTGCTTTTAAACTACCTTGGAAAAAGGACAGAAGAGGCCTTGGGAGATCGGTGAACCTAGCAGACATTTCCTGAGAACACACTCTGGTAGCACAGATCTTGAAGATACTTCTGTTACTTTTCAGAAGCTCTGCTTCCCATCTAGCCACTTTTAACTATCCTCCTGTTTCCCCCTAGATAATATATGATACTTCGGACATGGAGGTATGTAAGTCATAAGAATACTGGAAGATACATCTTTGCACCCACAATATTTCTCCCATATTACTGTCAAACATTAGGACTGTTTCATACCAGGACGGGCTTTACCTAAAGAATAAAGTAATTCTTTACTCAGATATCGCATTGTGAAACTCAGATTGAGATACATACAGCTACTAGAAGAGTCTGAACTTTGAGAGCCACGTTCCCTCGCATCCTTGTCCGAGGCAATTTGCCGGGTGATGATCACGTCTATGAAGTTAGCTGCAGTAATGGTAGTCTTCCCTCGGGTCCTTAGCTCTTCCTCATATCTGGATTTTGGAGGAGGCCCTTTATCTTTCCCAGCCTCAGAATACACTACTGAGGCATGAGGCTGGGGCTTGCCACTTGGAAGGGCTGAAGAAGTGCACACACACTGAACAGATCTCTTCTCCACCTCCAGGGTTTTCTGCTCTAGCTGCTGCTGTTCACTAACTGCTGCTGACCTGCTTCTCAAATTTTCTTCTAACCTGGCAGCTTCATGCTTACTCTCTTTTGTTTTGGAAACATCCATCTGGGGTGCAGAAGCTGCAGCATCCACAAGAGCAGCCAGGGCATCCGCAGCAGTGTTGTAACGGGAGGCTGGCAGGCCTTGACTTATCGAAGGGCCCCCAGAAGGCAGTGGCCTGTAAACAAAATAAAATGAAGGTACTTAAGGGAAGAGTATGGGGGAGAGGGAATGCATGCTATGGAAATGAAAAAACAAACTGCATTTAAAAAGAGCAAGTAGAGAATTTTGGCCAGTGGTTTAAAGTTCAAGATGGCTCAGCAAGTAAAGGCACTTGCTGCCAAGGCTCATAATCTGAATTCTAATTTCAGGACCCACACACATGTAGAGAGAAACAACAGACTCCACAGGTTGTCCTTATGTACATATAGTCATCCATAAATGTAAGATTAAAATGCAAGATTAAAAACATGCAAGAGATGTACTTATTTTGGTCAAAATGTTTATGAGTCCAAGAGACTGACATGATTCGTAGCTGAGCAGTTGGATCCAGAGGTGTGATTACACTGGTTCCATTGGTTCCCTGGAAAACACTGGGTCTCTGTTGCAACATGGTCTCCTGAGTTCTTACTGAAGGGGAAGGGGAGCGAACATATCCATGGCTGCCAGGGCGGCCTGGCTGATCTGAACCTGAACGGGGTAAAAGAAAAAGTCAGACTGATAATCCAAAGAAGCAACTACAGAAATAAAGGCAGCAAAGTTTACAGAATTTTTAATTCTTAGTATTACTAAGCAGAAAATGAGAAGAAACTTGATACTATACTTTCTAGAAATGGACTCTTACGTTTCTAAATAAAGATACAATAAAACTCAACAAAAAAAGAACAAAATTTCAGCTGTCATTTATTGTCATTTCCAATCTTGTTAGGAGTTCCCACCTTGATCCCAAAAAGGAGAGAGAAGAGGCAGCAAGGCAGTGCTCCACATCTCAGGCATGCATCCTGCAGACTGGGCTGCAGATTCTAATTTAGTATGAGCTCACAATCACAATGGGTATAACACCCCATGAATCACAGTGAAGGCGACATGACACATCTCTCACTGGCTGACAGCCCACTGTCTAAGCCTCTCCAGCTCTGCCATTCCTAGCACATGGTACCACAACTGGTGTTTATATGGTCTGGGACTCAAACTCAGGTAGGCATGCTTGTAAGGCAAGCACTTTACCAACTAAGCTGTCTTACCTGCCCTGCCCACTTCTCTACTTCTGTTTCACAATTACATGTGTCTCAGCAAGCTTGCTCTTGTGAGATGGAATCTTTGCACTGCTCCTGCCCTACCCCCCAAATTTGTCTTCCATAGCTATGCTTCTTTGAGGCTTCAGAGTTTTACTCATTTCACACTCTCATAGCAGAGCCAGGAGAATGTTAAACTCTAATTCCCTCATCAATTTCTTCTCTGCTTTCCTTGTACTGTGTTTTCCCTCCAGCTTTCTACTTCTTTCTTTGCTTGTGTAAGAGCTAGACATTTTAACACAAACTTATTCCTATAGCCAGTATGACTTGAGCCAGACTTTTTGGCCATTTCCTCACTTCTAAATATACTTTGGCATACATCAGCATTTTTTTCTAGAAGTAGAACTGCTAATCAATTAGCCTTTACATTTTTTTATGCACAGGAGTGACTCCCTTCACATGGCATCTATCATATATCAGCTTCTGTGAAGCTGAAACACAGAGAATATCAATTCAGTATCTGATGAGGAAACAGTATTTGATGTTTTACCTGCTACTTTGTAGATTAGTGGGATCAACACCTTTTTAAAACCTAGTCCCTAACAAAGTTATATACCATTTGAATTTGACTTTAATTTTTTCCATAATCTACATGGACCCAATATTATGTTACTACCATATAATTTATTAATTACAGGCATTTTTAAGGATCAGATAGTAGTAATTTTTCTTATTTACCAATTATGGGTTACATTTAAGTGTGTTGGCTTTGCAGCTACATTAAATCCTGCTGAGCGTAAGTCATCAGCAGTGACATGACTGCATCAAGAGTGACGGTTAGCTTTAGGTCCCTTCTGTCTGCTGAGGACACCACTGATACCAAAGGGTTTGCTCCCTCATGAACACACACACTCCACTCTCTTGCCACTATGCTTCATTTCTGTAACTACCTGTGCAACCATCATCTCTGCCTCCTTTTGCCTACACCTACATTGTCCTTTGGATGGCATCCAGAGACTGACTGCCTCCTCTCTTCACACCTCCCAGTGGAAACCTCTTGGCCAGGGTTCCAACTCTTATAGATGAGTCTGTGTTCTTAAGTGTCAGATCAGTGTGTCTGACAATATGGGACTACTAAATGGCCTAATTTTCTTTATTAAAATAATTGAGAAAGACAAATGTATCAGGGATAAAAAGAGATGGCTCAAATACCTGTCAGATCAATTATGTCTAATAATGTCTAATATCTATGTCTAATAAACTTTGCTCTCCCTGATTGTAAACACATCACATAGACATAATTCCTACTGTTTTTTATTATGAATGCCAGGATGATAGCAAATGTACAATCCTCCTGCCTCAGCTTCCTGAATGCTGGGTGTGGTAAAATGAATGAAAATAGCCCCTATAGGTTCATAGGGACTGGCACTATTAGGAGTTATGTTCTTGTTGGAGTAGGTGTGGCCTCGTTGGAGGAAGTGTGTCACAGGTTTCAGAAACTCAAGCTAGGCTCATTGCCATTCTCTGTGCCTGCTGCCTGCAGATCCAGAGCCTTCTCCAGCATCATGTCTGCCTGCACACTACCATGCTTTCGACCATGATTACAGTGAACTATATGCCAGCTCTACTTAAATGTTTTCTTTTAGAAGAGTTGCCATGGTCACAGTGTCTCACAGTAGAACCCTAGATAGGACACTGGGTTATACGCATGTGCCATCAGGTCCAGCTCAGCTTAATTTGCAGCTTATTCTTATTTTTCAACCTACTGAGTTATTGTCAAAATCCTTTGATTCTGCTTTTGTGTTCTCAGCAATTTCTTTCTGGCCATTCTCTGCACCTCGATGTTTCATACTACCATTTGCACATACACGAGTTCCTGAGAGAGTTTCACTGAACAGCCCATACCCAACTTCAGTGTTCTAACACATCCCACGCCACATTTTAAGAAATGCCCTTCTGGTCACATGACTGACCACCTAAACTTCAAGATGCCAAGTCTCCTTATCATATTCTTCTAACCATTCACTCTTTAAACTAGAACTGGAGCTGTTCTTTCAGCTTTAAAGTCTCAGACCCAGTATTTTCAGAAACAACTGAAGACTCATGTGGCTCGAGCCCAATCAGAATGTTACTTAAGTCATGGAAAGTTCCTCCCAACTTCTACAGCACTTTTGATTGTATTTCACATACACTGTCTTGCAATTCTTGTTTGCCTACATAGAATAATTAAGCATAATGCCCCACAGGAAATTGCCAACACCTGTTCCCTAAGGGTCAGACCCTCTCACTGACCTGGTCGTAGGTAGAGGTCAGTGGGAGCAGCAGTGATCCTTTCGCGCTCCCGCTCACGTTCCCGCTCTCGTTCACGTTCCCGCTCTCGCTCTCCCGCTCTCGTTCCTTCTCCCTTTCCCGCTCTCGCTCCCTCTCAGCACTTGCAGCTGCTGCAAGGTGTGTTGGGTGCCCTGTAAAACATGAATCTGCAACTTAAACACAAAACTATCAGCCTATCATGTGACACGTGTAAATGATTGAAGTTTCAAAAAGCTCCAAACATAAATGTATCACATTTATTTAATAAGCCTTACATAGCGAATGGGGCACAGTATAAGCATTTAGGGTATTTGTGGAGAATCTAGTTATAGGAATATAATTTAAATGAAGAGCAGAATTTGAGAAAGATGCTCAGAATTCTTCTGCAGGCTAAATCAGTCTTGTTAGAGATGTATAAATTTTAAGCAATTTTGTCCGAGAAACAGACAGCATTATTTTCTATGTATATGCTCTCCCTAGAAACAGACAGCATTATTTTCTATGTATATGCTCTCCCTAGAAACAGACAGCATTATTTTCTATGTATATGCTCTCCCTAGAAACAGACAGCATTATTTTCTATGTATATGTTCTCTCTAGAAACAGACAGCATATTTTCTATGTATATGCTCTCCCTAGAAACAGACAGCATTATTTTCTATGTATATGCTCTCCCTAGAAACAGACAGCATTATTTTCTATGTATATGCTCTCCCTAGAAACAGACAGCATTATTTTCTATGTATATGCTCTCCCTAGAAAAATCACTGACTTATTTGCTGGAACATCTGTTCCCTTTTCTTGTAGAACAAGCCAGATATGTATCATGGAGCATCCTACCTGGAGACAAAGAAGCAGCGTTGTATGGCCTGGGAGGGAAAGCAATCTGAGTACCAGGAATATAGGTGATTCTGTCCATGGGAGGAGTGCTTGCTCCCCTGCGTGAGGCACTAGAATCGTCGGAGGCATATTGGTCAGGTCAATGATCCCTATCCAAAGACAAAGGCAGTTTATTTATGTTAGGTATTACTATAAACAGACACCTAACTCCAGAAGTATATATGGTTTTCCATTCTGTCTCTTTATAACACACTGATAATTTGCGTTCAATATAAAGAAAAAGGTTTTAAAAATGATTATTGCTTCTTAAGACCCTTTCTAAACCTAAACAAGATAAGAAAACACTGAGCTCTACAGAAGTAACCTCAGATATGGACATATTAAAGAAAACATGGACTTCAAACACTTGATGGCTTATTCTGATGTTTACTATAAGATCTCATCTCAATATATTATTTTATTTGCTTTCAAGGGCAAAAGTCTACACAGGCAAGTATAAGCTTCATTTATGTCTTTCCATCATTCATTTAACAAGTACTTATTAATAATCACTGGCAAATGTGAAAAAATTCTACACACCTCTTGTAGCTGGATAAGGGAGACCCAATGGCTGCTCTCGTGGGGACAGTCCCCTGGTGACATCAGGGCGCAGATTCACTTGCATCTGCTGTGAGGTAATGTAATCATTTAGGATTGTCTGTCTCGTATTCTCCATTGCATAAAGCTGGTACTGACTTGGGTATCCTGGGGTTGGTGAAAGCTGTCTCTGAAACAGGTAAGCAGCAGCTGCTGAGTGAAAGAAAGAAAAAAAAATGCACTGAGTGTGTGAGATTAACATGCTAAATGTTATCCTGGACAGAGTGAGGAGGAAACCCTGATTGCTGAGCGCAAGTCACTTTCACGGAACCCCAGGGAGTGCAGGGATCCATCTGAAATCTTGACACATGAGTAGTAGAAGTCTAACTCCTTCTTTTTTCCCCCCAAGCCATAGTTTCCTTGAGCAATAGCACTGTCCTGGAACTCCCTCTGTAGAGTTCCGCCTGCCTCTGCCTGCCTCTTCCTCCCATGCTGGGATTAGAGGTATGCGATATCATATCCTGTAAATCCAATTTATTGTAATGCCATAGATGAAAGGGAAGGGGAAGGACATCTGAACATTTCCAACGTAGTTCTGTTTCAGTCATTAACATGAAACTTTATTGTGTTTTCACTTGAATTATATGAGAGTTGTGACTGAAAATTAAAGTCCTTTTTGACAGCGGGGGAAATCCATGTGAAAACTATTTCTGACATGGAAATTTTATTTCTCTAGAGGTAAAAATGATTGAATACAACCATTTGGTAATGCATGTGTTTGAAAAAAGGATGGGAGCCCTTTTCTATAAAGGGCTAGATGAAATTCTATGAGGTTTAAGAGCTATATACTATTTCTCATAGCTACACGATTCTGTTAGTACTGAGAAGAAGCCATAGACAGAACAAACAAATGGCTAGGGTCATGTTCTAAAAAACAATTTGTCTACAGGAACAGGATTTCATCAAGTAGCTATTGTTTTATTAGCTCCTGAAAAAGAGCATGACATGAGATGCAATGATGTCATAACTGACGTGTGTGCATCATGATCCCACCTTCCTAGATGGGGTTTGTCACTTAATTATATTTAAACTATACCTTCATTAAAAATAAACAAAAAAGCTAATAAGCGTGGAGAATTTCTTTTATAACAGAGAAATAATGATGAGATTTAATCAATGGTTTACAAAAAGGTACTGACCTTCAATCAGAACAACTATGTTGTTATTAGCATACATAATTCATCACATTAACCTATTTTTTCAATTAGACTTACCAAGTGCAATAAAGAACAAAGCTTTGCAGGCCCTTATTGGTTTTAGTTCTTTAAGCTTTGTTAATATTTTATTACTTTGGAGTGCTGGTAACATGGAGTGTTCTATTCCCAAAAATGCACAGACTTGTACAGTAGTCTATACAATGAACTATAATAGCTTGAACAGTCATATACATACAGTATTTCTTTGCTATAAATTGTCATTAAACATTAGGCTTACCAGGATCCAAAGCCCTGTGAAAGGGCATGGCTGGATCCAAGTGCGTGGGAAGGTGGCTCCGATAAACCTCTCCTGCAGCGCTACTCCTATGATGGGGATCAAATGGGCTGTGACTCACGACAGGATCCACCCGGGCACTGGAGATTTGGCTGGTATACTTTCCTTTGGGTTGGGGTCAGAGTCGATTTCCTTTCATGGCTGGTAGACTTGCTGGAAGAAACTGTAACAGCAACAACAAAGCACCAATGCCACAAATGCTTGAGAAAACTTCAGCATATGCCCAAGCATTTAAAATCCAATCTTGTAATATATCCAAGTGTGAGAACAAGTAGGAGCCTTGAAACATGGAGACCACTGGGGGGTTTTGGAACATAGCAGCAATTCTAAAGCACATCATGTTAAGATCATGAAAGGTAAGCTAGGAGTGGTAGCACATGCCTTTAATCTCAGCGCTCAGGTGGCAGAGGCAGGTGATCGCTGTGAGTTTGAGGGCAGTCTGGTCCAGGACAGCCAGGGCTACACAGCAAAGCCCTGTGTTGAAAAACCAAAGTAGTAAAAAAAAAAAAAAAAAATCATGAATCTCACTAAAAGTGACCATGTTTCCTAAATGGTACTAAGACCAAATCCTAAAACAAAATAAAACTAACATCTATTTTGGCCCTACCTATAGTAAATCTCAAATTCTTCCCTCCTTGTGTTTTTTAAACTCTATGCTACCTGTCAACCATAAGTTACCCTAAGTTTTGCCTTTCAGCCTGCCCTTCAGTGATTGTTTATCTCATAAGCATCCACTTTCCCCTACTCACTCATTACTCAGTGATCTGACTGGATCACAACCACACACTCAGCAGCGACTTCCTTGTGGAAATATCTATGTATATATAAAGCATTAACCATGTTAATTTCTCTTAAAAATATTTGTTTAAAAAAAATATATATGTGTGTGGGCATTTGCCTTGTAGTATGACTGTGCACTATGTATGTTCAGTGCCCTAGGAGTCAAAGGAGTATTAGATCCCCAGAACTGGAGTTACAGGCGGCTGTTAGCTGTCATGTGGGTTCTTAACTGTAGAACCATCTCTTTAGCCCTACTTAATTTCTTTACTTTTGTATGTCTGCACTGCTGGTCATTAAACCCCACGTAGCTTGTACATTTTGAAGGGAATAATTCACTGATATTAAAATACAAGTATCATTAAATGCTTGTTTTGTTTGTTTACCCAGTCTCTAACTTGGTAGCCCTTAAACTTGCTTCTGCATCTGCCCTGCCTCTCAGGTGTGGGAATTATAGATGTGGACCACCACTCCCAATTACTATAAAGCTATTAACTGAAATTCTGCTGGTGCAAACACGGCCATAAACAAAAATTTCTGTATCAAAATATAAAGTATTACTGGTCCATCCTGCCTGATGCCACATCCTTTGCCCTCTGTGGGCAACTCTAGCAGGTTCCCATTCCTCTGCTTGTGGTGCCACTCCTCCTAAAACATTCTTCAACTCCTCACCGTACAGCCTATTCTTAATGCTGTGACGCTTTAAGACAGTTCCTTATGTTGTGGTGACCCCCAACCATAAAACCATTTTTATTGCAACTTCATAGTTGTAATTTTGCTACCGTTATGAGTTATAATATAAACATCTGATATTCAGGGTAACTGATTTACATTCCACAGTGAAGTCAAGGCCCATGGATGAAAATGCTAGTTTAACTGGTAAGATCTCAAAATATACATACTAAGTCCCAGAGAACTCCCCAACTTCCACCTCCTCAGTGTTGGATTATAGGCAGACATCATCATGCTCAGCCCCACCAACTTAGACACGTGGCTTCTGGAGATTGAATCTCACTAACTAGATTGCTTCCCTAGCCCTACAACCTGTGCATCTTGAGATGCTTAGTGCTAATGACTTGATATTTTGCATTTGTTGAAGGTAAAAAAATGTTGCCAAAGTAATCAGACCAGGTAACAAAAGCCATACCATCAGAAGTTCTGTTCATCATGGGGGAGCCTCTGGAGATGGTGTTCTGGTAACTCACAGGAGTCCTGCGAGCACTGCTGTCGTCATAGATGCCCGGGCTCAGCTGGGCTTTGGGAGCTTCATGAAGTGTAGACCTGAGAACGGAGGGGCCAGAGCTCACCACTGACGTGTGCCGGGGTCGCACTGGCTCGCCTGCTTTCACATCCTCATATTTTCCCCGTTCTACTACTTTTATGTTCTCTGGTACAATTTCCAGCATTCCACGGGGTAGTTTGCTAGGCCCTGTGATTAAGGACTTCACATTGTGTTTGATAGCTGATTGACCTGAGTTGTTGTCAAATTTTATTGGTGTGCCCTAAGGGGAATGAAACAAACATTACAGGAAGCAAAGTTATCTAGATACTATTCCTTCTAAGGTATATGTCTGCCTCATGGCAATTACACTTTGTTGTGGTGACATCAATCTGAGCCCATGAAGCCTTAAATACACACACTCCCAAATTATTCATCTCAAACTGTATGTACAAGAAAAACCAATGATGGATATGTGAAAGATTTTCTACCAAGAAGTCTGAAGCAAGAATTACCTAGAACTACTAAATCGTATTTTTAAAACTGTTTCATAAATGTCATTCTGAAGTGGAATTGCTGACAGAAAGAGAGCCATGATCTATTTACCTGGGAAATAGAACCCTCAATTATTGGCCTGGTGCTCTGGACCACTTCTGGAGTTTTTCGGCTTTCCTGAGTTAGAATATCTTGTCGTGGAATTTCATGAATGGAACGTCCCATTTCTTTGATGGTGGTGATACCATCATATGGTTTTCCTTTGGTAATGGCACCTTCAAATGCTCGGATAGGAGGGCTTTCCCTTTTTATCTGCTTGGGGTATTTAAGGCCATCTTCAAAGCTTTCAGCTGTTGCTCTTGGTGTGCCTTTAGGAAGAGGTCAGGAATCATAATTGTTAAAATAATGTAATGGGTATAAAGCCCTGCCACTGTATTTCTACAACAGACCCTCAGGGTAGGCATTCAGGAGTCATTATGATATAAGGTTAGTCAAAATTAATAGTTTCAGAATGGCTTTTATAGAGATACCTCAATATTAAAAGATTAGGTGAGTAAAACCTTCAGATAAATGATGTAACTAAGAGAAAAGTTAAGACTTAAGATTTAATACTTCGAAGGGTAAAATATCTTTAAATGTAAGTTTACTACTCCATAAAATTAATATTAAACTACCTTACCAGTGAAATCAATTTATTAAAAAAAGGTAAAACACAATGTACCCTGCATTATGGAACCAGACAGCACAGTCCTTTCTTTGAGGTCAGAATGAGGGCTCCCCCTGGGTAATGCTCGGCATATCAGACCTTTTAAAACAGTAAAGAAATTTGGTTATTAAACAATGTATTGTTAATTTATAATACTGAATGTTGTCTATAGAGAATGTGATTTTGATAAAAAGCTCTATGAAAGAAGGGGTGTAATTCGAAATTGTACACAATTCAGATACTATCCAAAGGACTGGAGAGATGGCTTGGTGTGTAAGGGTACTTGCTCCCAATTCAGATAACCTGGGTTCAATCCCAGGCCTCACATGCTGGAAGGAGAGAGCAAGTTATTTTCTCACCTCAACATTTGCACAGTATGTGAAGACACACACACTCATTTGCTCACTCGCTCTCTCTCTCTCTGAATAAGTAAAACAAGGAATAAATCAGAAATAACTAATACATAGTTATATAATTCATTTAAAATATTTTAAAGGTTTATTTACCTATAACTTTTATGTTTCTGTGCCCCTTGTGCACATGGAGGTATAGGAGATGGTGAGCCTGTGTGTGTGTTCTGGGAACTGAGCCCAGGTCTTCTACAAGAGCAGCCAGTGTTCTCAGCTGCTGAGCCGTTCTCTTGTACCATAGTTACTTTCCAGAACATTTCCCCAAATACAAAATAACCAGGAAGGGTATTAAATTTTAGTTTAAAACAGGAATTTTAGCTGGACTTGTTAATACATGCCTATAATACTAGTACTTGAGAATAAGAGTCAGGATCAGAATTTGAGGAGTCTGAAGCTAGCCAAGGACCAGCTAATCCTACCTATGCCTCAAAATAAGATCAACACTAAAGCTAAAATAGCTCTCTTTTAAAAAATTAGAATATTTAGGCTGAGCATGGTGGCACACACCTTTAATCTCACTACTGGGTAAACAGATACAAGAGAATCTCTGTGGGTTTGAGGCCAGCCTGATGTAGATACTGAGTTTCAAGACAGCCAGGACTACCAAGAGAGACCCTGCCTCAAACAGGAACAGAATATATAAATTTACATAATGAGAACTAATAAAAGTTAAAAGTCTCAAAATAAAAACAAACCTTGGCTGGGCATGGTGTGCACACCTTTAATTCCAGCACTCAGGATGCACAGGTGGGCTGGCTAATGTCTGAGTTCTAGGCCAGTGTGGGCTAGACATTGAATTCAAGACCTGCCAGGACCAGAGAGTGAGACCCCTTTTTTTTTTTCTTTCTTTTATCCCACCATCTTTCTTTCCCTTTACCCACTTTAGAAAGTGAAACCCTACCAAGTGCCCTACCCCCACCCCCTTAAAGTAATTAACAGTAAATCAAAAAACCTGGGCATAGAGAAGAAGCCTTGCCAATCAGAGAAGAACTATAAACTAGATGTTAATTTGAACAGCATAAACAAAACTTTAAAACGAATCTTATAAATATCATTGTTATTCAACTTGTAATTACATTTTAGGTTTTAAATACATAGATAGATAACAATTAAGATTTAACTATAGAATAATATTTGCTTAGAATAATTTTCCCCTTAAGCGGGGAATCTATTTCCTTCACTCCTTCATCAATAAATATACAAAAAAATTTAAAAGATTCATGTGATAGAAAACACACACTGTTTTTTGAGCCCTGGCTACTTCATTTAATATGTTGAAGTTTCCATACATCTTCCTAAAAATTGCCTAATTTCAATTTTCTCTACAGCCAAATAAAATTCCACTGTGGTATGGGCCACATTCATCTATGAATGGACATCTAGGCTGATTCCATTTCTTTGCTATTTATGTGGGAAGAGCAGCAGTACACATGAGTGAGGAAATATCTCTGTAATAGTCCATAAACCCTTTGGGTGAATGCCCAAACAGGATGGCACTGGCTCAAAAATAGACATGTAGACTGATAAAACAGAACATAAGACCAAGATATAACTCTATACAGTGGTAGTCACCTCATTTCTGACAAAGGTGACAAAAATAGTCACCAGAGAATGACAGTCTCTTAAACAAATGGTGATGGAAGCTGGAGAGCTGTAAAAAGCAACCTATAACCTGGCACAAACATCAACATTCCAGATGGATCAAAGACCAAAATATAAGACCTGAACTTCTGAAAATACTAGAGGAAAAAGGAGAAAAAATATTTCCAAGATATAGGCACAGGCGAGGACTTTCTGAATAGGACTTGAATACTAAGAAAATAAATCAATACTGACAAATAGGACCTCATAAAATTAAAATCTACACCACAAAAGACATTGTTAACCATTACAAATGAAGCAGTAGGTCACAGAATGGGAGAAAACCTTTGCTGACTATAATTCCAAGAAGAGTATCATCTAGAATATGCAAAGAATTAAAAACCCTAAACTAATCAATCAAAAATAGGCTGAGAGCTTACAAAGAGGTCTCAAAGGAGAAAATATAAACAGCCAATAAACATTTTATGTATACAGCATCCTTTAGCCACCAAGAAAATGCAAACTAAAGCTATTTTGATTTTCTACCTTATCCCTGCCAGAGTGAATACAATGAAGAAAACAACTACAGGAAATGCTGGAAAGAATATATGAAAAAAGATTTGCTGATGGTTAGGGTAGGAACTAGTGTAGACATTACAGAAACCACTGTTAAAAGTTTCTCAAACAGAAAGGGATAAAACATTCATGACCCCAGTCATTACTCATATGAATCTAAACTCTGAATGTACCTTAGTTAATAAATCACTGTTCAAATATGAAATATACCTGAGGGGAAAAAATGAGAAAAATATGGACATTGTAAAGAGAAAAAAATGAATATAACACCTAAATAAGGAGTTTTAAAATAGTATCTTAAGGAGTTGCCATGGGTAAAGTGCCTGTTGCAGAATCATGGCAACTCTAGCATGTGCATGGACTGTATCTGTAAACCCAATGCTGGAGGGGAAAGATCCCAAGGACTTGAAGGCCAGTCAGTCTGGTCATAGGACCTAACTTTTTCACTGAGTGACAGTGAAAACCAGACTACAATAACCTCTGGTTTTGAAAAAAACATGGACAAAGGAACAAACACACATTTCAAATCAACAACTATTTTAACTAAAGCTTAGAAGTAATCATATACATTTAACCTAAAGAAAATACAGGAAATTTTTAAAGAATGTTTTATTTTTACTTTATGTGTACGTGAGTCTTTGGCCTCCATTTATGTATCTGCACCACATGTGTACAAGTCCCTATGAAGCCAGGGAACATATCAGATCCCCAGGAACTGCAGTTTCAGTCCACTGCGGCCATTGTGTAGGTACTGGGAACCAAACCTGGGTCCTCAGCAAGAGCAGCTTAACCACTGAGCTATCATCCAGCCACAGATTATGTCTTGTTTTGTATCTTAAATAGAGAAAATATAACTCTGAGAAAAATCACACAGGCTTTACTTGGTCTTGAATATTTTAACTAGATGAAATTATCTGAGGCAGGTTAAGACTTAAAAGTAAACTAAACCACAGGGATCCATGAATTCATAACACAATCAGCATCAAGTTGGACACTGGCCTATAATCTGCTTTTATTGATGAATATAGCCCTTTAATTTCCAGTTGAAGAGACAAGCACAGAGAAATATTCTAGGGAAAGTTCAACTAACAAGAAAATAAAAATCCATGTCCCTGCTCTATTCATCATACATAATTTTTACCTCATGTATTAAAAAGAAATTCTGAAAATGAGTTCTGTATTCCCCTACAGAGTTTATAGTCTTAGATTCATTGAATCAGGAAGTAATTCTATAATAGCTAAAGCATCTGAACTAACAGTCACCTCTGCTATGACCACTATATTCAGTTTCTACTTCCTTCTACTCTGAAGTGCCAGTGAGTCATGCAATGATATGATGTAAATTTAAAATTATATTAATAAATTTCAGGTAGAAATGCTAGTGATTAAACCCAAATAACAAAACTGCTACACAGAATTAGATGCATCTGAGGGACATGTGAGGTACTTTTACCCTCTAAAGGTGCTGACACAGGAGACTCCCTCATCGACATGCCTTGCTTTATATTTCCTTCCACTGACTCATAGCTTCTTTTTAAACTCATTTCATGAGCTGTTCTTGGACTCCGAGTCCCTTCTCGGGCATTCTTAATATCTGTAGAATATAGAAACAAGAATTATTCAGAGCCCAAGGCCTATTTATAATGCGCAGTAAACTAAGTCACCTTAGTATTAGTCTTATAAAAACAACTTGATTCCAGCACTCAGGAGGCAGAGACAGAGTGATCATTATGAGTTTGAAGCTAGCCTGGTCTACATATAAGTTCCAATTCAAACAAGGTTGTATAGTACGACTCTGTCCCAAACAAAACAAACAAAAACTTGTTCTAACATATTTTTGTGTAGACAGCATCCATGAAAACATTTTTGTTAAATGCAGTATTAATTGAATGGCTCCTGTGTGCCAGGCAAAGGCTAGGCTTCCAGGCTAACAAATTAAGTCCCTTCTCATGAAACTTGCTCAAAAGTGGTGGTTACAAAAAAATATGCTCAGACTGCAAATATGGCTTAGCAATTAAGAGTACTCAGTGTTCTTCCACAGGATCTGAGCTTATTCCCAGCACCTATACATCATGAGCCTCACAACTACTCCAGCTCCAAAGGATCTGATGGCTTTTTCTGGCTTCTCCAGGAGCCCACATGAATTATGCAAACACAGTGGCTTGCGCATGCGCCGAGCGCACACACACACACACACACACACACACAAAATTTTAACAAAATTGATAGGCCTTATATTGTCCAGTGTAATGCATACTATGAAAGGAAATTTATAGTATGCTTCAAGAATGATGAGACAGACACTTGACATGTCCAGGTCCACCCAGCAAAGGCAAGCTAAGAACTGAAGGACAAGTAAGAGATGCTTATGACCAATATAAAAGCAGGAAACTATGGCATAAGCAGAAGGATAGGCTCAGATATCTCAAGAATGACAGAGCATGCCACCTTAAAGGGACATCTGTCAGCTCAGTACAAAGACAATGTGAAGAATGGAGCTAGGCAGAAAAGTTTAGGGCTAAGAGGAAAAGTGGCAATCAAAAAACCCTGTAGAGGTAAGCAAAAGGAGATCGTGGAGTGAGCAGATGCCATGAGACAGTCTTGTGGTTATCCTTTAAGGCCATAGAAAGTAAAGCAGGAAGCATGGTGATTACTCCAGGTAAGTTAGCACACCCTAAGTTGTCCAGACAAAAGTTAATGGTTGCAGGCAGAATAAGGGATTGATTGCAGAGACTTTAAGAAACAATTTAAATGATTTTATAATATGCTGGATGTGGAAAAAAGGGGGAAAGAGAGATATCTAGATTTCTAGCTTCTTTCCCTCTTCCCAAAGTAAAATGTTCATCTATGCTAGATGTGTTAAAATAAGAAATAAGACTATTGTAGATTATACAACATCAGGTACTATGTTCATCTCTTTGTATTAGAGACAAAGAGAAAAATATAGCTAATGACTAGATTTTCTTCAAGGATGTAGTCGGAAAACTCAAACTCAGCCCTGTGCCTGATGATTACAGCAGACATTAGTCATTCTTAGAAAATATACTCAAAGGAAAAGACAGCTGGGCTAGATCTGATATATGGAAGAACAGACGCATTCATATTTTTATTAAGGGGAATTTAGTCCAACACTCTCATCTTGATTATCTGTTCCTTAGTTCTTAATCTTAAAAAAACTATGACCACTATTAAAATAAAAGCTATTCCATTTAAGTTAAATGAAGATTCCTTTTCTAGGTTAAGGAATAACTAGTCACTGACGATAGCAGCTGTTAATTACAATACACTTCCCCTGTGTTATGCACTCTTACAACTCTTAACTGTCTTAATTGATTTTTTACAAAATATCCCCTTTCACAAGGAGAAAACAGGTCTGCAAAAATAAACTGACTTACCTATAGTAAGAAGGTAAGAAAATCAGAGCCTGTTTTCAGTCCCACGTCCTAAGATTGGCATTAGTGAACAGTCAATACTTACTATCATAAGATAAGATATGTCCACTTTTGCCTTCATAGATAACATGGCCTTTGGATGCAGCTTCCTCTCTGACTTTCTCAGGACTGCTTTCTTCAATAGGCATCCTTGAAACAGGTCCCTTCACTAAAGCCTCTGTTGGTATGCCAGCCTGAGGCAGAGCTGGGGTCCCCTGTCATCAAAACAAACACAAGCACCCAAGAGTCACACTTATGCTTAGAAGACGCACAGACATATAGAAAATAGAACCTGAGAGTCAGGTCGGTCTTCAAATAAAGCAAAGTACACAAGAGGAAACAAGACATTTCACTCCTATAAACGTAAAGAAACCCAGTATCTTAATCCTTCAACTCCACTATCATAGAAAACTTAAGATGATTATAGCATATGAGGTAAAATAGCTTCGTCCCCCACACCCCTTAGCAAATCCCTATTGAGGAATTTAGTTTTCAGAAAAGAAATGTTTTAAGTCTACAAGTAAATGTAATAATTTTTAATAAAATATAATAAATTAAGTTTTAAATGTGATGTATTATAATTTAATGAGAGGAAAACAAACCTTGATTATCAAGCTGCCTACATGGTTGGTGCTTGGGCTTTGGTCATCAATTAAAGAAGAGGAAAAGCTCAGATGCCTTGTTTAGTGATACTCAGTCAGGACACATCATCTGAGTCTTACCATCATTACTTCTCCACTAGACTGATAGTGGGTCTTTATGCCCTTCTTTTTAGGGAAACTGTTTACTCTGTTACATAGAATGCTGTATAAGTGGGTGGATTGGGCTGTAAAGGAAATGAAGACCAGATCTAACCCATTTCCCTGTATAGGGTCTCTACTACTTTGAAGACCCCTAGAACTTGAGGCAATAAGCTCTGAAACAGATGTTTAAAGGGGGTAAGTGACAGGAGCAATGTGTCTGGCACACCCAGTTATAAAGAAGGTTCAGTAGGAAACATCAGGAAATCTTCAACATGCACTCGGTGCCAATGAACAAATTTTAAAATTGATATAACTGAGCACCATTTGGCACAGTTCAAACTATTTTCCTAATAAAACATTGGACCCTGAGACACTAAGAAAGATGTAAAGATGAACATAGGCCCACTTATTTTTTGTGTGTACATTTAATTGTTAACTTTCTTTGAAATGGCATACTTTGACCAAATATGTAAGGAGAGACACAGAGTTCCTATGTAATGTTCTAAATCAACATAAACCATAACAACTACATAACTGGGAATTGTCTTAACAGGGTGATTGTGACTCACAGTGTCCTGAGCAGAATCAACCAAAGGCTCAGGAAAACAGGCTGCTGAACTCGTCCCTGAGGGTTAGAATCCAGTAAATCTAGCACAAGGCTTAAACATTTATGGCTAGCCACTTCTCAAGTGACTGATGCTAATGGTCTTGGGGCCCACACCGCTACTACCAAGGGTAAGACAGAAGAACAAGCTAGTAACAATATACAAAAATCTGTATCAGTGTTTTTAAAAAGCAGAATATACAGACTTTACTAACTTTTCCATTTATGTAAAAATTTTTAAAAGGAGATGGTTTACATTTCAAGTTAAAATTAATATCTAGCTAGAAAAAGAAGTACCTTCCATTAATCAAAATTAGGATTCTGTTTAGCTTCAAATATATTTGATCTCTGGTGTACTCAATGAATTTGAACACAGCAGCTTACACATTGAGATCACAAATACACCTTTTCACAAAGAGCATTAAGAAGCATTTAATTGTTTTCTTCTCAATTTCTATTTAATCTAAACACATGATTAACGCTTTTCCAGGAAGACCATAAGGACTATAACATCTTCTGCAAGTTACTTTCGCCAATTTCCAGGTGAGTAGTGACATCCTGAATAACTACAGTATAAATAACATGGCTTGGAGTTAAAATGCAGCAGGAAAGGGAACGGTTTGCAGATCTAGGTTTATTATTATTGAGAGCTGGATTCCATAACAGAACAATGAACAGGAGACTAAGGAACAGCACTGCTATAACAACTAAAGCTCCTGAGAAGTCTAGCTTTTCCTAGCTACTGCCCAGCACACTGGAGATGATAGTCAGTGCACTGACCTGGGTAATAGAGCCCCGCAAGGATGAAATGCTCTCCACGGAGATTTTGCTAGCTGGAGTTCCCCGAGTTATACTTCCTTCTTGGACAGCCCCTGCAGTGCCTGAATACAAACAAAACCATCACTAAATCATTGCCTTCTTCCTGACAGTCCCCACTCCACAATACCAGTTCTCACACAGCAGAATGGGGGCAGGGATAACAAAAATTATCCTAATGAAATGTATGTCTCAAACAATATCATAATGATTTTTAAAAAGATTGTTCAAACTGACTGATGAATATTACATACATAGACTTGTGCTGCTCACAACCCTAGTCAGAAAAGCTTCTTTGTGCAATGGGCAGAAGTGAATACAGAGACTTTGTCCAAATTACTAAGAATATCTGTAAGTGTGAAGCCCTAAATGGCACATTCCTACCCTCCCAAAGGTTCAAAGTATATTTTCGAAGACAGAGCACAATGAACGTAAGAGCCAGAGTACAGGGAGGAGTGCTGTGAAATGCTTTTCATGTTTGAACTCAACAGCTATGGTTACCCGCAAAAGACCTGAAAAAGGTCAAGCCAGTCAAAATTCTAACATGGATGATGGGTGTGCTCACAAGGACCTAACCTAGCAGAGGAACTATTGGTGTCTTATAGCTGCTTAGGGAAAGATAGCAATTTTTCTTTAGGGGATTAGAACCATGTGTAGGCTGCTTATGATCCAGTGGATAGCACCACACACATGTATATATACGCAGCAATAATTGTACTATAGGCTATTAAAAAACAAAGAGAGCAATAGCTGAGAACATGACATTGGGAGGGAGCATGTTGACAGGGGAAGAGTTGATGTTGGGGAAATGATCAAAATACATTATACAAATATACGAAATAATAGAATAAATAAATATATTATTAAAAATGACTGCTGACATAAATAACTTCAGTTTGGTGGGGCGTTTTGGTTTTTGTTTTGGTGGTACTATATGCCCATCAAATTTCAAAGTTTGAAAGTTATTTTTACATGGAAGCAAAAACTTAAAAATTAGTAACTTGAAATTAGTCATTAAAATATATTAATGAAGCCGGGCTGTGGTGGTGCTTGCCTTTAATCCCAGCACTTGGGAGGCAGAGGCAGGCGGATTTCTGAGTTCGAGGCCAGCCTGGTCTACAGAGTGAGTTCCAGGCCAGCCCGGGCTAAACAGAGAAACTCTGTCTCGAAAAAAAAAAAAAACCAAAAACAAAAACAGAAACAAAACAAAACAAAAAAATGATGATTGAGCTGTTTGTAGTCATATATACTTATAATTGACTAATACTTATAATTGGTGGCTGAAGTAGGAGGATTGAGAATCCAAGTCCAAACTTGGCTACACAGTACATCCAAGGCCAGTAAAATTATCAATGTTGCCACAACTTAGGTGTACCCACAAAAAAAAATTTTAATGAGTTACTTTAGTAAGTTTACTATGGGCAAAAGTTTTAACACAACTGTCAAACTGGATACAGTTTTACCTCTGACCACACCTTCATGCTGCGCTCTGACCAATAAACCCTCAGGTTGTGAGTTTTGGCTTCGTGGAGAAAATTCTTCCTGCTTGATATAGGTCAAAGGAGCTATGGACAAAAGAAAGAGAAACATGAAAAGACCAATCACTGAATGGCTGACCATGATGCTACAAATAGACATGATAGAACTGTGGCCACTCACTGACCTGATTTAGTAGATTCTTGCTGTCGTGGCAATCCAAGAGAGATAGACCCCACTGAGGGCTTAGCTGCTTCTTGAGTGTAAGCCTGATTATGAGAAGACAAGTAAGTGCCAGGAGTTCCCTAAAAATAAATAAATAAAAGAGTCAAAAGACTAAGCAT
The DNA here is from genome assembly GCA_021653895.1 of Mastomys natalensis. Taxonomy (NCBI): domain Eukaryota; kingdom Metazoa; phylum Chordata; class Mammalia; order Rodentia; family Muridae; genus Mastomys; species Mastomys natalensis. The sequence continues at coordinate 715,356 of JAJTUV010000337.1, forward strand.
TATCTTTCCTGAAAGTAAATTCAATCTTCACATTTCTACCTATAAAAATCTCTATATTTGCAACTCAAAATTTTAAAAGTAACTGAACAATAAGGAAAATTTCAGCATAGATTATTAAGTTAGAAAAACTAAAGGAATAAAATATGCATACTACCAATATCATATATTACATATAGGTATTTATTAATCAAGTCTGGCATGGCCTTGTTCGGGACAGGGCCAGGAGGTGTGGGCCTCTACCAGAGGTGAAGGCTAAGGGTGTAGGGCTTATTTGTATAATAATGTATATACTTAACATTCCTCCTTCAAGGAAGGTCCCCTAGTTAATGACTCCCAGATAGTAAGAGACAGCATACAGTACAGGAGGTGAAGTTGTGGCTAAAGCTCTCAGCAAGATGGTAAATGCTGAGACCTTAAAGAAGACCCTTAAGGCTATAGAAAAGAACTCTAAAAATGTGTTAAAAAATATATAACTTCTCAAAAACTAAGGATGCAATATTAATTATTATGAGGGGCTTCACAAATCTAAAGGAACAAAAGCAACTGCACTGTGAGCCAACATATCAGAAAGTTACTAAGAAAGGAGATCAGAGATTTAGGAATGGCAACTGCAGGAGACCCAACCCAGCTAAATTGTTTTGTTTTTATGATTACAACAACAGACAGATTCCAGAATTCAGGTTCGGCCCAGGAGCATAAGGTTAGGCCCAGATGTGATAGAAATGGTAATTTCATGATGGGGTCCCACCCAGCTAGTTTACAGTTTATGCTTTATAGAGGCAGGCAGAGCTCTGAATTCTTTTGCAATGTTAAAAGAAAATGTGTGCTTGCTGTCTCCTAAGAATTAAGATGCTGACTGATGAGATAATCAAAAGGAAGCTTGGAGTAAATGACTGGATTCATATGTAAAATAAGGGCCTGGGCTTATGATCTACAGGAGATGAGCTGTCCGGAGAATATTTTAGGATAGTAAGCAGAACATATAGAGAGAAAGCGCGCTGTCTGGAGATCTCCAGAGAAAGCAAAATTTAAGAGAAAGCAGGCTGGAAAGCTGTCTCCAGCAGAACATAAGCCACCAGCTTGGCACATGATTTGACTTCAACTAGTTTGTTTTCAAAGCTCCCAGATACCCCTTCTCTCAGGAATGTGGACCAAGCCAAGACTGGTCCTTGCCGCTTATTAAATTACCTAAAGCATTTACCACAATGTACTCAAAATGTAAGCTACTGTTAACAATATTTTATATCTCTTATAAAATGCAAAAAGTCGAGGCCAGCCTGGTCTACAGAGTGAGCTCCAGGACAGCCAGGGCTACACAAAGAAACCCTGTCTTGAAAAAACAAAAAACAAAACAAAACAAAACAAAAAAAATAAATAAAATGCAAAAAGAACATCTATGAAAATGGCAGGAGTTCAGAAGATACTAGAAAAGTTGTAATACATCCATTGGAACCTAGAAAGTTGTGTGTCTATGCAAGGTTATGCATACCTAAACAAAGCCTGAAGGAGCTCTCACTTCTGGCTGACCTAAGACCCTGCAAGGGAGAAAGTTAAAAATTGAAGCAGACCTGTCATCTGGCTGAGGGTAGTCTGAAGCCATGTCTCAAAACACAAACAGCAAGGAGACGAGGAAAGACTACTGGATCCAAATCATTTAAAGAAATCTCTGAGCCGGGCGGTGGTGGCGCACGCCTTTAATCCCAGCACTTGGGAGGCAGAGGCAGGCGGATTTCTGAGTTTGGGGCCAGCCTGGTCTACAGAGTAAGCTCCAGGACAGACAGGGCTACACAGAGAAACCCTGTCTCAAAAAACCAAAAAAGAAAAAAAAAAAAAAAAAAAGAAATCTCTGTTCTGTCATTAGTTAATAAAAGCAGAGATTTTAGCAGCCACACATAAATAACACAGACTTTACAAATCAGTTCTCAAAAGCTACTAAGCAAGTAAAAGAAAAGAGAAAAGGAAAAAAAAAAGAAGAAGAAGAAGCTATAATAACCCTGGGAGATAACTGTATGATTTCCAGAGCTGCCACACCATAGAACACAAACTATGCAACTGTGCTGGCTGAGGAGATGGCTCAGTGAGTGAAGGGATGCTTGCCATGAAGCAGAAAGTCTGACTGTGGTACCTGAGACCCACAGGGAAGCAGGAGAGAGTCCATCCCCATGCATTGTCCTCTGATCTTCAGATGAAAAATCAATAAATGTAATAAAAATTAAATGTGTATCTGACAAAAGTTACAAGATATATACAAAAACTGACCCACACATATGAAATAAAGCAGTAAGCTTCTAACTTACTAGAGAATTAAAGGGAAGTACAAGAAACAAAACACGAAATACAACACAGAGAATAAAAGCACTGAGAAGTACAAAATAGAGGTTCTGGAACTGACAGCTGTAACTACAGGTCAGGTGTGGTTAGCATACATCTACAACCCAGCACTTGTGAAGATGAAGCAAGATTTGAGACCAGCTTAGACCATGGAGTTCCAAGCTTGCCTGAGCTAAATATAATGAAACCCAATCTACCAAAATGAAGAAAAAAAAAAAAAAAATCCCCAAGTCCTTACTAGAAGTACTATGTGAGGTCACAGGAATAGTCAGGACGATCTATGTACATATGTATGCTTGTACATATCTATGTACTATGTACTACATATGTAGTGCTTGTACATATCTATTCTCTTCCCTGACATTGACTTGTTTGTAGTAAACTGAAGTTTTATACGGGAGATATGTGAGTGTGTCAGAACCATTACGGCAACATCAGTTAACCTTTTCTTTTTTAAGCAATAAAGTATCTGTTTTGTTTTGATTTATTTAAATGTAGTCTCCCTATGAACATCAAGCTGGTCTCAAACATGTGATCCTATTGCCCCAGCCTCTAGCAAGCTTGGGATTAAAGGTATGTGCAACTATGTCTGGTTCTAAATTACTTTTGACTTAAGCAACATAGATTCTTTTAGATATAATACTGCTACATACTTAACAGACTACAGGATAGGATGAGCATAACTTTTTATATAAACTAGAATACTAAAAAGCTTCTTATGACATTGTTCACTAAGACATTTGTTTTCTTTGATGGTCTGGAATCAAGCTAATGATGTCCACACTCATGCCTGTACTAGCCAAGAACTTATATAAACAAAGAATACATTAAAACTGCCAAGCATGTTGGTGCAGGCCTTTAATCCCAGAATTTGGGAGACAGAGGCAGGCAGATCACTATGAGTTCAAGGCTTGCCTGGCCTAAATAGTTACATTCTCAAGCCAGCCAAGGATACATAATAAAACTCTGTCCAAAACAAAACAAAACAAAACAAAACAACAACAACAAACAAAAAGAAAACAAATCACAGAATACATTAAAATTAATGAAATGGCCCAAATAAACAGATGTGCACATCACTTCTACAGTGGAAATTATTTATTTATTTATTTATTTTTTGGTTTTTCGAGACAGGATTTCTCTGAATAGCCCTGGCTGTTCTGGAACTCACTTGGTAGACCAGGCTGGCCTCGAACTCAGAAATCCGCCTGCCTCTGCCTCCCAAGTGCTGGGATTAAAGGCGTGCGCCACCACTGCCCGGCTACAGTGGAAATTATAAAACACTTTAAATAGGAATTAGCAATAATGACCTAGAAAAAATGAAAATATGTATATATAGATTAGAAGATTCAAGACTGTTGCAGAATGGTAGTAGCATACACTCAGGAGGCAAATACTGAGACAGACAGATCTCTGAGAGTTCAAGGCCAGCATGGTCTACAAAGCAAGTTCTAGGACAGCCAAGAAACATGAAGAAACCCTGCCCCAGAAAAGAAACAAAGAAAGGACAGACAGACACAGACAGAAAGAAAGAATAAAGGAAGATTCAAGATTGTTAAAATCTATTCCTATCTGAAACTGATGTGGAGGTTTAATGTAACTCTGGCATTTACAAAATTGAACACATACATACATACATACATACATGTATATATACTACATACATATGTATATTCAATTTATATGACTATGATAAATGATGTAGAATAATCAGAAAAATAAAAAATATTACAGGACAGCCGGGCGGTGATGGGCACGCCTTTAATCCCAGCACTTGGGAGGCAGAGGCAGGCAGATTTCTGAGTTCGAGGCCAGCCTGGTCTACAGAGTGAGTTCCAGGACAGCCAGGGATACACAGAGAAACCCTGTCTCGAAAAACCAAAAAAAAAAAAAAAAAAAAAAAAAAATTACAGGACGTATACTAAATTATTTCAAGACATATGTTATAATGTGGCAATAATCAAGATTATAGTAACAAGAAAAGCAGACAAACAGATCCATGGAACAACTCTGGGTGCAGATATAGAGCCAAACTTATATTAAATACTCTTAAGCAAAAAACAATCAGAGCAATCAAAAGAAAGAAAAATTTGAAAACCATGCTACTAAAAGTGAATGCTGATTTTCACACCATTATGTACAAAGAAACCAGCCTGTAATTGATCATAAGAATGAAAACAGAAGTCAATCTATAAAACTTGCAACATGTAACTAATCAGAGTATGAGAAGACTGTTCAATGTGCAACGATCATATGAAAGACTTCTGTGTAACAGTGCCATATACAGAGAATACAAAATGAAAAATTATATACATATCTAATCTAAATAAAAATTTATGTAGACATCATATTTTAAAGCTTCTGAAGATAGAAATATAGCTCAGTCAATAGAGTATTTGCCAAACATGCAAATAGTCCTGTGTTTAATCCCTAGCACATGAAGAAGGCATGGTGACACACATCTGTCATCCAAACATTTGGGAGGTAGAAGTTCAAGGTCATTCTCTGCTACATACTGGTATATAAAAGGTCTTGTCTCAAAAACAGTCAGCAAGATGGCTTGGTAAGTCAAAGTGCTTGTCAGGTTGCCTGAAGACCTGAGTTAGATCCTCAGAACCTACATAGTAGGAGAGAACTGATTCTCATTAAGTTCTCCTTTGACCTCCACGGGTGCACTGTGACCTGTGTGTGTGTCACATACATGTATAAACACACACACACATCAATGTATAAAAGAAAAAAAATGATTATACAATACTTTTAGTATACTTGTGGTTTTACTGTGCTTTTTCATAGTAAAGCACGTGTGAAATTTTCTACTTGTGATGCTTTCTGTGCTCAGAAAGTTTTACATTTTTTAGAGCATTTCAGGTTCCAGATATGTAGTCATGTCATAAAATCAGAAATACAAGTATGGTCAAAGAGTACACAGAAAGTATAATTTTCAGGGAAACACAAACTACAACCACAATGAAATATTCCTTATTATACCTACTCAGTAGGTATAAATAAGCATGCCTAAAATGGGAAGGAAAAAAACCAGTAACAATACATGGAACAAAGAATGAAACCAGAAATCTCGGGCTTGTACAATGCTGGTGGTGACATAACTATAGGATCACTTTCTGAAAATCAACTTCACTCCTAAGTAACTGTTTTTAAAAAAAAAAAAAAAAAAAAAAAAAAAAAATCCAAACACCAGCACAAAAGTATTCACAGCAGCTTCAATCATGAGGAGCCTAAAATTAGAACACTTCAGGTTTCCCTCCACAAAAGGAGTATTTAATAATAAAAAGGCTACTGATTACACACAAAGACTTGACTAAATCTCTAAAATCATTACAATGAGATAAAACACAAATACAAAAGAATGCAGAGTATATGATCCTGTTCATATGAGTTCTAGGAAAGTGAGTATGACCAAACACATGGCTACAGAAAATAGAACAGAGAGGAGACAGCCTAGGAAGGAACCTGGCTGTTTATTAGTACACTAATCAATTAGTGAGAATAAATAAAGGGCTAATGAAAATAATATTCAACAGAAATCTGCTATAAAGAAAAGCCAGTTTACCTGTGAGATGGACCCTCCCATTATAAAGGATGGTTTTTCTGATGCCACTGTGGTTTTTAGACGATGGGATGAGGGGAGGTGGTGGCCTGGTTGGTCGTGTTGTTGGCAGCCGAACCCCTTCGGGAAGGTTAGTTATCACTTGATGTGGAGCAGGTTGGAGGACTTTTTAAAGGAAAAAAAAAAGGAATTTAAAATGGTCAGTTTCCTAGTATGCCACAGGCTACCTTTCTCAGTAAACATTTCTGAATCTTTAGATCACAAATTATAAATGCCAGATGAAGCTAAAGATGAATATTTTCATTTTTAAAGTTCTTTCAATGAGCATACTAAGATCTTAAATGGTTATCTGTGAGGTAAATGTATTCAATTTATTTCAAACTACAGCATTCAAAGTTGATTTCTCAGCAACTATTCTGTTCAACACAGGCAATCATTATGAGTGACTTCGACTTTCTTCATCACCCTCTGAAACTTACAATGGGAACGAGAATCAGGGAGCTTCTTCTAAGATACAGCTGCTGCTTCACACAGTAGGAGACCTGGCTGACAACCCGGCATACATCCTCTGTGTAGCTGCATAATTTGAGAAATATCTACTGATTCTGGCTTTCCCAGTACACTTGAATTTCTGAGAGGGAAAATTCTCAAGGATTTTTACAAAATAGTTGTACTGTTTAAAAGAAAAGCCAATCACAGTATAGGTGTGTCAACGCAGATTTCCCAGTGGCACAGTGAATCTGAATACAACTGACAATGAAATGCAGAGAAAGAAAGTCATTCTAAGACAGCAAAGACAAGTTCTGGAAGAGCAAGTCATTCATGAGATTAAAATACCATGGGGAACACCTTTGGGTAGATGGCCGGCAGCTACTGTGCAGAAAGGCAATATTTACCTGGAGGGACACTATAGCGGGCTGCACTCCTATCAGGCTGTGAAGCGGCTTTACTGACTTCTCTTGGAGAGAGCCTACACGGTGAGGCTGACCTTGCTGCGGTACTGTGCATCTGTGCTTCCTGTTCTAGAGCACGTTTGACCTCAGCATAAGGCACATAGGCGACTGATTTTCCTATGAAAGTTAAAGTTATCACAATAAGGGAAGAACCCCAAATTAAAATAGTGTGAAAGGACCATGCCCACACCAGCCAAGGGCAGATCCATCAATATGCTAATAACAAGGTCTAAAACTGCTGTGGACGAATCCACCCACAAAGATGTTAAGAAATTCTACTAAATCTAAATCTGCTATGTTTCCCTCAGATTCAAAACCCTCAGAAATTCAATGACAATCTATATTTTTAAAGGAGAAAAGGTCACAAGGAATATCAAGTGTTTTGACATGCAATAAAATTACAGCAGACAAACATTGAATTATCAAGTGAATCTATGAATCAAGTCTGCCCTGAATTACAGGTCAGTTCTTTGAGAATTTCAATTCTTAGCTTGGTGATGTTAATTGCCTAATATTTAGAAAAGTAAACATAAGAAACAAGTCTTTTCAAACAATTGTAGATAAAGCTTATCTAAAACCCCTCACAATTTAAAAAAATAAAAAAAATCTATGACTGTAACTGCAATAATGATGATAAAAATTACTTAAAAGAAAGTTATTTCCACATTAAAAATGTTATGCTTCAATGGCATGCCAACAATGCAGTCATAACACTACAAACAGAGGACCAAGCAGGCACTATAGTTGGTAAAGTCCTTACAAACTATTAGGGGTCTATCCATGTAAAAGAGCCAGAGTGGTGACACATATTCCAGAGCTGGGGGTGGTGGTGAGAGGTAGGGATGTAGAGGCAAGCTAATACCTGGGACTCTCTCTGGTCAGCCAGCTTAGCATGGAGTAAGAAACTGTACTTAGTACTAGAAAGAAATTCCGAGAAACTCTAAGAAACCCAAGATGGGTACCCAAGGTTTATCTCTGGCCTCTACAACATTATATATTATATATATATATATATATCAACACACATTTAACAAACAACACACTATATATATATATCAACACATTAAAAATTAATATAAATATATAGATATAAAAATTTCTTTTCTTCCTTTTTGGGTGGTGGTGGTGGTAGTGGTGGTAGTGTCAGATAGCCTGAAACTGAAGATCCTTCTACATACATCTTCTAAATACTCATAATTTTATGGGTATATGGTATCATGCTGTCTGAAATCTTTCCTTTATTAAATTAAAACTGATATACTGTGATTAACTTTTGAAAACCAGAAAATCACAAAGTAAAACTCAAGTGTAACTCTAATCACTTAGCTATATGACACTTTAACATCTGATGAAACAAATGCTCACTTAGGTTACTATTTGTTTCATTTCCTAATCTTATCCATTGATCCTTTCAGCTTTTTTGTTTAGAGTGGTTTAAAAACAGACTTTTGGGGGCTGCAGAGATGGCTCAGCAGTACTGACGACTCTTCCAAAGGACCCAGGTTCAATTCTCAGCACCCATATGGCAGCTCACAGCTGTCTATAACTCCAGTTTCAGAGGATCTGATACCCTCACACAGACATACATCCAGGCAGAACAAAAATATACATAAAATAAAAAGAAATCAGCCTCACAAGTGCTGAGAGTATAGATCTGCACCAGCACACTCAGATTACCAAGTAAGTTTACATTTAAAATCATCTGGGGTACTTCCTACACAATATGTCATTGGAATTTTCATTTGGATTGCATTAAACTTACGAACAAATAAAGGACAGGAAAATTCTTTTAAAACTGAGTTAAAAATAAGCCATCACACCTGTTAAAAGTCTTCCTAGATTTTATATATTCTCCTGCTGGGAAAATTATCTCTTTCACATATATGTAACTGGATAATTCAGATACACAGAAAAGATACAGGTTTTCTGTAAAACAGCTTTTTCTAAGAAAGCCTTCCTTTTAACTCAAATAATTGTCAACATTTGTGTTTTTAATTTTACTTACTATAAATTCTTTAAGTGTTTATGCTTATTGTTATGTATTTGATTGCTGGTATGCATGTATTACAGAATGCATAGAATGCATGTGAAGGTCAGATGACAGCTTTCAGAAGTCCTTGCTTTCCCTCTTGTTGAGACAAGGCCTCTCTTTTTATCTGACATGCTGGATACTATAGGCTAGGCCACCTTCAGGCTTCTTCTACATGTTCTGGGAATCAAACTAAGGTCAGAAAGTTGGTGGCCCACCTTGGGAGGGAGGCATTCTTACCCTGGACCACCTCCCAAGTCTCTTTTACATTTTTTTTTTTTTTTTTTTTTGGTTTTTTCGAGACAGGGTTTCTCTGTGTAGCCCGGGCTGTCCTGGAACTCACTTGGTAGACCAGGCTGGCCTCGAACTCAGAAATCCACCTGCCTCTGCCTCCCAAGTGCTGGGATTAAAGGCGTGCGCCACCACCGCCCAGCTTCTTTTACATTTTTAAAATAATCTTACCATGCAAAATGACCATCAATCTTCAAATACCTAAACTCATATTTTTGTTACTATATTGTGTTAATAGTGGGGCTGTCTTGCAGCTCCCCTTCAAGTGTCAAAATGTCGGGTTTCAAATACTTATTATCAGAAGTACAAGCAGTTCTTTTATATAGTATGGTACTTTTAGAAATAAGAAACAATGACTGTAATATCAAGCATTAGATGCCATGCTTTCCATGAATTTAATAAACTTTTGAACTAATAAACTTCTGAAGGACTTATCAATAAATAAACTTTCTCAGAAAACACTGTGATATGAAAGTAAAAGTTAGCTAACAGAGAAGTGCTGCCTCTGCCGAGCAGCTTAAACGGACAACCCTGGCTGGCAGTGCAAAGTATCCCATGCCTCTTATCAGGAAAAGTGAAGATCTGCTGCCACTTAAGGCTGTTTGGGAAAAGCAGCCCTGCGCTAGCATCAGGAAAACTAAGACAAGGTTTTACTCCTCATTTCTCAAAACAAGCAAACCTTGGAACTTCTGTCGTATAATTGTTCAAAGTGTAACTTAGGGCCTGAGACTATATAAACTGAGGGAATGTCTTTCCAGGGTCAGTTCTCTTGTGTGCATTAGCCAGAACTAAACTATTATTAGTTTAAATTGTGTGTATTAGCCAGAACTAATCTACTATTAGATTAGAATAAAGCTATTATTCAGGAGCTTTTCCTTAATTAATGTCTAAGTACCTGGTTTTCTCATTGGAAAAGTACAATACTATAACTATCTCACTCACAATGAAAGAGGTTAGTGGGACTTTTCAGACACTTCTAAAGAATGCCCAGCCAAACCATTCAAATTGGATAGGTATTGAATTTCTGATGACTGTGGGATACCCATCAAAATGATGATGCTCATACAGGCTATGGCATTGCATACCTATAATCCCAATATTTAGGAGGATGAAGTTAAAGGATTGGCCAGTGTAAGGATATAAACAAACAAACAAACAAATTCATTTTTCCCCTGGAGAATTTAACATATTATCAAAAACTCAAAGTTTGCTGTCTACTATTTCAAATAATTTATAAATATGTAGAAAATTTCATTAAAAATGATGGTAGAAATTGAGAAGATGGTAATCACATCAATTTAAATCACTGTCTAAACAGAAATAGAAAAACAAATGAAAAAACAAAATAAACATAAAACAAAACTGTTTTAGTTGCAAAGAAGCAGAAACCTATTTTGACTGGATAGATTTTGTTACATTTGCATTAGAACTTCTAACCTGGTATGCCTAAGCTTCTTTACTGAAAGCTATCAGTAAAGTAAGGGTCAATCTGGGGAAATGTAAGTTGAAAGTGAAAATAACTCTTTAAAGAACTTTTAAAGCATACTTTAAAAAGGGGGATGCCTACAATAACTTTTGTACCAACTCATTTAAAAAGCAACAGATATACTCAAATAAAAGCACAACAGCAAAAGTAAAACACATTCTAATCCAGTCCCAATATCTATCTCATTTTTTTTCTTGGTAGTGGTGCTAGTGTTGTAGTCTTGCTAATTTATTTTGGTAGAAGGTCCTATTCTCCATTCTGTAGGTTAGGCTGGCTTAGAACTCAGTATGAAGAAGAATTAGAAGAAGAAGAATTGAAGAAGAATAGAAGAAGAAGAAGAGGAGGAGGAGGAGGAGGAGGGGAGGAAGAGGAGGAAGGAGGAGAGGAGGAAGAAGAGGAAAAAGAGGGAAGAAAAAAGAAGGAGAAAGAAGAGGAGGAAGAAGGAGGAAGAAGAGGAGGAGGAGGAGGAGGGGAGGAGAGGAAGAAATAGAGCGAGAAAGAAAGAGAGAGAGAGAGACAGAGAGACAGAGAGGACCACCTTGCCTTAACCTTCAAGTATTGGAATTACAAATATGAGTTGTCATGATGAGGTGATGGTATTTATATATAAATTGACAAACCAGCTATTTTTTAGTCTATAAACTGTTCTGTGAAGTTGTGTTTAAAATATTTGTCATGTTTTCCATACAGATGTAATTCAACTGTAAACATTTAAATGCTATCTGGAAGAATGTCACAGACATTGAACTATACAGTATTTAGGAATAACCTCAAAGGAAAGACAAACAGCTTGTAGAAATAAAAATACTGGAGGCATACATTAGGTTTGCCAGCAAAGCAAAACCTTTAGATAAAATATAAAAGCCAATCCCACTTTGTAACATCATTTTAAACCAAACTGTAAGATAATTAATGTCATATTAACTTAACATGAAAGTTTGATTTTAAGATCAGTGAATTATAATTAAAAATCCAGGCACTGCTGAAATCTAAACCACACAAAACAAAGGCTATTAACTGCAGAGAAACTTGGCCTGATTCAGTCACTCTAGTTCTTCAATAGAATCAAAAGCAGACTGAGTAAATATGTTAATGCTATAAACTATACTTACTATCCAATGAGACTCGTCCACATATTACTAACTGAATAATAGGAGGCTTTGGCAGGAGCTCAACAAATAATTGAAATAAATGTAACTTTTTAATATAAGTTTTATTTTATCCTTTAAAAAGAGCTATCCTAGCTGGACAGTAGTTGTGGGTTGTGGCACACTTCTTTAATCTTAGCACTCAAAAGACAGAGGCAGGTGAAGAAGCTCTGTAAGTTCAGGGCCAAGCTGGTCTACAAAGGAAGTTTCAGGACAGCCAGGGCTGTTACACAAAGAAACCCTGTCTCAAAAAATCAAACGCTAATAATAATAATAATAATAAAAATAATAATAAAAAAAACCAAACAGCCAACCTATCCTAAATAACATATAAGGATATAAGGACTAAGTAATCAGGTCTCTGTTATATATAATTTATCTACACTAGATTTTGTCATAACTGTGATAGTAAAAGATCACCATCTCTGAGGATGGGATGTGGCAGTGCACAGCACTTGGTCAGAACTAATATCCAATAGAAAGAAGAAAGTAGGAAGATGGATATGTCACTTTCAAGGGCTGGGAGGGGGACGGGATTTGAGACTAAGTCTCTATTGAACTCTGGCTGTCAGGGAACTCACTCTGTAGACCAGGTTGTCTTCGAACTCAGATCTGCCTGCCTCTATCTCCTGAGTGCTGGGATTAAAACTGTCACCAGCACCCACCAAGGGTGGATCACTTCAGCATATAATATCTAAGTACCCACTGTATTGATTTTATAGTTAGGGATTAAAGATGCAACTTAATAAAAAGCCAAAAAGTTATTAAAATCACTACCTACTTCCATTCAAGAAATATTCACTTAGTAGAGATTTCTGGGACATATGCTATGAAAACCCAGCACTAGATACAAGAGGAAGGGAAAGAAAATGGAAAAAAGGAGAGGACAAGAAAATAACAAAAGAAGGAACTTTTACTTATGACTAGGAATGTGAATTAGTAGGCAGCTGCCCATGATGCACTAGGTTCGATTGTTGGGAGAGGAGAGTTACTCTGCGTTCTTTCTGGGCCTCAGTATTATTCCCATAGGCCACATTTTTGCTAGCATGACATTTGTATTTAAGGGTTGCTGAAATGGATCAGGAGGAAACAGTGCTCACTATGCAAGCCTGACGACCTAAACTCGTAGAAGGAGAGAATATATTCCAATCCCTCAAATACACATTATATTAGCACATACATAACAAAAATCAATTCATGTTTAAGACAACGAGCTCATAATAACTCTACTGTAAGAGGTTCAGTATGTTATGTAGCTAATAACACATCACTGGGGTGTCATGGAGTAAGGAGTCAGTAGGACCAACTGTTCTTCAATCCCACTTTTACATTAAGTAGCCTTTAACATGCATACATAGCTTTCATAGACAATCTTAGTATTCATACATTCTAAGCATACTTGAAAATACTAACAACTATGTGCTAATTCTAACCATATCAGACAAATTATTAAAATTTTGAAATCACCTCCTCATATTAAGTAAAAATGTATCATGCTCTAACTGTAACAGAATGAATCAATTCAAATCTAACATTTGAAGCAGTAAGTGATGCTGCAGTGACCAGTACTTCTACAGTAGTCTACACTGTATATAAAAGCTGAGCCGTGTATTATATAACAATATTCACTGTTCATTCTTTAACTTTTTATAACCCTAGCAAGATATACATGCATTATTTTTTTTCACTTTGTTGAGAAAACTAAAATAAAGCTCCCACAGCCACATGGTTAACAGGCTGAACAGTGAGTCAGGGTAAGAACTATCTGCTACAAAAAGATCTCTACATCACAGCTGTTAGAACATTATGCAGGCACAGTGACTTGCTTCCATAACAGAACATCAATTTCTACTTTGAAAAGTCAGATTAATGGAGGATAATGCATGGTTTTTATACTTTCAGAAGAAGAATGAATTCAGAAAAGTCATTACCTTGAATGCTATTAACAATGTTACTGCTGTTTTTTGTTAGTCTCCAGTATTTAACAGTATAACCAGTTATCAGTTTAAGGACTCTTCTATCAGGGACATATATAATAAACTCAAATCATATACACAGCACAAAAGACAGACACTAACTTGGGGTTTAGCTTGACCCCCTCTGTAGTGATGGTTTCGTCTACCTACCTTCCCACTCCCTATTTGGACTCTTAGAAGTGCCACACGGGCTTGTAGAGCTTCTGCATTCCAAGTCTATCTGTTCTTGCCTCTGCCGCTGTTCCTCCAGGAGTGCTGACTCGTGCATGGCCTTAATGTGCCGTTGGTAAAGAGCATAGCCACTTACGGGCGTTCCGATTGGTATATTACATGGGGTGCAAGAAACCTACAAGGAACAAAAAATTGAACTGAAATGTGCTAATGACCATTATAACAGTAATTACCAACTGTTAAAAGTAATACTTAAGGCCGGGCGGTGGTGGCGCACACCTTTAATCCCAGCACTTGGGAGGCAGAGGCAGGTGGATTTCTGAGTTCGAGGCCAGCCTGGTCTACCAAGCGAGTTCCAGGACAGCCCGGACTACACAGAGAAACCCTGTCTCGGAAAAAAAAAAAGTAATACTTATTCTTGAAATGCTAGAGGTTAAAATGATTTGACCAGGTTTTAATTGAAGAACTTCTCAAAAAATGCTCGGTAGTTAAAGAACTGATCACAGCAGAAATCATAAAAGCTGCGACAAAAGAAATCAAACCCAGAAACTAAAGATCATTTACCTAATCAAGTCCTTCTGATCGATCTGTCTTTGGTCTCATTCCACATTGCTCTTTCTCACCTATCACATGCATTTGTATAGATTTACATGCCCTCTGTGACAATAACTCAGATACAAAGTTCACACTCACAATAAACTGCCTACTTTTGAGTCCAGTTAAATAGCTCAAAGAAACTCTCTACTCAACAACCTATTGACTCTTTTTTTTATTACTCTCCCTTCTAGAAAATGACCTCAGCAAGGAATGTGGGCCATCAGCCTTGACTTCATCTTCCCAAACCTTCCTTACCAAAAACTAACTTATCCAGACAGACTGGAAGAGGGGAACCACTATGATTTACTTTTCATTCAGTCTTTGACATGTTTTTCATAGCATACAGCTCTGTTCCACTTTGTAATTATGGTTTTTGTTTTGTTTTTGTGATAGGTAGCCCTGGCTAGCTACGCATTCACTATATGGCCCAACCTGACCTAAACTTATGGCAGTCCTCCTCAGGCTGACCTAAACTTACCGCAATCTTCCTGTCTCAACCTCTTGAACACTGGGATTACAAAAGTGCACAACCTGCTTGGTTTGTGTGATGATTTGTATATGTTTGCCCAAGGGAGTGGCACTATTAGGAGGTGTGGCCTTGTGGTAGGTGTGTCACTATGGGTGTGGGCTTTAAGACCCTCATCCTAGCTGCTGGAAGCCAGTATTCTACTAACAGCCTTCCTGTACCATGCTTGCCTGGATGCTGCCATGTTCTCACCTTGAAGATAAAGGACTGAACCTCTGAACCTGAAAGCCAGCCCCAATTACATGCTGTTCTTATAAGAGTTGCCTTGGTCATGGTGTCTCTTCACAGCAATAAAACCCTAAGACAGCTTGCAACTATGTTTTTATTTCTTTATGATTATTAAATATTTGATATGCAACAAACAGCCATAAAAGCTCATAGAGAACTAACATAAATCTATGTTCTACGTACTACTATAGATTATACCTTAGTGTAGATGGCCAAATATGACTTTCTGTCTTTCGCTTTACATGTGAACACAGCTTTTCCTCCTTGTGCCACCAAACCAAACAATTTTGGTTGAACAGAAATTTTAAATCCTATGTAGAATCTTAAATTTCTAACTAAGAGGCTTCTGCTTCTCTAAGATACTTATAATCTTTGGGACAACATAATACATGAAAATAAACAAAAAAAATTTTTTGACTAAAATAGTTAATTTCACATTGCCCGCTTTTCACCACAATATTTAAAAAAGTTTAAGAGCCAAGTAAAATAGAGAATAACTATGTCCATGAAGATCTCTGTTTCAGTTTTACTTGTCTAACAATGGCACTTACCATTGGTGGAATAACAGCAGCTCGATGCTGAAGCTGTGGCAGATCCAATGGGTTTGGTTTAATAGGGGATGAGATTAGTATAGATCCAGGAGGATTTAACAATGAAGGCTTTGCATCCATGGGAAAACACTCTATAATTGGCAGTTTCAAATAAAAATAAAATAAGTTATTTTTATTTGTGTCTTCAAATGTAAAATCACCACAATTCATTTTAAGGGTGTATGTGTGTGACATTAGCTTTAATAAGATGTGAGGAAGGCTGGGATATAGCTCAATAGTAGACTACTTTCCTACTATGAGCATGACCTTACATTCAAATCCTAGTACAATTAATAAACATTTCAAAGTAGGAGAAAAAACAAAGAGCCTATAACACTAATTTTCTGGATTAAAGAAATTTTGATTAAAGAAATATTGACTTTCAAGTGGATATTTATCTGACTTTAATTATCTACATTTAATCGACAAAAACAGTATCAACAAAACCCATGAAAACTATTTAGTATCAATTTACTAACATACAAGCAGCATATGTTAAAAACTAGTTCCTTGGACTAATGAGATGGCGCAGAGGGTAAAACCACTTGTCACCAAGACAAACAATTCCCAGGACATACATGGTAAACAGTCTGCCCTCTGGGGCACATATGTGCACTGGGTTATGTATGACTGCTGTTCAAACACACAGTGTAACTGTGATGATTAAAAACAAAACGACAACAAAAAATTAGTTCCCTATTATAGAATGTTTCCTGGGATCACGGGCTAGAAGCAACTGCCATTTAAAATTTGAGAATTTAACCTTAAATTCCAAATGTCAGGCTTCTTACAAATGTAAAATGTAGAGCCAGCATTCCCACATAGCAGACTCACACAGACATGTACCCCTCTGCTCACAGTCCCTCCCAGCCATGTCACACAGCACCTTTCACTTGTCTCCAATATCTACACATGTGCTTAGGATAGCCAATATATATGAAGTTGATATGCTTTACACACATACACACAATAAAATGGTCCTGTATTTTATAGCCTTTGCCATATTATTCAAAGCCACAATGGACACTGGGTAAAGAGAAACGTTTTTGAATCTGTGGATTGGTAAGAAAATAAGAATTTATAAAATAAATTAATTTACAAACTGCATTCATGAAAGCTAATATTAAAGAGGTAGAAAACCGAAAATATTATTTTAACATCTTAAAAGTTGTATAGATTTTAGAATTTCATTCAGAATTCACCATAATTTTACAATGATTTTGTTTTTCATGAGGAGCTTCTGATTTTTTTGATGATGGTTATGCTGGGAATCAAACCAAGGGTGTCATGCTCTGCCACTGAGCACCTGCCAACCATACCAAGTGTCTTTTGGTGCTCACATTCTTAGGTCACTGTTATCCTAATTTTTCTTGTATAATAAAGTTAACAAACCTAACAGCACAAAACATAGATAATTCTTATTAAAGATGAAAAAGTCTTTTAAAAAGACAACACTGCTTTAATCCATGTATGTTACTCTAGATAAAGATGGGGCTAGACTTCAAAAAAACCCAGAGGGTAAAGACCGCTTGCTGCCAAATAAGATAACCTGAAGTCAGTCCCTGGAGATGAGATAGTGGGAGAACCGGCTCCTGCAAGTTGTTCTCACCTCCACATAGGAAATGAACACACACACACACACATGCATTAAAAAAAACTTGGACAATTAAAATAAATTCTAGACTATTATGAGATTAAAGAAAAAGAGTGAACTAGATGATTGCATTTTCTGGATATTAGACAAAATCCCCCATCTTATTTCAATGTTTATTGGTGAAAATCCTAGCAGTTGACTCTCTTCAGGAGTCACTACAGTACCTATATCAACACAAAGCAATAAAATGTAAACATGTACAGTGATGAGAGCACACTGCACAAAGCTAAGCTCTGAGTAAAATATGACTTCTAATGAGAAGCTAATTCATCTTAGTATTATTAAAAGTAAGCAAGTGTTGAGGGGAGACTGCTCAATTTTATAACTATATTATAGTCTTACTTTTGGAATCTGCAACAATCCAACATCTCTGGTTATAAGTGATTACATTTCTTTCAAAGAAAATGGAACACTCTGATATTAAAATTATCAAATTACTACTTATTTCTGTACAATGTCATTATAAAAGCCCTGACAGCTATTATGCATTTTTATTATAAATTTGCCTTTAATGACTAAATTCTTCTGTGGGCTGGTGAGATGACTTAGCAGGTAAGGCACTTGTCACTAAGCTTAATGAAGAGAGTCCAATCCTTGGAAGCCATATGATGAAGAGACAAAGCCAACTGCCCTGAGTGCTTTCTGACCAGGGCACACATGCTTCCTTCCTCACAAATAGAATCTATATAATTATTCTGATATTTTATATCATAAATATGACTAATTTAAAATTATAACCAATATAAAAAGTCAATATAATGCCAACTAATGTGTATTTAGTTATGAGCTCCAGAATTTTCAGGGGCTGGACATGGCTTAGTGAGAGTGCTTATCCTGTAAGTGTGATGCCCTAGCTTTGATCCTCAGCAATGCAAAAACAAGAAAGAACAAAAGAAAGGGAGAAAGAAAGAAAGAGAAAGAGAGAGAGAAAGAGAGAAAGAAAGAAAAGAAGGAAGAAAGGAAGAAAGAAAGGAAGAGAAAAAAGAAAGAAGGAAGAAAGCCCTCACAGACATGTCTGTAATCCTAGTACTAGGACACAGAAGGAATAACACAAATATAAGGCCAGCCTGGGCTACATATTAAGTTGAAGCCCAACCTGACCTCATAACAAAAACCTGTCCCCAAAGCCCCAAAAATAATAAATGAAAATATTTTCAAAACATTTCAAGAATGACATTTCTCCTTGGAGCATTCTCTTTAATATATGACAATGGGCTAGACACACTTTGTTTTGAGGTCCAACTAACTTAGACAAACCCAGAGTTAAAGCCAAGACCATTCATTTCTACCTTCATCACCTACCACTGCTGCCAATGTTAGGCTCCACAATTTGTCTGTGATGTTATTCACACCTCTGTTGGTTGAAAACCAGCCTGCCCCCTCCCTATCAAAGACTATATGTAACAATACAGACATAGAAGATATTTATCATTTGTGTCACTTAAAAATAACAAAAACCAAAGCCAAACAATTGCTTGATATTAAAACCATGGACTCCTAGGAGCTTCCCAATCTCTTACAGGAGCCATCTCTCTGGACAGAACTGTTGTGCCAATGAGCCAGAAAGCAGTAGGGAGGACACAAAGTCAAGTCTCACCTCTGCCTCTCTGGCTCTCCATCAACATCCTCATCTGCACTGCATGTGGCACTGGAATCGTTGTCTGACTGTGGTTCAGGCCTCTGGATCTGCTCAGCTACTACCAAGTCTTCATCTCTAGCCTCTGTCTTCTCACTGGTGCTCTCCAAGTCTCTCTCCGTGGCATCCCCTTCACCTTTAGACGCAGTATTTTCAGGTACCTGCATTTGTGGGTCCACGGAGTCGGCTTTGGCAGGGGCTGGTGGATCAAGACCAGAACTGCCCTCGGCACCGCACTGCTCACGGTCTACATCCATCGGCTCTGCGGTCTCCACACTGGCGCTGTCAGTCACCTGGGCCTCCGCGCTTTCACTTTCTGCTGGTTTTGTGGTTGGAGCTGCTGAAGAGGGAGATGCACAGGGTGCAGGGTCAGTGGTGGCCTCAAGCTCAGCCACAGGTTCGGTGTTTCCTCGAGAAGCAGCATTTTCACTGCTGTCTTCACTGGACTTGGCAGCTTCAACTGGTGAAGGAGAGGGAGCACTTTCTGTATCAGAACTATTTTCAGCACCTTAAAGATAATGATACAGCATAAAAATCTGATAATGAACAGGTTTCAGGTGGTGACAGAAACCATGCTTGAAAGCACTTGTTAGGATGAACTTGACTCCTGTGGTGACATCAGGAAAGTAAGAGCAGCTTCTGGCAAAGCTAACATGCTCTAAAGGTGTAAAAGTGAAAGATCAAATAGTCTTGACCTTCTGAAATTGAAAGTAAAAATTTCTTCCAAAATGGTTTCTTGTCTAAAAAATGGTTTATTTTAAAGACAGAGAAAGATGGGGGGATAAAAACCTAAACAAAACTATTCCATGACTGACAACATTCAGGTGGAAGATTTTTAATGTTAAAAAGTTAACATAAGACAAGATAATATACAACACATCTGAAAACACACAGAAATATCTCTAGAAAAACAGGTTCACTTTGACACTATGAAATTTGTCCTGTAGAATTTTTTTTTAACTTGACACAAACTAGAAATACCTGAGATGAGGGAACTACAATGGAGAGACTGCCACCAAGTCCGGCCTATACGCACGCCTGTGAGGCGTTTGCTTGATTGGTAACTGATGAGAGAAGGTCCAACTTACTGTAGTGCTGTCGCTGGGCATGTGGTCTTAGGAAGCAGACAGCACTTGGAACATTTACCCTGGGCAAGCCAGTAAGCAGCACTTCTCCATGGCTTCTGCTTCAGTTCCTGCCTTGAATTCCTGCCCTGGCTTCCCTCAGTGATACAGTGTGAGAAAGAGTTGTAAGAAGAAATAAGGCCAAGCCAGGCAGTAGTGGCGCACGCCTTTAATCCCAGCACTTGGGAGGCAGAGGCAGGCGGATTTCTGAGTTCCAGGCCAGCCTGGTCTACAGAGTGAGTTCCAGGACAGCCAGGGCTACACAGAGAAACCCTGTCTCGAAAAACAAAAACCAAAAAACAAAACAAAAAAAAAGAAATAAGCCCTTTTCTTCTCATGTTGCTTTTTGGTCATTGTGTTTATCACAGCAATAGAAACCCTGACTAGGATAAAGTTATATTGTTGGAATGAAAAAATATTATATTACCATTTGTTAAGAGAATAATTTTAAAACTGGAAATTCAGTTTTTCATTTATCCAAATATGTATGTGTACAGAGATTTTAAAGGTACTGGGGTATATATAGCACTGAAAATTAAATTATATTCTTAATTTTTTTCTTTCTTTTTTATATGTATCTGTGTTTTGCCTGTGTTTATGCATATGGACCACATGCCTGAGGAAGCAAAAAAAGTGCAGATCCCTGGAACCAGAGTTACCAGAGATGACTGTGAGTCACCGTATGGGTGCTGGGAACAAATATGGTTCTTCTGTAAAAGTGGAAAGTGTTCTTAACTATTGAGCCATCACTCAAACCCCCATCACGTACACAATGACACATTCTCATGGAGCCTACAGAATAATAAATATTTCAAATATATTATATGATAATATAGTGACAATATAAATTAAATAAGCAGTGAGAGGAAGGACTACAACCGGTAAAGAAATGTCCCAAAAGGAGGCCTAAAGGAAGAAAGCGAGCTCTGGACGGAGATGGGAGAATTCAGGCATAGCGATCAGAAAGTGACAAGGCTCAGAATGGGTTATTTTATTCAGAAACAACTGAAGAATCACCAGTGTGGTTGGAGCAGAGAACAAATGGAAACATAATCAACCAAAAGCTCAGAGACACAACAGTAACTTCATTTAGTTATTCATATTAGTCACCAAGAGAGCCTTGGACTTTTATTCTTGAAAAAATAAAAAAGTGTTTCAGGCTTTGGAATAGAGAATAAACATGGTTAGATTTATTTCACAAGGATGTGGGTAGAAAACAAATGAAAAACCATAATGGAACAAAAAGAACCAAGGAACCCAAACAAGAAAATAACACAGAGGAGAGACTAACAATGGAAATAAGGAGTTGGAACAGCATATTCATAGTATACATAAAGCAAAGCAGGCGTTATTGCTAATGTACTGTATGGGACATCGGAGAACTGGAGTCAAGGGACCGACACAGGTAACAGTGGTGAGGAAGAGCAGCCTGCTGCTGGGGCTATAGTATTTGCTCTCTATGGCAACTCTAAAGGGGCTTTTATAACATAGACACATGAGCCTAGAGTTCAGGTAAAGCTTACTAAATGGCAGCAATTGCCAAAATTCAGATCAAAAATGATAAAAAAGCTACCAAAAACCTTGACTTAATCTTTATTTTTGACTATAGAGTGAGGAAAATTAACAATTTACTTATCCTAAAAACATTAAAAGAACCCAATATACACCCTTTCTTCCAAACCACAGAAAACTAGCTAGTAGTCCACAATGCACCAGCTAACAAACTTTCTTTTCAAAGGATAAGGAATAAACAAGCAAGCCCTTAATGACTGACAACAGGATCTAAAAGTAAAGTCCAGAAATAGTAAGATTCCAGTCTTCCAGATTTAAGTCTTCTCACCCTAGATAAATAACCAGCTGGACATTTTAGAAAAAAATAGGCGGGAATTCTCCTATTTATAATCAGCGTCCACGGACAAGAGCCTTGTCACAAGATAAAAAGTACATCAATGACAGCTCTTTAGGGTTAGCAAGAAGCATGAGGTCATAGGTCATGTAAGCTCCTGTAACTTTATTCTCTAGTATACTTTGCAAAAGAAGCTGAGCTAAAAAGAAGTAAGAAAGAGCCTAGAAATCTTTGGACAAGTACATTTCTATTATGTGACTTCTACAGATGGCACAGGATGTCATAAGGAGACTACTGTAGATGTCAAGAAAGCCTACTGCATGAATACCAGAACAAACTCATGCACCATACCTTATTTTCATACTTGCAATTAAAACAAACAAACATACTAAAAGTAAAAGTGGGGGGAGGAAGGATGTGTGTGAGAGTGCACGCACAAGCGCACGTGTGTGTGTGTGTGTGTGTGTGTGTGTGTGGTGTGTATGTGTATCATTTTGATTTGGGGACTTTGCAGGGTGCAGATCTTCTGCCTTGCCCATAGATAAAAGTGTATGAAACTAGGCTTAGGCTTTACTGTGGACTGAACTGTGTTCCCTCCTCACAAGTCCAATGTTGAACTGCTAACTTCCAGTGTAACTGCAACTGTTTCACAGAGGTGACTTAGGTTAAAAGAGGTCTTGAACATGGGTTGTTGTTCAGAGACTGTGATAGCATAAGTGCACACATAAAGGCTACATGAAGACAGAATGAGGCAGCAGCAGGCAGCCTATAAAGCCAGAAAGAGACCTCATCACATGGGAGCTCTGCTAAGCACCTTGATTTTGAACTTCTAACCTGAAGAACTGTAAAGGCATATTTCTGTAGCTAACTAATTCAATATACACTAATCTACTAAAATAGCCCAAATTGATTAATACAGTGGTCCCTTTATCCATAGGGAATACTGTTCAAAATCCCCAGTGGATTCCCAAAACCTCAGGTAGTACTTACTCTAGTACATACTGGTATTTTCCTATATATTTCCATATATTCAAAGCTACAATAAAGTTTAATTTAAAAATTAAGCACAAAAAGAAATTAATAATAAAATGGAATGATTATAAAACTATAGTTTAATAGAAGTTACGTTGATATGGTTTCCTAACACTCAAGCTATTAAAACTTAACATATAATATTTTTAAATCACAGAAACTGCATATAAGTAAAATTAGTGAAGGTTTTAGTCACATTTATAACCATAAGGAATAGCATTTAACAGATACACAGCTGTGAAATAAGAGTTTTCATTAGAGACCAAATGATGCTTGCTTGTGGACCTTAAAAGTATCATGAATAGATCAAGCTGCCCTAAACTATTCTCAATCCTCCTCTAAGGACAAATTTGTCCCAGTAGTCTCTTTACAGTTGTATTAATTGCCCCAATTTTTTATACAAAAACCCATGGAGAAAAAGTTGACTTTTGTAAAAACCTAAAACCCATTTGAAGTTTACAATTTTAAGGTTAAAAGATAATACTAGCTTTTAGAAAAAATATACACAATCAGTATTTCTAAAACTGAAGCATACAGAGCTTCCTAAGCCTATCTTGAAGTATAAGACCTGACAAGGAAAACAACAAATAACTCTGATTATACACTGCTTAAACTCTAATAATAAAGTGTGCATTTACCAATAATATTCTAAGAATCCTCATAGCAGAAGCACTCAGTTTACAAAGAAAATGTACATAGAATAGTGAATACTAATATAAACTGAAATAAATCATTGTCTTCATTTTTCTATAACATCCAAATTCGACATGTCAGGAAGCTGTGTCAATCTGTTTAAGCAATTATTCCTTGGTTTCTTAGGTGGTTATTTTTTCAGCTGAGGGAAGTAATGCCATCCAGATATCTAATATGATAAGTTAAATATGATGTGTAAACCTTAAAATATGAAATAAATCAACCTCGAGGCAGTAAAATGAAAAAAAAAAATATATATATATATATATATATATATATATATATATATATATAAACTTGATATAACAACAAAATATGCAAATTTGGCCATGATACACACAGAGGCATACAAAAACAGTATCTGAAACAGGAAGTCATTTTCAGGATCTTCTGGTTGTACCACCTGTGCAGTCTCATGTACACAGAAACAAATACTTGTTGATCAAATGAATAAATATATTGTTTTTAAACCTAGGCCATGAAAGCACTAATATACTATCTCCTCAGTGAAGCAATTCCTACATAATCAACAACTAAACTAAACTTTCATATTTTAGGTAACAGAAATCACACACAATTTAGGATTCTGAAATACCTTCACTATCTTCTGGATTCTCCTCCTCATTTGAGGCTTCAATATCTTCATCCTCTTGGGCAGAAACAGTGGAAGCAACACTTTCACACTGAGACACATCTCGTTCCTCACGGGGTTTTCGTGAAGCCTAAAGGTAGAAAATAGTAATTCAATTATTGTGAGTTAAATAGCCAAAGGAGAAACAAAGCAAAATATTTGATTCCTGAAACAATATAGTATTACACAGTGGTCAGAAAGCATGTGGGTACAACAGAATCTATGCTTGGAGTACAGGCAACCACAAACTGGCCTTTTGGGCAACGGACGACTTCAACAAACCTTACCAAAAGTTAACACTAAATCACACTGACATCTATATCTCAGTACTTAGGAAGACTGAGTCACAGACAAGTGTTCAAGTTCAAGGCCAACCTGTGTTCTATGAGACCTCGTTTCAACCCCTATACTCTTCAAAACATTTTATCTGAACCATTTTGGAAACTGTAATTTTGAGACCATAGCCAGTTCAGATATTTATTTTATCCAATAAAAAAGGACATATCACATTCTAATAAAGATAACAAATATGACATGTAGAAGACAGAAAATTATATTTGAAAAATGACTTTTCATAATTCCAAAATAGCTAGACATCCCAAATATACTGACTGGTGCAATTCATTTTAAATCTTTTAGATAAATAAGACATCTTTGTGTGCACACGAAAAGGCCCTGCATAGGTTCATATAGTTATACATTCTACTTTTGAAAACCCAAGTTAGTTAAAAACTGAATGTATTGCTGCTGTAGTCTTTAAAATTATTATTTTCATGCATATACAATTAAAATTCTGCTTTAAAATATTTAAGTAATTTGCTTCTTGCTTTCTTCTCCCCGCCCCACCCTGCTCCCCCCCCAACCCCCCCAAACATGGTTTCTGGGCATAGCCCTGGCTGTCCTGGAACTTGTTCTGTAGACCAGTCTGGCCTCAAACTCAGTGATCCATCTACTTCTGTCTCCAAAGAGCTGGGATTAAAGGCGTGTGCCACTACACCAGGCTTAAGTAATTTTCAGTGTTTGATATTATTAATGGTACAATGAACACTAAAGAGTAAGACAACTGCATAGGAAGCAAACTGTTCTTGATATTACTGTTCCATGGTTTTTTATGATTAATGAAGGAAAAGATTTTGTTGGTAAAAAATGTTCTATCTTGCAAATTATATGTTATATTGAGAAATGACAAGTATTAGAATTCTGTAATGTCTTCCTGAGATCTTTTTGAAAAAGATTAATAAGTAAACAATTGAAGTCTCTATGACTAAAATGACTAGCCAGAGAAGGTTTTAAAAACTGTAGTTTAGCCAGGCAGTGGTGGGGCAAATCTTTAATCCCAGCACTTGGGAGGCAGAGACAGGCAGCTCTCTGAGTTTTAGGACAGCCTATTCTACAGAGTGAGTTCCAGGACAGCCAAGATTACACAGAGAAAATCCTGTCTCAAAAATCAAACAAACAAATCTGTATTTTAATTTATTGTTAGAGAAAAGGTGTGTGTGTGTGTGTGTGTATATATATGTCCATATACATCATAAATATGAAAGCCAAAGGTCAGTTCTCGCTCTACTATGTGGATTCTGGGGATTCAAAACACTTGTAAGTAAAAAATTTTAAATAAAACACTTACCACTACTGCTCTACTCACTTTCTGTTTATGTTGCTGTAAAAGGTTGTCAAGATTGTGCCGTCTTTTATAGTTAAAATAGAAGTTTTTACACTGGGCTTCACTTTTAGTTCCCACCATTTTGGCAATGGCTGCCCAGTTACGACCATGTTCTACCAGGCCTGCATTTTAAAAACAGAGTAAATATTAAGTGATCAAGCCACCTGTTTAAGGAAGCAAGAGAAATATTAAAGCAACTTGACTATGACATTAAACCGATAACACTTAAAGTATACTTTCAGATATTTGTTAATATACTTCAGTATTTACTAATATAGTTACTGGTACAGAATTCACTTGTACTTTTATATATTCTCCCAAATTTAACATGTTTGGTAAACTTTGTACCTTACAGAGATCAGATTCCCCACAGGGGATAAGCTGGATCTACAGAAATGGCTCACGTAACTTGCAAAGTAGAGAAACTGGTATTTCTAGGTCCTTGGAGTTAGTATTTTAATAATAAGCAAATATAAATTATTCAATGTATATAAAACTTATAAACAGAACTTTTTAGCTAACATACAAATACATTTTAAAAAATTAAAATGTTAAAAATATAAAGTTAAAAAGGCTAGAGAAAGTGTTTAGGGGTAAAGCAATTGCCTAGCATGCATGAGGCCCTAGGCTCAACCTCCAGATAAATCCCAATTTAGTATTTCTCTAATCATACATACATACTAAATACATGCAAGCATATATGTATGTGTGTGTGTGTGTGTGTGTGTGTGTGTGTGTTTCACAGAACCAAAATATGGAGTTACATGTATAGATATATGGAGAACTATATAAAATTAGATACATAACAAGTAGAAATGAACATTGGTTTTAAAGATTAGTATGAACAGCTCCCTTTATAATAAAAATTGGAAGATCAGGTACGGTGGCATACACCTGTAATTCCAATATTTAGAAGGCTAAAGCAGGAAGACCAGAAGTTCAAGGCCAAGTTTGAGGCTACATAATTTGTTTTATCAAAAACAAACATACTTAAAAAAAAGAAAAAAGAAAGGAAAATTAGGGGTTGGGAGGATAACTCAATCAGGAGGTCCTTGCAGTACAATCAAAGGAGTTGTACTAAAATCTGAACACCACATAACGGTAGGGGATCTTGAGTTTAATCTCTAGAACCAACACTCTGATGATGGCATGAGAGAAGTACAAATCTTTCTAATAATTATACACATTTAACATCTGCCACTTATGGTAAATAAACATGTTTGTTTAACAAAATAGTAAACAAAAATATTTTAAGACACATACTTTAAACTACTTAATTTTCAGTAAATTTTGTTTATGTATGATTTTAAAATGTAACATTCAGAACACAACTTTAATCCCAGCACTTGGGAAGTAGAGGCAGGTGGATCTCTGTGAGTTCAAGACCAGCCCCAGAACAGCCAGGGCTATTAAAGAAACCTTGGCTAGGGAAAAAAAAAAAAAGAAGTAGCATTCATCATTACCTGATAAACAGTAAAGAGATTAATACAAAACATGTCCACAAATGGCTAACCTACATATAATAATTTCTTTTAAGGATTATAAGATAGTGTTGATTAGCTTTCTAAAAATTACTATTTACCTTGTAAAAAATTTTAGTTCACTTTCATATTATACTGCAGTAGTAAACACTGATGGAAAACAAAGTCTATATAGAGTGTTACGGTGCAATGCAGACCACCCAACTACTAAAATAGCAGATACAAGACTCAAATTAGTGTCTGCTTGGCCACAAACACTACAATCTCATCTCTGACTCATTTTTTTGGTGGTATATAATTAAAGGACTTAACTAAGTTTAGGCAGAAGGCTCAGTGGGTAAAGTATTTGCTGAATGAGCCTAATGACCTGAAATTGAACCCCAGATCCCACATAAAAAGCCAGAAGCAATGACACATAACCCAGAAGGCAGCACTCCTATGTGAGTGATGGGGGAAAACAGAATTGGTTGGAAGCTTATCACTGGAATGCAACAAAAACACAACAAAAAGACCCTGCCTCAAAAACAAAATGGAAGGAGACAACAGGATTCCTTTGACTTGCACTTATGTTCCATTGCATGTGTCATGCACATGCTAAATAAACAAACCAATCATTAAAAGACTTAACCAAATAGAAAACAAGGAAACAGTCTCCATTCTATTCAATACAACTTGCAAATAATAGAAATGCAGATTTCACATTCATAATTTATCCCTAAATAATTTCTAATGCATATAATCACAACTACTGTAGAAATACCAAAATAGTACTCTGCTCTCCAATGAAAATCAAAATAAAACTCCAGAGAGAATCGTAAATTCCTCAAACATGGACATTTTCAACTATACAAAAGTTAATTATTTACTGGATACTATTTACTTAAATTTACTTCAAAATTCTATTTACCTTTCTAGAAAACCTTTTTAGGGGTATAACTGGGGTCTTGCCATACAGCCAAGGTTGACCTTGAACTTGTTAAGTAGCCAAGGCAGGCCTAGTCTTTGTACATGTGCATGTGTGTGTTTCACTTGCACTCAGATGTGCATATGTGTGTTTGAAGTTGTTTTGTGGTTTTGCCGGTTTATATGTATGTACACCATGTTCATTCCTGGTACCCACAGAAGTCAGAAGACAAAACTGGATCCCCTGATACTGGAGCAACACATGGCTGTGAGCCATCATGTGACTGGTGGGAAGTGAAGCCAGGTCCTTTAGAAGAACAGTACTCTTAACCACTGAACCATCTCTTTAGCCCCTGGCCTATTCTTTTCAATTAAAAAATTGTTTTATTTCACCTATTACCAATCTTAAAAATAAATAAAACAAAACAAAAAAAGTAAACTCCAAACTTTATATATTGTTGTTCATTACCTTTTTTAGCAACTTCCATTTCTTCTTCTGTCCATCTTGAAGTCTCAACAGGTTCAGTAGAAACTGAAATAAAAAGAAAACTCAGGCAAAAGAAATCCAAATTGAAGCATACATTCAAAAAAATTCATCTAACTGACAATTTACTTGTCTTATATAAAATTAGATAATATTAGCCTCTTAGCCAATTAGATGGAAAAATTCTACACTTCTTAGTGTCAAGATCTTTCTCAATATTCTCTGATAGACACCTTTTGTCATATGCTTAGCCCCTAATGACAAAGGAACACTGTGCCTCTTCCTTCCTTGCCACCAGAATGTATAACCTAATCAGAGCATTCACTAATTAAAACCCTCTGCAAGCTCCCTGCTTTGTAGCAGAAGAAGAAACAATTAAAGAGAAAGCCAGTCCACCAAGACCTGCCCTGAACCATTTTCATCCTCCTATCTGCTTGGATCTAATGCATTATGCTTGCCATTTATACAACATTCATTGTCTTTCTACCTCATTTTATGGTGAAGTTGGTAGCGCTGAATCACAGAGGTACTTCATCGCTAATACAATCCATTTAAAGAATTATGTTAAATGTTAATATTGTTAAATTATGTTAAATAATGTTAACTGAATAATGTCAATGTTATAAATAAGGAAAATGTTAAATAATCCTTTTAAAGAATAATATGACAAACAACAAAAATCCTTTCAAAGAAAAATACTTTATAAGAAAAAGAAATATAGTTATATTCTTAGGCCCAGTATATCTTGCCTAAGAATTTATCCTGAAATAAGCAAAAAATGTTAAATATAGGAAACCAGCATTGATTATACTGCTGTCCATGCTGGTTTAAAAAGGAGGAAACAGTTTAATCACTCAACAGTAGAAAATGTTTATGGAACTCATGCTTCAGAAGTAAAATGTTAACATACAACAGGCATTTAACAACTAAAATGGAAATTATAAATACTTAAAAATTGTAAAACAGGGCTGGAGGGATGACTCGGAAGGTCAGACAACTACATCCAATCCCAGCACCTACAGGCCAGCTAACAACTCCCTCTGCTGGCTTCCCAGGGCAACAGCAATGCACATGGTGCACCGATGGCCATGGGCAAAGCACACATACACAATTAATAAAAATAATTAAATCTCAAATCTCAAGAGAAGTTCCTAAAGAGAGGGGAGGAATACATGGACATTATATAACTGTTCATTAATTTGTTTTTATATTATAAAACTGGACCAGCAAGATGGCTCAGCAGGTAAAAGCATGTATGCTGTAAATCTGTTAATCTGAGTTCAGGCATGAAAACTGTCCTTGGACCTCTACATATGGCCAGTGGCCTGTGTGTACCTGCACTCAGACACATGTACATACATACGTGAATTAATATTTTAATGTGGAAAAAAAAAGAAATATTTTATGCTATATGCCAAAAAGTTAGAGAACAAAGTGTTATACTAATGGAAGAAAAGCTACACTATATTATTTTTTTCTAAACAAATTTTTGTTCAAGTTTAATGAATTAAAAAGCAGACTTTAAGATTACTTTTTGGTTATCAATATTGGCATACCCTATTGTCTATCAAACAGAACCTTGATAAGATAACACCCTACACAAAAAAATCTCTTCTACTAACTGGGCTCTGGTGGTGGCGGCAGGGGTGGAGGGGGCTCCTCAGTAGCTGCAGCAGCAGCACTGGCAGCTGCAGCTTCACTTGTCATGGACCTGGTGATCCGGCCCTTCCGGCGCCCCTGGCTGTTAGCAGTCTTTCGACCCCTCGGAGTGACCTGCTCTCTCTCCTCAGTTTCTTCCGTTGTGGCTTCAGTTCTGTCCTTTTCCTTGGTTGGTTCTCTAAAAACAAATGCAAATCAAAGCTTTTGTGATTTAAAAGTATGGATACCGAAAAGAGTATTCTTTACAAAGAAATTGCATAAATTTATCCAATCTTTTTTTTGGTTTGGTTTGGTTTGGTCCTCCCCCCCCCAGCGCCCCCCCCCAGGGTTTCTCTGTGTAGCCCTGGCTGTCCTGGAACTCACTCTGTAGACCAGGCTGGCCTCAAAATCAGAAATCTGCCTGCCTCTGCCTCCCAAGTGCTGGGATTAAAGGCGTGCACCACCACTGCCCCGCCAATCTTTTACTTTTTAAACTCTATCATATGAAAAACTTTATCATGTAAGAACTTTATCATGTGAGATTTTTTTCAATAGCTTTGACTCATTCAAAACACACCAGAAGACTTGTATCACATACTAATAGATTTAAACTTTAAACATATTTCATGTTAACTTAAAATCCAGACATTCATAAGAAAATATCAAATGATAACAGAATTACCCAGGCCTAAAATGGAGCAGAAGACTTTATAGCAAAGGCAAAAGGCCTAAGATTTTTGCTTTTGCTTAAATTCTGTTAAAGTTTATTCTATGAAATTATGTTAAAGCTGGTAATCTTCATGACTGATATCTATTGTGTAGTAATAATCTACAATACAGTTCTATTAAATCAGAGCCAGGGTTCTGAACTACCTCTAGATATGACTATGTACAAACAAAGCCGTATGACTTCAGGGTTGGCAGAGTAGCTTCTGGATCAGGCTCCCTGAATTCCTCTAAGATCTGTGATTTACTAACCATGACATAACCTGGGAAAAGCTGCCTTGTCTTTGTGAACCTCAGTTTTCTGTTCTATAAAATAAGGTTAGTGATTGTGGTGGTTTGGGTATGCCTAGGCTAGGGAGTGGCACTATTAGGGAGTGGCCTTGTTGGAGTAGCTGTGCTACTGTGGACTTGGGCTTTAAAACCCTCATCCCAGCTGCCTGGGAGCCAGTCTTTTCCTAGCACTCTTCAGATGAAGATGTAGAACTTTCAACTCCTCCTATACCATGCCTGCCTGGATGCTACCATGTTCCCACCTTAATGATAATGGACTGAATCTCTGAACCTGTAAGCCAGCCCCAAGTAAATGTTGTCTTTATAAGAGTTGTCATGGTCATGGTGTTTGTTCACAGCAGTAAAATCCTCACTAAGACAGCGATAATATATTTCACATAGTAGTTGCAAGGATTAATTGAAGGTATTAATTGAAGGAAATAATAAGATACCTGGAACATGATACAAGTTTATTACTA
This sequence comes from Mastomys natalensis, assembly GCA_021653895.1. Lineage (NCBI taxonomy): Eukaryota > Metazoa > Chordata > Mammalia > Rodentia > Muridae > Mastomys > Mastomys natalensis. The sequence continues at coordinate 747,513 of JAJTUV010000337.1, forward strand.
TAATTATTATTGCAAAATTCTCTCAGTCTATAAAGAGCTTATTCATAGTCTCAAGCACTTAAGAAAGTTTAATTCATGATGATATTATTAATAGTATTATTATAATAAAATATTTTGAGTATTTGAAGAATGTTCTCTATACTACAGATGGTACTTATATATTTGAAAATACAATAGTTAAGGTACTTTGTATCTATAAGAACATGAGATAAATGTGATCAAATATACTGTGTGTATGTATGAAATTTATAAAGAATGAGTCAATGTATTTTTTAAAGTACACATTTGCAAGAGTCAGTTATTAGTGAAGATGCCATTTATTTTCACAATTTAACTACTTCAAGTAAAAGCCTGTTGAGGCTTATCAAGGTATAGATATTCTCTTATAATAAACATATGCTTGAAGAATGACTATCATAATCTAAGTTAGAAACACATAAAGAGTTAACTCAGCTGTAGCCAGTAGCCACTCCAAAGCTGAGCATTCTGGATATCCTTTTAATCTAGTACCTGGGAAGGCTTGATTCAAGGCCAGCCTATGCACCTAATGTCTGTCTTAAAAATAAATATGCAGTTGAGATTGGTAGGGAATGCCTTTAACCCAGCACTTAGTGGGCAAAGGCAAGCTGGTTTCTGTGAGCTGAAGAACAGCCTGGTCTAGATAGTGAGTTCATGCCTATGTACAGACGCTCAAAAAGAGAAAAACAAACAAACGAACAAACTACCCATCTGACTCTACTCCCTACCCATCCCCAAATACACTCACCATCTCCTGAGTAAAATCAAACATGCCTGCTTTCACTAAGGCTCTATCAAATGACCTCAAAGGCAACCTCCCTTCTACTCCTCCCCTTCAGCTTAATGAAGTCACAGGCTAATTCTCAGTGCACGGCTGCTCACATTGGTTCTTCTGCCACATTAGCTGTGCGTGTCTTTTCTCCCTATACACCCAGGTCTGCGTCTTCAAACAAGTCTCACTCTTCTGCTATTTCTGCATTTCAAGCTTGTTATAAATCCTGTTTGTATCTTGCCTAGTGTTCTCCTTCTTACATACCAAGTACCTGAAAATAGGACATATCCTCTTATTTTTCATCCTCTCTAAACCATATACTATTACCTATGAATGCATGCTATGTAACTTAAAAGTTTTATGAAAAAAAATTTAGTCATCTTCAGACAGTTTTAAAACCTGTAACAAAAAAGTAAAACAAATAAAAATATATCTTTTAAAAAGATAACATTTCTTTATAAGAACCATGAATATATGGTATAAAAATGTTTACCCTGAACCCAAAAACATCTTATTTTTGTTCGTTATACGTATCTTCTCAAGGTGGAAATGCATGAATATCTAACTCTTAATTCTTTTTTTTAAAGATTGATCAATTGATTGATTTCATGTTTTTGAGTTCTCTCGCTGTCTTCAGACACACCATAAGAGGGCATCAAATCTGTTACAGATGGCTGTGAGCTACCATGTGGTTGCTGGAAATTAAACTCACAACTTCTGGAAGAGCAGTGCTCTTAACCGCTGAGCCATCTCTCCAGTCCCAACTCTTAATTCTTATTTTATTTATTTATGTGAATGAGTATTTCACCTGCATGAATTATGTCTACATACCATGTGCATGCCTGCTACTGGCAAAGACCAGAAGAAGGCATCAGATGCCCTGGGACTGAAGTTACAGAATGTTGTGAACTACCATATGAGTCCTGGGATTCAAATCTGAGTCCTCTCAAAGAACAGCCAGTGTTCTTAATTGCTGGGGAATCTCTCCAGGCCCTGACTTCTTATAAAATCATGCAAGTGACTTATGAGATATTAAATGACAAAAAAAAAAAAAAAAAAAAAAAAAAAAAAAACAGGCAAAATTTAAGTATTTCTGATGAGTCTATATAAATAGCGCAATAAATACCTTTAAAGACACAAACTACTGAAATACACAATGGCCTAGATGAATCTGAAAAATAAATACATTCTTCTATTGAGCTAAGTAAAAAAAGCTACACAGACTATATACAAACACACACACACTTGGTAAACTTTGGCTCTTAAAAATGTCCTGCAAATGATTGAGTGTTAAAGACTGGTCCTAATGGGTGCTGTTTAGAAGTGCTGGAAGAGATAGAGCCTATTAGGTCTTTAGGTCAGTGTTAGCATGAAGGGAATGATGAGACATCTCTCCCTCTCTTCCTTCCTCTCTGTGAAATGACTAATGGAACCAACCAGTCAGATTCATACTTCTAAAACTGTAAGCTAAAAAAAGTTTCTATTTCTAAGTTGATTATGAGGTAGGTTTTTTTTTTTTTTTTTTTTCTTATAGTGATGGAATGTTAACTCCATTTATACTTAATTCTAAAATCTGAGACTAAGAGTGGACTAAGAAATCCTGACTACAAAGAAACTAAGGAAGCTGGGTGGTGGTGGTACTGCACGCCTATAATCCAAGCACTCAGAAGGCAGAGGCAGGCAGATCTTTGAGTTTCAGGCCAGCCTGGTCTATAGAGTGAGTTCCAAACCAGCCAGGGCTACACAAAGAACCCATCTCAAACAAAACAAAAAACAAACAGAGGCTATGTGTGCATGTGTGCATGCATACATAAAATAACATCCCTGCAAAATAAGGCCATTAAGTCAAACATTCTATTTACTAAAATATCCATTTCTTTCTTCATTTTTGTCTTGTTTTGTTTTTTTGAACCTTGGCTGTCCTGGAACTCACCCTATAGACCAGGCTGGCCTAGAACTCAGAGATAACCCTGCCTCTGCCTCCCCAAGTACTGGAATTAAAGACATGTGTGTGCTACCACTGCTTGACTAATACTGCATTTCTTTTTGTTTGTTTGTTTGTTTTTCAAGACAGGGTTTCTCTGTGTAGCCCTGGCTGTCCTGGAACTCACTCTGTAGACCAGGCTGGCCTTGAACTCAGAAATCCACCTGCCTCTGTCTCCCAAGTGCTGAGATTAAAGGCATGTGTCACCACTGCCCGGCCAATACTGCATTTCTTAATCAGGTCAAGAACCTGTTAGTCAAAGCATATATTCCTGTGGACTCGTTCCACATATTTACACAGGTACTAGATGCAGCTTCAGATCTGAACTATAACACGTATCTAACTGCTTGACTCACTTAGAGTCTTCCTTCTCATCTTTTTCTTCATCATCCTTCTTTTCTTCTTCCTTTTTCTCTGTTTTTTCTGCTTTATCCTCTTCTTTTTCTTCTACTTTTTCTTCTTGTGAGGGACGGGCAATCTGCTGCTAGAACACACCATCAATTGTAAGATACAAAAGTAAAAAAAAAATCAAACTGTATGACAAATTACAGTATTTACTTGGAACAATATTATTGGGGGTTTCGGGGAAACCCATTTACAGTAGTAGATAGGAGCACTAAGAATAAACCTAACCAAGAAAATGAGGGAAATGCTACAATAAAGAAAATAAGAATAAAATAAAGCAATACAAGAAACACTTCTTGTGTTCATAGACTACTAAAATGACCTAAAGATTCAGTATAATTCCCATCAAAACTCCAATGATTTTTTTTTGTTGTTTGTTTTGTTTTCGAGGCAGGGTTTCTCAGTGTAGTCCTGGCTATCCTAGGACTTGCTCTGTAGACCTGGCTGGTATTGAACTCAGAGAGCTGCCTGCTTCTGCTTCCAGAACACTGAAATTTCCGTTTCTCGGTGTCTTGGTATTCCTACTGTTCTTGTGTAAAAGCACACATATTTTCTAACAGTCAGCCACACCCATTAAACTTGGTAAAAAGCAGGGATGGCCTCCTTACCTCCAGGCACTGCCTAAGCCTCCAGGCTCTGACATCAGAAGGCTTCTCTTCACCTGCAGCCCACATCCCTTTCTTCCTACACTGTCAATGCTGCTCATCTACCGGTCTTCATCATCTATCATCTATTATTCTATCTAGAACTACATCTACTATTTAGTGCATTAATTCCCTTACTTGTATATGACCTTAACAATTTTTTGATCTAGTTAATTTCCAAGTTTCACTTGCATCTGGATATTTAATAAAAAAGAAATTGAGATATCAGGGGATTTTGAATGTATATTTTGTAACTACAAGATGATTTATTTTAAAATTGAGTATGCTTTTTTCAGCTCTGACTTCATATTTCTAGCAGGAGGTAGGAACAAGACTTGTTTCAAGTGCTAATAACCTAGGGGTTGGAGAGAAGGCTCAGCAGTTAGGAGCATTGGGTGTTTTTCCAGGAATTCTGAGCTCAATTCCCAGCACCCACATGGGAGCTGCCAATTTAACAGGACCGATGGCCTTTTTCGGTGTGCAGAGAGTCAGACAAAGCACCCATATACATGAAATAAACAAATCTTTGTAAGAAATGAAGAAAGAAAGGAAGGAAGGAAGGAAGGAAGGAAGGAAGGAAGAGGAAGGAAGGAAGGAAGGAAGGCTAATGCTAATAACCCAACCTACACAAATACAGCATCAGTCTGTTGTTCTGAAGCAGCAAGATGGCATTCTAATGACAAAGTCTGCTTTTTCTTTAGTATATTAGCTATGTGACCAATAAAATGGTTTATAACTCAAATATATGATTGTCGGGGCAGCCCTGCTTATACACTGAAGGCCTAAAATCAGCCACAGGCCTAAAATCAGCAATAGGCCTGACATACATGCCTTCTAGCACCAAGTCTTGGGTCTCTGTGGAAAAACACTGAAACAGATAGCTATAAGCTATTGTAAACAAGCAGCTTTGGTGGAAAATTGCCTGAATACATAGACCTTGTAGATAGGTAGCCTTGGTGGATAGTACCAACTTCGATAAGGACAAGTGAATCATAGTTGAGTCATAGTGATCTGGCCCCTGAATCTTCATCCCCCTGATCTGGAAGACATCTGTACTCTCCCTGAATACCCACATCCTGCTTTTTTTTTGTGTATATAACCCATGTGAAAAAGTAAAATTGCGATCTGATCAGACTATAGACAGGTCGTCTTTTTCTTGTGTCCGCCTGTTTTCCCCATCTTCTCTTTCAGGTGATCTCCCCGGACCCGTTTAATGTCCTGAAGGACCAGGACACATAATGGGTCATAGGAATAAATATAAGAAAAGGGTTAAGATTTCCCATAGAATTCAATGATACAAATAATCTTCTTTCCCTTATTCTTCACTGTTTTAAAATCCCACACATTCCCTGTTGCCTGAAACCTAGACAAGGTCTGATTTCAGTTCCCTAGTATTAGGGAGTGACAAGCAACTGCGCTACTGCACTAGCCCAGACAGTGGCAACTCTGCAGAAACTGTGGAAAGGATCACAGAAACTGATAGCCTTGCTGCATTACAGTCTGCTCAGGTACAGGAAGGACACTTCTCTAGAGGTTGTCTCATCATCCTGCATCCTGGTAAAGTAGTGGTAGTTGCAAAGAAGGCAGAGATCTAAATCTTACTTCTGGGCAATTTGATGAAGACCTATCATGAACACTGAAATTAAAGAGAGGAAATCTGGTTTAAACAAGAGGTGGCTAAAGTTCCTTTTGTTTTGGGCAAATATGTAGAGAATCACCGGTATATGTGGTTTAGGATGTGGTAGGTTCTAACCTCGATACCCCTGATAGACTGGCTGCAGCAGATTAGGCCCATTCAAAAGGAAACTCTCTGTAAGTGCCTTCAACAGACAGACATAGAAGTTCTTGTCTGGGTTTCTTTCCTTTAAATCTGATACTTACAGTCAAGAAAACAAGTTTCATTCAGCTAGGCAGGTCCTCCTAGCATGAAATAAGATATTCTTCACAAATAATATAGCACAATTAAAAAAAAAAAAAAAAAACAAATAAAAATTCAAATATAAATAAATAAATAAATAAAAAGTGTACTCAGTGTGAACATTGCCTGGGGGATTTTAGAGTAGCATCAAGCACTGGTGTATCTAACTGTATTCCTAACACCTGTAGATATATTCTATTTGTATTAGCCAAAAAAATCTCAAGTTCAGCCAGGCAGTAGTGCACATACCTTTAATCCTAACACTAGGGAGGCAGAGGCAGGTGGATCTCTGTGAGTTCCAGGGCAGCCTGGTCTACAGAGTGATTTCCAGGATAGCCAGGATTACACTGAGAAACCCTGTCTCAAAGGAAAAATAAAAAACAAAAAACAAACAAACAAACAAAAACTTCAAGTTAATAAAACAGAAAAAATTAATGAATTCTCCCACTTAGTAGACACTTTGAGTAGTCTAGTAACAAAGTGAGTTCTCTAACACTGTAAAGAGGACAAAGAGAAGGGAGTACTGCTTTATTTCCAGGTATGTTTTCTTTTAAAATGTATTCAGACAATAAACAGAAAATTTCTCAAGCCTATCTTGCCAAAGATATTAACAATTAATACCTTAAAATAACTAAATTTCAGACTAACTTTCCAGATAGCGAAAGCTATCAGTCAACAAAAATACACACTGGTGTCCGCAGTAAAGACAACAGCACCTACTACTTATCAGGCATTCCCTCTGGGCTTTACATTGTACTCTGAGGATTTTGGCAGCACACACAAGTTTCCATACTGATGCTAACATATACACATCACTGATGCCAACCCCAAATGCAAAAAACAAGATTCTAAGCACAAACCCACAGAACAGGTAATGGTATAAAGCTCTTGGCATTATACTTAAATTTTAGCCTCTCTAAAGCATTCTTCCTAAGTATTGATTACTTAACAGTTTAGGCAGACATTCCTCCAACTTCAAAATACTAAGTGATAAATATGTTTCTGGATACTTTCAAAGACAAAAAATATGCTGGTGTAAAGACAAGAGAAAGAAACAGTGTTAGCACAGAGGAAAAGCAAAAAAATCCTGAAAAAAGAAACCAAGTATTTGAAAACGAAGAAAGTGTTATTTAGCAATGACATGTGTGACACCTCTGGTCACAAACAGGCAATATAAAAATCATATCTACATATATTCTCATGGAGACATATCAGGTATGAGTGAATGTTTGAAATTATCCCACGTCCCAACAAAACAAATTCAGTTTTCTCCTTTTATTTAAAAAAGATCTGTGTTGTGTGTGTGTTTATACATATGCACCAAGGACACCAGAAGAATGTAAACATCGGGTATCCTGGAGTTGGAGTTATAGGCAGTTGTGAGCAACCTGACTCAGGGTGACAGGAGCCAAACTGGGTCCTCTGAAGAGCATTAAGTGCTCTTACAGAAAATAATATTCCTAGTTGGCCTTTTTATTTTTAATGTATGTGTGCCTCTGTATGGACATGTACATTAAAGTCCAGGTGCCACTCACTGGAGGCAAGAAGAGCGCATCTGACCTCCCAGTTGGACTCACAGGAGGTAAGTGGCCACGTGTGGGCACTGACAATACAACTCTTCCAAAACAGTTTCACTCTTAACCATGCTACCTCTCCAGCCCAAACATATTTTAAATTGTGGATTAAAAGTAACAATATATCTGAATATTCTTTTGTCTTCATATTTCCACCAATTTTGAAACATTTACTTAGTAAAAATAATATACCTGATTTCTGCCTCTGCGTTTTCCATAATTTCTTCTCACAAGGGCTTTATAATTCTCATTTTTCTTGGTTAAATAGTAATATAAAACACAATCAGGCACACTCTGCAATAAAGAAAATTTTATTTAATGTTTCATTTTAATTCTGTAATAAAAATATTTAAATTTTTTATGTTTCATGTTGAAATATTAATAAAATATTTTCAAGAAAGCATTCTAGAATAACAAAATCATAAATTAAAAGCAAAACCACATGGCCATAAGTTAAACCATATCTAGGCAGGCCAGACAAGGGAACTAATATATAAGACATCTACAGTTGCTTTAACCCAAATTACACCAAGGATACAATATTCACCAGAAACATTCAATGTGCTCTTATTAACTGACAATATACTCTATTATACATGTAAATACTCAAAAGTATCTCTTAGGATGATTTAATCAAAAGCATTAAAGCTACCTGACTACAAAAAAAGAAGCAAAAGGAAATCGGAACTGCTATTCTAACCAGAGATTAATGACCTTTAAATACCCAAAGTAATTAATGCATTCTTTGGGAATAGACATTAGATCATTTTTGAGAAAATGATGAAAGTTGATGTTGGTTCTCTAATAAGAACTACATTCACTTAATTTCTTTTTTGTTGTTTTGTTTTGTTTTCCATTACAGGTTTCTCTGTATAGTCCTGATTGTCCTGGAACTCACTCTGTAGACCTGGGTGACCTTGAACTCAGAGATCCTCCTGCCTCTGCCTCCACAATGCTATGATTAAAGGTGTGTACCATCACCTCCTGGCTACTTAAAAAAATTGTGTTTGTTTTGAGACAGGGTCTCAACTATGTAGTTCTGACTGGCCTAGAATATACTATCTAGTCAAGGCTAGCCTATTGTCTCTGTAATGCTGGGTACCTCTACATCCAGCAATATTTATTTCTAGTTTGTATGCGTGCACATTTGTAGGCATGTGAAGAACCAGATATATTACGGTCTTCCTGAATTGGAATTACAATTGGTTGTGAGTCATTTTATGTGCCTCGCTGCACGGGCAGTAGGAATTTCTTAGCCACTGTAGCATCTCCAGCCCCTTAGAATTATAAAGTAAGTATATATTTTATCATTTAATTTATACATTTTACATATCATTTTATACATTAATAAAGCTACCAGAATGTTTTCATCTATCACAGTCCTTTGTAAATTCAGTTCTAATTAACTACTATTGCTTGTTAGAACACAAAAAAATCCAAACACATGACAAGTCTAAAAATATCTCATTGTTTCTTCTTACCTTCCTTTCCAAATAGGATGCAATTAGTCCAAAGTTTTTTGGATGCTGGATAAACCTGCATTTAAAAACAGAAACAGTACTGAGATACATCACTCAGCCTAAAAGAGGATTTCTATGACATCTTAGATTACCCCACAGGCCCAGGAAACAAAGAAAACAGGGTAGAAAAATATAAAGAGGCAGAAGATGGAAAGAAAGGCTGTGAATTGCTGTTTTCAGGATATGACATTACTGCACTCTTAAACTCAAAGCAGAAGTTACCTGCACAAGACCTATGCCAATATCAAGTCCTTTTCACATTCCATCAAAGAAGAGACAGGGGCTCGTAGACCCAATCTCTTTTGAGGAACTATTGGCATTTAATGGCTGATAAAGAAGGAAGAGCTATTTTTCCTCTCTTAAGTAGTTAACAATGCTTTAGGAAATAACCTCATGACCAACTCAATGGGTCACATTTTCTTAAAACAAAGATGAAAGTTGAAAGTGAATTTGTTAGGAAGAAGTTGAAATGGAGTAGAAGAGAATGGGACAGAGAGTACTGGGATGAATATAATAAAATAAATTATATGCATTTATGAAAGTATTCAAGATAAGCAGAAATATTAATAAGAATATATACATATACAAATGTTTTAACAAAATAAGAAATAACTGGAAGAATTATTTCTAGCCTAAATCAAAGGGACTCCTCATTGCCCATTGGATAACAAAGATATAAAGGATTTTTAAATGGACAAATTTTTAAAGGGAAGTTTTAAATTTTGGATTTTTTGGTTTTTGAGACAGGGTCTTACTATGTAGCCCTGACTGTCCTGGAGCTCACTGTGTAGATCAGGATGGCCTCAAAATCAGAGAACTGCCTGCCTCTGTCTCTGGAGTGCTGGAATTAAATGCACGTACCACCACCACCCTATTACTGCTAAATGTTACAGGAAACTGCCTACTTGAATCTATGGTTTATTGTAAGGCACAGAAATCTGTCCTATAACGAGCCTCCCAAAATTAACCTGAACTGCACCCAAGTTTAGGAATCTTTCCTAAAGTGATTCCAGATGCCCATTTCTTATCTGTTAACCATTATCCTACCTACAAGTTTATAGGAAGATAAGTTTATCTATTTCTCACTGTATTTACACCAATGCCAAATTGGAATGAAAGCTTTTGTGAAGGAGTTCACTCTCAAGTAAATTCCAAAACACTTTATTAACTTCTATAAGAGAATAATTTAACAGTTAAATTACTTGTCCTTAAAGATCTCCTTTTCATGGTCAGTCCAAACATTCATAAATTGTCTGTCTTTATAAACCTTCATTGGATCCTCCATAAGCCCATTCATATTGATGAATTTGACCCTTCTTTGCTCTGCATCAAACATCATAGGTGGAATGACAGAAAGCTGACGCATTTGCTTCTCATTATTCTGCAAAACAATAAATGCAGTTTAGTTAGGATAATAAACTAAAATTTTAAGGGGATGTAGACTTAACAGTTAAAAAAAACTGTAACTTAATGACAATGTCATACATGTCATGGCATGTCTTATATGATTATTTCTAACACATTTATGTAGAATTATATGAATTACAGAGAAGTCACTTAAAAACTATTATTTCTGGTTAAGTTTTGTTTGGATTGATTTTGTCTGTGTTTTCTTTCCTTTTTGGAGAGTCCCATTCTGCAGTCCTGGCCAAGATTCTATAGCTCAGTCTGCCCTCAAATTTGCAACAATCTTCCTACCACAGAACCCTTAATGCTAAGATGGGTTACAAATATGAGGTACTAGCTTATGCTTTGCTTTTCTGAAAATTTCTTAATGAGACTGATGCTTGGAAAATAATGAAATTTTAGATCTAGAAGACACAAAATAATATATTGATAAAGTAGCCATCTTGTGAAACATTGTATGTTTTAGCATATAACATATAGTCTCATTTAAATACTAGTCCTAACATCGTTTTACTTTTTTTTTTTTTAAAGCTGTGTATTCAGATGCATGTAGAGGCCAGAAGACTATCTTCAGGAGTTTTTTCCACTGTTCATTCATTACCTTATTCAATGAGTCTCTCAACTGAACCCACGGCTTGCCTAAGCAGGTGAGCCTTACCAGGTGCCATTTCAGCACTGAACTACAGACAGGCCACCAAACCCAACCTGGCATTTATGACTCGGGTCCTAACATTTGCCCACCAAGGGCTTTATCCACTGAGCCATCTCTTCATCATTGTATAGAAAAGAATCTTAGCATCATTTCAGAAAGAGAAAAGTAAGTAACAAAGGTAGTAAGATCTTAAAGTCACTGATCTTAATTATTAATTCATATATTAAGTACTTCCAGCTAACTATATAATCTATCAAAAATTTAAGATTGTTATCACTGTAAATTAAGCTGGTTTAATCTATTGCATATGTATGACTTTTCCCAAAACATAACTTAAGATGTTTAGAAATATGAGTTTGCATGAAAAAAAAATTGCTTATAAAACTATATAGTGTTCATCTAAAAATAAGCCTTCCCCCCCCACAAAATATTCCCAACTTGTCAAGTTCTACTAAGTGTCTAGTTCCAGGGGTACTTTCAATGATTTGAACATCAATATCTGCATTGACATATTAGCTTGGAATCACTTCAACTGATAACCTTTTTTAGAATGCTTTCAGATGCACCCTAATGGAATTCACAGAAAAGCAAGCAAAGAAATTTAATGCAGATTTAGTCATTATAGAAATTATAGCTACAAAATTTTAAAGGTTGTCAATTGTGCAGTTTCCAGGTGATTTTAAAAGAAATATAGAATTATGATTGTATATGATTATATCACTTGCACTAAGAGTACACAAGATTATATGCTTTATGTATTTGGATTTCAAAATATATATTCCAATATAACTTCAATGTATTGCAAAAAAAAGTGTATGTCTACTATTCTAAATGGAAATGACTCTAATGTGCTCAATAACACTGATAAAAGGACAAAAGAAAAAGATAAAAAAGAAACAGACAAAGAAAGAAAGAAAGGCTGAGAACAACTGAGAATTATGTAACAATGCATGGAAATATCTGCCTTATAAAGTGTGGAACACATTACTGTAGCTGAATATTACAATCCTCCCCCAAAGGTAGCATACTCCATGAGATCAAAGGACACTTTAGATCTCTCCTCAGGAAAATACTATCAGAAGTGAGAAAGGAGTACAAAACCACTGGCACATGTCTACTTAAATTGGTACAACATCCTAAGCCTGAGGCAGCTCATAAAAGCCATCATATGACTTTCTACCTCCTTCATGGCCAGAGTGACTGGAATTCACAAGTAAGTTACAGGAGCATATGACACACAATAAATAGGTACAACAAAAACTTTGACACATGCACCAATTCAAATACACACTCTATATGAGCAAGCTATTTTCACGTCCCAAAGAAAAACTCATACAAACTGCTTCTAGATTGTAGATTGTAAATACAGGTAGTATGTACAGACTAATTAAAAATTTTTTCTCCCTCACTAGTAATCTAACTTGATAAGATTGAATAATTTGATGGTTAACTCCATGACTTGAATCCAATACCTCGAGCAAACAAGCTTGTAACGGGGGCCTGTAAAAACATAACTTGATTTGATGGCTCGAAGAAAGAATATATGGCTCTGAAACAAGATCCACTACTATGGCTACCTAGTTCTGCCACCCGTAACATTGTGGCCCTATACCTACCTGTGCCTTAGTTTTGTAAAATAACAACTAGAATCTCTTTATTATATTTTAGTTTAGTGAGATAATACATAAAATGTACTTATTACATAATTTTAAGTACCAGGTCCACTCTTACCTATAGTAATACTACAACTTGAATCAAAATAGTCACAGAAAAAAAAAGATGTCCGTAGATTGGTGGAGATCAAAGCAAACAGGTTCATGACACTATTTCTTTTTATTTTTACTTCATGTGCATTAGTGTTTTGCCTGCAAGTATGTCTGTGTGAGGGTGACAGATCTCTTGGACCTGGAGTTACAGACAGCTGTGAGCTGCCATGTGAGTGCTGGAAATCAAACCTGGATCCTCTAGAAGAGCAGCCAGTGCTCTGAATTGCTGAGCCGTCTCTCCAGCCCTCACAGTCATTGTTTCTACTTGATAGTGTTCGGAAAACATGCAAGCATAGGTTTTATGTGCCTTATTTCTAAATCTTTCAATAATTAAAACTAAATCTACCTTAATTTTCCAAATGAACTACTACTTGGATATTTAAGTTCTCAAAAAACTTAAAGATTACATATTATTTATATATCTATATATTAACACATAGCATTTCTTTTTTAAAATATACAACTGTAAGTTGTGGGGAAAACCACAGCAAAAATAACTTTCAATTTTTGAAACAAAATTTCAGAAACTCTATCTGTATCAAAGAAAAAAAAAAGTAGATAGCTTTTGGACTTTGTCATAGAAAAACTGAAGACTGCTGTTATTTTTGAGTCTCCTGTATCTCAGGCTGTATTTGACAACTCCCGATTCTGATTTTTTTTTTTTTTTTTTCATCTCTCTACAGAGATCAGCCAGCCTCTGCCTTCCAAGTGATGGGATTAAAAGTTTGTGCCACCATGCCCAGCTATGATGTTTGTTTGTTTGTTTTTGATTTTGATTATTTTGGTTGGTTTTTGTTTTTTTCTTTTTGATTTTGAGACGATGTCTCATTAAACAGTCCCAGCTGGACCTTGCTGGGTAGACCAACTCAGAGAGATCAGTCTGCCCTTGCCTCTGGGATTAAAGGCAAGCAGCACAGGAGCAGGTGTTTTGTTTTGTTAAATTACATGCATGGCATGTGAGTACAGGTGCCCTCTCAGGCCAGAGACATCATATCTCCTGAAGCTAGAGTTACAAATAGTCGTGAGCATCCTGCTGATCTGTTTTGAGAGGTAAACTCAGATCCTGTAAAGAGTGCTTAACCACTGAGGCATGTCTCCAATTTCATCTTTGGGTTAGTTTTTTTAATCCCCAAGTGGTCATTTTCACTCAAATTTTCTTACTTAGCATAACTATCTTTGCCTGGGACAATTTACCTCCCTATAGATGTACATATACTGATGTACAGTTATCACTTCAATTCACTACACCCTTTGGAGAACAAAGCAGAAGCTCCTTCACTTCCCGAAGAAATGGGACCAGCAGCTCAGTGTGCCACCAAAGGCTCCTTCCTGTCCTAGTCTCGCTTTCACACTAAGTCCATCCTCCCTCCTAGTCTCTCCTCTCAGTGGTCCTGTAGGTCCCTATCACAGATGCTGGATTGGGCATCTTTTTTTGTTTTTTATTTTTCCAGATACTGTTTCTCCAGATAGGGTTTCTCTGTGTAGCCCTGGCTATCCCAGAGCTCGTTCTGTAGACCAGGCTGTCCTTGAATTCACAGAGATCTGCCTGCCTCTGCCTTCCAATTAAAGTCATGTGCCACCACCTCCCAGCCTATCAGAGCTATTTTCTTAACTCTTCCCAGGTCTCCTTACTGACAAAAAAAAAATCTTTTTTTTAGTATAGAATAGAGTTTATTCAGGACACGGAGAGGGGAGTTAAGAGGGTAGTAGAGGCAGAGAAAGGCAAGAGAAAGAGAGGGAGGGAGAGAGAGAGAGAAGAGAGAGAGAGAGAGAGAGAGAGAGAGAGAAAGAAGAGAGGAGTAGAGGCCGGCCATGAGCTTGTGAAGAGAGGGAGGGAAGGGTCGAGGGGACAGAGCTGGAACAAGAAGGGAAGAGCAAGAGAGCAAGAGAGTGAGAGAGCAAGAATCTTGGTAAAACATTTAATCACACTACTTGAAACCATGAAATGGTTGACCTTAGTCTTTAGAATACTACCTAAAGGATCCTCATTTACATACTGATAAACATTTACCCCCTAAGCTACAGGGCTAAATGCTTAAAGAATGCTTAACTTGAATTAATCAATTTTCTTACCTCCTGCTCAGAAAGACCATCAATAATTTCAGAAATCTCATGCTCACTCCTAGCAATGGTGGCTGAAAGACCAGCTCCCCTCTGACCAACTCTAAATATGAAGAAAAAGTACAAATTTTTATGAAGACATAAAAAATTAGTATAAATACTGGAACTATACAGACTAAGCTGGCCCTGAACTCAGAGATCTGCCTGCCTCTGCCCCCAAGTGCTAGAATTAAAGGCACACATACCACTGCCTGGCTTAAGGTGGAACTTTTAAAATAAACTATTTTATAATCATTCTTTGAAACTTTTTTCACATGAACATGAACAATTTATCTTGATCACATCCACCTCCCATTCCTCCCTCCTCCCTTCAAGATCTCTACTGGGTTTTTGTTTTGGTTTAGTTTTCTGTGTAACCCACTGAGTTCAATTGGTGCTGTCTGGAATGCTGACTGATGTTGGGTTGATCATGTACAAGTCTGTACACATTATAACTACAGTTTCTTAAGTTCATTAATGAAATATCTAAATCATGCCCATAAGATAAGACACAGAATGGGACATTTCTATGTGTGTATGTGCCTGTCTGTAATGAAGGTGTACCTGTCAACGTGTGCAGATATTGGATGTCTCCCTTGATCACTCTTTATTAAGTGGGATATTTTTTTTCTAAACCAATAGAAAGTCAAAAACAAAGACAGAAACCTGAAATTCAGTGACTTCTTTCAAAAGGTATACATGAGTCACTACCAAATTAGCAACAACTTAAATGTTAAGAGATTTAAGTTACATGTTGGACTGGGGATACAGCACAGTTGGTAAAATGTTTGCCCTACATGCATCAGGACCTGAGTTTGATCACTAGCACCACAAACAAACAAAAAGATTATATATTCTAGTTAAAATAGTGCAATGAGTAATGGAGAACCTTTATTTAAAAATAAATGATTGATGTCATGTCTATTTTGTTTATCTGTATTCTTAATAATGGCAGAGCAAGTTAGGAAAAAATACATTGCATGTTTCTAAAATATAAGGAAAACTACCAAAAAAGAAAATCAAGTTTAAGATGTTTCTAAGTTTGTATGGGCATTACTGATGAGATTCCATTCATACCTATTCTCTAAACGTAAAAGCATATCAAAATACAAAGTGTGGTTCACTCCCAGCACCAGGGAGGCAGAGGCAGAGGCAGATAATCTCTGTAAGACTTAAGACAGACAGATCTCTATAGTAAATTTCAGGACAGCTGAGGTTACATAAAAAGACTTTATCTTTAAAACAAATAAATACATGAGTCAAAAATTATCTACTAATTGCCCCCCCCCAGAACTTTTTTTAAATCTTATTTTTATTGTATGTGTATGAGTGTCTTGCCTACATTTATATCTGTGTACCATACACATGCCTGGAAACAACAAAGGCCAGAAGAGGGCATCAGATCACATGAAACCAAACGTGGGTGCTCTACAGGAATAGCAAGTACTCTTAACCACAGAGCCATCTTTTCATCCCCATAGAATTTCTTAACTAAATAATCAATTTCATTATGTTTGATTATTAAGGAACATTCAGGTCTGTTCTTTTTTTGTTTGTTTGATTTTGTTTTTTTTTTTTTTTCCGAGACAGGGTTTCTCTGTGTAGCCCTGGGTGTCCTGGAACTCACTCTGTAGACCAGGCTGGCCTCGAACTCAGAAATCCGCCTACCTTTGCCTCCTAAGTGCTGGGATTAAAGGCGTGCGCCACCACCGCATGGCTCAGGTCTGTTCTTATTAACTGTCATTTTGAAGAAAATTAGTACTCTTAAGAATTAAAGGCTTAAGATGAGGGAAAATTTGGCTCAATTGGCAGAGTGCTTACCTAACATGCACAAAGCCCTGGGTTCAATCCCCAGCACTGCATACAACAAGGCATGGTGTCACACAAGAACTTGTAATGCCAGCACTTGGAAAGTAGAGGCAGAAGGGTCACAGCCACACAGTAAAATACCAAGTCTGTCAGGGCTAATGAACTACTCCAGATCCTGTCTCAAATTGGGGGGTAGGAGGGAAGAGAAGAATTAAAGACCTAGGGACATAGAGATGGCTCAGCAGTTAAAGCTCTTCCAGAGGACCCAGGTTCAATTCCCAGCACCCACATGGCAGCTCACACTTGGCTATAACTCCAGTTCCAAGGGAATCTAAGGCCTTCCTCTGGCCTTCTTGGCCACCAGTCATGTATATGGTGCAGACATGCACACAGGTAAAACATTCATTCACATGTATAAAATAAAACAGTTAAAGAAAAATATTCACCTAGATTTGGCATGGAAATTAAATATACAAAATAATATTAAATTCATTAAGAAATGATCCTCGGAGCTGGCAAAATGGTTCATGGGGTTGCCATCAGATCCGATGGACTGAGGCTAATCCTATTTGGTGGAATCAGAAAACCTACTCCTACAAGTTGTCCTCTGACTTTCATATCAGTATTTACTATAGCACATGAGCCTTCCACATACAATCCCCAAAATGAATACTAAGTATAATTTTTAAAACTTACACTCAAAACTAAAATTTCTTGCAGGCAGTGGTGGGACACACCTTTAAACCCAGCAAGGGGGGGGGGGGTAGGGCAGACGCAAATAAATCTCTGAGTTTGAGGCCAGCCCAGTCTACAGTCTACAGATCGAATTTGAAGACAGCCAACGTTACATAGAAAGACCCTGTCTCAAAAACACCCAGCCCTTACCTGAAGCAGCACTTGGGAGAGCAGGCCCTGTACCTGGCCTGAGCTGCACAATAGAGGCAGCCCTGATGGCATGGCCGCAGGAGAGGGCATGAGAGTGAGAGAGCCGGCTCTGCCCCTTTCCTGAAACATTTGGTGAGCTAGCTGAGGCAGTGCTGGAAAGCCCTTCCTGGAGTGTGGGTGCAGAAAAGCTGGCAGGCTTATTAGCTCAGATACCACCCAGGCCCAGATCCAGGGCTTTGAGTTGGCCCACCCCAAGTTCTGACCCATCAATGAACAGTTGGAGCACTTGAAGGGGCTGGTCCTACAAATTCAAAGCTGCAGGATCTCCATGACACAGTGCAACAAACAGGATATCCAAGAGGAGTCCCAGTGAGGATCCAGTATTGATAGTGTAGCAGAAGCCAGAGGTCTTGATCCAGACCAATGGCTCATTGCAGTGAACATTTGCAAGCAGAGAAGTATGGACAAAATGGTATGCTGTAGAACACACTGTGACACACTACAGCTTCCACAATGAGATTTGTATTTTCTTTTGGGGGTGAGGGTGGAAGACAAGTGCAAAGAGAAGGGGAATGAGAGTGGGAATGAGATACATGATGTGAAATTCATAAAGAATCAATACAAAGTTAAATAAAAAAATCTTTATGTTTTGAAGGAAAAAAATCACAATTACTAAATATCAAACTACATACCGCTGAAATCTTTCTTGCTGTTCTCTTTGTTTTCGAATTTCTGGAAACTGCTTCTCATAGTATTCCCTTGTTTTGCTTTCTTTTGCTTTCCTCCGGGGATTATTTTCTATTCTGTCCACTTTTTTCTCCCATGCCTCCATGAGCTGATCATAACGCTGGCAGATTTTTTGTTCCTATTAAACACCCGTAGCAAATTAGTAACAATTAAACTGAACGCATGATTTGGTAAGCCTAACCCTTTAAAGTATATTCCATTTCTTAAATTGAAAACAGAAGTACATTTGACTTGTATGACTCAGCTACCAATGACAATTTGTTCTTGGTCTAACAGGAGAAATGGAGTCATTTCCTTAGATGAACTCACCAAGAATTATTTCCCTGGAGATTTTACTAACCATTAGCACTATACAAATTAACAAACTCATTGACAACCACCACTAGTAGTGGCTTACCAGCTATTTTTATTTTCCTGATAACATGCCTTGTCAAAAAGAAAGGAAAAAGAAAACATTTACATAGTTTATCATCTAATCCAGTGGTTCTCAACCTTCCTAGTACTGTGACCTTTTAATTCAGTTCCTCATGTTGTGGTGACCCCAGGCATAAAATTATTTTCATTGCTACTTCATAACTGTAATTTTACTTGTTATGAATCATAATGTAAATAGCTGTGTTTTCCGATAGTCTTAGTCAACTTCGGCTGTGAAAGGGGTTGCTAGAACCCAAGGGGTCACAAGCCACAGGCTGAGAACCACTGTTCCAATCCATCGTAAAGGCAACTATTAGTATTGTATTGGTACCTATCCAAACTGTCAGAGAAAACATGAACATTTAACAGTTTCTCTATCATTAGAGGTTTTTCCACATTTTTTGTTGTTATTGTTGTTAACTAGTCAATTTTTTTGATAGCACAGAAAAGGATGGAATTAGCTATTTATTCATCACATAAAAAGAAATCTGGTAAAAACATGAAGTCAAGAATTAATATTGTGGTTAAATAAGTGAATTTAAAGGGCAGAAGAACTGTCCATTATGGGTACAGAACTGTGTGAATATATCTGATACTGGATAAAGGAAAGCGAGAAGGGCCTTAGTCCCATCCCTGCTAACATTAGTCACCTTAAGAGAGACTGGATAGGAGAGTATTCTTCCCCATGTCATTTCCTCACCTCTCCTTCCAACATCCATTTGCCTTTTGTGTACTTCACATTTTCTCTTTCTCTCTTTTTCCTCCCACCTCCTTAATTCAAGTCAACACCATCATCACCCAAAATGAAGCAATCATCTAGTAAATATGGTTCACATCATTTCTGTTACTTTCCAAAGCACAGGAGATGGAAGCCAGGGCCTGGCTCATGCTAGGTCAGTGTTCAGATCTTCCCATGCATTCTCACTGTTGCAACCAGATGCAAATTCTTTTGTTGTTTGATACAGGGTTTTCTCTATCTGGAGATGGACTCAAACCCACTAGGTACTTGACCATGACTTGAACTTCTGATCTCCCCGCTCCAACCTATTGAGTGGGGATTATAGGCATGTGATACCATACAGTTCATTTGGTACTAGAGATCCAATCCAAGGCTTCATTCATGTTAGGCAAGTACTATACCACTGAGTTACATTTGCAACCCCAGATGTAAATAATTAAAATACAAACCTGAACCTCATTATCTCCTCAGTTTAAAAACATGGTAAGTGCCCCCAGAATCTCATACAAAGTCTTGAAGGTGACCTCCAGGACAGTGTGCCACTGAATTCCATCATCCTCATCAAGCCTCCCACTTCCCAGCTCACTCACTCTAAACTCAGAGGCTCTGAGCCTGTCATATTAGGTATTTTGGTTAATCTGCTTCCTCTGCTCATGTACGTCTGCAGTGTACTGGCTTTCCTATTTAGTGGCCCTGCTTTATTCACATCTGCTTTAGGCATCCCACTGTACACTCTTGCAGTCAGCTGTATGCATGAGGTCACATTACAGTCACAATACTGAACCTGCCTGCTGGCATATCTGCTCCCAAAGAGCAAAACGATATGGCTGCCTTACTTGCTCTTCTGGAATAAATACATGGAACATTGTCCACAACTGATAAACATTTATTAAACAACTCAGTAAACAAACAAACTACAATTATTCCAAAGCATGAGAAAGTTTATCTGCCAGTGATTGCATCTCTAGGACTAATTTAGCAAGTCCCACAAATACAATAAAATGAATGAACAAAAAAGCTGGTTTCTCACTTAATATTAGTAAGTTCTTGGGAAGAAAAATATTCAACCCCAGTTATTTAAGATAGTATCTAAAAGATAAGACTGGTAAATATGAACTACAGAAATTTTACACCAAATAAAAGCTGCTGTCTCTTGTGCTTTACAGTTGTTAAGCTATTAGGCCATTAAAAATAACGTAAAGTTCATTTCTCACACAGATTCAAAGAACTTCATTTCATTAAAAATCGGAACTTCAATGTGTCTGAAAATTAGTATTACAAAAATAAGGATATTTTCTGGAACTTAATTTTTATGATTATAAGCATAAAACTATTAGACAGCAAACTGTGTAATTAAATGAGAAACTATTCCAATTTGAAGAGTGAGCAGTTTTTCCTAAGGATGGAAGAGTAATCTCTCATTGGCGTGACCATAACTTACCGATACTTGCTTGTGCCCTAACAGACTGAAAGCACATCATCCTACTTAGCCTTTTTTTTTTTTTTGACTACTCACCATTTTGCTGAACGAAAACATTACACAGATAACTAATGAACTTAATTCGATAATGATGTTAAATGTAGTATTACAATGTCACTAGGGTTAGACTCATATTTAAGTCACACACATAAGTCATAGTCACTTTCTAAGTCAGCGCTTGGCTTGATCGCTAATGGGCAAGTGAGTGCCTGAGTGACATGAATGGGAAAGCTGTACAAATTTCAGTTAACAAGGATAGGACCTCACCCTTTGTTTTCTTGCATGATTTCTTCTTTTAAAAAATAAAATGAGTTTTTTCCTCATCACCTGGTTTCTAGAAGAGAAAAATATGGTTGCAGAACATTAAGAAAAAGCACAACTTAATGATGTGTTCCCTTTCTCCAGACACTGGAGACAGGCAAACCACTTAAAAATTTATGGTGCAGTCAGAGTTAATCTTAATTTATTTTTCACCCTGCAAAATAAAACTCCATAATTTTTCCAATTAGGACTAAAATTCCTGCCATTCTATAACAAGATAATACAGTTAATTTTTAATTCATGCATCTAATTTTAAGACATTATTTTCAAATTATAATTAAGGGGTAACTAATTCTTAAGAATTCTGATGATACAAACATCTTTGAATATACTCTGAGAAAGGGAAGTAAAAGGGAAAAGAAACCTTTAGCAGGTACTTCCCTTGTAAGGAGAATAGACACCAACATATTTACAAAGAGGTGACTTCTGCTCAAAACAGAAGATTTCTCTTCCACAGATAAGATACAACAGACTCTATGGAGCAACAATCTGACAAGACAGAAAATTTTCTCACATGTCTTAATGTAACAACACCACTTTTTAAGTTGGAAGCACTGTGATCTTCTAAAACAATGTCATGCAGGTTCAAAAATATAAATATTTATATCCCGCCTACTTCCAGAAATAACTTCAAGTTGATTATCCAGACATAAATACAAAGCCAATGAAAGTAGAAATAAATTTATGGATTATCTGTCAGTCAGGACTAACAGTGACACTGGCTTCACTCAAATATGCATAGACAGTAGCTGGCAGTATGACAGAGCAGTCAAGAGACAACTTTTAAAAGGCACACTTGATATTTCATACAAAGCAAATGTTGGTGAAGAGCTACTGAATGATTTTTGCAAATGTATGTATCTGAGCACTTCAAAGTAACATACAGTAGGACCATCACTACATGCCAATTTATTCTTATTGCAATTATATGCTACTCAAAAATAAATGCCACCCTGTAAATAAAATGTTAAACGTTTAAAGAATTTAAGTGAAGTCAGCTAGTCAGTAACCCATCTCAGCACAGTCTAACACAGGCAAGTGGAGAACATAAAATAAATCAAACAGTGCAGCTTTCCAGCTTACATTGAGGAAGAGAAGACAAAATACAAACTGAAGCTTTGGGGGGGGTAAATCACTAAAAATAGCCAACTAAATTATATCTGGTATCCTCCTTTTAAAAACATTTAAACAGCTAAGTAGTTCTAAATCAAAATGTATTGTATGAGTTCAACCTAATGTCCTCCTAAAGGTTCTCAAGACCATGGCGATTATCTCACAGAAAAACTCTTAAATAGATGACTTTTATTATGAACTACTTACTTAACAGAAATTAAAATTACTAAATTGTAATAGCTGACATGCATACTTCCATGCAAATATTTGCCACCATTTCTGCAAAGTAGTCAATTATTGTACACAGTCTCAGAAATTAAAAGAAAAAATATAAATAATAATGTGCTCATTAGTAACTGTAATAGTAAATAATTATAATGTTCTGGATATACTTTTAAATGCAAATAAATAGAAATATCACATTTTTGTCACCAACTATTAATACTTCACCTAAAATTCTCTAAAAGTATGATAATTAAACAACAATTTAAAAAAAAAAGCCTATCTAGCTTCTCTTACTTCAATCAGATCAAGAAATTAAGTTCACTTTTCATTTATTTTCTTATTCCAAGATCTGCATCCATAAAAGGCCTGGTACTAGGATGAGCAAGGCAAAGCAAACTACATTCTGGAACAGCCTCCTCACCCACATGAGGGACTGAGCCTTCCAAGGCACCAGGACATTAAATGGCAGAAGGGTCTACAAATACCGTCATTAGCAAGAGTCATGGAAGGGATTTCCCTAGAATAGGGTTTTGAATAATGATAAAATGATCCGTGGCACTTCTACTTTGCAATGGCAGATGTGGCTTGGTGGGGGACGGTGTCATCACTAGTCTTAAATGAAAAAGCTTCATTATCTTACTTCATCATGCGCCTTGCAGGTACTCCACTGAAAAAAACACAAAACAGGAGGCAAAGAATTCAAGCCTCAAGGTAAGCCGTTTCAATGTTAAGTATTCACCTTTTTTTTTTTTACTAGCAGATCATAAAACCAGCTAGTTTTATGCAATAATTTATTTCATTTTTTTTGGCCTCGGAAACTCAAATCTGTTACCCCAACCCCCAAAAAGCCAGAGGAAGATAACATATAGTAAAACAACAGCAAATTACACAAATCTAAAACACACCTACAATGTTATAATAATGTCCGCAGATAACAAAAATGATTTCTTTATAGAATATATGTTCTTTAATTGAACTCCAAAGATGGTAAGTACTTACGTCTTGATGTTCTCATGGTACACCTTGGTATCTGATGGCTGGTTATAGAGTGGCTATAAAATAAATGACATATTTATGTGTAATATGTTTTATATAGTTATAGCATCAAAGAAAAAAACATTTTAATGTGAGATTACCTAAGTGGACCTATGTCACAGTATCCCAACAAAACCTGCAGGTGTCAGGTTTCCCTGTAATCCTATCTCCTACTGTTTCTTACTTCAGTAAGAAAGTCTGCAAACCTGCTGTACTTTATGATAAATAAGGCTCATCATACTTTTTAATCTCAAAGCAAAGGGAATTACACACTGTCCTTATCCTAACACTATGTCCAGTAAGCTAGTGCACCTCTGTTTTCCTTCGTTACTTCTTCCTCCTACTACCTGAAAGGAGCAAACGGCTGTTCAGACAAACATGCTCAGGATCATGCTTAGGCAAGGGTAACCAAATTTACTCACAAGTATCTTAAAATTGTAACAAACTTTCTGCCCAGCCACATAACATTTATCTAAAAATAAATGGATATTCCATTTATCCCAAGAAAAATTATTTTAAAAAAAGAAAAAAGAAAAAAAACTCAACAACATTAGATGTAAAAACAGGAATTTCTTACCAGTTCGACTTTTGGGCCAAGTCCTTCAAATATTTTATGAGCTTCTTCTGCTTTTTTCTAAGGAGAAAAACATTATTGTACTGTATAATTTAAAATTTCATTACCTCAAAGAAAGATAACTGTCTATTTGAAAATACTTACCTAAGACTAATCTACAGCTGACTTTACATTACTTCAGCTGAAACACTCTCTAATTTCCTCACTTATCCTAGGGATTGAAACAGAGTTTCATGCATACTAGACAAGTGTTCTACCACTGAGCTATGATACCTGAATTCTCTAATTTAAATTTTCATAGGTTTTTCTTACCAAATTCAATCAAATTTCTATTAAAAACCAAGTATCTGTAGTGAAAGCAACATCTAAACAATTAAGAAGTTAATAAAATATTAAGAATTAGAGAGAATGAATAAAATTTAAATTGGGAAATATATCCCAAGTATTTTAAATATTTAATTCATGCTGCTGTTAATAAATATCTAAAAGCATAAAGTTTCAAAATAAACATATAATGTTCTTATTTTCTAGTTACAAGGAAACCTACATAATAACTGAAGAACAAAGAAACAGCTAGTTTTACTCCAAACATTACCTGGAGTAAATAAAAATTTAATCACATATTTAACAAGCCATTTTCAAAAGCAAAATAATTGAAACCAAAGTACCCTGTAACAGGATCTTCTTTGCCAAGAACAAAGTAACTGGGCCAGCAAGAAGACATGTGGTAGGTTAAAGTGCTTGCCATCAAGAGTGACAACTTTTTTTTTTGACATAAAATCATCCAATTGGGCTGGATATGTAGCTCAGTTGATAAAATTACTTACCCAGCCTTAGGTCCTGGGTTTAATTTGTTGCAAAACACACACACACACACAACACACAAAAAAAAAAAAAAAAAAACCTCTCTCACATTTTCATATATTTTTTAGTCTAAGTCTACACATGGAAGTAATTAATTCATCAAACACATACTGAATGTGCTCTATTGTCAGGCACCTACTAGACACTAAGAAAACAATAGGGTAAAAAATAACCAATTCCAGTACAGAGAGAACATCCCTAAAGACTCAGAGAGAAAATAGTACTTGAGCTGGATGTTAAAGACCAAGTGTCCTTCACATGGAAGACAAACACTAGACTGCCTGACAACAGAGTAAACAACGTGCAGTAAAGGTACTAAAAACACTAATGGAACACTGAAAACCTCTGGGAAGAAAGGAGGTTTCTGGTAAAGGTTAGATAGGGCCAGAGAAATGGCTCAGTGGGTAAAAGCACTTGATGAATAAGCCTGAAGACCTGAGTCTGGTCCCTGGAATCCATAGGAGAGAGATCTGATTGCACAGTTGCCCTCAGCCCAGCATTTCTTTCTTCTACGCCATGTTCTGTGGCAAACCATCCAGTTTAAATATAAACTATTTCTACAATCTTCTCCATTACATATTAACAACCATTATCTTACATATTTTTATTCTGAAATTAGAGCACCTACAAATATTTTGGGAATGTATAACTGAACAGAGATAAAGCAACTCAAACTGTTTAAAAAAAAAAAAAAAAACCACACCATAGTTCAGGACAATAGTTCGTTTAGAGAGAAAACAGGCTGAAGTCTGAAGTTTAAACATGAACCAAGGTAACTTTTCTCTCATAATGCCAGATTTAAAGGTCTCCTTTTAGGCAGTTTTCTTCCCCCAACAACTTTGTAAATAAAGGAAAGACTTCTTATACATGATAATGGTTTCTATTACTTCAGACAAAATGAGCATAATTTCCAAAGTACTGAGACTGCCACTGTAGTCCCCAAGATGCTCAAATCTGTGGTGGCAACAGATTTTCTTCCTTTCTGCCCAGCCTACAACTGCAGTAAGATGTCACCTTAAAACCCCAGGAGCTGTCAAAAAACAGTGGCTCCCATGAAAATGGAGGTGCCATATCTCCTCAGCCTACAACTTTCGCAGGAGCTGTTCACAGTGGCTACACCTTTCCTCCCTCAGCCTACTGCCTTCTTGAGGAGCTATGCACAGCAGTGACACCTTCTTTCTTGCCTTAGCCTATAGCCTTGGTGAAACACCATGCCAGAGTTGTCCACAGTGGCAGCACCTCCTCTCCAGCCTTCCCTAGAGATGTAGCCTCAGTAAAAGCCAGTTGGGGACTTGCATCAAGCCCTAACCCATGGGCCTGATGCAAGGAAAAGTGGGAGAAGAAAACCCACCAATCCCTGAACAGGAAAACCCACCAAACTTTGAGCCCTCCGAGATTTCCAAACTCAAGACTTGAAATCCTACCAATCCTCAATCTGGAAATCTCTGCACTGAAAATCTCCACCCCCCAAAAAAATATAGGCGTTTGTTCAGTTTTCTGCTGCCCAACTCCTGAGAGCAGAGGGCAGACATCCCTGGATTCATCCTTCCACACCTGGACCCTCCAATAAATCTCCCTCATGAGATATACTGCCTGGTGTGACATTCTCATTGGAAGAAGCAATGAAGCAAAGAAGTGAAGAAAGGGCAGGGCTGAGGCTCTTGAGCTTCTCAGCTCAGCTGGGGATACCTTCCTTAGGGAGTTCAACGCCTTTGCTGAGGAGGCATCCTCAGAGCCATGTGGTTCCAGAATTCCTGTGTTTCAGAATGCCCTTTCACTGGGATACCTTCTCCCATCAGAGCTGTATGGTTACATGGCTTCTGAATCCCAAGATACCCTTCCATCTGAGCAGAAAGAAGCACTTACAGCCACTACCCAAGGAATAAGTGAAAGGTGTACTTCTGTTACTATGGCATACTTCTATCCTATGGCATAAGGACAGATAAGGTTATTCACTTTAAAAAGTTGTGGAAACAGTGCAGTTCTTACAAAAGATAGCATGATAAAGACAGCACCCCAGAGCTGGCAGAGATACCCAGAAGAGCTTCCCTCCACTACACTAGGAGCACCTGGCATGATTATACAACTACAGAACAACTTCAAACTAGTAGCAGGGTATATCAAGAAAGCATCTGAAAGAAAACATATTTTGACAGTTACTAAGTGAGTCAAGAGCATTCTTCACACATGAAAAAAAATTTTCAATGTAGGAAGCTACTAATAAGTCTGATACTGAGACATCAAGTTTGGCTATTCTCAGTTTGTAGAAGTAACAAGAAACCAAAGGAAATGATCAAAACAGAAAAGGTCTAAAAGGAGTTTCAGGTTTGATGATGGGTATTAAGAAACATTCACTAATTTGGAATTGTTTAGTGTTTAGTTTATTTTAAAATGTAACAATAAGTATCACTGAATCCATTTTATTTTAAAATAAACTAATACTAAAATCTTAGACATTAAAACAAGTTTAGTTGTCTATCAACTCCACTCTCTTGGTTTAACACAGAGGTCAAAAACTGGCCAAGAAGGTCACTAGCCCAAGTAATGTAGTCCTTCAGGGTAGCTCCTTTTTTGTTTGGTTTGGTTTGGTTTTCGAAGCAGAGTTTCTATGTGTAGCTCTGGCTGTCCTGGAACTTGCTCTATAGACCAGTCTGGTCTCCAACTTAAGAGATCCACTTGCCTATGCCTCCTGAGTGGGATTAAAGTCTACCACCACCACAGTCTGAAGGGTATTTCTTAAAAACCAGAAGCATAGCATTAAAACTTCTCCTTTCCCTCTTCTCAAACAAAGGGCAAACTGTCTATTCTGAGCCACAGCCTTCCTCCAGGTATGGCGGGAGATGATACTTACCACTCCTCCCTTACTGTCTTCCAGCTTCATTAGATGCATCTTCATGTAGCTTATTCTGCCCATTCAATAAACTGTACCCATTCTAAGCCAAATCAACTAAGAATTAATTGCCTATACTTGAACCAGCATATGACATTTACCACTTAGAAGTACAATTTATATATGACTCTCAACTATCTATGCAAACAGATATATAAATGTAGGAGTTCAAGATTACTTTTATATTTTTTAATGATGAATTAAATATTTACCTTCTTCCCCACCTTACTTTTTTTTTAGTGTGTATGGTGCATGTACATGTGGAGAACAAAAGCTTATATCCTATGTCTTCTTTGGTTGCTCAGCATTTGTTTTGGGGGTGGTGGGTGACAGGGTCTCTCACTGAACCTGGACCTCACTAATTTGGCCAGGCTGGCTGGCCTACAAGACCCAAGGATCTTCCTATCTCTGCTTTCCCGGTGTTGAGATCCTGTGATGCTCTCACACAGAGCCTTTTTCATACATCCTCAAGCTTGTGTAGCAAGTACTTTTCAGATTGAAGCATCTCCCCAGAACCTACTTCTTTGTGTGAATGGGACTTCATAATTATTCATTTACTGTAGAACAAAAGGCTCAGAATAGCAATACAAGAATTTTACCACCATAACTCCACAGGACACTTTAAAGTTTTTTTTTAATCTACTTCCCATTCTGACACTTTTTACTGGCATACTATATCTGCATTAGATAAAAACATAGCTTTACCCATCATGTATTTAGAATTGGTTCTGCAGGTAAACTCTTGTCTATAATGCTAGTCCTTATCCTAAGATCTCTCTTATCTTAATTACCTAAAACTCATTCACTTCGTCATTCTTCAGGAAGGGCTAATAAAAACAATATTCTCTAATTTCTTGCTATTAACTACCATTCTATGACTTTTCCTATAAGCCTTCTAACTGTTGTTTGTTCACATTTCATACCTTAAGTCTCTTAAGTCTGTTCCAAATTTTTTTTCCTGGCCTAAAATATTGTTGAAAATCTGATGACAATCTAATTTTTTTGCCTATATAAGTATTGATAGAGTTGCCTCACTCTCTTTAAACTGGTTATAGTGATGCTAGGGCTTGAACATGCTAGGGACGTACTCCACCACTGCACACAATGTTGGCTGCCTCTTGGATTTCTGGGAATAGGAAAGGATATTAAAAGGCCAGCTGAGCTTTTGGACTGGGATATCGTGAGGATGAGATATAGCTGCTAGTGTCTCCTGGCTTATGGTGAATCCATTAGGATTCGACACCAGAGGATTTAGATTTAATATAGATACAAGATGAAGATTCTAGTTGTTGTGCCCAGTGATTGAGTTACCACTGTTTCTGAACTAAGTTTGTGTGGTGTTTTCCTTGCTGTGGCAGTTCTACTGGGTTCCAGAGAGAAAGCCACAGATAAGGATAGCTACCACCTCCAATCGAAGAACAAATGGAGACAATTTCAGAAAACCACAACTGGACACAAAACAGAGATCAAAAGATCACGGGAGCTCAGCCACAATGGATAAATCTACATCAAGTTCCTGCATCTATGGCTCAGGGAACTTTCCAGAAGAAGGGGAAGAAAGACTGAAAAAACAAGAATGCCAGGAACACTGCTGTAAAACAATGCCTCCTAAAAATGGCTTCAAAAACAAAACCAGAACAATGGCAATACCAACAGACATGCTGAAGTGGAAGAAGGAACTGTTCACTGGGTCCCACCCCTAGACAACTGATGACTCCTGGAAGAGGGAGCATTAGTCTTTCCCAGGGATGAGTCTCCTTACTGGTTAAACAATACAAAGAGGCCAGCCATGCAACCAGTTAAATACAAACAAAAGTGGACTTAGCAAGTTATAATTATATATTTGTGCACATCTGTGTGTATATAAAGTTTATTTATTCATATGGTATTATATATTTGTTATTATATATGCTCTGTCTATCTAGCTATATGTGTGTATGCATGTACATAAATTTTTATTTATCTATATAATATATATATATATGCTAATATATATATGTGTGTGTGTGGGTATGCATATGCTATTATATATATATATATATATATATATGGTCTGTCTCTATCTTTAAAAAAAAAAAAGGCCAGCTGAGACTAAGAAAGTGAATTGGGCTAGCAGAGGGAAAAGTGAAAAGAGAAGGCAATTGGTGCAGATATCGTTAGGAGACAGCTCAGCTGAGCAGAGAGCCTAGAACAGTTGTTATCGTTTGGAGTTGCTAGCACTGGGAAAAGGACTGTTTAAGCACTGAGGGAAGAATGGTTGGGAGAAACATTTGAAGGGCTGGCCTGAAAACTGGGAGGAAGGTTGGCAGGGAGTTAAGAGAACTAGTTACTGTTCTAAAATAGCTAGTCATTTTACAGCACACCCCATCTAATAGTTACTTTGCATATAGACAATATACTTTCAGATCTGGCTATTATGCTACTGACAATCTGCATAAAACATATTGACTCTGATAAATCATCTTAGAACAAAGAAAACTAATTTAAACAATAATCTTGATTTTGACTTTATGATTACTATTAGTTTTTGTCTTCCATAATATTTAAATTCTATTATATGTTCTAGATTAAGGACTTCTACAAGTTCACTGCTAAGCTTCTTTGATGCTACATTTTCTTTATATTAAAGTGAAAGAAGTTTCCCTTTAACTCCAAACTTACTGATCAAAAACTAACACTGTCATTACAAACACAACTACAGAACTATGTCCTGGATTTCCTAATTGGTGAAAATCTACAAATTAAGAGAATTAAACAAGAAATTGTTTTAATAAAAATGAAAAAGCAAAAATCTACCTAAATGTCAAAGTCCACTGAACTTTTTTAAGGTCAGCCATAACCCAGTTATTAACTCTCAGGCTAATAATGAAATTCTTTCCCCCACCCAAAGGTCATTTGTACTGAAAAGTGATCAATTAGGCTTTGATATTAAATGCACCATAAGCAAATATTAGCAAGTATGCAGGAAGGGTACAGTGGCACACCCATTTAGTCCTAGCATAAGAGGCACAGGCAAGCAGATATCTCTTGAGTTTTAAGCCAACCTGGTCCACATAAGCTAGCCAGGGATATAAAGGGAGACTTTGATTTGAAACAAAAACAAAACAAAAAACTTGTAAGCAAGCATAATGATACATACAAGAGGTTGCCTCAACTCAGGAGGCTAGTTGAGTCTACACAGCCAAGTACAGAGGCCCATGCCTTCTAAAACTACATAGTATTTGCCTGTCTCAAAAAAATAAATAAATAAAAGTAAAAAGCTACAGAATGGCTGTTTTATATTATGTGCTATCCAATTTACATACCAATATGTGTATAATAGGAGAATTAGATGATATATATAAGGCAAAACAACTCACAATAGAATATACTCAGAAATATACTGGAAAATAAAGTCAAACAGTTTTAAAGGCCTATGTTGTCACAGGAAATATAAACTTACCCGATTCTCATCATAAATAATTTGGACAATACTACGATGTTTCTGTTCCACAGGAGGAGGGGACACAGGCTTCTCTGGCTCAGGGGGCTTAGCTGCTTCTTCTTCTAGCTGTTGCTAAGAGATCCAGAAAAAAACTGTTAGACATGTGCTGCAGAGAACTAATCACTAGGCAGAGAGAACACAGGCAACTTTGTACTTCTTGTTGCTTCTATAGGATAAGCATTTACTCGACAAGGGTCTCAAGGATCTTAGAGCTCAAAGGAAAATAACCAAGTCCATTTTAATAATTAAACATCACAAATCATACTAAGATAGACAGATGTAAAACCAAAAGAGAAAACCTTGAATATTTCAATTTTGATAAAGAGGAACATTAAAGAGAAATTAAGTTTAAGGAAAGAACATTATTGTACCTCCATCAGAATAACCTTTGACAACATTAGGGAAAGTTACATGTTACAGATACATGGTATTTGTGAAGGTCTTATGATTAATATGATAAAAAAGGATTAGAGTACAAATTCCTAGCTCAGAGTAGTACTATGTGGAAACCCAACCTTGCTATCCATTGAATACTGCTCTTGTCAAAAAACACTCAACAACTGGCATATAAATTATAAATCAGAAGGCTATCTATTAGGCTATGTTAGTCTGTCTAGGTTTGAGACTGAAGGCATGATTATAATTATTTTTTTTCCTAAACTTAAGCAAGTATTTAGGTCACTCACATATGAAGTAGGGATTATTATATATAAGTATAAAAACCTATTATATAGGTTTTTTTTTTTTTTTTTTTACAAGAATTAAATGATCGCCGGGCAGTGGTGGCGCACACCTTTAATCCCAGCACTTGGGAGGCAGAGGCAGGTGGATTTCTGAGTTCGAGGTCAGCCCAGTGTAACAGAGTAAGTTCCAGGATAACCAGGACTACACAGAGAAACCCTGTCTTGAAAAACCAAAAAAAAAAAAAAAAAAAAAGAATTAAATGATCTGTAGACAGCATACACTATAATTCTAAAAGCACAGTAATAGTATCTATTACTGTAAACAGGAATTTATCTGCCTTTATTGCTTCTTTTTTTTTCCAACCTAAAACCTAGTCAATGCTCAATAAATAGGCACATATGATTAGGTAGAGATAAAGTCTAATATAATCGAGAGGAAAACAATGATCTGTATTATCAAGGAAGACCAACAGTGAGGTCCTGTCAGTTAATCCACACCCAACAGGGACTATGGTGGTACATAAGGGGGAGTGAGAAGTGAGACACAACACAGAAATAAGAAATGAGAGCTGGAGAGATACCTCAGTTGGCAAACTATTTGCCTTGCATACACAGGGACCCAGAGTTCACATAGAAAAGGAGCTAAACTTGATAGCACATGCTTGTAGTCCCATCCTAAGAAGGCAGACACAGGTAGAAGCCTGGCATAATCAGGGTGTTTCAGACCAGTGAGAGACCCTGTCACCAAAACTAAGGTTGATAGCACCTAAAGAACAACACCTGAGGCTGTCCTCTGGTCACATGAACACACAAGCCTTCATGTACACAGTCCACCATGCACACAGCTCATTACACACATGGTTCACCACATACTACTGACGCTGTTCTCTAGGCTCCACACGCACACACTATCATGTATGGATTAACAAACATAAACATGTACATGCAAAGATGAATGTGAGGAATACTCGCAGCAATCCCATACATGCGTATTATGCACTATGAAAGAAAGGGAAATGGGAACTGGGAAGGCGAGTAGCATGGGGAAGAAACAAACAGCATGAAATTAAAAAAAAAAAAAAAGGAAGTAAATAGAAAGTATTATAGAGAATACAATTATACCCACCAAAATGATGGGAAAACTTACTTGTAAAAGAACTATAATTATAATTGTACTTTTAAAAAATACCTGAGGATTATGGGGGGTCTAGGATGAGTAGAGGGAGGGGAATCTGTGGTCTGGATGTAATGAAAACCAAAAATGAATTAAAACAAACAAGAAAATCACTGGAATCACCAGTAGGAAAACACACACACAAATACCTCTACTAGGTCAAGTTAATTTAACTAACGTTTAAGTTCTGCCACATACTCGTTAACAAAGTAATTGCAATGTTTAACTATTTCAGAGTTTAGAAATGATACACACAACATGGTCAGATCTTACCAAAATAGGAAAGGACTGATAAGAAAGAAACAGTAGTGTCTAACAAGGTAGTGTGGTAGGTAAAAGCACTTGCCTGAAGACCTGAGCACAAAACCCATTAATGGTGGTTTGAATATGCTTGGCCCAGGGAATGGCACTATTAGAAAGTGTGGCCTTGTTGAAGGTATGGCCTTGTTGGAGGAAGTATGTCTCTGGGGATGGGTTTTGAGACCCTCCACCTAGTTGCCTGAAGACAGTCTACTCACAGCTCAGTTCCTCTAGCTCCATGCCTGCCTGGATGCTGCCTTGATGATAATGGACTCAACCTCTGAACCAGTAAGCCAGCCCCAATTAAATGCTGTCCTTTATAAGAGTTACTTTGGTCATAGTGTCTCTTCACAGCAATGGAAACTCTAAGATAGAAGTTGGTACCAGGGACTGGGGTATTGCTGATAGGTATTGCCTGACCATGTTTTTGTTTGGAAGAATGTAGATTTGGGAACTCTGGATTTGAAAACCATGAAATGCTTAAAGTGAGGCTTAATGGGCCATCCTAGTAGGAATATGAAAGACCCTCAGGTGATTTGAACTGTGTAGGCCTGCTGGCCCAAGGGGTTTCAGTGGTGGAGAATTTTAGTATGTGGCCTAGGGACAGTTTGTGTGATGTTTTGATGATGAACATAAACTGCTTTTTGCCAATGTCCAAAGAGTCTGCCTGAAGCTAAGGTGAAGAGATTTAGATTAACTGTTTTGACAAAGGAAGTCTCAAAACAGCCTGGTATAAATTCTGTTGTGTAGTTAATAAAGTTCACTCTTCTGAAAAGCATTTTAATGAAAAGGAGCAAGCTGGGAAAGAAAAAATATAAAATGTATGGTTCAAGTAATAAAGGGGCACCAGGAGGTAGGAGTGGTGAATTTGAGGCAATATCCCACCTAGCTAAAGTTAGGTCCACAAAGTGTAGAACAAGCCTTTAATCCTAGGAAATAGAGGTAAGGAGATCTCTGAGCTCAAGGCCAGTCTGGTACAAAGCAAATTCCAGGTAAAGAAAAGCTTAGGCCCCGGAGTGGTGATACACACCTTTAAGCCTAGAATTCAAGACACAGAACCACGCAAATCTCTGAGTTCAAGGTCAGTCTACAGAGCAAGTTCAGGACAGCCAAGCTTAGGCAGTAAAGGAAACCATTGGAAAACAGAAAGCCAGTGATACTGTAATATAATAAAGGGGCCATGTTCCAGCCCAGAAAGCAGCAGAACTTGGCAGCTTTGGCCATTTGGCTCTGGCTTTAGTGTCAACAGGAGGAGACTACTGGGACGACTGATGGTGGTTAGCTGAAGCTAGGAAATTAGTGGTGATTAAGAAGAGACCAGCATCACTGAGGTGAAATCTTCTTAGAAGTGTTTTCTAAGAGCACAAAGAAGCTGTGTTCCAGAGAGAGCCAAGGTTGTACCTTGTGCTGCACCTGGACTTGGTAATGTGTAAGGGTCACCCAGGTGGTAATGGTTTTGAAGGCATGAAGGGTCATGGAGAACAGCTGAGGCTTGGCAC
Organism: Mastomys natalensis; assembly: GCA_021653895.1. Lineage (NCBI taxonomy): Eukaryota > Metazoa > Chordata > Mammalia > Rodentia > Muridae > Mastomys > Mastomys natalensis. Next base: position 782,509 of record JAJTUV010000337.1, read on the forward strand.
TGTGAAAGAACAGGGAGGGCCATTGGTGAAGGTGTCGCCTCAACTGCAGTTGAAGGCCCAGGACTGAAGGGGTCATGCAAAGAAGTTGAGACTTTGCACCATGAACAGATCTATGAGAGGCTATTGGTGAAGCCTAGCTGCAGCAGAAGACCCAGCAATGGGAACCCTAACTAAGACATCATGTAAAGAGAGAAGAGAAGCAAGTCTACTCTGTAACTTCCAAGCATTTGTACACATACACACACACAGTATTTTTAAGGAAAGGAACAGTATGGACTAGGTGAGTGCAGTGGTTCAACCCTCTAATTCAACCACTCAAGAAAGGCAGGAAGATTACATTGGGTTCCAAGTTAGTTTAAGGCAGTGCTTCTTGGCGGATGCCAAACAACCTTTTCAAAAGGGTCGCATATCAGATATCTTGCATGTCAGATATTTACATTACAGTTCAAAACAACACCAAAATTACAGTTATGAAGTAACAAAACTAATTTTATGGTTGGAGGTCAACCCAATATGAGGAACTCTATTAAAGAGTCACAGCATTAGGAAGGGTGAGAACCACTGGTTTAAGGAATCGGTTCAAAGCTCGTCTGAATTATATACACTACCCTGTCTGAATAAAAAAAAAAAAAATTATAACTTGTTGCTTTCACAAATTTAAATCCCCAAATAAATACTGTTGAATTAAACTAGCAATTTCTTTAAAAAAAAAAAAAAAAAAAAATTAGATAATGTGGCACAAGTAAAGCTAAACCTAAGAGAATAAAAGGAGAAAAACTACAGGACTAACAAACAAATGTAAAACAAACATTCCTTTGTGAATAAAACTCAACTCCTTTTTATTATTAAAATATTTGCAGCCAGGCATAATGACCCACAGCACAAATTCCAATAGTGAGAAGGCTAAGACAAAAAATACCAGGAGTGTGAGGCCAGCCTGGGATACCAAGGAAGATTCTGAGAAATAAGAAGAAAACAATCTTTCCATGTTAGGAAAACACAAGATTTTGCAACCTGATAAAGGATTTCTACAAAAACTTAGAATAAAATCAGTAATAGTTAGGCATGGTGGCACACACCTTTAATCCCAGCACAAGGGAGGTAGAGGCTAGCAGATCTCTGAGTTCAGGACCAACCTAGTTTACGAAGAGTACAGGACAGCCAGGGCTACACAGAGAAGCCTTGTCTCATAAAGCCAAAATAAAAAAATAAAATAAAAAATCAGTAATAAAATAAAAATATTATTTTAGCCAGGCGGTGGTGGCACACGCCTTTAATCCCAGCACTTGGGAGGCAGAGGCAGGCGGATTTCTGAGTTCGAGGCCAGCCTGGTCTACAGAGTGAGTTCCAGGACAGCCAGGGCTATACAGAAAAACCCTGTTTCGAAAAACAAAAAACCAACCAAACAAAAAAAGATATTATTGTAAATTGCCTTACTCATATATACCCAAAAATAAATTCTTTTCATCATAAAACAGAATTATGTTCATAAATAGTTAGGACCAAAAGTATTAAAACAATAAAATTTATATAAGAAAAAAATACTAAATTTTGTGATTTCCAATTAGGCAAAGTTCTTAGCTAAAACAACAAAACTACAAATGATTTAAATAGTCAATGAATTATACCAGCAAAATAATAAGACTTTGATATATCAAATCATATTACTAGCAAAAAAAAAAGTCAAAACTCAGAATGAGAAGATAAGTACAAGTACACACAGACACAACAAAATTGTTAGAACTCAACAAAAAGACAAAAGATATGAATAGACATTTATCTAAAAATATGCATATGTAGTCATTAAACACATGTAAAGACTTTCAAGATTATCATTAAGGAGAATATTTAAGGAAATGCAAACTAAAATCACAGCATGACACTAGCTCATGTCTTCTAAGACAGATATTAAAAAAAGAAAGTAAAGTCAAATGTGGTATTGCATGCTTGTAACCTTAATACATACAATAGCACTCTATAATCTGAGGGAGTAGAATCCAGAGTTCAATGACAGGCAGGCTGTGCTACATAGAGAAAACTATTCTATCACCTATGTCACACAGGGAGTGGAGAAGAGGAGGGACACAGACACAACTAATGCTGACAAAGAAAGAGTACAAGTAAAAGCCTCATCTGGTACCCATCACCCACATGAAGAAGTCCATAACCACCAGTAACTCCTACCCCAGTAATCTGACACGTTGTCTGGCTTCTGAAGGCATCCACACACATATACATAAATAAAAAATAAATCTTTAAACACAGATACAAACCAAATGTCTATTAATGAATTGATGAATAGAATGTGGTATGATTCTACAACAGAATCCATTTAGTCAATAACAATTTTAAAATGTTGATGTAAATATAACATAGGCAATTCTTGAAAATATGTCATAGGATTCTACCTAACTAGGTAATTCACATAGACAATAACAAATGGATTCCAGAAGATAGGAAGTGGCAGAACGGAGACTAAGTATTAATGAATTGGGTTTCTTTTAAAACAGTGATAATAACCTGCAAAAGTTTATTAATATATTACAAGTATTTAATTGTACACTTTGAAAGAATAAATACTGTGGTGTGAATTACATTTCAATTTTAAAAGGTGCTTCACTGATTCAGCTTTGATAGAATGAATCTATAGTACTAGCTACTCAGGAATGACAGAGGGGATCATTTGAATCTCTTAAGTTTAGTATCACAACCTATTCAATGAGCACTTATCTCAAAAACTAAATAAAGTGCAACTACCTCCTCAAATAAAACTATTGAAAATAATGAAATGATATGCTAGAAAATTTTAACTGTAGAAAAACAAAATGAGACTACCTGTACATAAGGAATATACTAAGCTGTAACATAAAAACAAGTTCATTCTCATTTCTAATCAAGACAATGCAAAGTAATTAAAACCACAGTAAAAAACTATTTTACATCCAAATGTTAAAAAAAAAAAAAAGCCCATCATGTAAAGACAGGGATATTCACAAACTGATAAGCAAACACGCTGCCGAGGGAATATAAAGTTACCATTTTAGCAACCTTAATATCATTTACTACACACAAACACCATATAGCAGTGCTTCTCAACCTGTGTGTCACAACCACTTTGGGAGGTAAACAACCTTTTCAAAGGGCACAGGGATCACCTAAAACCAACAGAAAACACAGATCTTTACATTATGATTCACAACAGCAGCAAAATTACAGTCATGAGGTAGCAACAAAACTGTTCTGGTTGGGGCCACACAACATGAGGAACTGTATTGAAGGGTCACAGCATTAGGAAGGTCAAGGACTCCTGCTGTACCATAGCATATCATATCTTAAAGGACAATACAGTATAGCACAGCAGGAGAAATGAAGGAATGAAACTAAAGAAACAACCAGCAGTAAATAGTAAGCAGAACATAGGCAAATAGAAGGCTTCTCGAAGCATCTTCTGGAAACATAGACTGTGTTAACCAAGGAGTGCCACACTTACTTGTTTCTTTTTCAATTTAAGGATCTGCTGCTCTACTTTTGCAATCTCTCGGTCCACCCGATCCATACTCTGTATTAACTCTTCCTTCGAAAGCTTTGAAGGTGAAGCGTTTTGATCATCTCCACATGGTTGCCCAGCCAACGGAGAGGATGGAGCTTCATGTTTGCCTCCAAATGCTGAATCCTTTAGAAGAAAAACCATAAAATTCTCACTAACAGCCAGTGTTAGAGTCAAGAGTGTCCTAGCAGAAAACATAAACTTTAAAACACAGCAGTCTGTCTGTCCCTGTCTCTCTCAGCATACAAATAGCCTTTACTGGTTGCAATGATAAATGAAGACGGGAACTACTACTCCTGGGGTGACATAAACAGACACCCTCTCTGTCCTTCAACAGCAGTGTGCAGAGTCACTTTTATATTCACACACACTTGCAAATATATATAAAGTGACACATATACATGTTTATACTCTTTTTAAGATTCTCACTCTCACTGGCTGTGTGTGTGTGTGTGTGTGTGTGTGTGTGTGTGTGTGTGCGTGCATGTTTGTGGTAATCAGAACATGCTACTAAGCTTACAGCCTTGTATTGGAACAGCCTAACAACTATTTAGAATAAGAATTAGATTTCCTTTTTGGGGAAAGGGGATATGTATATGTGTCTTCATTTTTAATTATATACTTAAGAGTTTATTTTTGCCGGGCGGTGGTGGCACACACCTTTAATCCCAGCACTTGGGAGGCAGAGGCAGGTGGATTTCTGAGTTCCAAGGCCAGCCTGGTCTACAGAGTGAGTTCCAGGACAGCCTGTGCTACACAGAGAAACCCTGTTTCGAAAAAACCAAAAAAAAGTTTATTTTTAAAAATACAAAGAAAGGAAGGATACAAAAGAAGAGGAGAAAAGGTAAATGGAGCATGAAATACAGGAGGGAGTTAGGGATTCTTCATTTTCTCCCCCTCCCCCCATTAAATTTGTTTTAATGGGTCTCAAAATTCTGTGACAAACTTTTGGTCAAGTTGTTTCCATTAAAAAGTACTAATTATGAAAACTAATAACTTAAAACTGCCACACACACAAAAATGGTCCACAAAACATTCTTTCCTTCTGAAGGTTTTACTGTGCATTGTTATCATTAACCAGTCTTTTACTATTAAACTTAAATGGCCAATTGAGACAAACAGTTCTGAGACTGTTTTCTACCACTGAGTAAGACTGGGGTGGCAGGTGTTAGGGATAATATTCATTTAGCCTTCTGAGCTTTCTGGACAGACTTGGTGACTTTGCTGGCTCCAGCAGTCTTCTTGTCCACAGCTTTGACACCCACAGCAACTGTCTGCCTCATGTCTCGAACAGCAAAAAGACCAAGTGGAGGATAGTCAGAGAAGCTCTCAACACACAGAGGCTTGCCAGGGACCATATCAACAATTGCTGTATCACCAGACTTCAAGAATTTGGGGCCATCTTCCAGCTTCTTACCAGAACAACTATCGATCTTTTCTTTAAGCTAAGCAAACTTGCATGCTATGTGGGTTGTGTGACAATCCAGAACAGGAGCATAACCAGCACTAATTTGGCCTGGATGGTTCAGCATAATCACCTGAGCAGTGAAGCCAGATGCTTCCATAGGCGGGTCATTTCTGCTGTCACCAGCAACATTGCCACATCTAACATCTTTGATGCACACGTTTTTTTACATTGAAGCCCACATTGTCCCCAGGAAGAGCTTCACTCAAAGCTTCATGGTGCATTTCAACAGACCTGATTTAGTTGTTACATTGACTGTAGCAAAGGTAACCACCATGCCAGGTTTGGGATTCTTCATTTTCATTTCAACAAGAAACACGACCTAAGGTTATCAAGTTTTTACTAGCATGTTTTCTCAACTATAAAATGACAATAACTCATGTTCAATGATTAGCATACCATATTTTAATGAATGAGTTTTAAGATCCCCTTTCAACGGCTATAAATTATATGTGGGATCATTTACTCACCGTCAGAATACACTATTTTTAAATTTCATTCCTTTTATTGCAGCAAAGTCTTTCTTACAAACCCCAAACATTGTAACACTGCTATCCCACATATGTGTTACATCTCAAAACTCACAGTGGCTTACCTCACTACTAGCTTACCACAAAGCGCTTGTACTCACTCAATATATAATCCCAACAGTTTACATAAAACAAAAAAGTACAATAACATCCATTTATCTTTCATGTAGGTTCACTGTTGTTTTTTGGTTTTGTTTTTGTTTTTTAATGCTTGCTTTCTCGTTATACACACACAGTTTTGTTTCATTTCTGGCTAACTATCTGAAAATAGATTATAGATATGTTTCCTAACTTTTAAATTAGTTTTTAAAGTATAAAGCCTCAAAGTATGTATGGGACATGACTCCAACGGGCTTGTGTGATTAAACTGAGAATCATAAAAACTTTGTTAATAATGAAAGATATCTGAGTGAGCAATAACCAAAAAAGGGTAATTAGTCTAGTTTCTGGCAATACTTGCCATAGTGCATCTCACAGCGTTACTCCAGTTGCTTTCTGGACATACATGTACACTCTGTACTATGGATGCCATCCTATAAAATGTTGCCTAAAACACCCAGGCTTAGGTATTTTAAGTACTATATACTGAGGCTGGTAAATGGCTCAGTGAATAAATCATTTGCTATGCAAAAGTGAGGACAGAAATTCAGATCACCAGTACACATTTACAATAGCCCAGCAGATGAGGCCGACTACCTACAACCACAATGTTCAGGAAGCAGAGACAGGATTGCCCAGAGTGAACAAGCTGGTAAACCAGCTGATGAGTGAGTTAAAGTGAAGAGCTATCAAGAAAGGCAACCAACATTAGCCTCTGGCCTCCTAGCACATGCACACTCATACAAGTTGTCAAACATGCAAATATACATACATGAATGCACACACTCTATACACATACTTTAAAAAACAGGCTACTGTGTAAGTTGCAACATTTTTACTATACAGTTTTCTGATGAAATAGAAATAAACTGGTTTACTTATGAAAACAAAAACTAAATATTTTCATATTATCATTACTTAAGACTGATAAAATGTTTAGTTTCAGATATTACTGGATGAGTTGTTGACTTGAGCTTCAGAAGAAATGATTAACTAAGGCCAAGCATGATGGCTCCTGCCTCTAATCCTAGCAATAGGAGGTAATAATGAGAGGATTAGAAGCACAAGGCCAGTCTTGATTAAAAAGCAAATCTTAGGCCTGCCCGGGCTATGAGATCTTATCTTTGAAAGAAAGGGAAGTCACTAATAGTTACTTGGGATTAATTTGAAATTTCCAACAATTTTTGAAGTAACCCTAAACATACTTCTGAAAAACCCTGAAAAACACCAGATCATCAAGTATACAACAAAGATTTATTTACTTCTTTGTACAAAAATAAACAAGTAGCAGTATGTAGCAGGATACTTATTCTACTACACTGTACTCACAGTGGAGCTCCGTGATTAGGCAGTAGAAGAGGAGGTGGAGCTGGGAGAAGAGAGGAAGGGGAGGAGAAGGAGGCTATCAGCCATGGAGAACCACAGATGGGTTGAAAGCTGTCCTGGGTAGCAACTTCTATCAAAAGGTTAGATATTGGGTAACAACTCTAAATGTGTGGGCATCTTGTTGACCGAACATTTCTAAATATATAAATCCTTTAGATAATCACTAAGTTTTAAGAGTCTCATTTTTACCAGGTACTACAAGGATGACAGATATTGTCTAGGGTTCAGCCAATCTTTGTGGATGCAGCGTGGGAGAATGGCAGAGCCATCTCCCACAATGGCATCTCATGGGTGCCAGGGCCTGAGCATCTAGCCAGCTGGAGCCTGGTCAGAGCCGAGGAGCATTGGAAACATGGTGGCTGCCCAGGAACAACCTGGACCAGGTGCAGTTTTCTAAATATTACCCCTAGAGCAGTGTGGTAGCTTACATCTGTAATCCTTGTACTTTAGAGGCAGAGGCTGACGGATTATTACAAGAGAGCACTCTGGACTACATAGTAAGGAAGACAAGGTGAGAAAGATGGCTCACCAAGTAAAAGCACTTACTACCAAGCCTGACAACCTGAGTTTAATTAACAGAATCCACATGATAGAAAAAGAGAACCAAGCCTGGTAGTGGTGGCACACGCCTTTAGTCCCAGCACTTGGGGGCAGAGGCAGGTGGATTTCTGAGTTCGAGGCCAGCCTGGTCTACAGAGTGAGTTCCAGGACAGCCAGGGATACACAGAGAAACCCTATCTCGAAAAACAAAACAAACATCTCGAAAAACAAAACAAACAAACAAAAAGAAAGAAAGAAAAAGAGAACCAAAAATCACAAAAGCTGTCCACGCACACAAACATGTGCACATACATACATACACACACACACACACACACACACACACACAAATAATTGAGGGCTGGAGAGAAAGGCTCAGTGGTTAAGAGTGCCTATTGCTTTTACAGAGGATCCACGCTGGGTTCCTGACACTCGTATCAGGAGGTTCACAGCACTGGGTAACTCCAGCTCCAGAGGATCTGAGTCCTGTTCTGGCTTCCTCAGCTATTTGCACTCACATGCACATACATACACACAGATAATCATGATTTTTACTTAAAATGTTTAAAGAAAATAATATTAAGAAACCATAATATATTTTAATAGAAGGTTACCAGGTAGAAATGTAGCTCAGTGATATATAAGGCCCCTCATATCAAAAAAAAAAAAAAAAAAAAAAAGCAAGAAAGAAAAGGTTAATGCCTACTGGAGAGTTTCTGAAATTGTTTTTTCTAAAATAAATATCCACTCATGCTAAACATCTGCTAATGTAAAGATTTAATGATATAAAACAGATAATCAAAACTATAACCATAGCAATATAACAAGAACATAACGGAGACAAACATTCACAAGAGAAGGTAATAAACAAAAGCCAAAAATTATCAAATCTCAAAAAAAAACCCTGTCATAAGCTAATACATTATTCAAAATGTCATAAAACATATTAAATAATATTATATAATATTATAATATATTACAAAATATATTAAAGTTAAGTAAAAGTGATGTAGTTATAATTAATTATGCATTGTGTGAAGCCGGAAAGATTTCTCAGCAGCACCGGCTGCTTCCCCAGGTCTTGAGTTCAATTCCCAGCAACCACATAATGGCTCAAACCCTAATATGATCTGATGCCCTCTTCTGGCACGCAGGTATACATGTACACAGAGCACTCATATACATAAAATGAATAAATCTTAAATAATAATAATGCATTGTACACTTGAAAGTGGCTAAGATTTTAAGTGTTTATGACACAAAAAATATTCTAAGTACATAAAGCAATGGATATGCTGGACATGGTGGTGCACACCTTTAATCCCAACACTTGGGAAACAGAGGCAGGCGGATCTCTGGAAGGCCAGCCTGGTCTATACAGCAACTTACAGAACAGCCAGTGCTACAAAAAGAAACCCTGTTTTGAAAACCCAAACACCCCCCTACACACACCCCAAAAGAACACAAAAATCTAAGGGATGGATATGTCAATTAGTTGATTTAATCATTCCACAATGTACATGTATTAAAATATCACACTATACACTGAACCATAGACAGCTTTAAGTTAACAACTAATGAGAACATTGTCATCCACAAATTATTTTTTCCTTTGAAATCTCTTTTTTCTTACTTTAAAAAAATAACACAAACAGGGCCTCATGTATCCCAGACAGGCCAAGGAAAACCTACTTCCCAGGTGTACACAACACCATGCCTGGTTTATATAGTGCTGGGGAATCGAACCCAGAGCTTAAGTGTGTAATAGTTACATAACTCTAGAACCATTTCTCTATATAAAAATTATAAAGTTAAACCTTAGATAAACCTTTATCCTAAGAACCCTATGCATCCTATGTTAATAAATTAAAAGAGCTTTTAAAAATCTGACAAAATTTCTATGCATGGTGGAGTGCTGGGAATTCAGAGACAGGAGAATTTCTGTGAACCAGCTTAATCTACATAGTGAGTTTCAGACCATCTGGGCTAGATATGGATACTCTGTCTCAAAATGGAGAAAAATTTTCCACAAAACACAAGATACTAAGAATGCTTGCCAAGAAGCCTAATGCCCTGAGTTTAATCCTAGGACCCATGGTGTGAAGGAGAGAACTGAATCCTAAAAGCTGTCCTCTGACCTCCACATGCATGCCATGGTCCATAAGCCCTTCCTGCCACCACACAAATAAGATGAATGTGACAAAACTGAGTCTTCAGTAACTATGACCACATTTTACAGCAAACAATTCATGAGAATTATTGAACTCCTCAAAAGTCAAAGGTACCACCAATTTTGAAATCTGAAGCACTTAGTCTGTGGTTTGCAGTTTAACCTAACACCATATTTACTCCCATAGCACTAACCTTTTAGAGGCTGCTAAAATGTTGGCTTTTCTTTTAGGCACTCTGCCTAAAATTGGTTACATAAACATTACAAACCTAAGCTCCACAGAGCAAGAAAACAAACATTTACCTTCTTAGCATCTGCAGACGACCTCAACCCTTCTGGCAGCGTGTGAACTAAAGGTGAAACCGCAGCACTAACACGCTGGAAATGGGCATCAGAAACTGGCTCCAGGCGTGGACGCTTAGACTCCAAGGAATCATGATCCACTGGGGAGGGACCTGAGTGAAACTGTTCATATCCACTTCTTCTTTCTTGAGGCCTAATACATACCAAAAAATAAAAAAAAGACAAAGCAAAAACTACCTGAAAATTGTTAAAGTGACATTTAAACCCTTGCTCGTACCCCACTTAGACCTCAGAGTGAATGAAGTGAAGGCCACATTTACTTTCACTCTATTTACTCCAGAATAATATTCAGGCAGGTCCAACTCACTGCCCACAACACCGCAAGTATCCCAGGGTAGCTATGCAAGAGGCACCACACATTTGTAGATGACAAAGTCATGTTACAATGTCAAAAGGTTAGATACACCTGAATGTCACCTGAATACTATTAAAACTTCTAACAGAATGTCTCTTTGGGATGAAGAGGAAGACTTTAAAAAAAAAAAAAAACAAATATAGAAATGAAGATTAACAGAAGATTTTTATTTGTAAAACTATTTGAGTTACAAAGGATCCAAAAAGTCCATTTTAAAGGATTAAGATGTCACTTGCCATACAAGCACAAGGACCTGAATTCAGATCACCAGAACTATATACAGCTGCCCACTCAAGTGTGAACATGCACACACAGGCTGGGTTGTTTTTGTTTTTTTTTTTTTTTAAATATTTTTATTTTATGTGGATGAATGTTTGCCTGCACGTATATAAGCGTATCACATGTATGCCTGGTGCCTGAAGAATCCAGAAGAGGGACTCAATCCCAGAACTGCAGTTAATAATAGCTCTGGGCCAGGAAATGGAAGCTGGAAACCAAACCTGGGTCCTCTGCACGAGCAAGTGCTCCCCACCACTGAGGCATCTCTACAGCCTCACACACACAACTTCTTTTTAATGTTTTAAGAGTCAAGATAGCTTGTTTTAAAAATCAAGATAGTGTGGACCAAAAACTAAGAGCAAGAAAACCAGGTAGTTGTGGTCCACGTCCTTAATTCCAGGACTCAGGAGGCAGAGGCAGGTGGATCTCTGTGAGTTCAAGGCCATCCTGGTCTCAAGGTCTACAGAGTGAGTTCTAGGACAGCCAGGGCTAGAGAAACCCTATTTCAAAACAACAACAACAACAACAAAGTAGAAAATCACTTTGTGTACACTTTTCAAAAGCATGCCTTTAAACATTCTAAACACACTAAGGTGTAGGTATTTGCAAGCTCTATCGATATTTAATATTTCCATCTGTTACAGAACCATTATTTAAAATTTAATTGACTATTTAATATTGCTTAATATGAATATTTAAAATTTACACTGGCTTATAACACCCAGTCCTTTACCACATGGCTTTCATTCTTTGTTTAGCTGATTCTATTGCCTACAAACTATATAAAAAGTTTTGGATGCTTAGTGAGTTCATATTTAAAAATACTTGCCTGTTGCTTTAAGGCTTAATCTTGTTTGGTATAATATTTTTGAATCTCAATTTCTTTTCCTCGGAACTTTAAGCTACTGTTTCATTATCTCCTGCCACTAGATTGAGCTCTACTCACGTTTAGAACCAAACACTGTTCCACCCTGAATGAAAGGACCTGGATGTTTCCTGAATTCCTCCTAGTCTCTTACTTCTCCTTGAATTTTAATAATTTAACGAGGAGTGTGTCCCTCTAGTCTCTCTTGCTCAGGGAAACTGTGTCAGCCCTATTGTAGACCTTCTCTTTGGTGTGAAAATTGTTCCAGTGAGTTTTCTTGCCAATGTTTTGTTGAATGCCATGTGCTCGCCTGCTCTGGGCCAGAAACTGCTTTCTACACACTTTCTGCCATCTGAGGGAGCAAGAGAGAAATTAAGTCTTATTTAACATTTGTTGATGTCCTGTTCCACTGTGACAGACATGTAAAACACTCCTAGATAACTTACTACTTTACAAACGGACCCATCATAAATACCCTTCATGGAGCTGCTGAGAAACCAAGTAGCATAATGGAAATTATCAAAAAAATCATTTACCATCACCCTATTTAAATCTCAGGATTTTAATGACTTCCTTTCCTTTTCAACACTATTTCTTTGAGAGTAAAGTTAGGAAATAGAAGTCAAGTCATTCAAAATTCTTCTAATACCTTCCCTGAATTTTTCAATTTTCTGGCAATAATTATACATCTATTTGTTTTTAATTCAAGATTTTTTTAGTCCGTTCCTTTTTAAATGTGTTTGTGTATTTGCTAAATGATTTAAAAAAGAAAAAGTAAACAACACATAGAGAATGTTACCCCCACGTTGACAGACTAAGTTTTTTAGATTCTATTTGTTTAGTTAGTGTGTGTGCACACATGGCAGGACACATATGTATCACTGTGCACATGTGGGTTGGAGGACAACCTCTGGGAGTCAATTCTCTCGTCTACTACATGGGTTCTGGGATCCAATCCAGGCCATCTAGCTTTACAGCAAGCACCATTACCCTCTGAGCGATCTCATTGGGCAATCAGTAGAATATTGTTTAAATGTCCATTTTACCTACAGCAGGGGTCCTTAACCAACCCAATCCTGGGACCCTTTAATACAGTTCCTCATGTTGTGCTACCCACAATCATAAAATTATTTTGTTGCTACTTCGTAACTGTAATTTTGCTACTGTTATGAATCATAATGTAAATATTTTTGAAGGTTTGCCCAAGGAGTCCCAAATCCACAGGTTGAGATCTACTGGCCTAAAGTAATATTCAAATACAATGTTATCCATAGCAAGGGATTCTTTTTTTTTTTTTTTGGTTTGGTTTTTCGAGACAGGGTTTCTCTGTATAGCCCGGGCTGTCCTAGAACTCACTCTGTAGACCAGGCTGGCCTCGAACTCAGAAATCCGCCTGCCTCTGCCTCCCAAGTGCTGGGATTAAAGGCGTGCGCCACCACCGCCCGGCAATAGCAAGGGATTCTTAACATACACACACACCTAAATCTAAACTCCAAACACATACATAAGATATGCCAAATGCCAGAGCAATTGTAAAAGGCATCAATTTATTTAAAAATTATATTACATGGATATAATTTTAAAAACCTGTTGAGGGGCTAAAGAAATGGTTTAATGGTTAAAAGCATTGGGTGCTCTTTCAGAAGACCCAAGTTTCATTTCAAGCACCCGATAGCAGTTTACAGCCACATATAACCCCAGTTCCAGGGAATCAAAGTCCTCTTCTGGCCTCCAAAGGCACTGCACACATGTTGCACAGAAAAACATACAAGCGTCAGGTGGTGGTGGCGCACGCCTGTAATCCCAGCACTTGGGAGGCAGAGGTAGGCAGATTTCTGAGTTTGAGGCCAGCCTGGTCTACAGAGTGAGTTCCAGGACAGCCAGGGCTATAGAGAAAAATCCTGTCTCGAAAAACCAAAAAAAAAAAAAAAAAAAAAAGGAAAAACATACAAGCAAAACACCCATACATATTTGAAACAAAACAAAACATGGTGTTCACCTAAAAACTTACAGACTAGCAGAAAGGAATAGAAAGCCCAAAATAAATCCAAATATATATGGTAAACTAATCTTTTACAAGAGTAGCAAAAGATCATGACAGATTTTTTAAAGGCATTATGCTGGAAAAAGTAGATTTCTATACAGAAAAGAAATGAAATAAGACACATGATACAGAAAAATCAACTGAAAATGAAGATGATTACATGAGAGCAGACAGAGAATACAGAGGGAGCAGGTATTCGCCTTGTTCAATGATTTTTTTGCTAACGTAACAAGATCTCAGGCCACAAATGCAAAAATAAAAAACAGGGATTATATATCAAGCTCAAAAGTTTCTGCAGAACAAATGAATAAAGTGAAACAGTAAACTAGAAAATTTTTTGCAAATGTATACCTAATATGCAAAATTTATAAAGAATTCAAATAATCCCAAAGAACAATTAATCATGTGGGGCTAAGAAAATGGCTCAGTCCATTACACCTGCCACACAAACATAAGGAACTTAGTCAAGATCCCCAAGGCCCATGTATGAAGCGAGGAAGTGGGCAAACTGCTGGAGTACAGTTTCAGTGAAAGAACCCATCTCAAAACTTAAACAGGTAGTTTCCCCTTGAGACAAGAAGAATAGCTCCAGCAAAAAGGTAGAAAGAAAAAGGACCATTCATCAAAGAGTTGGTGACCTAAGACTTACTACCAGAATCACATGACTTCAAGTGGGCTTCAAGAAGTTTGCCCTTAAGGCACTCAAAGAAATCCAGGAGTCTGCCATGAAAGAGGAACGACTCTAGATGTGAGTAACTATACCAGACTCCCCAAAGGAATGTTCTATATTCTATACATGTACATTTTTCCAGAAAATACAATGAGAATGAGAATTCACCAAACAAGTTCTATGCTTTGGTAACTATGTCCATTACCTCATTCAAAATCTTATAGACAGTCTGCCTGGGACAGGGAGATGGAAGAAATACAGAAGACAGCTGAAATCTACCTGAGTCTCTATATACTACTTTCACATGGACACATATAAACAAACACAACTTTTAAAAGAAGAACAAATCTGCCGGGCGGTGGTGGTGCACTCCTTTAATCCCAGCACTTAGGAGGCAGAGACAGGCGGATTTCTGAGTTCGAGGCCAGCCTGGTCTACAGAGTGAGTTCCAGGACAGCCAGGGCTACACAGAGAAACCCTGTCTCGAAAAACCAAAAAAAAAAAAAAAAAAAAGAAGAACAAATCGTGGCTACATATTTTTCTGAACACTAAAAAATAAGACTGCCAAGAGGTATGTAAAATAGCATCCAATATTATTAATTAATAGGAAAATGCAAATCAAATGGCTATGAGATACCACATCCCATTAGCACCTATTAAGATTCCTATTACTGGGCTGAAGAGATGAATCTGTGGTTAAGAGAACTGGCTGTTCTTTAAGAAGATCCAAGTCTGGTTCCTAGAATCCACTTGGTAGTTTATAATTGTCTGTAGCTATAACCCTGGGAGATCCAGTGCCCTCTTCTGGACTCTGTGGGCACTGCATACATGTGGCAAAACTCCTAAATAAAATATAAAACAAATAGAAGGACATGGTGTTATACTCCTTTAATCCTATCCCTCAAGAGGCAGAGGCAGGTGGATCTGTAAATTCAAGGCCATCCTGCTCTATATATATAGTGAGTTCCAGGCCAACCAAGACAACATAGTGACCCTGTCTCTACCCAGTCAATTAACTAAATTAAAATTTAAAAGATTCCTATTATCAAAAAGCAAATATGGACAAGGATGTAGAAAAAACAAATTCTTGTGGAGTGATGGCAAGTATAGACTGGTATAGTCGTTATTCAAAAGAATATGACAATTTTTAAAGAAATAAATATGTGCACTTTCACGTTCACTGCAATGTCAACAGGATGAAAATAATTGTAAGTATTTGTTGCTGGACAAATTAATAAACTGCATGATATGTATAAACACACACATACAACACACACACACACATGAGAAAATGTTACTCAGGTCTTAAATAAAAAATGAGATCTTCCTTTAATTAAAATATTGATGTGCCTAGAAGACATTAGATTAATTGAAATAAACCAGACATAGAAAGACAATGTTACATGATCTTATTTATGTTTGGCATCTAAAAAAACACATTCAAATATAGTAAAGCAGGCATAACCAGAAATTATAAAACAGCATATATAATGGATAGGTTAAGTCCAAATATCTAATGCACAAAACTAGGAATGAATGTAATAAAACTATACTGTATTTGGGATTACTTTTTTTCAATGAATATTTTTAAAAATATTTATTTGGGGCCAGCATAGTGGCACATGCCTTTTGACTCAGCACTCAGAAGGCAGAGGCAGGTGGATCTCTTTGAGTCCAAGGCCAGTCTGGTCAATAGAGTGAGTACCAGGACAGCCAGGGTTACACAAAGAAACCCTGTCTTAAAAATACCAAAAGAAAAACAAATTATTTAATAAACTTTTTTTCTCATATGTATACATGTGAATTCGTGTGGTTAGTATTGGTACCCATGGAGGTCACAAGCAAGCATTAGCATCCCTAGAACTGGAGTTATGCATGGTTTAAGCCATCATATGGGTGCTGGGAATTGAACCAGGGTTCTCTGCAAGAGCACCAAGTATTCTTAACTTCTAAGCCATCTCTCCAACCCCTGTATTTGGAATTCTTTCGAAATGGTACAAGAATGTCTAGTGTTCTTTGTATTATCTACATATATTCTTCTGCAACATCCTTTACATACTTAAATACATACAATTATTTTTTTCTCCTGTACTAGAAATGAACTGGAGGTCCCAACCTTGTCTACCAAGTGCTGTACCACTAAGATATCCCCAGCCCCACAATGAAATTTAACTCTAAATCATGACTTTAAGAGTGAAAATGAGGAGCCGGACAGTAGTGGCACACGCCTTCAATCTCGGCACTTGAGAGGCAGGTGGATTTCTGAGTTCGAGGCCAGCCTGGTCTACAGAGTGAGTTCCAGGATAGCCAGGGCTACACAGAGAAACCCTGTCTCGAAGAGGGGAAAAAATAAATAAATAAATAAAGGAAGATGGAAATATTCAAGAGAGTGGAGCTGGGTAGATAACTCAGTGATTACAAGTGCTTGATGCTCTTCCAGAGGACAGAATTTGGTTCCCAGAACCCATATCAGGTGGCTCACAAACTGTACTTCCAGCTCCAGGGAATCCAATGCCTTCTTCCCGGCTTCCACGGGCACCCCTACACTTGTGGCATACACAAACAAATAAAAATGAAAAAAAATCTTTATACAAGTGTCTCAGGCAGAATAAGACAACACAAAGATTAGGAGTGTGAAAGGGCAGGCTCAGCCGGGTGGTGGTGGCACATGCCTTTAATTCCAGCACTTGGGAGGCAGAGGCAGGTGGATTTCTGAGTTCGAGGCCAGCCTGGTCTACAGAGTGAGTTCCAGGACAGCCCAGGCTACACAGAGAAACCCTGTCTCAAAAAACCAAAAAAAAAAAAAAGACAAAAAAACGAAAAGGCAGGCTGCCTATCTATACCTCACAGTCCAAGTCCTGAAGCTTACCCCAGCTACTCACCACCAGTCTGGACACCTGTAACATTCCTCCTGACCAGCAGCATGCAGAGCCAGTGGGGAGAAAGAAATAAAAACCCAGAGCTCAGCAGAGCACTGGTAGCAGTGGTGGCACACACCTGTAATCCCAGCACTTGGGAAGCAGAGGCAGGCGGATTTCTGAGTTCGAGGCCAGCAGAGTCTACAGAGTGAGTTCCAGGACAGCCAGAGCTACACAGAGAAACCCTGTCTCGAAAAAACAAAACAACAACAACAAAAAAAAACAGAGTGGAAATGAGATGTTTAGGGATGAAAAGACCAGGGAGACTTGATCAACTGAGGACATTAGACTACTCAGACCCTCACGCCTCTGAACAAAATTATTTTATTATCAACACACACACACATACACACTCTCTAATTTAAATATTAAAGAACACTAGACTCTGGAAGTATAAACTTGTATTGCCACTTTGAAAATCAATCTGGAGATTCCTTTTTTTTTTAAAGAATTATTTATTTATTTTATGTATATGAGTACACTATAGCTATTTTCAGACACATGAGAAGAGGGCATCAGATCCCATTATAGATGGTTGTGAGCCACCATGTAGTTGCTGGGAATGGAACTCAGGACCTCTGGAAGAGTAGTCAGTGCTCTTTACTGCTGAGGCCATCTCTCTAGCCCTCGAGAATCCTCAACAAAGAAAATACAGACCTACCACCTGACCCAGCCAGCCCACTCCTGGGCATAAGCCCTAGGGGATCTATATTCTACAGTTCCACATGCATCTTCACTGAAGCTCTATTCATAATAGTTAGAAAATGGAGCCAGCACAAAAGTCCATCATTTGATGAGTGGATAATGAAAATTTATATAACTATGGAGAAAAATGTAAATATTAAAACTTGCAGAAAAACTGATGGAATTGGAAATTATATTGAGTGAGGTAACTGAAGGTGAGAAAGACAAACATACATGTTTTCTTTCATATATGGATCCTGGCCCTAACTCCTTTGTGTGTTTATCTGGAGTACCTCAGAAACCTAAGAAATCAGAGAGAACCCCTGGTGTGGAAGTTACTGCTAAGGCAAGACAGTATCAAATAAGCTAAATGGGGACTGAGAAGTATCAGCAAAGAGAAGATGGGATTAAAAAGGCAGGGGAATGGAAAGGAGGGGAGAAGGCCAAACAAAGGATGTAAGAAAACCATACAGTGGCCATTTGAATGAAAATGGTCCCTTAGAGTTTCAGAGGAAGTGGCACCATTGGGAGGTGTGGCCTTGTGGCCCTGTTGGAATAGGTGAGGCCTTGTTAGAAGTATCAGCAAAGAGAGAGATTGGGATTAAGAAGGCAGGGGAAATGCCTCCAAAAAGAAATTGGGGAGAGCACACATTAACAACTTGACAGCACACCTGAAAGCTCTAGAACAAAAAGAAGCAAATACACTCAAGAGGAGTAGGCGTCAGGAAATAATCAAACCAGGGCTGAAATCAACCAAGTAGAAACAGAAAGTACTATACAAAATATCAACAAAACCAGGAGTTGGTCCTTTGAAAAAAATCAACAAGATAGATAAACCCTTAGCCAGATTAACCAGAGGGCACAGAGACAGTACCCAAATTAATAAAATCAGATCTGAAAAGGGAGACATAACAACAGAAACTGAGGAAATTCAAAAAATCATCAGATCCTACTACAAAGGCCTATACTCAACAAAACTAGAAAATCTGGATGAAGTGGACAATTTTTCTAGACAGATACCAGGTACCAAAGTTAAATGAGGAGCAAATAAACCATCTAAACAGTCCCATAAACCCCTAAAGAAATAGCAGCAGTCATTAAAGTCTCCCCACCAAAAAAAGCCCAGGACCAGATGGTTTTAGTGGAGAATTCTATCAGACCTTCAAGGAAGACCTAATACCAATTCTCTTCAAACTATTCCACAAAATAGAAACAGAAGGAACACTACCCAATTCGTTCTATGAAGCTACAATCACACTCATACCTAAACCTCACAAAGACCCAACAAAGAAAGAGAACTTCAGACCAATCTCTCATGAATATTGATGCAAAAATACTCAATAAAATTCTAGCAAACCAAATCCAAGAACACATCAAAACAATCATTCATCATGATCAAGTGGGCTTTTATCCCAGGAATGCAGGGATGGTTCAATATTCGGAAATCCATCAATGTAATCCACTATATAAACAAACTCAAAGAAAAAAAACCACATGATCATCTCATTAGATGCTGAGAAAGCATTTGACAAAATACAACATCCCTTCATGGTAAAAGTCTTGGGAAAGATCAGGAATTCAAGGCCCATACCTAAACATACTAAAGCAATTATACAGCAAACCAACAGCCAACATCAACTAAATGGAGAGAAAACTTGAAGCATTCCCACTAAGATCAGGGACTAGACAAGGATGCCCACTCTCTCCCTACCTATTCAATATAGTACTGGAAGTCCTAGCCAGAGCAATTAGACAACAAAAAGAAGTCAAAGGAATACAAATAGGAAAGGAAGAAGTCAAAATATCACTATTTGCAGATGATATGATAGTATACTTAAGTGACCCCAAAAAACTCCACCAGAGAACTCCTAAACCTGATAAACGACTTCAGCAAGGTGGCAGGTTATAAAATCAACTCGAACAAATCAGTAGCCTTCCTCTACATGAAAGATAAACAGTCTGAAAAAGAAATTAGGGAAATGACACCCTTCACAATAGTCACAAATAATATAAAATACCTCGGGGTGAATCTAACCAAGCAAGTGAAAGATCTGTATGACAAGAACTTCAAGTCTCTGAAGAAAGAAATTGAAGAAGATCTCAGGAAATGGAAAGATCTCCCATGCTCATGGATTGGCAGGATTAATATAGTAAAAATGGCCATCTTGCCAAAAGCAATCTACAGATTCAATGCAATCCCCATTAAAATACCAACTCAATTCTTTACAGAACTAGAAAGAGAAATTCTGAAATTTATCTGGAACAACAAAAAACCAGGATAGAGAAAACCATCCTCAACAATAAAAGAACTTCTGGAGGAATCACCATCCCTGACCTCAAGCTGTACTACAGAGCAGTAGTGATAAAAATGGCCTGGTATGGTACAGAGACAGGCAGGAAGATCAGTGGAATAGAGTTGAAGACCCAGAAATGAACCCACACAACTATGGTCATTTAATCTTTGACAAAGGAGCTAAAACCATCCAGTGGAACAAGGACAGCATTTTCAAACAAATGGTGCTGGTTCAACTGGAGGACAACATGCAGAAGAATGCAAATCTATCTTTTCCTATCTCCTTGTACAAAGCTCAAGTCCAAGTGGATAAAAGGACCTTCACATAAAACCAGACACACTGAAACTAATAGAAGAGAAAGTGGGGAAGACCCTCGAATACCTAGGCACAGGGGAAAAGTTCCTGAACAGAACACCAATGGCCTATGCTCTAAGATCAAGAATTGACAAATGGGACTTCATAAAATTGCAAAGTTTCTGTAAGGCAAAGGACACCGTCAATAGGACAAAACGGCAACAACAGATTGGGAAAAGATCTTTACCAATCCCACATCCAATAGAGGACTAATATCCAATATATACAAAGAACTCAAGAAATTAGACTCTAGACAACCAAATAACCCTATTAAAAAATGGAGTAAGGAGCTAAACAAAGAATTCTCGAGGGGAAGAGAGGGGGAGATGGTGGTGGATGTACGCGTGTCTCTAGCAGTCTAAGGTATGGTAAGCTACTGTGACAGATACAGCGAAGGAATGAAGCGTGTCCTCAAGACTTTTGGGCCTGTTCCAGAGTTCTCAGGGGCCACAGTGGAGAAAGTTAACCAGGACATGTGCATGAAGGTTCCTGATGATCCAGAGCACTTAGGTGCCAGGAGGCAGTGGAGGGATGACTGTCTCATGAAACTCTCCAGACTGAAGCACCAAATGCAGTCCCAGTAAATTTCCTGTAATGCCACCTTCCCTCCTTCCTGGGCAGCTCTGCTGGGGAGATGAGAAGCTCTTGATCCAATCCCTGTGCATCATCAAGAAGCCCAGGATGCTAGCCTGAAGCCCAGGTCTGCTCCCCCGTGTTTCCCTGTTGGGCAGCTATAGAGGCCAAGTATCTTCTGGTCACTCCTGCCTAACCCTGCATTGGGATATGGGAGTGCTTGCTCCCTGCCACCTGGGCAAACAGGCTGAAGATTCTCACCTTTTCTTTCAAGTGTGATTACATGTGCATTTCCCAGGTGATGATTTGCAGTTTTCTGTTACCTTGATCTACTTCAAATGTATTTTTTATAATCATTTTCTAATCCCACTCTGAGTATCCTGTAACCCTGCATAATAAAGCAATCACTTTCAAAAAAAAAAAAAAAAAAAAGATTCTCAACTGAGGAAATGCAAATGGCCGAGAAGCACCTAAAGAAATGTTCAGCATCCTTGGTCATCAGGGAAAATGCAAATCAAAACAACCCTGAGATTCCACTTCACACCAGTCAGAATGGCTAAAATAAAAAACTCAGGTGATAGCAGATGCTGGCCAGGATGTGGAGAAAGAGGAACACTCCTCCTTGTTGGTGGGATTGCAAGATGGTGCAACCACTATGGAAAAACAGTCTGGTGGTTCCTCAGAAAATTGGATATATCACTACCTGAGGACCCAGCTATACCACTCCTGGGTATATATCCAGAAGATGCTCCAAACACATAACAAGGACATATGCTCCACTATGTTTATAGCAGCTTTATTTATAATAGCCAGAAACTGGAAAGAACCCAGATGCCCTTCAACAGAGGAATGGATACAAAAAATGTGGTACATTTATACAATGGAATATTACTCAGCTATTAAAAACAATGAATTTGATAAATTCATATATAAATGGATGGAACTAGAAAATATCATCCTGAGTGAAGTAACCCAATCACAAAAAACATACATGGTATTCACTCCTGATTATTGGATTTTAGCCCAGAAGCCTGAAATACCCAAGATCCAACTCACAGACCACAAAAAGCCCATGAAGAATGATGACCAAGTAGGGGGGGCTTCAGTCCTTCTTAGAAGGAGTAACAAAATACTCAAGGGTGCAAATATGGAGACACAGTGCAGGACAGAAACTGAAGAAGAGACAGACCATTCCACCTGGATATCCATCCTATGTGCAGTCACCAAAGGTAAGGTCGATGTGGATATCAGGATGTACATGCTGACAGGAGCCTGATATAGCTGTCTCCTTAGAAGTCTGCAAGAGTCCAACATACTCAGAGGCAGAAAGCTCACAGCTAACCATTAAACTGATCATGAGGTTCCCAATGGAGAAGATAGAGTGAAGGCTGAAGGATCGAGAGGATTCGAGACACCATGAGGAAAGCAACAATCCCAACCAACCAGAGCCCCCAGGGTCTAAACCACAAGCCTGGGAGCGCTTAGGGAGGGACCCATGGCTCCAGCTATATATGCAAGGGAGCTATATATAAGTGGGAGGAGATCCTTGGTCCCAATAAGGCTGGACATGGGGGGTGGGGATATTCGAGGGTGGGCAGGTGAGGTATGGGGGAGGGTGGGTGGGGGTACACCAACGTGGAGGCAGGAGGATGGGGGAAGGGATAGTGAGTTCCTGGGAGGGAGGGGGGGAAATGGGGTAAGGAGAGAATATCTGAAATGTAAAAAAATTTCCAATAAAAAAAAAAAAACTGTTCCCCAAAAAAAAAAAAAAAGGCAGGGGAATGGAAAGGAGGGGAGAAGGGCAAACAAAGGATGTAAGAAAACCATACTGTGGCCATTTGAATGAAAATGGTCCCTCAGAGTTTCAGAAGAAGTAGCACCATTGGGAGGTGTGGCCTTGTGACCTTGTTGGAATAGGTGAGGCCTTGTTAGAAGTATCAGCAAAGAGAGAGATGGGGATTTAAAAGGCAGGGGAATGGAAAGGAGAGAAGAAAATCAAACAAAGGATGTAAGAAAACCATACTGTGGTCATTTGAATGAAAATGGTCCCCCAGAGGTTCAGAGGGAATGGCACCATTGGGATGTGTGGCTTTGTTGGAATAGGTGAGGCCTTGTTAGAGGAAAAGTATCACTAGAGGTTTTGGATACTTAAGCGAGTCCCTGCCTTCCTGCTGCCTGCAGAAATGAATGTGGACTCTTAGCTCCTTCTCCAGCACCACGTCTACTTGCATGCCACCATGCTTCTCACCATGAGGATAATGGGCTAAATCCCTGAACTAGAAGCCAGCCCCAATTAAATGTTTTCCTTTAGAGATGGCTCAGTGGTTAAGAGGATTGTCTGTTTTTCCAGAGGTTCCGAGTTCAATTCTCAGCAACCACATGGTGGCTCACAACCATCTATCCTGGGATCTAATGCTCTCTTCTGGCAATCAAATCTTTAAAAAAAGAAAAAAGGAAAAGAAAGAAGGAGTCTCTTCACAGCAATAGAAACCATAACTAAAACACACACAGCAACCTATTAACAATTAAAAAATCAAGAGTCTAAAGCCCTAAGACTACACAATGCAGGTCCAAGAATGACCACTAAACAAAAACGCCAGTACCAAATGTACTTTTGTAGGAGTAGGCCAGGGAGGTTCCAGAGGCCACCAAAACAATACAGGGGTCTTGCCATTTCTATTGGCTATCCACCAAAACTAGCTGGTATGACCCTACTGCTGCAGACACAATAAACCTTGGATACAAGATAGAGAAATCAAGTTGACACTGGGCTGATTCATCTCTACTAGCTGGCAGTCATTGTGACAGATGGTGCAATGCAGGCAAACTATGAGGTGAAAACATTAACAGACCAACCCAACTTCTATATCAACCTATAATTTCAAACTATACTATCACTGCAAGATGGGGATGTGCTCACTGGTGAAATGGTTTCAGGACTGTTATAGGGATAACAACTAAGAATAAAAGCCATAAGAGCCAGACAGAAGTTTAGGTAACATGGCACTGGTGTGGCCATCAGGAATGACTTAGTTCAAATGCCCACTAAGCAAAAAGGTGATGCTCACACAACTCATTATGTAACCAGTTCTGGAAAGAATCCACTTTTGTGTGATTCTCTATAAAATGTCCTTGGGACCAGGGGTGCATGCTTTCACCTATAATAAACTACATAATATTTGTCAGCCACTCTGTACATCCTTAATCTCCTAGCTCCCCTCCACTGAACCTGGCCTCATCACCAAGGTCTCCCTAATTGGATTTGGCACTTGCTCATAAGAGCAATTCCATAAGAGGAATTCCATACCTAATACTGTATATTTAGTTCAAGCCCAGCTAAGGTGGCTACTTAGCTGAACTGATGATACAGCATCAAATATCTCTTAAATATCTATGTCTATACCCACAGACAAAGGCTTAAACAGAGAATCTTTATTAAGAATAAAGACAACACAAAAACCCATGACTACACAAAATGTGAGGATAAAGACGACGACCATTTACACCACCCCCTTAAGGCTTGAAGAACCCTATAGAAGAAAAGATGGAAAGAATGCAATAGCCAGAGGATGGGAAAGGGGGTTACAAAATACCATCTTCCAAGTATGACAAGGGCATGGCAACCATAACTTACAGCAACACTATACACTGGCTCTGGGTTCACAGATGGGTGCTCCTAACAATCAGCTACTGTAGAAGGGGCAATGACTCATGGTAGCCTACCATATACTGCTGGTCTAAAAGCAACCATCAGATTCTGGGAGAGGAGGAGGCATAGTATCTAGTTGCATACCCACTATTGAGCCAACCAGGCTCTAGTAGTTAGTCACACAGATGGCACTAGTAAAATTCTGAAACACAAAACAAAGCCAAGAGAAGTAAACAGAGGAAAGTGATTTGCAGTAAGGAAAGGGTCCTACAAAAATGGGAGAGAAACAGGAAAGAAGAGGGAGTGACCAGAATACACAGTGAGTGTGTATATATGAAATTGTGAAAGAACAAACTTTACTAAGGGACCAGACATGGTGGCACTCTGAAGGCAGAGGCAGGTAGATCTCTGTGAAATTAAGGCCAACCTGGTCTACATAGCAAGCTCCAGGCCAACCAAAACTACAACTGAGACCCCGCCTCAAAAAAAAAAAAAAAAAAAATTGGGCTAGAGGCATGGCAGAGCAGATTAAGGTGACTGTCACCAAGTCTAACAACCTTAGTTGATTCCCCAAAATCCGTAACGTAAAAAAAGTGACCCCTGTCACCAAGTTGTCTTCTGACTTACAAATATGAACCATTATGATACATGTTCCCAATATACATAAACAAAGTAAAACAAATAAGTTTTCATTAAAAACTTTAGAGTTTTTTAATGGACAACAACAACAAAAAAAAAAAAAAACTAAATGTGAGTCAGATGTTGCAGCCAACTTGTAATCTGCCAGCACATGGGAGATTGAAAAGGAGGATCTAGAGTTCAAAGAAAACCAATAAGAGCTCAAAACACAACTAAAATGCCAGATGTAGCTTTATTAGTAAAAAAATTAGCTGGGTGGTGGTGGCGCACGCCTGTAATCCCAGCACTTGGGAGGCAGAGGCAGGTGGATTTCTGAGTTCGAGGCCAGCCTGGTCTACAGAGTGAGTTCCAGGACAGCTCGGGCTACACAGAGAAACCCTGTCTCGAAAAACCAAAAAAAAAAAAAAAAAATTAAAAATATAAATAAATTATATAATTCAATTAATCCTAATTAGAAAAATAAAAGAAGTCCCATTACCTGTCAGAACCTGGGTGAAATTCTGAAAGCAAGGACGGTCGTCTTCGAAGCTGCTGCTGTTGCTGCTGCTGCTGCTGTAAAAGCTGTGATGCCTGGCTGACTTCAATGTGAGAAGAACGATAGTCAGGAACTGCAAATTCCTGGTATTGAAATAATTGTAAGTTCACTATTAACCACAAATAAGAACAGCATTATGAAGTTAAACCAAGCAATTAAGAACCAGTTAGCATTAAAGCAAATAGCAGTGACAATTTCAATCCTTTACTGAGCCAATTTCTCACCAACATTTTAATGATTTCTAATAAGGTTTTTTCCTTTATGTATACCTGAGTCCCTGTGTTTACATATGCACACAGGCAGATGTAGGAACTCCTGGAGCTGGAGTTATAGACAGGAGTCCAAGAAACACAATTCCAGTCCTCTGAAAGAGCAACAAGCACACTTAACTGTGGAGTCATCTTTCTGATCCCTTATTTAATTTTTTTTACATTGATTTAATTTATTGTGGAGGTAAGTGTAGGTTGTACACATGCCACAGCATTTATGTAGCGATCAGAGGACAGACAACCTGTGAGAGTCGATTCCCTCCTTCTATTATGTGGGTTCTGGGTATTAAACTCAAGTTGTTAGGCACAGCCACCTTGCTGGCTCATCATTTTAATTGTTACTGTTAAAAAAATAATTCAATATTAAATTTCAATTCCTATTTTATTGATTTATCTAATAATATATTATAACTCCTGATCTATACTACTCATATAAATAAGTCTGAAATTCACGTGTCTACTCTGAAATCTCAGAATACACATGTATAATCTCAACACTCAAGATACTAGGCAAGTACATCACCTTGAGTTTGAGGCCAGCCTGGGGTACATAATGAGTGCCAGGCCAGTCTAGGGCTGCAAAATAAGACACATTCTCTCTCTCACACACAGAAAGGAAGGAAGGAAGGGAGGGAGGGAGGGAGGGAGGGAGGGAGGGAGGCCTGCCTGATACCTTATACTTTTTATCCCAATCGGGACACAGATGCAAGAAGATCTCTTTGACCTTATCTCTTTTCAAAAGTTAAAAAGGTAAGTAGGAAGGAAGAAAAAGAAAAAGAAAGTAAGCATTCCAGTAGTAAGTTCAAAACAAATTAGCTGGCAGAAACAGAAGTTATCTCTTTAGATCCATGTTTATTTACAAATGAAAAAGCTGAAATCCAGAAAACCAACTTACTACGTAAGAATATTAATTTCTTCCATCACAACTAAGAGTTTGGTTTTTGTTTTTTAAATGTGTATGGGTATTCTGTCTACATGTATGTTTGTGTACTATGTGTGCACAAAACAGAGTGTTTATCTAGGGATGATTTTTTGCTTCTTTTTCTGCTTTTTCAGTATTGGGGGATGGAGGGAACCATAGGAACTTGGTTTCAAATCAAACACATTGGGCTGGAGAGACAGGTCAGCGGTTAAGAGCCTAGAGATGCATTAATCTTACAGAGGGCCTGCGCCCATGTTGGGCGCTCACAACTGCCAGTAACTCCAGCTCCAAGGGAATCTGACGCCTCTGGTCTCTGTAGGTGCTACACTCACATGCACTGACACAAAGAGACATTAAAAATAATAAATTACAGTTTAAAAAATAATGCTAACTCAATCATAAGCAAGTATTTAAACAGTTACTAAAAACACAGAATATACTGAGGTATATATTGAAAGGAATTAAAACCATGTAACTATAAACAAAAGTCTAAATACAAATTTTCATATATTATTTAGTCACCATTGAAGAAAAAAGAAAACAACTGTCTATCAATGAATGAACAAAATATGTTAAATATATACAATATTATGCACCTATAAAAAAGAATAAAGTATTGAACATACTAGAAATAGATGCTACACTAACTAATTCAGATTCAAAAGACTAAATATTATTATTATTATTCCATGTACATGAAATACAAGATACAAACTCCTTGAAACAGAAAGTAAATCATTGGATACTTAAGAAATGGTGTTTCACCAGGCGGTGGTGGCGCACGCCTGTAATCCCAGCACTTGGGAGGCAGAGGCAGGCAGATTTCTGAGTTCGAGGCCAGCCTGGTCTACAGAGTGAGTTCCAGGACAGCCAGGGCTACACAGAGAAACCCTGTCTTGAAAAACCAAAAAAAAAAAAGAAACAGTGTTTCATTTGAAGGTGATAAAAATGTTCTGGGAGCACATGTAATACAAGCTTCAGAATACAAGTTTTATGTTATGTGAATTCTATGTAGGGAAGAAGTTCTGAGAGTCATAAATAGACAAAACTAAACTAAGGCTCAAATAGGAAGAGCCTTCTCTATAAGCAGATAATAGAAATTCCGAACTTACAGACTGCTTAAGATACCTCACAAGTTTGAAAAAGTAAAAATTGAAAGAAAATCATTTAAAAGTTTATGTTCAAGAAAAGATATAAAGGATTAAATGAAAGAAGAGAACAGTGGAAAGAATGAGTCAAGCAGCAAAGCCCTTGCCCAGCAATCCTGACTACCTCATTTCAGTCCTCGGTTTCCATACTTATGCCACGGCACATGCTCTCTAGCACTCATGCACATGCACATACATGTACACATCAAATGAGTTCTTAAGTAGAAAAAGATATGCTAACCTTATCATGGCAGTGGTGGCACACACCTTTAGTCCCAGCACTTAGGAGGCAGAAGCAGGTAGATCTCTGTGAATCTGAGGCCAGCCTGGTCTACAAACGCTCTATGACAGCCAAAGCTACACAGAAAAACTCTGTCTTGAAAAATAAGACAAGCCGGGCGGTGGTGGCGCACGCCTTTAATCCCAGCACTTGGGAGGCAGAGGCAGGCGGATTTCTGAGTTCGAGGCCAGCCTGGTCTACAGAGTGAGTTCCAGGACAGCCAGGGCTACACAGAAAAACCCTGTCTCGAAAAACCAAAAAAAAAAAAAAAGAAAAAAAAAGAAAATGAAATCTAGCAAAAAACCACAGTTAGAAAACAGATTAATTCTCTAACTTTGAATCCTCATAGATAAATAAATAGCTGGCTCTGTATCTGTGTATTAAACATACAATTTTCTGGAGATACATGAGATACATACATACACACACATATGTATATATATATACACACACACACGTATGTGTGTGTGTGTGTGTGTGTGTGTGTGTGTATGTGTGTGTGTGTATATATATATATATACACACACACACATATATATATATATGGGGGTGGGGGGAGGGGTAAGACAGGGTTTCTCTGTGAAGCCCTAGCTGTCGTGGAACTCACTCTGTAGACCAGGCTGGCCTCAAACTCAGAAATCTACCTGCCTCTGCCTCCCAAGTGCTGGATTAAAGGCATGTGCCACCACTGCCCGGCCATATGTATATATTAAATATGTACATATGTATATTTTTTAGATGGGGTCTCATTTAGCCCTGGTTGACTTTAAATTTACTACACAGCCAAGTGGGGCCTTGAACCCAATTTCCAGCCTCCGATCCTCAAGTGCTAGAATTATAGACATGTTCCACCATACCCAGCTGTGAATGATTCTTGCCATTTAAAAAAAAAAAAAGTAGCAAACACATTCCATTACTAGCCAATAAGTCTATTACATGCGAAAGGTAAAAACAACACACATGCACATGCACACACGCACACATCTTGACAGCTATTATGCCTTACCTGCTGGTGTCGGGTACTGGGAAAGGTATACTGGACAGAATGTGAAGGATAACGACTTTGTTCTGTGCTGAAAGTTCCTTGGTTGGGAGGGTAACCTGAACTTGACATTATCAGTAAAGACGTCCTCACTGGGCTGTGAGATCAAGTCCAACAAACAACCATGTTTCTAGGAAGCAACCTACACAGAACAGGAAAAAGAGAATTCTTAAGTACTAAAAACGTGAAATGCCCTTCTAATAAATTATAACTGTAAGCCGGGCGGTGGTGGCGCACGCCTTTAATCCCAGCACTTGGGAGGCAGAGGCAGGCGGATTTCTGAGTTCGAGGCCAGCCTGGTCTACCGAGTGAGTTCCAGGATAGCCAGGGCTATACAGAGAAACCCTGTCTCGAAAAAAAAAAAAAAAAAATTATAACTGTAGTTATACAATAAAACCACAATTTCAGGCAAAGCTCCTCAAATATTTACTTGAAAGAAGTTATTAATGTTTGATAAGGGGGGCTAGAAAGATGGCTCTGTAGTTAAGAGCACTGGCTGCTCTTCCAGAAGACAGGAGTTCAATTCTCAGCACCCACATGGCAGCTCACACCGTCTATACCTCAAGTTCCAATGGATCTGACTCTCTGACACAGATATATATGTAGATCAAACACCAAATATACTTAAAAATAAAAAAAGTATAAAGTTTAATAAACAATATATCTTTTCCTCTACACAGACTATCGTAGATACAAAGAGGACATTGTAGCCCCTAAGACAGTGCAAAAACAGCTTTGACTTTTGCCTTTTCTTTCCAGGGTCAATGCCCATGCACAGCACTGGACTTTCCTTGTCCTTATTAAAAAGCCCTCCTTTACTAAATTGAGGCTAAGTAGATTTTTACTAAAACCTTGGTAATAACCCAAATGCCATGTCTATCAACTGATGATACAATGACAAAGGTATAGAATAAAGAGTATTATTTCCTAACCATATGAAACTTTACAATAGCATTAAATACATTCACGCTCTTATGTATGACTTGTGTATGCTATTTCTATTTTAACATTTCACATTTTAATGTCTCCATAATAAATATTTAAGAGAAAGGGTAAAATGCCTTATTTTCTACACACCTCTGTATACCTATACTGTTCCAATAGCTGGCACAGAATGACCAAAGCATGCTTCCTTACTGTGAGGGGACACAAGACAATAAAGAACAATCACTGGAAAGTGAAAAATAGTATCAAATTTATAATAAAGTGCTGTAAATACAATAGTAAATAGGTGAGCAGGATGAGCAGGGTGATCTTAGAAAGCCAGTCTCAGCTAGGATGTCACATGTCCTAGTTTCTGAAACAGCTCCAGTCTGCATAATGGAATTACACAAGTCCAAGGCAAAAGCAAACGTTCCAAAGTCAAGGAGACTGAAGGAGACAGAGGGAGGGTGGTACAGAAGTGAGGCTAGGAGAGAACAGAGTAACCAAGTGGGTTTGGTAGGTTGTCTAGAAATTGAGAGCACTTTCTCATATACATACACACATATATACTGAATATTAATTACATCCATCTTTATGTGGCATCTTTATTTGTTCTGGAATGCCTGTCTCAACTTTTTAAAAAATTTTCTCTGTTCCTACATTCTAAAAATATTAAGACATCAAGTTCTAGATTTTTTTCTTTAACATCTATCTTCTTAAATATTCACAAGTTTTCTGGTCGAAAGGGCATAACTGTGTTTTCTTTCTTTCTTATTATTCTTATTATTAAATATTTTATTTATTTACATTCCAAATGTTACCCACCCCCTTCCTGTACCCTCCCAAACTTCCTCACCCCATTTCCCCTCCCCTTTGTCTCCGAGAGGATGCTTTCCCACCTACCTACTCACCCCTCCTCACATCCCTTCCCTTCCCCAGCAGTCGTCTTCCCTGGGGCATCAAATCTCTACAGGACTAGGCTCATCCTCCCCCATGAGGCCAGACAAAGCAGTCCTCTGCTTCAACGTGTGCTGGAGGCCACACATCAGCCAGGTATGCTCTTTGGTTGGCCGCTTAATCTCTGGGAGCTACCAGGGGTACAGGTTAGTTCTACTGTTAGATACTGTTGTTCTACTATCAGGTTGCAATCCCCTTCATCACTCCTTCAATCCTTCCCCTAACTCTTCCATAGGGGTCCCCGACCTCAGTCCAATGGTTGGCTGTAAGTATCTGCATCTGTCTCAGCTGCTGGTAAAGACTCTCAGAGGATAGTCATGCTAGGCTCTCATCTACAAGCACAACTTGGCCTTCAATAATAGTGTCAAGGTTTGGTGCCTGCGCATGAGATGGATCCCAAGTTGGGCCAGTCACTGGATGGCCTTTCCTTCAGTCTCTGCTCCATTTTTGTCC
The DNA here is from genome assembly GCA_021653895.1 of Mastomys natalensis. Lineage (NCBI taxonomy): Eukaryota > Metazoa > Chordata > Mammalia > Rodentia > Muridae > Mastomys > Mastomys natalensis. The sequence continues at coordinate 814,463 of JAJTUV010000337.1, forward strand.
CTGCATTTCCTTTAGACAGGAACGATTCTGGGTCAAAACTTTTGAAGATGAGTGGGTGGCCCCATCCCTCCACTGGGGCCCATGTCTATCTACTGGAGGAAGACTCTTGGTGAGTTCCCTCTCCCCAATGTTGAGCATTTCAGCTAAGGTCATCCCCACTGAGTCCTGGGAGTCTCTCATATCCCAGGTCTCTGGGACTTTCTAGAGGTTCCCTCTACCCACCCCCCAAGGGAACTGCATATTTCCATTCATTCTCCTGGCCCTCTGGGCTTCTCTCCTGTCCCCCACCACCACCATGTTTTCTTTCTTAATTGATAGTTAATTGTTCCAATTTATCCATTTGGTGAAAAAAACCTAGTGTTGGGGGGTTGGAAGGGATTAAGGTAGAATGAGGTTTGGAAGGGTGGTGGATAGAAGAACCCAATAAAGTAGCCCAAAAAAGCCCCCAACACAATCTCTGGATGAAGCCAGGCCTTGTAGCACAGGTTTATAATCCCAGCTCCTCAGAAGAGGCCTGTCTGGGATAGAAAACAATTTCAAGGCCAGACTGAGCAATAATTAGCCAGACTATGCCTCAAAGAAAAGAAAAACCCTCTAGAACAATCTAAATATTGAATTCATAGACTAACTAAAGGGAAAATCTTTATCTGTCTACTATTAAATATTCTATCCTAGAGCATAATTACAGGTTTATGCTCCAAGACTGAGCATAATGAAGATAAGAATACTAGCCAGGTGGTGGTGGTGGCGGTGGCAGTAGCAGAAGCACACACCATAAATTACAGCACCCAGGAGGCAGAGGCAGGCAGATCTCTGTGAATTTGAGGCCAGCCTGGTCTACAGAGTTCCAGGTCTTGAAAAACAAAACAAGCAAACAAAAAAATAGGAATATTTACAAACATAATTAAAATTTTATAAATGGTGAAAAAAGATATATGTAGAACATATATAGAAATCCTTCTAACATAAAAATACTATGTATATATAGAAAATATGTAGATAGAAATCATATATAGAAACATATATAGAAATTCTACATACCATAAAAACATATAAGATTTTCAGGACAAAGATTTGATACATGCATATATGTGTATACATATACTAACTTGAGGGACAGAATATATATATATTAAATATATACACATATGCATATACACACACATAACACATATATATCCATTATCTCACTCTGCATTGAGTATTTTGTGACCCCCTACCCACACTGGCTTTTGTTTTTAAGATAAGACACGCTCTCTGGTGAACAGCCTTAAACTAGCTCATAGCTGGAGATGACCTTGGGCCTTTGCTCCTGGCTCCACCTACCCAGGGCTAGGCAGGCACTCTACCTATTGCTATGCTTCCTCAGCCTACTAATAATTTTCTACTCTATCTAGCTTTGTCGTTGTTTCCCTTCATGCTGGGAATCAAATCCAGGGTTTTGTACCTGCTAGGCAAAAATACTGGGGAAGAGGGGATCAGTGAGCAAACTTGGGTCGATTTCATCATCTTTTTTTCAGTCTTTACCCAATTAGGCTTTGAAAATAAAATTTTCTAGAGAAGTGACATTCGATCTAACTTAAAACAATTTTGAGGGGAAAAAAAAAAAACCTTTAAAAATCACCTGTGTGACTGTAAGGAGTGTGTACTTTAAAGGACCATCCTACCCATTTCACTTCTGTTGTACAGGGGTGAGTGCACTGACTACCTGTTTCCTCCAAGACACAAGGCATGCAAGTCAGCAAAGGTTTTGAGATCACCCAACTAACTTTATAGATCTGAGGAACAGAATTTAGCAACTTTTCCAGTATCAATAATCAGTGGCAACAACAGGAGAAGCTGATGTTCTCTACAATGCTTTGTAGGTCTTGTAGGAAGCAGAAGCTTAATCACGTCTCGCCTTTTGGCTAATATTAAGTGCGGATGTTTAGCAGAACCAGACACTCAAACCACTCAGGGCCATGCCCTCATCATCTACGTACCTGCACTTGCTTGGATAGAAGGGTTTAAAAAGCCAAAGCAATGGGGTGTTGGGTGGAGGTAGGTTATGAGTTTGTTTTTAAAAGTACCAAGATTACAAAATTTAAAAATCTATTTCGCATCCTTGTCCTCCGTGAGCTACCAGGCTATCATCCCAGAAAGCAACCAAAAGCAGAGTGCCCTTTAGAAACATTCTATGCACATGTAAGCACAACTACATAATGATAGCATACTACATATACACTATGCTGTATCTTGCTCTTATATATACTCTTATATATGAATGTTCATGAATATTTTCTGAAAGTTTAGAGAGGATGAGGCAAGAGGATTATGAGTTCAAGACCAGCCTGAGCTATGTACAAACAACTAAGAGCAAAGAAAGGAAATGAAAGGAATCTACATGATATAAGGTAAAGGATTTTGTTCTGTTTCACTTTGCAGTCTAATGTTCACCATCTGTTACCTGCATTCAATATCACTGTAAATTGAGTGATTTATCTGTTTCCCTCTTTTATCAGTAATACTTCAGAATGTCTAGGTTTTGAGGAATAATTTTAGTGAAGTTTGACTTTAATATCTCAGAAATAACTATTCCAACATAGGAGCCAGTAAGTAGCAAAAATCACAGGACTAGCCCTTAATGACATGCAAATTTGTGGGTTACAGCCTATTCTAATCTCACATAACTTCAGCCTGGAGATTTTCTATGACCTCTGCCCTCAATTCACCCATAACACAAACAGGAAACTTGTTAACTAATGCACTTCTCTCAAACATTATAATACAAGCCAAAGATATGAAGGCAAAACCTGATTCAGTAAGAATGTGCCAATCTAGAATCTCTCTTTTGAGGTCTTCTAACATCCACTCTACTCTCTACTACTCACTCTACTCTGGTCCTGGGGCATCAAGATACCTCTACAAAATAACCTGCAGTTTAAAACCAACTAAAATAAAAACAACCCAATTTAAAGCTAGACCTGAAAGGAAAGATGGCATTTTCAATGCCAATGTCAAACTACAAATTCAGCTCTTTTAAAAATTACTTTTCCATTTACTTACTTAGTGTGTAAGTGTACAAGCATGGGGCTGGGGGTGGCAGAGGACAACTTGTAGGATTGGTTCTCTCCTTCTACCACTTGGGCTCTGGGGATTGAACTCAAGTTGTCAGGCCTAGTGGCAAGTGCCTTTACCTACTAAGGCATCCCATGAGCTGTAAATTCAGTTCTTGGGAACAAAATCCAGTAACTCAGGGTTAGTATCCTTAACCCACGAAACATAAAAGCTCAGTGAACTCCTTAAGAAACTTGGTCAAGACAGGAATCAAGGTGCACCTCTGTAGTCCGGGTACTCAAAATATATTTTTGGTTGTGAGCCTAGCCTTTAACAGCTGAGCCATCTCTCCAGCTGGGCGGTGGTGGCGCACGCCTTTAATCCCAGCACTTGGGAGGCAGAGGCAGGCGGATTTCTGAGTTCGAGGCCAGCCTGGTCTACAGAGTGAGTTCCAGGACAGCCAGGGCTACACAGAGAAACCCTGTCTAGAAAAGCCTAAAAAAAAAAAAATAGAGAGGCAGAAAAGACCAGAATTTCAAAGGGCCAGCTTTACTGTCTCAGTACCTCAGAGGCCAGCGAGAGCTACATGAAAACTCGTCTCTCCAAAACTAAAAGAAAAGTTAAAAAGAAACCAAGATTTTATAAGTAACTGCCTCATATAAATTTTGACACATATAATGCTTTAGGCTAAAAATACTGTTAAAGCTAGATGTGGCTGTTCTGAGAAGAGCACATCTCTGGATGCCACAGACAGATAAAACCAGACTCTTACACTAAACAATCAGAGGATAAAATATGGCAAGAGGAGCCAGGCAGTGATGGCACACGCCTTTAATCCCAGTACACGGAAGGCAGAGCCAGGTGGGCCTGTGAGTTGAGGCCAGCCTGGTCTACACAGTGAGTTTCAGGACAGCCAAGGCTACATAGTAAGACCCTGTCTCAAAATAAAAACAAAAAATGGCAAAATGAAATTCTTCTTATATACTAGATACCTGTTTTAATCTTCATAACACACACACACACACACACACACACACACACACACAGAGAGAGACCCTGAAACAACAGAATTTCAAATACAGTCTGCCAAAAATAAAAGGCTAATCCTCCTCTCACCAGGAACTCCTGGCTTTTAGCCTATAGTCTTTGCATAACCAAAATGTACTTGGACAGGTTTTCAAGGTGGCCTACGCTATCTTGGAAAAATATCTAAAAATATACTTCTCTGTGGCAAGTCTTCAGATGACTCTTTAGAGAAGCAAGAACAAATCTACCAATGACAAGACCACAATTCACCAATGTGAATACAGTTCTATTTTTAATTTTTTAGATTGTTCTACTTTATGTGTCTGAGTGTTTTGTCTGCATGTATGTATGAGTACATGCATGTTTGGTGGCAGTAGAGGTCAGAAAAAGGCATCAGACTCCCTGGAAAATGGAGCTACAGATGGTTGCAATCCACCATGAGCCATCTCTCCAACCCCTCTACAGTTCAATTTTTAACTGATAAGATAATAAAAACTGATTTTAAAACAAAACTACACACACACACACACACACACACACACACACACACAGAGAGAAAGAGAGAGAGAGAATGAATGAATGAATGAATGAATGAATGAGAACAGAGTAGAATGTCCTTTGTGGCATGGTAGAAAATTACAGCAAACTACTGAAATTTTATTGATTCCCATAGAGAAGCCCAAGGTTCTGGTCTAACCTCTAAAGAATGTTAGGCAGGCTAAGAAGGACCAATTTCAAACTAACAAACTAAAGCTCTCCAGACTGGGAATGGTTTAAAGAAAGTCAATTATCTCGAAGTCTGGCTTCTAGAAGAGAATAGAAACTAGAAATCATTAACCAAATTCTGTTAATGTGTATAATACTAGAATAAATTTTCTCTTATGCTGGACAGTGGTGGCGCACGCCTTTAATTCCAGAGCTTGGGAGGCAGAGGCAGGTGGATCTCTGAGTTCAAGGCCAGCCTGGTCTACAGAGTGAGTTCCAGGACAGCCAGGGCTACACAGAGAAACCCTGTCTCGAAAAACCAAAAAAAAAAAATAAAAATAAAAATAAAAAATAAAATTGTTTTATTTTTGTGTGATGTGTATGGATGATTATAATTATTTCAAACATGTTCAAAATTATGCTATCTATGTTATTGCCAAGGGGTATAAACTGCCTAAAACCAGATTGTTCTGAATCTGAACTGTGTGTGGGTGAGCAAAAATCTCAAGAGTTTAACAAACACGAGGAAAAGGGCAGTCCATAAATATAATGATGTCCTTATAACAATCTAAGAGCCAAACCTGGTATTACGGTGTATGCCTGAAGTCACAGCTATTCAGGAAGCTGACACAGGATTATTTCAACTCAGAAGTTCAAAGTCAGCCTGGGCAACACAGCAAATCCTTGTCTCAAACAAACAAACAAAAATTACACAATATATTCTAGAACTGAGGCTACATCAGTGAGCAAGGTCCTGGGTTCCATTTCATTCCTATACTGCCATCCTGCAGGCAGACGCAGACATGGACATGCACGCGCACACACACACACAAGCACACACACGCACACAGAGGCAAGCAGTCTACATTTCAAGTACACAAGTAGAGGAAGAAATCAAAATCATTTGGTAGCCTTGACTTTCCCTTTTGTTTCAGACTAACCTACTTAAGGATTTATTTCTATATTATATCACATCCTATAAACCAAGCACTCCAAATTTCTAATTCATATACTTTTTCTAGCATTGAAATTACTCCCAAACATCCTTCCCTGCATACTTGTTAAAACCTTCTTACATCCAACAGTACCTGGAACTAAAATGCTATCATGGACAAACCAATCTCCATGTCTACTTTCCCATCCTCACAAAAATCCCAATAAACTGGCAAGACTTTGTTTCTGAAAGAAGTGACTTGATAATTCATTGCTATTTCCACAGCATGAGTACACTTCTATTTTTTTTCATTTTCAAAAACTATTCAGCACTAACTGCCATGTGTTGTATTAGACCTCTTCTACAGCAAACCCACTAAAGCTAGCTCATAGGCTCTTGTCTCTTATGGATTCAACAAACATCCACTACTCCAGGAATGAGGTAAGAGAAACACAGTCTATTAAACTTAAATGTATACAGGCTTACAAGGGCCTTACAGTTTAAAGGAGACTATGTGGGCATGCTCCTGAATATTTACATTCTGAATCCATCAGCAACTCCTAGCCAGGCATGGGGGAGGTTCATGCCTGCAATCCCAGGACCACATTCTCAAAGGAGCCTGAGCTCCAGAATGAGTCAAATCTAACCCTTCAAGACCTTATCTCAAAAAGAAACAAACTAATAACCAAAAAATACAAATAAAAAAATAATATCCAGAACAAAAATATACACTTTAGAGAAACGGAAACAGGAGATAGACCTCCTGGTTAAAGTGAAACATCAGTATATCACTGAAAAAAACAATTTATGTAGTAGCATTTGGGAGAGCAACGTGGAAAAAGTACAATCCACAAAAGAGGGCAGTTTAAAGGGGAAAAAATATACCTCTTTTGGGGGAGTGGGGTGAGACAGGGTCTTGGTACATAGTCCTACCTGGCTTAGAACTCATCATGTGTAACAGACTACCTTCAATTTGCTGTGATCCTCCTGTCTCTGCTTCTAAAGGATTACAGGCATGAACCAACACATCCAATCTGGAAAAACTCATAATAAAATGCAAAATAGGTAGACTTAATAGCTCAGATGTTATAAACAGACAAATATGCCGTGCTTCACTACTATTTATGTAAAAATTATGAACTAGAACAGAGTAATAAAGCCAGGCATGGTTGCGCTCTGGAGGAGAGGCAGAAGGATCTCTGTGAATTTGGGGTCAGCTTGGTCTACACTGTGAAACTCCACAATAGTCAGGACTATATAGAGAGATCCTGTCTCAAAAATGAATGAATGAATGAATGAATGAATAATACAGCTTTTCCTTTAAAATACATTTTATGGCATGAGTATTTTTAGAAAATTAATATTACAGGGCTAAGGATACAGCTTTGTGGTAGGATATTTGCCCAACACACTCTAGGCTCCAAGTTAGATAGCCAGCATTGGGAATGTAGATGGGAAACAACAGCCAATAAACTGACTACAAATGGACTTCTCATTGTAAAATAAGCTGGGCCCAGTGCAATTGCAACAGGAGGGGAACTGAGGCAAAAGAATTCAAAGTTTGAAGCCAGCCTGGTCAGCAAGACCCTGCTCAAAACATTTTTTAAAATAAAATGTAGGCTACAGAGATGGCACTGTGGTAAAAAGCACTTGCTGCTCTTCCAGACAACTCAGATTTAATTCCTAACACCTAAATTGTACCCTCTGTAACTCCAATGGCCTCTTCTGGTCTCCAATTAGCACCAAAATGCATGTGGAAGACAGACAGACATGCAGACAAAACATCCATACACATAAAATCAAATTAAAATTTTAAAAGAACTACAAATTGTTTTTTATATCTAGAAATCAGAGTAAGAGAAACAAACAAATTACTATTAATAAAATTTCCACCATTATTAATACTTAAATTCCATTAAATGTAACTAGGTCAGGATAACCTTAAAAAATCTATTTATTTAAAATATTCATCAATATGGGCAGTGGTGGCATATGCCTTTAATCCTAGCAATCTGGAAGGAGAAGCAAGTGGAGGCAGATGGATCTACAGAATGAGTCCCAGGACAGCCAAGACTATACATTGAAACTCTGTCTCAAAAAACTAAAAAAAAGAAAAAAAGTTCATCAAAACAGAGAAAAACCTAGGCAAACTAAATAATGCCCAGTGACAAGCATATCAGTAGCATTTTCTTCATACTGTATATTCATTATAGAAATTTAATGTTATAAAGTATTTTAAATTCAATACCTACACTGAACGGTCAAGTGATACTCCTTTTCTAGTCAATCCAAATTTTAGGTAAAAACCCATCATCAAACTCAACTGTTCCATGTATAATATGTATATATAATGAACACCATACTAGATGTCAGAAATGTGGCTTTTGTTCCTGCCCAATAGCAACAACTTGGGCAGATCATTTCATTCTCAGCTATTCATACCCTCAAAATATTCAAATATAAAACAAGACTACATCTATATATGGCTGCACATCCTAGAATTCTACAAATTGTAAGCTACTTATTTTAACCAATTTAATTTGTTTTTGAGATCACAGCTAAATGAAAAGTTAACAGCAATATGGAATTAAACTGAAGAACTGCACAGACACACATCAGTGTGTTTGCTATGTCTCTGACTGTCAAAGGCAAGTAGGTAGAGGAGACAGGCTGTATCTGAAGATTATACAAGTAACTTTCTTTCTTTCTTTTTCTTTTCTTTCTTCTTCCTTTTTTTTTTTTTAATGTTTTTCAAGACAGGGTTTCTCTGTGTAGTAGCTCTGGCTGTCCTGAAACTCACTCTGTAGACCAGGCTGGCCTCAAACTCAGAGATGCACCTGCCTCTGCCTCCCAAGTGCTGGGATGAAAGCTATCCAAGTAACTTTCTGACCACAGGAGCTCCTGGGGTAGCAAAAATGGCTCAAGAATATAATAAATGTTAAGAGAAAAATTAAAAAAAAAAAAACCCAGACCACAAAAATACCAAATAAAAAACGATGATCCACAAAGCTGCTGCTACACTGCAGTGGTTTTCATAGTTTTTCAACATTCCTAAGGAGGTCTGATAGAGAAAGAAATGCCCTCTTAACCATTAAAATTACTTTTTGTATCCTCAAATACATGGACAAAATATCGATTATGCTGACAACTGTGTTGCTTTTATCTATAATTCTTTTAAAACTAAAAAAAAAAAAAATATTTAAACTAAAAGCTCTTATTTATACCTTTATAGCATTTTACATAAAAAACTACTTCTGCTAGCTAAAACAACTAAATAACTGAAAATATACAAGTCCCTGATCTTAAATAAGTCTGTTCATAGCACTTCTGATCAACTTTAATACTTGCTTTTACACCATGGTCTAATAAAATATCTATGAACTAAAAGAACAGATGAAGCCAGGTGCTATGGTCTCCACCTGTACTTTCAGCTAAGTAGCTGTGACATAAGAATCACCTGAGTTCAGTTCTAGGCAGTCAGCCTGGACAACACATACCATCTCAAATTAGGTAACCGAGCTGGAAAGATGACTTAGCAGGTAAAAAGCACTTGCAATCAAGGCTGCCAACCAGGTGCTTGAACCAACTCCTGAAAGCTGTCCTTCACTTCCCCACCATGCCATGGATATACACACTCAAAATAAATAAATAAATACATGTTTTGTTTTGTTTATTTTTCGAGTCAGGGTTTCTCTGTGTAACCTTAGTGCCCTTCATAAACCAGGCTGGCTTCAAACTCACAGAGATCCACGTTTCTGCCTCCAAAGTGCTGGAATTAAAAGAATGCACCACCACCGCCCAGCATAAATGTATTTTTAAATAAGTTTAAAAAGAAAAAAAAAAAGATGGGGGTTACCTAAATGCATAAAAACAATACCATTTCTAGGACCAATAAAAATATGAAAATACAACTAAGATAGATTAGAAGATATAATTAAAGATGAATAATAAAACAGAAGAGAGGGGAAGGAAGGGAGAGGAGAGAGATCCAAAAATAATGGTCTGATATTCATCTACATCAATCTCTGGCCTACACAAAGGCCTCTGATTTCTAAAATGAGTGACAATGGCAAAGAATTCATCATTTAAAAAAAAAAAAAAAAAAATGAGCAGGCCGGGCGGTGGTGGCACACGCCTTTAATCCCAGCACTTGGGAGGCAGAGGCAGGCGGATTTCTGAGTTCGAGGCCAGCCTGGTCTACAGAGTTCCAGGACAGCCAGGGTTATACAGAGAAACCCTGTCTCGAAAAACCAAAAAATAAATAATAAATAAATAAATAAATAATGAGCAAACAAATGTGTAAGCAAATCTTAAATGCTATAAAAACTGGAGTGACCTGAACTTGCCTAGCCTGGAACAAACTACAATTCAATTAAATCCAAAGAAGTTAACTTCCAGCATCTTATTTTTCTTCATCTTGCAGACAATCCAACACTTTCAGCTCGTTTGTTGTTCACTTTTATTTTATGTGTATTGTCTATATACATGCATATATGTGCATAACATGTGTGCCTTGAAGGACAAGAGCATCAGATCCTCTAGAACTGGAATTACTGACAACCTTGAGCTGCCTTATAGGTGCTGGGAACCAAGCTCGGGTCGCCTGCAAACATAAAAAGTGCTCTTAACCATGCAACCATCTATCCAGTCCCAAATTTACTTTTTTTTTTTTTAATACAAGATACTCAGTTAAAATTATATATTATCTACTCCTTTTTCCTCCTTTTCCTTCTTTGAGACACAAATCTTTGTATTTTAGACCTTTTCTGGCCTGAAACTCACTATGTAGACCAATCTTGCCTCAAACCCACAGAGATCTGCACATACATAGTGTTAAGATTACCATGCCAGTCAATATAATCTTTTTTAAATTTTATAGGAGAGAATCATAGCTATATAAATACATGAGCAACAAGTATATTCTGATGAGTTGTAACGTGAATACGTATTCTAACTATACCATGAGCTCTGCAGATAAAGCATTACTCTCACAGAAGCATAATCCTTTTAATCTGTTTAAAGAAATTTCATAATTTTTTTTTTTGAAACAAGGTCATGAATATTCCAGGTTGGCCTCAAACTCAATATATATAGCTGTAGATAACCTTGAACTTCTAATCGTCCTGCCTCCAACTCCTGAGTGGACTCGTGCCTGCTTTTATGTGGTGCTAGGGAATCAAACCTGGGCTACATGCACACCGCTAGCCGAGCTCTCTACCAAACGGGCTGCAGCCCCGATCCAGTTTCATAACTACTTACGCAGACTAGACTCACAACAAAACTTGTAAAAGCAGAGGTTTTTCTAATGTTATAGATAAAACGAAAGCGTAGAAAAGTTGAACACGTTCTAAATGCCAGTTGACTGCAGAGAGAATTACGGTTCCTAGTGTTATGGCTCCGAGGAGGAGTATTACAACATACAGTAAGCTTCTGCTAAAAGGTAAGTGCTGTGGTGTGGCAAGTAGTCACTTTCTAGATATGTGTGTGTATATACACATGCACGCAGTTTGATTCTCATTAGCAGCTGCACTTAAGACAAAGCAATTCAAAGCTATAAATATTCAAAAACACTAAAACACCACTCAAGTTTTCTTTTTTTTTTTTTTTTTTTTTTTTTTGTTGTTTGTTGTTTTTGACACAACAAAATTTCTCTGTGTAGCCCTGGCTGTTCTAGAACTCACTCTGTAGATCAGCCTGGCCTGGAACTCACGGATATTTGCCTGCCTCTGCCTCCGACCTGCTGAAATTAAAGCTGATTTAACCACTGGACTGTAACAGAATGAGAAAGTAAGATTTTTCTCTAGTAACTTAGCTTTAGTTCTTCTGTAATTTTTACCCATATCTAAGTAAGTCAGAGCTTGAGCCCAGACAAATATGAACCGGCTCATCCAATAAATTTGTTAAATTTTAACATATTAAATGGAGGACATGGAGACACATTAAAACATTTCTCCAAACTATTAAAAATTAAATAAAGTATGCCAGGTGTGGTGGTACAAGCATCACCACACAGGGAGTTACATGGGGGGGGGGGGGGGCTTTCCAGGCCAGCAAGTGCCACAGGCACAAATGATCTCAAAACAAACAAAATTAATTAAAACGTCAGCTCTTCGTTTATCCATCAGATAGTCCTTGTGACTCAGAATCATCATCAGCTATTAATCAAGATGCCCTGAATATATGAATGACTATGTGTAGAGCAGTTTTACATCCCAGGCCTGTTGCTCTTTGTATACAGCTCCGCTCAGGCTCCCACCATTCTCTCACCAGGGTGCACACAAGGAATGTAAATTTCAATACAATAGAATATAATTAGGGGTAGCAAGCAAATTTGATGCAGGTGAATATACTAATCCCAAAGACTAAAACTACCCATAACGCTACTCTCCAATGTTAACTCTGTTGAGCAGGCACTGTGGCATATACAACCTGGCATTTCTTTGGCAAATACTTTTCATAAATATCACTTATTCCCATCCACTTCTTTGCATGTCTATTCTTGGTCCATACTAATTCTAAGAACGCAGTGTCCTTTCCGTTAAGGTTGCTTTCTCAAGTACTTTCTCAAATTCCGGTCGTCGTTGACTACCCCCCCCAAAAAAAAAAACACGGGGGGGTGCACTCTCCCACTTGGCACAAGAAAACACCAATAACAAACGGCAGGAGGCAGAGGGTGCTGCTCTTTGCATCTGCACCACTACCAACCCTTCGCCATTATACCTCAAGTGGGCCAGTTAGAAAGGTGAACTAGTTTGCTCTTCACACACTTGTCCATCGCTGTCACCCTCCTTAACCCCTTCCACACTCGTCAAACATCCACCAACTCTCCCTCTAAGTGGGCCTAGGAGGGTCACCTGCGCCGGCCCCACCCGAGGCCCTCCATCCTCGCACACCCTCCTCCAGTCCCGCAGGCACTGCATGCCCCCTCCCCACTGGACAGATACCTCGGGCTGATGTCCGCCCGCCTAAGGCCATTCTTCCTCCAAACTCCAGAAGCCTCACTCGTCTAGCCTGAACTCCCCGCCGCACCCGGCTCGTCCCTGGGTTGGGGAAAGGAAAAGACCGGCTGCTTGGACGGGCCCCAACCCTGCGTACTCCGCGACGCCCCTGGCCCGGCCGATCCGAGGCTGGCGCCTTTGGAGCTCTCCGAAGCTCCTGGGCGAGCAGGGCCCGGAGGCCGGGGCTGCAGGCGCCGAGCCTACTCACCGGGAGCTGACGGAGCGTGAGAGCCGGGGCGTCCCACGGCCGGACGACCAGGGCGCGGCCCCGGCGCGCGGCCCTCCCCCCGGCGAGCCTCGCTCGGCGCGGCGAGCTGGGCGCTCACTCCGGCCGCCGCCGCAGCTTCGCCACCTTAGCCGCCATCTTGCCTCAACCTCATTCCCTCCCCCTCAGGCCGGGCGGCCGCGCTAAGGCGGCTCCGACTCGAGCTCCTCCTCCTTCCGGAGGGTTGGGGAGACGACTCCCTCCCCAGGCGGAGTGCGGCTCTTACCTCGGCCTCGCTTCCTGGGTCGCGGTTGCCGCGCCGGTTCTTTTCAAGTTGTCCCTCACACTCAGACCCGCCCCGGCAGCGCTGCCTCGGGCCTGACCCGCCGCGGCAGCCATCGCGCACTCGGCCTGGAGCGTCACCGCGAGCCTGCCACTCCCGCGCGCCTGGGGCCTTTCCCTCAGGCGTGGGAAAGGATAAGGTGCCTGGCGCGAGGCTAACCTTGCGACCCTGCGCGCCGCCAAAGCGGCTGCACGGTCCTTGCCGAAGAGAGAAACCTGAGCCCACGTGGCTGGGATGCACGTTAATTTCACACCGAGTGTTCACCGGAATGGCGGGCGAGGCCTCCTCCGCGGCGTGTCTCCTTAATCTCTACCTCTTAAGAGAATTTAGGGTCCTCCGGACCGCACTCTGGGCCTCACCCTTCTAGTGAAATGACGTTTCCTCTTAGCCGCTTACTTTTTTTCTCTAGCAAAGCCGCCATCTAAGAAAGAACGGTGACCCGCTTCGGAAAACTTTTTTCCGGATAACGGGCTGTTTATAGGAAGTCTTGGAACATTAAAAAAAAAAAAAAAAAAAAAGGTTAGAAAATGAGTTGAAGGGAGAATGTTGACGTTTTAAAATGCTTCCTTTTTGGCTGGCATCCTGACAACGCCTGAAATCCCAGCTCAGGAGCAAAGGAATGGGAATCATTGCAAATTCGAGGCCAGCATGGTCTCATAGTGAGTTCAGGGGTACACACAGCGAGACACTATCTCGAGATAATTGTAAAACGCTTCCTTTTAAGCACCCTGAACGGTAAGAAAGACACTAGACCGCAGAGTTTGGCTCAGCCCTGAAACTGGAGCAGGTAGAGGATTTTGCCTCAGATGAGACGGCGGAGTATGGGTGGAAGTTTCCACGTTACACCACGAATCTTGGTTTCCAGCCGCTGAGCTCTTAACCACGGAACGCAGTTTCAGCTGGTTCAGTTTTCCCGCAGGGAGCCCGAGTCCACCCGCAGCCTTCCTTCCTGCGCAGGCGCAGTGCCACTTACCCGGCATGGAAGTGGTGGGTCTCTTATGTGTGGCAGTGGCTGTCCTGACTTGGGGCTTCCTCCGGGTTTGGAACTCGGCGGAACGAATGAGGTCTCCGGGCAGGCGGGCCTGCCGGGAGCCGGAAGCCGGACCCTTGTAGTGATCGCGCACCCGGACGATGAAGCCATGTTCTTTGCTCCCACGATGCTAGGCTTGGCACGCCTGGAGCGGCAGGTGTCCCTGCTTTGCTTCTCCTCAGGTAGGAGACTATAGGAGGGTCTCTGGGTTAGGAAGCTTACTGATCTTAGTTGACTTCTTCCCGAAAGGTTTCCTGTCATACGTAGCTCCTTTCTCTGTGCTCGCTCGTCACAAGCTGGGGACAGAAACAGCCGGCTTCCCAGATAGGTTGGGGAACCCCGAGCGAATTCCACTCTTCTTTAGCCAAATCGAGGAGCAGAAAAGTGGCTGTTCATCATTGGTTTCGTACAGTACCTTCATGTTCCTTTGGGAACTGCGACTGTACTGAATGTTTTGTTTTTTTAAGACAGTCTCACTGCAGCCTAGCTTCTCAGGCGTGAGCCACCGTGCTTGAGCTGTTATCCTGATGAACTGTCTATTTGCAGAAGGATCAAATATAATCGTGCACCAAACAATCTGAGCTGTATGGTGTCTGCTCAACCCATCAAGTTTCTTTCCTAATAATAGCAAAAGACCTTCCTGCTGTTTGAAATCCATTTTCCACTACAAAGATGCATATGTCAAATTGGGAGATTTATTTTAACTTCAGACAACAGAAAGTGCATTTATAGATAATTTTAGAGTTCATTTGTACCCAGCTTTTATTAAACGAATTCTTCAAAAATAAGACTTGCATAATGATACAGTCAAAAACAAACAAGAAAACCATGATACCTAAATATGGTAATGACTGCACAACTTGAAGTGGATACGTACAGTGGTGAATTTTATGGTATATCAAAGAATACCTCAATAAAGCTGATTTTTCAAAATGGCTCATAACCTCTTTTCCATGTGTGTTGTTCCAGTTCTTCGGTTTTTTTTTTTTTTTTTTTTTTTTTTGGTTTTTCGAGACAGGGTTTCTCTATGTAGCCCGGGCTGTCCTGGAACTCACTCTGTAGACCAGGCTGGCCTCGAACTCAGAAATCTGCCTGCCTCTGCCTCCCAAGTGCTGGGATTAAAGGCGTTGCCGCGCCACCACCACCACCCAGCTATTCGTTTTTTAATAACAGATTTTCACAGAAATCACATTTTATACATTATTTTCCCTTAGCACCACTTTCTATTTACCTAATACATATCTGTGCTAGACTTTATTCTAGATCACTGTCATCAGGATTGATTTATAAATTGGCTGAATGGTTTTAACAGTTATGCAAATTTCCTTAATAAAAGTGAGAAAAAAAACTCTGAGTAGAGTGGCTCCAAACAAGGAAACAGTACCCTTGTGGTGGTTGTGTGTGTGTGTGTGTGGTGTGAGTGTATAGGCGGTTTTGCCTGTATGCATGTAGTGCTGCACTGCAATCCTGCTGGCACAAAGACTGAAAGAGGATGTTGGATTCCCTGAACGGAGTTTAGCCATTGTGAACTACGATATGATGCGGAAACTTGCTGAGCAGTGATGGCCTTTAGTCCCGCATCCAGAAGCAGGCAGATCTCTGAGTTCGAGCCAACCTGGTCTACAAAGGGAGTTCCAGGACAGCCAGGGTACACAGAGAAACTCTGTCTGGTGGAGTCGGAGGGGAGAATGCAGAGAACTGAGTTCTGGGTCCTCCAGAAGAGCACGGAGTGCTCTAAACCTCAGCTGTCTCTCTTACTCCCTTGTCTTATGTTTTATACTATAATTATTAGAATTGAATTATATACAAATTTGTTTCAAGATTGCATCAAAGCTATATTTGTTTGCAAGATAGTATGGGTTCAGTATGTCCTTTAATATTAATATTTATTATTTTCTACATTATTTTCAATAAAACTTAAAAATTTGGGACAAGAAATCAATTTGTCCTTTTTTCAGTTCTTAGGTTTGAGCCAAAGGTCTCAAACATGCTGGATACCCAGCCCCCAAAATCTTTTCCTAATAAAAGATATAAGCATTCACTTAGCAATCATACTTTTACTGTTGTCTTTATTTCCTCTGAATCCAACTTGCCATTTTTAATTGGTTGCTGTTGTAGTAAAAAACAAGAAAATAGTAATGTTTAATATAGTGTAAGGGCTGGAGAGATGGCTCTGCATTAAAGGCCAGGCTCACAACAAAAACAAACATATAACATAGTATAGAGAAAGCTGTAGCAGTGGAGTGGAGAGAGTACAGTGAGAAGGGCATTGGTTCTCTTTTCAGAAGTTTTCCTTAAAGGCTCCAAATAGGCTTTCTTTTGATCTGAGCTTCAAAAAAAGACTACTATAACCGGGCAGTGGTGGCCTTTAATCCCAGCACTTGGGAGGCAGAAGCAGGTGGATTTCTGAGTTCGAGGCCAGCCTGGTCTACCGAGTGAGTTCCAGGACAGCCAGGGCTATACAGAGAAACCTGTCTCGAGAAAAACAAAAACAAAAAAAAGACGACTCTATAGGGAGCAGAGCTAATAATCCTTCTTGGCAGTTAAGTCTTGCCCTTGTTCAAGGTAGCTTATCCCAACTACATCCTCAGCTCAAGGGGAAGGGAGAAGCAAGAAAAAGGGGGTTGTTCTGGTGGTGATGACTCAGTTTTCCTCAGCCATCTATGAGATGATACTTTTTTTTTTTTTTTTTTTTTTTGGTTTTTCGAGACAGGGTTTCTCTGTGTAGCCCTGGCTGTCCTGGAACTCACTCTGTAGACCAGGCTGGCGAGAAGATACTATTTTCATTTTCCAAATAGACATCGAATCACCAAGAATTTAACAAGAAAGAGCAAAGACCCTGTGGCTCCTAGCTGCTCTAAACCATCACACGCAGGCTACCCAGTTGCTCTGTGTGCCATGTCAGTTGATGAAATATCTAAGTACATTTCAAGAAACGTTAGTTCATCAAACTGTTCTTTTCATCTCTTACATTCATGTGTGGGAGAGGAGCCTGCATGCCAGGAACACACCTGGTAGTCAGAAGACAACTTGCAGGAGTTGGTTGTCTCCTTCCACTCTATCAGTCACTGGGATTGAACTGGGGTCATCAAGCTTGGCAGCAAGTGCCTTTATCCACTGAGCCATCTATCTGGCCCCAACCCACTATTTAAGAAATTTTAAAAATAGGTGAGCGGGAGAGATGCCTCAGCAGTTAAAGAGGCTTACTGTTCTTATAGAGGACCTATGTTTGCCTCCCAGCACAAACTTCAGGAGGCTTTTAACGGCCTATGTCAGATTCAACCCTCCTGGTTTCTACATGCACCTGAACTCACATGCACATACTACCCCATGACACACACTAAACATAATTGAAAATAAAATTAAATCTTAAAAATAAAAAGTATGGTAGCAAATCTTTAATGTCGCACATGGGAGGCAGAGCAGGTGGATTTCTGAGTTCAAGCCAGCCTGGTTGGAGAGAGTTCCAGGACAAGGAGAGCTACACAGAGAAACCCTGTCTTGAAAAAACAAAAGGAGGGAATAAAGACCTAAATCATGAAAGGCAACATTTCCCCTCTAAATTATGCTACTAATTCATATGGTATTCTATACACTAACTCCTGGGGAGGCAGGGGAGGAGCGTGCAGGCACATATTCTCCATACTCTTCTTATATTCAGTCTGAGATCCCTTTTATTTCATTTGTACAGTTGTTTTTCCTGAATATGACTGTATCACTGTGAGTGAGGTACCCATGAAGGCCAGGAAAGGGCATCGGCTCCCCTGGAACCGGAGTTACAGACAATTGTGAACTCTATATGGATGCTAGGTACTGAACCCAGAACCTCTGGAAGAGTAGGGCCATCTTAACTGCTGAGCCATCTCTCCAGCCCTGACATCTCTATTTTAAGTACTGTAACTTTAAAAAAAAAAAAAAAAATGTGATTTTTGCCAGGCGGTGGTGGCCCACACTTTCAATCCCAGCACTTGGGAGACAGAGGCAGGTGAATCTTTGTAAGTTCGTGGCCAGCTTGGTCTATAGAGTTCCAGAACAGCTAGGGGTACACAATGAAACCCAAAACCCTGTCTGAAAAAACACCCCACATATACATATATGTACATACATATACATTTTAAATGTGTGTATGTGTGTGTAATTTTTGTATTTGTGGTGAGGGTATACATATGTCATGCCATATGTGTGAAGGACGAAGACAGCCTTGTAGTGTGATTCTCCCCTTCCACTTTTACATGGATTCCAGGAGTCAAACAGGTTACCAGGCTCAGCATCTTACTGCTAAGCCATCTCACCAGTCAAATTACTAAAACTTACAATGTGGTTACCCAATATGATCAAACCTCTGATTGTTCCTCTGGGCAGGCCTGCTTGTTTTGACCTTTTTTTTTTTTTTCCTTCTAAATACTTTTAGAATTCGGTTGGTCATTATTCAAGGAAAAACCTTACTGGCATTTTTCCCCGAATTGGAACTTCACTGACTTGGTGTCAGAAGAGGACATATCAATTGCATAAAACCTTTCTGGCTGTCATTTTATGATGTCTCATTTCTGTTGGCCTTCTTTCATATCTGTTAAGAATCTTGTTGGTTCTGGTTTCTGTGCTGGGATTGAGCCCAGGGCGTTGAGCATGTGAAGCATGTGTTCTACCACTGACCCACACCCCAGTCCTTTAGTATTGCAGTGTTATCCAGACCAGCCTCAAACTTATGATTGTTCTGCTTTGGCTCCTGAGTCGCTGGGATTGTAGGCACATAACACCATATCTAACTGTTATTGGTGTTACGGTTAAGGTCTTACACACATACCGAGATGGTGTTTATGCAGTTCTGTCCTTTAATCTGCTTCTCATGCCTAGGGTTTCCTATCGCACATGTTACAATCTCGGTTATGCTCTCATCCTTGATGTCTTCAGTTAAGTAGACCTCCAAATAACGCTTAATTTCAGGAGTCATATGTCTAATTCTGTTTGCTCTTACAACTTATTCTGGGTTTTTATATGCGTATTTTGTGATTTTTTTTTCCCATATGTTATATGCACATGTGTTACCATATTTGTAGTAACAGATTAATGATTTGATTTTTCCAACATGTATTTTGTATGTGTGAGTGGGTGTTGTATGTATACTTGTGTGTGCTGCTGTGCATGTGCAGAGGCCAGAAGAGGACATAGGTTATTTGTTTTTATAACTCTGTCTCATTCCTTTTGAGATGAGGTCTCTCACTGAACTTGGAGCTAGACTGGCAGCCAACAAGCCTCTGTCTCCAACCCCTCCACAGCACTAGGGTTACAGGTGTAATAGCCACAGAGGCTTTGTATGTGTGTGTTAGGGATTCAAACTCTGGGCTTTGGGCTTGAGCAGCAAGCACTCTTACCCACTGAGTCATCTCCCCATCCCTGATGATTTACTTTTGCCTCAACTAAAGCCATTGCCTGCCCCAGATCACTCCAGATTTTTAGCCAGAAAAGTAGTATAAGTTGAGGGCCCAAACCCAAGTGTCTCATGGTTACAAACAAAGCACGGTATCTTTAGTTCATGATGAGAACTTCAGTTGAGGGCCCCCAGACAGAGAGCTGCAATTTCAATTAGAACATTTACATATGATGTGTCCAAGTGACTTAGTGCTTCTTTACAGCAGGGTAGCTGGGTCCTCAGGCAGGTGTCCTGAGACAGAATCTAGGGGCAATTTCATGACCAGCTTTAGAAATCCTCTAACATCACTTCTGCTACATCTCCTTGTTGAAGTGGTCCCAAATCTCATCTAGGTCCTAGGAGACCATCTCCTGATAGGCAGCATTGGGCTCCTGAGAGTCATGTGGGGTAGACATACTGTGGAGCTCTTTTGAGAGTAGAGTCACTCATACCAAGGAAAGTTGAGTGGGAGTTTAAGCCTGAGGGCTAACATTTTTTTTTTTTTTTATTTACTGCCTAACCAAGCGAAGTCCAAGCATCCCTGTGTAGGGTGGGCTTTGTAGTTGCTGTTTGTTCATCTCTGAAGGTGAGGCTTCCGAAGGCTTTCTGTGTGTAGAGGTCCCTCATTTGTAGCTAAGGTCCAAGCCTGACTGCAGAACAAGGTATGCAGATGCTCTCTGAGTGCCCTGGGTCTATGACTTAATCCTTTGTTTCTATCCTTCAAATGTTGCCCTTACTTTCCCCTCAGTCATATATTCCCAAACTTGTTTGCCTCTCATCTCACATGGTCAGAGTTTCAGCAGACTTCTGACTCACCATATTTCCTAAAATAAAGCTTACAAGGGTTATTTTAAAGAATTCCCTTTTAGTCATTAACAACTCTTCACAGTGTTGCTTCTTAAGAAACATTTAAACTCAACCTAAAGCTGTAGTCTGTGGCACATGGGATAGCCATAACCCCAGTGCTTAGTAGGTAGCGGTGGGAGGATCAAGTTCAAGGTTATCCTTTCTACATACTGACTTAAGACCAGCTTGGGTTACATAAGACCTTATCTTCAAGTGGGATGGAAGGAGAGAAAGAGACAGTTTAACGCTGTTCTTTCTAACCAATGCATTTGAAATTTCTTTTTATTAAAAAAAAAAAAAAAATCTTAAGTATTGATTGTATTCTGTTAAGAATAGAATAACTTGCCGGGCGGTGGTGGCGCACGCCTTTAATCCCAGCACTTGGAGGCAGAGGCAGGCGATTTCTGAGTTCGAGGCCAGCCTGGTCTACGGCGAGTTCCAGGACAACCAGAGCTACTACAGAGAAACCTGTCTCGAAAAACCAAAAAAAAAAAAAAAAAGAATAAATAACTTAGCCGGGCGTGGTGGCGCACAGCCTTTAATCCCAGCATTGGGAGGCAGAGGCAGCGGATTTCTGAGTTCGAGGCCAGCTGGTCTACAGAGTGAGTTCCAGGACAGCCAGGGCTACACAGAGAAACCCTGTCTCGAAAACAACAAAAAAAAAAAAAAAAAAAAAAAGAATAGAATAACTTGGGGATGAAAGAATGGCTTATTGAGTAAGAGCAATTGCTGCTCTTGCAAAGGACCCAGGTTCAATTCCCAGCACCCACATGGTGGGTTCACAGCCATAATCCCAATTCCAAGGAACCGGATACCTTCATCTGACCACCATGGACATCAGGTATGCACGTGGTCAGAGAAACCCTGTCTTGAGAAACCAAAAGATAAAATAAAGTGGAGAATGATAAACGAAGACGGTTAGTATCAACCTCTGGCCTCCTCCTGCATGAACACAGGCATATACAACATCACTGTCTAAATACATAGACTTATAGCCCATGGCTTCTCCTGGGGAGACATAAATATTGACCCCAGACCAACAGACCAAAGAAATGATTCTATCCAAGTCTAAGTGATGAACCAGAGACTGTACAAAAGTACTTTATAGGAGCATAGGTTACTCCAAGGCAAGTGCATCACCAGAAAGTCCCATCCCAGAAAAGGTGACTACTTCTGGCCTTCTCCCTCCTAGATGCTGGGGCCTAGAGAGGGGACAGCATGGCCACAAGACCACATGCGGCCAGGGATAGGAAGTAGTGGCTGAGTCTCAAGTGACAGTCTCATGTCACTCCCTGCCTTCTGCAGGAATGTTAACAGGGCCATTTCCTTTACCTCAGACCTAGTTATCGCTGTTTTGCTTGTTTTGTTGCCATGACTAGATATAGGTCACTACCTCAGTCTGCTCCATGCTGGCCTACAGAGAGACATATCAGTCCCAAGAGGAAGTAGCTTCATCACAACGTGATATGGTTCCCATGTGATCACAGCAACCAAGAGTACCGAGCTACTAACAGAAGGAAATGCCCCTTCACGAGCTCTCGTGCTGATGGGCTGACTACTAGATTATTTATTAGAGTTAAAGATTTCTTATGTATATGAATATTTTTCCTACACACAAGTGTTTCACACACATGCCTGATGCCTGAAGAGGCCAGAAGAGGGCATCAAATCCCCTGGAACTAGTTACAGACAGTTATGAGGCACCATATGGGTGCTGGAAACTAGATCTAAGTGATCTACAAGAGGGTAAGTGTTTTAAGCACTGAGCCATCTCTCCAGATCATTATTAGGACTTTATACATTTGAAAAAAGTATGTTTACTCATCTTTTCCTCATAATTACCTTTGAAATTACATGCCAAATAATCCTATACTCCAGCCCTATTTTTTTTTCACATTTATTTGTTTAGTGTACATGTTTGTGTACGTGTGTTGTGTGTGTGTGTGTGGTGTGTGTGGTGTGTGCCACAAAATACTTATGGAGGTCAGAGGGCAGCTTGCAGAAGTCAGTTACCCTTCCACCATGTGGAACTTAGGCTACAGTAGATGCCTTTATCCATTGAGCCACCTCACTGGCCCCACAGCCCTGTTTTAAAACAACACAATGTAAATAAACTCTGACATACACCTTTAATCCTAGCACTTGGGAGGCAGAGGCAGGTAGATCTCTGTAAGTTCAAGGCTAGCGTAGTCTACAGAGTGAGCTCTAGGTCAGCTAGAGCTTCGCAGAGAAACTCAAAACAATAACAACAAAAAACAGTATATAAGTGCTTGTACATATGCTATTGTTAGGTCAAGTGCATGCATGCTGGTAATCCGAGCAGTTGGGAGGTAGAAGCAGCATGAGGAGCCAGAGATCAAGGGCATCCCTGGCTGCATAGCTAGATCAAGGACAGCCTGGGCTACAGGATACATGAGACCCTATCTCAGAAAGACAGACAGACAGAAAGAGTGAGGAAAGGAAGAAGGGAGGGAGAGAAGAGAAAAGAAAGAAAACGCTGGTGTTAACTGGACCTGTGAAACATGCCTAGAGTTCTAGCTACTTGGAAGGTTGAAGGAAGAAGGATCACTTGAGGCCAGGAGTTCAGAGCCAGTCTGGGCAACATAGTAATAATACCTGTCTGAGAAAGAAATATTGAGCTGGTAAGATAGTTCAGCAGGTAAACACACTAGTAACCAAGCCTGACCCCTGAGTTTAGATCCTCAAGATTTAAATGGTAGAAGGAGATAACCAGCTCTCAAATGTTTTCTCCAATCCTCTAAATGCATGCTGTGACATGCACACACACATATACGTTTTTATAGCGAATACTGCTAGTTATTTACTTAGTTGGAGTGTTTTTTTGTTTTGTTTTTGCAGTCCTGAGGACTGAGTCTAGTATCTTGTTACTGAGCTACATCCCCAGCTGAGTTAAATCTGGCAAAGGCTATTTTATTTTGTGTCTGTGTGGTAGGTGTGTGCTTGTTTGTTTTTGTGTTGCTACAGGGTCTCATCTAACCCCGGCTAGCCTCAAACTATGTAGCTGAAGATAACCCTAAGCTTCTTATCCTTCTGCCTCCACCTCCCAAGTTCTGGGTGTTAACCCCAGGGAGTCATGCTTCCTAGCTAAGCACTCTACCCAACTATGCCAGACCCTACACCCAAATTAGACTTGTAAGTGTAAAACTGGAAGGTTTGATTAAACTATGGAAAGCTATAAAAGAAATGTTAGTTGAAGAAGAGATTATTTCAGAGATTAAAGTAAAATTATGCAGTGACAAACATTACCTGTGAACCTTGAAGATTCAGTGTAGGAAAAGAAATGCTAGCAGCATTCCTGTGTTGGAAGTGTAGAATGGATATAGTCAACTAAATGTCAGGAGCCTTGAAGACCTTAGTACTGGAAACACTTTTTACCTTCTCCTCAGTGAGCAGACACTATTCTCATTCAGGCTTCTTGTCCCATCTGGGACACATGCCTGTTGTCATGAAAGACAGCCCCTCCATGTGTTGACTTTGTTAATGACCACTTATAAGTTACAGATCAGAGAAACTAACAACATTAGTATTTCTGTGAGTAAAAATACAAATATAGTCCAACCTTTTGGGAATAGTGAAAAAAACGACACCACTTACAGGTGTGGCCTGATTTAGAAGTGTACTTGGGGTTTTTCCTTCTTTAAAGATCCTTTACTATTGTTTTAGGGGGTGCAGAGATGGTTCAATGGTTAAGAACATTTGCTTTCTTCCGGAGGACCTGAGTTCTATTCTGGACCTGTGTCAGGCAGCTGAAAACCACCTATAACTCCAGCTCCAGGAAATCTGACACCGTCTTCAGGCATGGATTCACATGCACAAATACACACACACACATACACACACTTTTTAAAAATTTTTTTTTAGTAATGTTCTACCAAATTTAAAGGCATAATTTATATTTTATAATAGCTCATAATTAGATTTTTAAAGTTTTATATTTATTTAGTGCATGCATACATATTTGTATGTACGTATGTATGTATGTTTATGGGCCTGTGTGTGCCATATGGACTCCATTTTCTCTTTCTACCCTGAGTCTTGGTGATTAAACTCAGGTCATCTGGCTGGTCATCCAATCCTTTTATCTGCTGAGCCTTATCACCAGCCCCTTGGAAGAGTTTTATAGGTAGAATTCTGGTTTCCGTTTTTAACGTTTCTTTCATTTGTGTCATAAATACCTATGATATAAGATCGTATCTGTTTACTATTTTGAACATTCTCAAGGTACCTTCACAAGATTGTGTAACCATCACTCTGATTTCACCACTCCAGAGAGAAACCCCGTAACCCATTAAGCAATAACTCCCTATCCCTTCCCTCCTCTAGCTCTGTGACTAAAATTCTACTTTGTTTCCGTGGCTTTGCCTGTTTAGGTGGCTCATATAACTAGAATCATGCGGTCATTGTTATTTTATATATGGCTTTTATTACCTTAATATTTTTAAGCTCATCAATATTGACAGCAGAATGTTTCAGAACTTTGTTTTGTTTGCATCAGATAGAGATAGATAGATAGATAGATAGATAGATAGATAGATATAGATAGATTCATTCATGTATTAATTCATACATGAATAGAAGCATAGGCATTGTAAATGGTGGTACTAAAATGTATGCTCATCTGCTAATTGGAATACCTTAACATTAAATTTCTATTTTCTTCAACTTCTTATAATCATGGCTTTTTCAAGGTGCCTCGTCAGCACAGTAGGTAGTGTGTCAGTCTCATAATTGTGGCTTTTTCAGATGATTTAAATCCCGCAGGGAACAAGATGGGATATGAATGAGTGAGCAGACAGGCCTCTATGGCTAAAGTACCCTTCTGTCTCCTCAGGAAATTACTACAATCAAGGTGAGATTCGAAAGAAAGAACTTCTTCAGAGCTGTGCTGTTTTGGGGATTCCACCTTCTCATGTAATGATTATTGACAAGAGGTAATTTGTCCTTTAATAATGTAGAAGTCCATTGGTAATAAATATACATTGGTACATTGAAAAGACACAAAACCTAATGTCAGTATAAATCGATCTTATCTCAGAAAATTTCTTTTAATTTGTTGTTTGGTTGGTTTTTCAACCTGCCCTTGAATACTCTGTGTAAGTAAAGAGGATTTTGAACTTCTAATCCACCTGCATCCTACCCCGCAAGAGCTGAGGTTACAGGTGTGCGCTGTGTATGGATCAAACCCAGAACTTTGCATATGCTGTAAGTACCAACTAGCCCAACTGCATCTCCAGCCTCTAGGACCTTCTTGCAGGCTTCCTCTCCCAGGCCTGGAAGCAGCAATTTCTCCAAAGCCAGGCTTTTCTTAGCAGGGAAAAATGGACAGAGACTCGTACCTGTGCAGCTGTAGTGTTCATGTTTGTTTACAGTGCCATTATTTCTCATTGTTACTTTACCTCAGCAATGGGAAAAGCTAGGACAGCTATTAAAGAGCTATAGAAAGAATCAGGAATTTATACTGATTCAGTATTTTAATTTAAATTCAATTTGAATTAAATTAATTAATTAATTTAAATTTAATTTGATTTCAGTGTTTTAATTTAAAATCCTTGATTTTTTTTTTTTTTTTTTTTGGTTGTTTCGAGACAGGGTTTCTCTGTACAGCCCTGGCTGTCCTGGAACTCACTTTGTAGACCAAGCTGGCCTCGAACTCAGAA
This sequence comes from Mastomys natalensis, assembly GCA_021653895.1. NCBI lineage: Eukaryota > Metazoa > Chordata > Mammalia > Rodentia > Muridae > Mastomys > Mastomys natalensis. Next base: position 840,674 of record JAJTUV010000337.1, read on the forward strand.
ATCCGCCTGCCTCTGCCTCCCAAGTGCTGGAAAATCCTTGATTTTTACCATTGATTTTTTTCTCCTACACTGACCATCTTGCTTCCAACAACAAAAACATAATTAGTCATTTTATTTTCTAATATTGTTAAGAAGTTTATTTAAAAATGAGTGGGATTTTGTTATTTGTTATTTGTTATCAAAACATGAGATATTGAAAATGAAGGCTGCCGGGCAGTGGTGGCGCACGCCTTTAATCCCAGCACTTGGGAGGCAGAGGCAGGCGGATTTCTGTGAGTTTGAGGCCAGCCTGGTCTACAGAGTGAGTTCCAGGACAGCCCGGGCTACACAGAGAAACCCTGACTTGAAAAACCGAAAAAAAAAAAAAGAAAAGAAAATGAAGGCTAAGCCAGGCAAGGTTGCACATACCCTTAGACTCAACATTTGGGAGGCAGAAGTACACAGGTCTCTGAATTTGAGGCAAGCTTGTCCACCTAACAGTTCCAGGACTCTGTGTGTGTGTGTGTGTGTGTGTGTGTGGTGTGTGTGTTTAGTTTTGTTTTTTTGAGATAGGGTTTCTCTGTATAGCCCTGGCTGTCCTGGAACTTTATAGACCAGGCTGGCCTCCAACTTTGAGATCCATCTGCCTCTGCCTCCTGAATGCTGGGATTAAAGGCGAGCACTACCACTGCACAGCTCAGAGTGGCGTATATTAACAATGAGAACCTCATGGGAAGTACACAGGTGTTCAGTACATAGAATAATGTGTGTGAGGAGCTCTAAGGAGGGAGCTGACTCACAGTGCGTGCTGCACAAGCACGAGGCTCTGCGTGTAGATCCTCAGCATAGTAAACGTCAAACTCGTCTCACACCGAGAGTAAGATGAGACAGAGACAGGAGAACTTCCAAGAGTGCCAGGCCAGGTAGAGACCCTGTCTTAAGACAGGAAGTGAGCACTGTGCACTGTTCCCGAAGTCACCCTCTGAAGATGTTCTCTGACTTACATCTGTGTGGTGTCATAAGGCCCATTTGCAAACACTTGTTAAAAAATGAAAAGAACTAAAAGAATTTAAATGCCATATATACTTTTCTATGTAAATATGTTTGTTGTGGTGCTTACTTATTCAATTTTTACAAGACGAGCAATGGGTTCAGGAGTGTCACAAAATTTTGGACTAAAAACTTTCACTGTATCAGTTGGTTTTGTGGATTTCAGTTTGGGAGCTTAAAGTTCTCTGTGCCTCACCAGTTTGTGCACATACTTTTTTTTTTTTTGGAAGTAAGTTCTCACTATGTAGCCCTGACTGTCTTAGAACTTGACCCGACCCGTAGACCAGCCTGGCCTTGAAATCACATAGATATGCCTCCTGTCTCTGTCTCCCTGGTGCTGGCATTAAAGCATTTGCCACCACACCCAATTCCTAAGTAGTAATTTTCAAATGTTTCTTAAAATATTTTGCCTCTAGGGAGGCTGATGAAGAAATATTGCTATGAGTTCAAGGCCAGTTTAGGGCTACAAAGGTCAGGGGATGAACATACCTGCCTTAAAGGTATAAACTGGACAACCTGAGTTTAATTCACTAGAACCATGTAGTAGAAAGAGAGAACTGATCCCTGGGCATGGTTCTGTGACACATAATACTCCACAAAAATAAATTTACATTTAAAAATTTTTAAATTGTAGGCTGGAGAGATGGTCCAGCAGTAAGCACTGACTGCCCAAGTTCAATTCCAAGCACCCACATGCCAGCTCACAACTGTCTAGAACTCCAGTTCCAAGGGATCTGGCACCCTCTTCTGGGCACTTTACATATGTGATGCCATACAGACAAACCACCTGTACACACAAATAAAAATAAGTCTTAAAACAAAAATTCCAGTCATGGTGGTGTACACTTTTATTCCCAGCACTTGGGAAGCAGAGGCAGATAGATAGAGGGTAAAGATACAGGGATAGTAACTTTACTGTAAGTTCTATCTCTCTCTCAATGCTCACTAACCCTAATTTACTGTTGGCAAGGAAACTCTAGCCAATGTCTTAAAGTGAACTGGTAACTTTGCAAATACATCTGATGTCATACTTTGGAGCATAGAAAGAAGCCTAGGAGGAAGATGTGACTCACTTATCTAAGAAGCACTGCCTCTTGAATAGAATCTGGATACACCAATTGCAAAGGAGCAGGAAGACCTGCCAAGTAAAGACCTCTCCAGTCTGGATGCCTAGAAGAGATACATTATCCTTACCACTTGTTTATCTTTATTTTCTACATCTTTCCAACACGCTTGATCTCCATCTGTTTTGGACTGGGTGGGGGCAGCTTGTTTCTTGACTGTAGAAGATTAGAACCTGAATGTTACTGGATAAGACAAGGAAGTGAGTGCTCTAGACAGGTGGGTATAGATTATAAATGAATGCTTGATCTGCTGCAATTAATTAGATAGTTTTAATAGTATGATGTATCCTCTCCCATACAGTCACAAAGTGAGTCTAGTGTAGCTCAATAGCATCATCAAAACTCTTCAGTGGTTATGAAGATTTTACCATAAAGATACTATAATTAGCTCAGCATGGTGGTACATACCTGCAATGCCAGCTGAGCAAGGAGGATCATGGGTTTGAAGCCAGCCTAGGCAGCCTACCATAATTTATCTTATATTTTCCTGCTATTTGGATTTTTCTAATGATTTACAATGTTGAGATGTATTAATAAATCTTTAAACCATTAGATTAACCAGTAACAATCTAGTGGGTCAAAGAATATGACTCACAATTTTTTTTCCACTTAGTTGGTTTAGAAGCCTTTTTACTGTGCTGGAGATCAGACCTGAGTCTGTGATGCTCGACCAATGCGTGGCTCTGATCCTCCCCCGCCCTGCAGTTTCTTTCATCTAGGAGCTAAAGTGTTCTTGCTGTTGATTTTGAGTAATTTTAGTTTATGTTACTATTATAAATAAGATTTTTATTGGTTTGGGTTTTTTTTAAACTTTTTATTATGTTCACTGTTTGTTGTGTGTGCACATGTATGATATACATTCATGCCATGTTATGTGTGTATGTGTACGTGGAGATCAGAAGACAGACTGAAGAAGTTGATTTTCCAGAAATCAGGCCAAAATAGCTTTTTCTTTTTTTTTTCTTTTTTTTTTTTTAATTTGTATGTGTTTATTTCACATGCTTATGAGTTATAGTTTGTATGGATGTATGTTCTCATGTGTTGAGACACACATATGTATGACCATGTTCATACACACACACCACACGTATAGAAGCCTGAGGTTGACATCATGTGCTACAATTATGACAGACCCCCCACACCCAGCTGGCATGTATGTGGGTTCTGGGGATTTCCCCAGCCCTAGAGTAGCCTTTTTTGTTCATATTTCCATTGACCCTCCTTTCAATATAATTTAAGCTTTTTCTAGCTCTCCTACTTTGCTTTCTATTGCTGCAATTAAAATAATAATAATAATAATAATAAACACAACCAAAAGCAACTTAGGTAGAAAAGGGTTCAAGTCAGGGGTACCTGCCTAGGAGTAGCACCGCCTCCAGTTACTGAACTCTCCCACATTAATCATTAAGAAACTGCCCCACACGGGCTGGAGAGATGGCTCAGTGGTTAAGAGCACTGACTGTTCTTCCAGAGGTCCTGAGTTCAATTCCCAGCAACCACATGGTGACTCACAACCATCTGCAATGTGATCTGACGCCCTTTTCTGGTGTGTCTGAAGTGTACTCATATACGTAAAATAAATAAATAAATAAATCTTTAAAAAAATAAAAGAAAGAAACTGCCCCACAGATATGTTCACATATCTGTGAGCCTCTCTGATGGGGGCATTTTCTCAATTGGAATTCCCTCTTCCCAGATCACCCTAGCTTGTTTCAAATTGACAAACAAACAAACAAAAACCTGGCACACTAGCAAAGACCATCCAGCTGCTACTGTTTTCTTGCTTCAAAGCTACAAAGCTCCGTCCACATTTTTAGTTACTATCATTTGCCTAGGCTGCCATAAATACCAGAGACAGGGAGCCTAAACAGAAGTACATATCCTCCCAGTTCTTCCTACTGGAAGTAGGAAGGCTGGTTTCTGGCGAAGGTCCTCTCCTTTGCAGATAGCCACCTTCACACCGTGCCTTCATGTGGGGACAATTCCATAACTTAGGCCCTCAGCCTCGTGCGCTCCTTTAATCTTATTTCCCTCCTATGAGTCACTCTGGGGGAGAGTGCCTTAACTTACTATGAACTGAGAGAAAGCACAATTTAACCTGTAGAAATATGCAAGCCTCATAGCATCTCATTTCCTCAGACTCTTTAGATGTGTCACAGAGAAAACAGAGGGGAAAAGGGAAGAAGGAAGCTTTATAGAGGACCTGTAACCTGTGATGATAATAAGTCGATATAAAACCCTATATCAGTGCCAAAAACATACTTAATCCATGATCTTGCTTACTCTTGAAAGTAATCCAATTATTTTCTTTTTTTTAAGTTTATTTATTTATTTTATGCATATGAGTACACACATTGCTTTCTTCAGAACACCAGAGAGGGTAACCAGAATCCCATACAGATGGTTTGTAAGCTACCATTTGGTTGCTGGAAATTGAACTCAGAGCCGGCGTGGTGGCGCACGCCTTTAATCCTAGCACTTGGAGCAAGGAGCGATTTTAGTTCAAGGCAGCCTGGTCTACAGAGTGAGTTTCCAGACAGCCTGAGCTACACAGAGAACCCTTCTGCTGAAAAACCAAAAAAAATGTTAAGAAATTGAACTCAGGACCTCTGGAAGAGCAGTCAGTGCTCTTGACCACTGAGCCATCTCTCCAGCCCAATTATTTTCCATTTTACTGATAAAATATTGAGGCTGAGTTGTTGGCTCAAGGTCATCAGCTGCAAGGCTGGAGACCTGGCACCTGCACTGAGCATCAGACCGCAGAACATAAGCTTCAGCCAACCAACGAGTCTCCTGGCTGCTCAGTACTTTCAAAGTATGGAGTCCTACACAGGGCTACAGACTTGATTTCAAAGGCCACGCCACTTAATTTGTAGGCTCACTCCACAAGACAGCTTGTATGATCTTCCTTTGTTTTGTTGCATATAAAGAAACAAGAGCACAGAGAAATCAAGTGTCTGAAGTCACACATTTAAGAAATGTCAGTGCTAGGTAAGGCTCAAAGACAGAAAGGGAGATGAAATAGATCCTGACTTTCTAGAGAGAAGTAGGTCACAGCTTTGTCAGTGTATTTGAAAGACAATCATAGGTGTAAAGTGCATGGTCAGCTGTTTGTTCTTGCTGCTCTGAGCCTCAGTGCTTGGTTTCAGGGATACATTTAGCCAGCTGAGCGCACACCCAGATAAGCCCTTGGTGGGAAAAACGACTTTCAAGGAAAGAGTATGACAATTAGGTTTTGGAACTATTTTTTGTTTGTTTATTTGTTTGTTTGTTTTTAGGATTTTCGAGACGGGTTTCTCTGTAATCCTGGCTGTCCTGGAACTCACTCTGTAGACCAGGCTGGCCTCGAACTCAGAAATCCACCTGCCTCAGCCTCCCAAGTGCTGGGATCAAAGGTGTGCGCCACCACTGCCTGGCTGTTTGTTTGTCTTTTAAGACAGCTCTGTGGAGCCAGGACTGTCCTGGAACTCATTCTGTAGACCATGCTGGTCTTGAACTCAGATCCATCTACCTCTTCCACGTACAAATTAGAGCCATCTGGAAAGAGGGACCACAGTTGAGGAATTGCATCCATCAGATTGGCCTGTGGAGATATGTGTAGGGCATTTTCTTAATTAAGGATTGATGTGGAAGGGCCAAACATGCTCTGGGCTATGCCAGGGCAGGTGGTCCTGGGACTATAGCAAGGCAGGCTGAGCAAGCCATGGAAGCAAGCTGTAAGCACTTCCACAGCCTCTGCTTTAAGTCCTTTGGGTTGCTGCTTTGCATGTCTGGCTTTCTTCAATGATGGACTGTGACCTGTAAGCCAAATGAAGCCTTTCCTCTCTAACATGCTTTTGCTCATGCTTGAGCATAGCAACAGATATGCAAACTAGGACAGAAGCACAATCTAGCCATTAGAGAACTAAATGATTACTTACAGGACTCCTTTAAAGGTAAATTTTGCTAATTTAATGAGTCATATAATAATGCATTAAGTAATGCATTAAAATGCATGTTTCAAGATGGGGCACAGTGTGCACACCTGTAATTTCAGCACTTAGGAGGCAGGGACAAGAGGAACTTAATTTAAGGCCAGTTTATACTATGGTCGGAAGCTAGCCTGGGTTACATAGGGAGACTTTGTCAAAAAAAAAAAAAAAGAAAAAGAGAGCCAGGCCTGGTAGCATACACCTTTAATCTCACCACTCACATGGTAGGCAGGATCTCTGTGAGTTTGAGGCCAACCTGGTCTATATAGGGGGGTTGAGGACAGAACTAGATAGTAAGGCTCTGTCTCAAAAACAAAAACAAAACAAAAAAACATAGAAAAGCTGCATGGTGGCACACACTTTTGGTCCCATTGAGAGGCAGAGGTGAAAGGATCTCTGAGTTTGAGGCCAGATGGTCTACAGAGTGAGTTCAGGACTGCCAAGTCTACACAGAGAGACCTGTCTTGAAAAAAAAAAAATCAAAAAACAAACAAACAAAGCAAAAACACAGGAAGAAAAAAATAGATCCACAAATACTATTATAGGTCCAGAAAAAGTAAAGCACCGTGCAACATTTGGGGGAAAAAAAAAAGCAAACAAGTATAGAATATGAAAGCAGGCTGGGCAGTGGTGGTGCACACCTTTAATCCCAGCACTTGGGAAGCAGAGGCAGGCAGATTTCTGAGTTCGAGGCCAGCCTGGTCTACAGAGTGAGTTCCAGGACAGCCCGAGCTACACAGAGAAACCCGGTCTCGAAAAACAAAAAAAAACAAAACAAAACAAAACAAAAGAATATGAAAGCAGGCATAATTGGATGGCATCATCACCATGACCACGTTGGTCAGTTTTCACTGAGCATGTGTGAGTCAACTGAGTCCTAAAGCCTCAGCATTTTCCTCAACTAAAATTCGAATCCTTAACTTGCCAGTTGTCTTTAAAATTCTAAATTAGTGTCTGGTGTAGAAAATTCTAAAGGGTGTCTGGTGTGTGACAGTTTCCTGCCTGTTGGCTTGTTTTGTTTGTGGTGCTGAGGATGGAACCCAGAGGCCTCATGCAATCTGGGCAAGTGCTCTACCAGAGTTATATCCTCAGCCCGAAAGTATCTTTCTGAGTCTATTTATTTTCCCATTCTGTCGATTAGTCTACATAATTCTAAGGGTTCAGCACATTAAAACATCTTCCTCTTTCCCAATGCTTATCTTAACAGCAGCGTGGCATTAGAAAGCCTATGACTTTAATAATTTAACTGAGCAAGGAAATAGAATCTGCTGTCCACTAAGGAACATAAATTAGGCTGGTTGCTAGTACTTCCTGGAATTCTTTTCCAATAAATCCATACAGATCTATATAGTGACAGAGAATCCAGGAGACAGAGCATAGAACCATTGGACTGTTTGTTATATATCTCAACCCCTGCCCCTTCTGTCCCAAAACCTTCCTCCTTCAGTAGAAAACCAAAAGAGAGTGTACTTGAAGCCAAAGTGGTTCTGACCTAGCACCCTCTTACATGTGTGAGATTAAAATAAAACCTGTAGTCCTTTCCTCCAAATTCTCAGAGGACCTGGGCTGATGTTCAAAGACATGGTTTCAGCAGTGCTAGCAAGCTCCGAGCTGCCAAGAGGAAGCAAAGGACAAGAATGTTTCCTAGAACAGAAACCTGCAAAGGAGACCACAGTGGGTCTTCTGATAGGGAGCTACCATATGAACACTCAAGCTGCTGTCCTAGTTCTTTAAAGTCACATTCTTCTGAGAACCAACAAGAGTCTGGGCTTCCACATAACAAGATTAGAGGAGTCAGTACAAAAGAAGTGAGGTGGGTGCAGGGAGGGACCCAGTTAAGAAAGCCTGTCTTGTGCTTCTGTTTAGTCTGGTCTGTTAGTTACTTTGTCCCATCAGAGGCAACCTGAGGAAGGAAGGGGTTTGTTGGTTGGTGGGTTGGTTTGGGGTTTTACTTTTTTTACTTACATTTCCAAGGGGATGTAGTCTATCAGGTCAGGGAAGGCAGTAGGAGCAGGAAGTAGCTGGGTGCATTTCATCTGCAGCCAGGGAGCCCAGGGTCGTAAAGGTTTTTGCTCAGCTTGCCCTAACCCCTTCTCGGATCGGGGATTCTAGCCCATGGAATGGTGCCACCCAAATTTAGGATAGTTCTTTTTAACTCAGTAAGCTAATCTAGATACTCTCTCACAGATATAGGCAAGGATCTGTTTCCATAGTGATTCTAAATCCCATCAAATTGATAATTGTGGAACTGGCAAGATAGCTCAGTGAGTAAAGGTACTTGATGTCAAGTAGAAGGACCAAAGTTCATGTCCCAGACCCAGGTGGTAGAAAGAAGAACTCTGGCAAGTTGTCCTGTGACCTCCACACATGCAACAAACATATAAACAAATAAATGTAGGGGGCGGTGTGTTTAAGATGAACTATAACATGTTTTTGATTGTACTTAATTTTAAACTACATGCAGTTTGTTTAGGTGAGAAGACACATGCCAAGGTGCATATGGGAATGCAGAGGACAACTTTTGAGGGTTGAACTCAGGTCATCAGGCTTGGCAACAAATGCTTTCACTCACTGATTCATCTGGCCAGTCCATGGTTTGTTTTTTCAGAGACAGAGTTTCACTCTATAGGCCTAACTGACATAGAACTTGCTATGAGACCTGTCTTTGCAGTGTCCTCTTACCCTTGCAGGTGTATGTCACCAAACCCAGACTGATGCTACAGACTGGAAGTTTAGAGAAAGTTTTCAAATATTATGAAAGTAAGATTTGAAGTGATAAATTGTATGTTATGGCATTTCATTAATGAGTAAAATAGCAAATAGTTGCCAAATGTCTCTCAGTAAGCTACTAATAAATCTTTGTGGTAGTTTGAATAAGAATGGTTCCCACAGGCTCATAAATTTAAATGTTAGTCGCCAGCCAGTGGCACTATTTGAAAAGATTAGGAATAGGTGGTGTGACCTTGATGGAGGAAGCGTATCACTGAAGATGGGCTTTAAGTTTTCAAAAGTCCAAGCCTGCTCAGTCTCTCTTCTCTCTCTCTCTCTCTCTCTCTCTCTCTCTCTCTCTCTCTTTTCTCTCTCTCTCTCTCTCTCTCTCTCGTGTGTGTGTGGTTGTGTGTATGTGTCTGTCTGTCTGTCTGTCTGTCTCTTTGTCTCTGTCTCTGTCTCTGTCTCTCTCTCTCTGTGTGTTTGGACCAGGATATAGCTCTCAGCTACTGCTCCAGCACCATGCATGCAACCATGTTCTCTGACATGATGATAATGGACTAAGCATCTGAAATTCTGAGCAAGCCCCTAAGAATGTTTTCTTTCCCAAGAGTTGCCTTGGACATGGTGACTCTTCACAGCAATAGAACAGTAACTAAGACAACCATAATCCAGAGATTGCTACATGTAATACTGAGTTTTAAAACATACTTTCTTTTTTACAGCTTCCTATATTTTTCATAGGTTTAATAATTTGCACTCAGTATAAAAAGTTGGATTAGACTTACTTTATATCATTATCAAATGTATCTTCTTTGTCTATTTTTTTTTTTCTTGTTAGAAAGGAAGAGTCAGGACTGGAGAGATGGCTCAGTGGTTGGTAGCACTGGCTGATCTTCCAGAGGACCCAGGTTCTAGTCCCAGCCCCTACCTGGCATCTCACAAACATGTATAGATCTAGTCCAACAGAGCCAGATGATGAGAGCATCTAGTCTTCTCAGGCACTGTACACATGTAGTGTATAGACATACATACACGCCAAACATCCAAGTGTAAGGACACATAAAATAAAAATAAAAGTGTGTATGTGTGTGTGTGTTGCAGGATATTTGATCATACTGTGAACCCCAAGATTGTGTTATTTACTGGAAAAACCTATTTTTAGTTGTGTGGCTCAGCCTTAGCATATACCTTTAATCCAAGAGCTTTCTGCCTTTCTGCTTGAATATTATAAACAGGATTAAATAAAGTCAACCATAAGTCAAGAGGCAGAGCAAGCAACTAATTGACTAGAAGTAAATATGGGATTATTAAGAAAAAAAAACATAGAGAATAAGAGGGAGTCAGAAGGACAGATAGAAAGTATGCACAGGAAGCAAAACAGATGGATACTGAGTTTGAAGAGTTGAAGAGTCTGATTTGAGAAAAAGAAGGTGGCATTGCTTCTAGGTCTTCAGCTGAAGAAGGTCTGCTGGTGGTTTCTCTGCTTCTCTGAGGTATCAGGCTTTCAACTCATCTTCTAGCTCCCAACACTTCATTGGTAAAATGGGCCAATTGAGTTTTGTTCAAAACAATTCTGTGTGTGTGTGTGTGTATATGAGAGAGAGAAGAGAGAGTGAGAGAGATGAGGAGAGAGAGAGAGAGAGAGGAGAGAGAGAGAGGAGAGAGAGAAGACAAGCTGAGCACCTCCTACCACTAGAGGGGTGAGAACAACAGGGAGATTAGGTGTTCAAGGTCAGCCTCTGCTACTTAGCAGTTTTAAAACCAACTTGGGTTTCATTAGATGGTGTTTCAAAAAAAAAAAAAACAAACAAAAAGAAGTTCAGGCATGATGATATGAGGCTGTATTCACAGGTATTTAGGAATTGTAATTCTGAGGCAGGAGAATTACAAGTTCAAGGCCTGCCTGGACAACACAATGAGTCTGAACTACTAGGCAACTTAGTAAGGCCCTTTATCGAGATAAAACATTAAAAAGGAAGTCTGAGATATAGCTTAGCTCTAGAACACTTGCCTAACTCTCATGAAGCTCTGAGTTTAATCCCAGTTCGTGGTCCTCACTACCAATGTCCACCAACCACAAAGAGTGAGTTACATGCCTAAAATCCCAACACTACTCCAGAAGCTAAAGAGGAAGATCTCAAGTTCAAGACCAGCCTAAGCTACTTAGTTATGGTTTCTATTTCTGTGATTAAACACTGTCACCAGTAGCAACTTGATGAGGAAAGGGCTTGTTGCAGGAATCTAGAAGTAGGAACTGAAGCAAACACCAGAGAGGAGGAATACTGCTTACTGTCTTGCCCTCCATAGCTTGCCTGCCTGCCTTCCTTTTCCTTCCTCCTTCCTTCCTTTTTTTTTTAATTTATTTTTTTATTCTAATATTTTTAAATTTTTTTGTGACAGAGTTTCATTGTGTAGCCCTTGGTTGTCCGGGAACTTCCTGTGTAGACCAGGCTAGCCCCAAACTCAGAGATCCACCTGCTTCTATCTCCCCAAGTGCTGGGATTAATAACATACACCACCACCACCCAGCTCAGCATTGCTTCCTTATACAAGTTAGGACCACTTGCCACAACCCAGTAGCACATACAGTGCACTGGACTCTCCCACATCAATCAGTAATCAATAAAATGCCCAATAGACTTTCCTATAGGTCAATCTTTTATTTTTTTTTTTTTTTGGTTTTCTGAGAGAGGGTTTATCTGTATAGCCCGGGCTGTCCTGGAGCTCACTCTGTAGACCAGGCTGGCCTCGAACTCAGAAATCCACCTGCCTCTGCCTCCCAAGTGCTGGGATTAAAGGTGTGTGCCACCACTGCCCAGCCCTATAGGTCAATCTTAATGGAGGCATTTTCTCAATTAAGAGTCTCTCTTTCCAAAAGGTTCTAGTTTATGTGATATTAACAACAAAGTAACCAGGACAGTAAATAATAAGTAAATAGTGAGTGCATTGAAAATTCTACCTCGGCCCAGCTAAAAACATGATCAGCTCTAGGTTCCTTGTCTCAAGGAAATAGAAGACGTTGAATGGCCTCTTCTGGCCTCTGCATATGCAAGGCAAATGCACCTGCACACTGATGTGTGCATATCCTCCACACAAGAGAGAAAAGTAAGTCCAGAAGGAGTAAAATGAAAAGCCTTGGGAGTGCAGTGTGTGAGCTGTTGTTATTGCTGCTATTTTGACCTGTGTTTCAGATTAGCAAATTAGCCTATTTTCTGCGCACGCCTGAGCAACTTCCCAGTAACCTTCCACAAATCCCCACAGTGGAATCACTTTAGCTTTGCTGATGTTTATGACACATTCTTTTCTAGAATGATTCTTGTACTCTGTAGCCTCCAGAGATATTAGAAATAATTACTACATCTTATTTTTAAAAAGAGAAGGGTATCCCCACATCCTGCCTTTTTGTGTTTATAACCCCTGTGTAAATAGTAAATTATGATATGATTTAAATAACTAAATAAATTAAAAAAAAAAAAGAAAGTAAAAAAAAAAGAGAAGGGGAAAGGGGTTCTCTCATTTGTTTTTTCTTAACCCTATGCTGAATTAATCAAAGAACAATTTGTCTTTTATCATAATTGATCACTTCTCAATTCATGGCTTTTATTCATCACTGACTTTACAGAAATTCACTGACCAAAATAGTTTTTGAAGAGTGGAAAATGCATAGATGTGGTGTTCTGAATTCTCCTCACCATATTTTTGGAGACCAGATCTCTCACTGAACCTGGGGCTTTTAGTTCAAGCTAGACTAGCTAGCCAGCACCTCTGGGGGATCCACATGTTTCCGCTCCCCTAGTGATAAGGATAATGCACAGCTACTTCTGGGGTTTTTGCATGGATTTGGGGGATCCAAACTTAAGAACTACACTGAACCATCTCCCCCACCTGATTTTAGGAATTTCTCAAAACAGTTCTAGCAAATCATTTTGCTTTCAGTAATTGAATATTGATTTTTCCTTGCCTATTTCCCAAGTTGTATTCTATAGGAACTTCTACTCTATTATTCAAAAACCTCTTGGAAACTCTGACTCTTTAAGATCCCTATTCCAGGGTTTTGTTTTGGTTTTAGTTTTGGTTTTGTTGTTGTTGTTGTTTTGGTTTTGGGGGGGTTGTTTTTTGTTTTGGGGGTTTTTGTTTTGTTTTTTTGTTTTTGTGGTGTTATAGTTTTGTGTCTGTTATTGTTGTTCCTAAGCTATGAGTAATTGGGAGTCTGGAAGATATTTTGAGATTATTAGGTTGTTCATCTTTTTCATTCTATTCTTCTATTTTTGAAATGTTGTTTTTCCAAAGGGGGGAAAAAAAAAGAAATGTTGTTTTCAAGGCCAGGCTGGTCTACAGAGTGAGTTCCAGGACAGCCAGAGACACACAGAGAAACCCTGTCTCGAAAAACAAAAACAAACAAACAAACAAAAACTGAAATGTTGCGTACAGATTTCTCCGTTGATAAATTTCCAGACTGCTTCACATGCTTGAATAGAGTCAGCTAGCTACCTGCTAAAGACTGGTTTTGAAGAGTAGAAAAGGGTATGGATTATCAAGTTGAAGCCATGTGAAGCTTCCACCTAATATTATTGTCTTCAGCTCTAGTTCAACAAATATTTTCTTTGTGTGGAGACATCTATATTTTTAGTTTATTCTCATGTTTACCTCCTGGTCCTCCTCTAGAAGCAAAGAAGGTTGGTACAAGCACTAGAAATACTTGTTGACCTGACTTCCCTTCAAAATGTGTTACTCTTGGGACCATTCATTGTCTCCAGATCTCATAGCTTCACAAACAGAAATCACCAGGTGCTTCTGGGGCAGGTGAAGCTCCATGTCCAGTTGAATGGCCAAGATATGGCGGCTGCAGTCCTCAGCAGGCCTGCCTCCTCCCATGATTAGGTTTTTCATTAAAGTTGTTGCTGCTTAATTTTTACTGCATTGTTGTTCTCGAGGGAGCTTGAGGAAAAAGAGTGAAGTATCACAAGTATTGAGACGAGAAGTATTTAAGACAGCCTCTCTGAGACTCCAGGCTGGTTTCCAGTATGTTAATATAGCTGAAGATGACCTTGAATTGTGATCTTCTTGCCCCTACCTCCTAAGTACTAGGATTACAGGTGTGTGGCACCATGCCCTAGTTATGGGGCTGAGGTTGGAAGCCAGGACTTAATGCTAGGCAAGCCCTCTACCAAAGGAGCTACAGAAACCTTTCCTTTCGTTATAGACAGGTACCTACCAGCAGATGAAAGGACGTAGTAAAGAGTGTGCAGAAAATACAGTGTACTAGAAAGTGCTGTGCTCCAGGACTCAGGAAATACGAGATCTTGTTGTGGCACCACCGTGAACCAGCTGTGTCTCATTTGGCAAATAGTTTCTCCTCTTTAGGTTTCTCTTTTCTCATACTTAAAATGAAATACAATGATGGTTTTACCTATGATCTCAGGAGACTCTTCTTCAGGATAGAAGCTATAAGAAAAAGGCTCTTTGAAGACGATATGGGAGTGAATCTTAACCTTTGCTTCGGCATTGTTCTCACACTTGGTTTCACAATATTTATTACAATCTGTTGGAGTTTATTCTTTTTTTTTTTTTTTTTTTTTTTTATGCCATGAGATGACTGTTGATACTGTACCTACAAAGATGCTGAGTATCCCCCGAGTAAACTTAAGTATCATAATCTCCTCTTGGGACTCATCTCCCGAGCAAACTATTATTTGTGAACTTTTTATAAATGACATAGGTTAATGATTAACTGCTCAATTAACAGTATACTTTGCCTCAAAATTCCTAAAGGTCTACAAGTGTAATTCAGTGTAGCATGCATGTTTTGAACATGTGAGACTATGGGTTTGATCCTTAGCAACACACACACACACAGTTCCTTAGTAGCTTCTAAAGACACTATAGGATATGTATTATTTCTTTCCTTAAAAAGATTTTGTCAGCCCAGCACCCAGGAGACAGAGGCAGGCATTTCTCTGTGAGTTCGAGGCCAGCCTGATCTACAGAAGAAAGTTCCAGAATATCCAGCTCTACACAGAGAAAAAACAAACAAATATTTTGTCAGGGAGCTGCAGAAATGGCTCCACAGTTAAGAGGGCTGACTGTTCTGCCAGAGGATCCAGATTCAATTCCCAGTACCCACATCCAGTTCTTGGGGATCTGACACCCTCACACAGACATACATGCAGGCAAAACACCAATGCACATAAAAATAAATAAATCTCAATATATATATATATATATTATATATATATATATATATTATATACACACATATACACACACACACACACACACACACACATACACAGAGAGAGAGAGAGAGAGACAGAGACAGAGAGACAGAGACAGAGACAGAGCAGAGACGAGAGAGAGAGAGAGAGAGAGAGATTGTGTCAGGCATAGTGGCTCATGCCTTTAGTCCCATCGAGGCAGGTAGATCTCTATGTCTACAGCATGAGCTCCAGAACAGCCAAAGCTACATAGTGAGACCCTAATTTTTTAAAAACAAACTTATTTTAATTGTGTTTGTGTGAGAGAGTATTTGTGAATACAAGCACAGTGATCACAGAGGCCAGAGAAGGCGTCAGATCTCCTAGAGCTGGAGTTACAGGTGCTTGTGAGCTCTTGTCATGAGTGTTGGACCCAAACCTGGGTCCTCTGCAAGAATAGTACACTCTCTTAACTGCTAAGCCCTTTCTCCAGCCCTTTCTTCTTTTTTCCTTCTCTCCCTTCCTTCCTTTCTCCCTACCTCCTTTCTCCCTTCTTCCTCCTCTCCCCACCTTCTCCTCTCTGTTTCTCTTTTCTGTGTTGATACTTGGATTAAACCCAGGACCTTATGCATGCTAAGGTCTATCACTGACTCTGAAATTCCCATCCCTTTATTCCTCTTTTAAATAACTGTTAAAATTAATTTTAGGATTGGAGGTGCAATGTCAAGAGTGCTTGCCTGTCTGTCACAGGTTCTGTGGTTCAGTCGTCACCTGCACACACATACAGTAAAATAAATATGTAAATAAATTAAAATTTTATATAGCTATCCCAGAGGATTTCATCATCTCCAGAAACTAGATTAAAAATAAAGTTGGGGTCAGGTTTTTACTTTTAATCCCAGCACTTAGGAGGCAGAGGTAGGCAGATCTCTGTGAGTTCAAGACCGGCCTGGTCTACAGAGTGAGTTCCGGATAGCCAGAGTTACACAGAGAAACCTTGTCTCAAAGAAACATACATACATACGTACATACATACATACATACATACATACATACATACATAGACAGACAAACTTGGGGGCTTGCAAGGTGGCTCAACAGGTAAAGCTGACAACCTAAGTTTGATCCCTAGACCCATGTGGTAGAGGGAGAGAACTGACTACTGTAGGCTGTCCTCTGACCTTCACACACCGTGGCAAGCATGCACATGTACATGCGTACACTCACAAATAAATATAAAAATTAGTTATTTACAGTTAATTTACTTATGTGTGTGGCCATTTGGTCTGCAGAGTCAGAAGAGGGCATCAGATCACATGAGACTTGTAGGACTCTTGTAACAGACTGTGAGTGCTGGAAATTGAATCTGGTCCTCTGGAAGGGAAGCGAGTGTTTATAAGGGCTAGGATATCTCTCCATCCCCAAACAAAGTAATTTTAAAATAGGCTTGGGCCAGGCCTAGTAGCACATGCCTATAATTCCAGCACTTGAGAGGCTGAGGCAGGACTGGAAGTTCATGGCCTACTTGGACTATAGTATAAGATATTATCTCAAGCAAACAAACTTATCAGACCTGGAAATTATCTCTAGCAACAGGACCTTAGATCTGGCCTCACACAGCCCAGCATCTACACCCACACTCTGACCTCCTGTCTCTTGTCATAAAATAAATGTTCTCTTAGATATCTCTAAGTCTTTTTTTTTTTTTTTTTTTTTACAACAACCACTTTATTACTTACCAGACATAACAACTGACCTGCAAATGGTGTGTGCTTCACAATAAAATATAAATGCCCAATTACATTTGCGTTTTAACTTAAATCTATTTTTAAACGGTAAACATTACTCTAGATTTTCATGGATATTTTTATCCTAAATCCTAAAAAGTTATTGATGATCTAACTGAAATTCACATTTTTTTGTTTTATTTTGTTTGTAAACAAGATCTTACACTGTACCCAGCTGTTATTTAGAACTGACTCACTGTAACCTTAAGTAGTTCAAATCTGTGGCAGCCCCCTGTCTCAGTCTTCCCAGTCCTGAGACTGCAAGCATGCTTTGACCTTCAGTTTTAGGGTTTGTTTTTTCCAACACAGGCTCTCATTTTGTAGTGTTTCACTAGACTGGCCTGGAACTCAAGAGAGATTCACTTGCCTGAGTGCTGGATGAAAGCTTTCAACGGCCACCATGAGGCCAAGCCTGAAATTTGAATTTTAACTGGCATTTTAGGGCTTCACAGTCCTGCCACCCGTCTTTCCCCCACCCCCATCTTCTTATGTGTGTGTGTGTGTGTGTGTGTGTGTGTGTGTGTGTGTGTAGTGCTATAACACACATGTGAAGATATGAGGGGCCAGCTTGCAGGAGTCCATTCTCTCCACCAAGGTCAGGGTCCACAGCAAGTGCCTATCCCTTCCAAGCTATCTTGCTGGCTCAACTGTCTTTTATCTACTCCATTTGAAACAGATTGTGCATATCAAATTACTGCTTACTCCTTGTTCACCTATTAAACAAATTCCCAGAATTCAGGGAGGAAAGTTACTGGTGACCTATTTCCTCGAACTGGCTGCCAAGACCACACCTGAGGCATCTGTTATTTACAGCTTCATCGCTGACCTTTACCACAAAATTCCTTCTACTTGTAATGTGCCTTAGTAAACGTTTTCATCTACCTCCCAACTTTCATTGTTTTAAGCTCTTTGAATATCCATATAAATTCTCTCATCATTTAAACAGGGTCTGGCAAGATGCCTCAGCAGGTAAGGGTGCTTGCTACCCATCCTAATCACCAGAGTTCAATTCCTGGGACCCACATGAGAGGAGAGAACTGACTCCTACAAGTTGGCCTCTGCCCCCTACCCACCCACCCACCCACCCACAAAACAAAAATGATGAAATTAATTAAAATAAATTTAATTAAAAAAAAAAAGACAGCCGGGCGGTGGTGGCGCACGCCTTTAATCCCAGCACTTGGGAGGCAGAGGCAGGCGGATTTCTGAGTTCGAGGCCAACCTGGTCTACCAAGTGAGTTCCAGGACAGCCAGGGCTATACAGAGAAACCCTGTCTCGAAAAACCAAAAAAAGAAAGAAAAGAAAAAAAAAAAAAAAAAAAAAGACTACAGATGTTAGCTCAATTGGTAGAATGCTTGTTTAGCGTGCACCAAGCCCTGGCTTCAGTCTCAAGTGACACATTAAACCAGATGTGATGACACACTCCTGTAATCTCAGCACTTGGGAGAAAGGCAAAAGAGTCAGAGGTTCAATGTCATCCTTAGTTACATAGCAGGTTCAAAGTCAGCAGGAGACACAGGAGACCCTGTCTCAGAAAGAAAAGGCAACAAGTAGGGACGAGATCTTGCCACGCTGCCCAAGCCCGTCTGGAGGTTTAAGTGCTTCTGCCATGCCCTCCTGCACAGCTGGAATTATAGGCATAGAACTGAGTGCCCAGTTTATGAGAGCTTTTTTAATATTCTACTTCTAAAATGTTCTGTGTGTACTTACTGTGTGTATGCACATGTGCAGTGAGTTGCATGTAGGGTGAAGAATGACTTCCGGGAGTTGGCTCTTGCCTTCCACCTGCAGTGAGCTTCCAGCAGCTCCTCCTGTCTCTGCTTTTCATCTCACTGAGGGGATGCTGGGGTGATGGAGCTCACTACAACATCTGGGGTAGTTGAACTCAGATCTTAGGTGTGTGCGGCAAGCACTTCAACCTGCTCAGCCATTTCCCTGCTTCTAAATGTGCTATTTTAATTATGGAGATCTTCAACCAGAAATGTGGTCTCCTGCAGTCTTGTCAACTCAGAACCACCAATTTTATCGCCTGTTGTTCTTCAGACTGTTTTGCCATGCTGTGACTAAATAGAATGACTAAATAGGCTATAGTGCTTCTAATGCAGAGGAGCTCAGGCATTGAACCAGGGTCTCCACTGTGGTAGAAGATGACCTGCCGCTGAGCTCCCTCCTCAGCCCTAGACTGTCCTTAGTGTTCCTCCTTGTTCTTAAGATCTATTTTGCTGCTGACTCCAGTAGTCCTCTTTAATTACAGCTGTCTGTTGGCTCTTTGCTGTTTTCCATTTGCATGGCTACTACCTTTGGGCTAGACCATTATAGTCCCTAAATGTTCTCCACTTCCCCAATTTAATCTTCCAGGTTTGTTTTCTAAGGCATACTTGACCTGGTTACTCCCCTATTGAAACTTGCTCATAAGTTCTTAAGTCGTCAGTGTGCAGCATGTCTGTGACAGGGCAGGTGTCTCATACCCCAGGCAAACTGAATTTCCTGTTCTCGAAACAGCTGTGGCCCCCACCCCCGCCTTCCTTAGCTCTGGCTATTCTCCACCTGGAATTTCAGCCTTTTCTTTTCTTTCTTTCTTTTTCTTTCTTCTTTCTTTTCTTTCTTTCTTTCTTTCTTCTTTCTTTCTTTTTCTTTCTTTCTTCTTTCTTTCTTCTTTAAGGTTTTTCGAGACAGGGTTTCTCTGTGTAGCCCTGGTTGTCCTGGAACTCACTCTGTAGACCAGGCTGGCCTCGAACTCAGAAATCCGCCTGCCTCTGCCTCCCATGTGCTGGGATTAAAGGCGTGCGCCACCACTGCCCAGCTTTTTTTTTTTTTTTTTTTACTTTTTTTTAATCATCATCATCATCATCATCATCATCATATTATTATTATTATTATTATTTTAGCCTTTTCTTGAACGGTCTTTTCAATCTACTCCAACAAAACTTTTTCCTTCATGAAGCTGGGTGGGGGGCCATTTTTATTTCTTTGTTTTGGTGCTGGTAATAAACCCTGAGCCTTGTTCTCACTCGGCTGCACACGCTCTCCTGCTGAGCTGTGCCTCCAGTCCACAAAACTGTTTGCTTTATACTCCAAAAGCTTCGATCTTCCTGCACCGAACCCCCAGAGCATTTTGGTCACTTTCTTGCCATCCTTTGTCCGAGATGTCAGTATTTGAAAACTTTGCTGGTTCTTCTGTTTATCTCCCTAATTTCATCTCTCACCATGCTTCACAGCTCAGTCAAGCCCTAACAATGGAAGCACATTTCTAAGTAAAGCTTTCCTGTTTTTCTCTTGCTCCCTTGGAGAATTCCAGTGGGTAGCACCCAGAACGCCTGATGCTTACCGTTCAACAGTTGGGAATTAAAAAAAATAAATAAATAAAAATAAAAAAAAAAAGCAAAAAAAAAAAAAACAAAAAAAAAATAAAATAAAAAAAAAACAGTTGGGAATTTGGAAGGATTCAGGGCCCACATCCTCTGGCTTTCTACCTTGTCTTATTTCTTTACTTAAAATGCTTGTCATAATCAAAAATAAAAAATTGGTTGGATGGTCATCACCTTTAAAGGTACATGCCTTTAATCCCAACACTCAAGAGGCAGAGACAGGTAGATCTCTGAATTGAGACCAGCCTGGTCTACAGATTGAGTTCCAAGACATCCGGGCTACAAAGAAAAACCTTGTCTAGCAAAAAATCAGAAATAAAAATTGAAGAAAATAAAATTTATAGTATGATATACTTGTAATCAAGCCATTGCTTAATATGACAGAGATGGAGGATCAGGAGTTCAAGGCCACCCTTTGTTAGCAGGAGAGCTCTAGGCCCCTCTGTCCTAAATGAGAACCTGTCTTTAAAAAAAAAAAAAAAAAAATCAGAAATATCCTCTTCAATGAAATGACTGTAATTTTAGTTTTATTAAAATGAAGAATTTAGCTGGGCATGATGGCACAGATATTTAATTTCAGTATTTGAGGAGGCAGAGGCCGGTGGATCTCAGTGAGTTCAAGGCCAGCCTTGCCTGTAGGACTAGTTCTAGGACAACCAAAGCTACACAAAGAAATCCTGTCTAGAAAGGAAAAGGAGGAAGAGGGAGGAGAAGGAAGGAGGAAGAAGAAGAATGAAGGAGGAAGGGAGGAGGGAGAAGGCTTTAAACCTAGGATATCAGGTCACAAGGGAGTGTGCTTGCCTAGCATGGGTCCCAACCCTAGCAGGACAGAAAGGAGATGACACACCTATACCTTAATTTCAGCAACTGGGAAGAGCAGGAGGTTTACAAGTTCACTGTCATTCTCAACTACACGGTAAGTTCAAGGCCAGGCTACAGGAGCTCCTATTTTTAACTATAGCCCTGGCTGTCTTGGAACTCACTCTGTAGACCATAGTGGCCTTGAACTCAGAAATCCTCCTGCCTCTGCTTCCTGAGTACTGGAATCAAAGGCATGCCCGCCACCTCCACCACCCTGCAACTGAAGCAGCATTTAAGTACAATCAGAGGTTAAGCTACTGCCCCTTTCTTCTCCATTTGAAACAAGATAGCACAACCTTCTGCTCAGAAGTTTTTTTTTTTTTCTGTTTTTATATATTTCTAAGTATTCTTCAACTCAGGGAGACCCCAACAAATTAGGTCTGGTCCCTAACAATAGAAAAGTCATGACAAAAAGAAACTTGATTTTCATTATGATCATACCGGGCAGACGGAGGAGGAGATGAAGGTCTCTCCAGTTTTAGAGGCAGTGTCATGGGCTCTGGGGCAGGGGCTGGTGTGCGCATAAAGAAGCAGTCTTAGTCAGACTGTGGTCTGGTTAGTCATCAGCTTGTCTCTATCCTCGTTGTGTTTGGTGAGTCCTAGGAAACTGATCTAGTTAACATGCAATGACTGTTCCTGTCAGGGAGTTGGGGGGTGCAGCCTCTGTTTCCACTTTGGTCTTGCCTTCAGTTTTGAAGGGGGTCTGATGAACTTAGGGCAAGCCCTCTTTGTGTCACCCATCCTTAGATATAACCTCTCCCTTGCCCCCACCCCAGCCCTGTGCCCAATCTAGAATCTTGTAACTGCTGAACATGTGCTTTACCACTGAACAACATAGCCAGTCCCCCACCCCACCCCCATTAGTTATTAGACAACCACTCGTGAAGCTGGACTAGATTTACAAAGGGTTTTGAGCCACTTTGTCAGTGCTTGGAATACACCTCTCTGAAAAAGCAGCCAATGTTCTAAATCACTAAGCCGTCTCTCAGCCCAGGGTGGCTCCCTTTCTTCTTCCAGGGACAAGTCATCTAGCAGCCTGTGCTGGATGGGTTGTACCTAACAGACAGTAGTTTGCTAGTGCACTCCAGGGGCTGCCATCATCCTCCTTCTTTAAAATTGAGTCTAAAGTTACTTGTAAATTGGAGTCTCTTAGAACAAGGCACAGCCAAAAAACGAAAAACATAAGCACTGTTTTATATAATCTGGAGCATATGTCCTTGTTATGTGTTAGAGCATCTTCTGGATATATACCCAGGAGTGGTATAGCTGGGTCCTCAGGTAATGATATGTCCAATTTTCTGAGGAACCGCCAGACTGTTTTCCATAGTGGTTGCACCATCTTGCAATCCCACCAACAATGGAGGAGTGTTCCTCTTTCTCCACATCCTCGCCACATCTGCTATCACCTGAGTTATTTATATAATCTGGAATAGCGTAGAGTAGATACCAGCCTGTTCTCAACACCATACTAAACAACATACTGGCAAACTGTGAAGCAACATTTCCTGTAAGAACCTTGCAAGTTTTGTTGCAAGAATATGAAGGATGTCTCTGAGAAGGAGAAACACAGACTACTGATTTCTGTACAGCACTGTTTTTCAAGCATAAAGCCTCAGCAACCACTGGGTACCTTCTTCAGAATGCCAAAGAAAAAGTGATGGCACATGCCTTTAATCCCAGTACTTGGGAGGCAGAGACAAGTGGATCTCTGAGTATGAGGCCAGTCTGGTCTTCAGAGTGAGTTCCAGGACAGCTGGGGCTACACAGAGAAACCCCATCATGGAAAAAGGACTCCACAGGAATTTGGGCATCTTTCATAAATCACACAAGGGTCTCTGGTCTACAAGCAGCAGCAGTACTTACACATATGTAGAGCAGAGAGAAACAGGCTGAACTAACTACTAATTGGTACAACCCACCAGGCCTTCTCTTCCTCTGTTTTAGTGTCTTGGAAGAAGGTAAGTGGTCATTAACCTTCCTGCATCAGCCTGTAGAAGCTCCAGCATCCCTGTGAGGACAAGGCCCTGTGACCTGCAGACAGTATTAAGGAAATATTTCCCACAAGTACCAAACACGTGTGATTTCCTGGTTCATTTTGCATCGAAGGAGAAAGGAAACAGCCATTTTATGATTCCACTTGGGAGATTGAAACCCTGTGTAGAAAAGGGTCTGTTGGGACATTTAATCTGTCTTGGCTCCTAAATTGTTTCAAGGTGAAGCCGTCCGTCATCAGGGCAGGTACAGCATCCATGTGCTGACTTTTGTAACCTTCTTGTTACACCTCTCAGGTCATTTTTTCCTTCTCCTCACCATTTTTTCCATTGTTTTATTTTCCCTCCGCGTTTGTTTCACTCTGGAGCAGTGGTTCCCAACCTTCCTAATCCTGAGATCCTTTAATACAGTTCCCTCTGTCGTGTTGACCCCCAACCAGAACATTATTTTGTTGCTATTTCATAACTGTAATTTTGCTGCTGTTATGAATCATGAACCATAATGTAATGCTAAGAAACATGTATAACTACCCATTAGAAAAATGTAAATTAGCCAGGTAGTGGTAGCACGCACCCGGACCACAGTGCTCAGGAGGCAGAGGCAGGCAAATGTCTGTGAGTTCAAGGCCACCCTGGTCTACAGAGCAAGTTCTAGGACAGCCAAAGCTACATAGAGAAACCCTCTCTTGAGAAAACAACAAAGAATCATAATATAAATACCTGATATTTACACACAATAGCTCATATTCAACCCCAAAGGGGCTGAGACCCACACGTTGAGAACCACTGCTCTAGACTCCACAGAAGTTGCTGAAGCCTGCTTTCAATGTTGGGTCCAACCTTTTAGCTTAGATCCATTCTCCTTGTACTTCCCTGGTCCTCCTGTGCTCCAGCAGAACACTGAAGGATGGCCTCAGCATGGGGAGACAGTCTCTGCCTCCCTAAATGAGCCCTTGGTGGAGATCAGCCAACTGCTGGGCTCCAGCTAAGCTTTCAGGCCCTGGGCCTGCCAAAACGGTTACACTGAACCCTACTGACCTTTGCCCACTTTAGATGACAAAGGAAGTAATTAAGTTTAGAAATGTGCCTGAAGTGGGTGGAGGAGGGGCAGCTGATTCTGCCAGCACTGTGCTACACAAGCCACAAGACCAAATAAGGATGTATGAACCACTTCCATCTGTATGAGAGTTCAGAGTGCAGTGTGCAAAAGTAGGACTTGGTTCTCAGGGAGATAAGTCGTTACCTAACCCTGCTGGAGCTCTGCTGCAGCATCTGCTCTGGACACTTCTGCAGAGGCTCTGTCTGAGGGAAGACAGAGCAAGCCTCCTCTTGCTAGTGGAGTGTGTTTCCTTTATTATACCTACTGACCAGAGGAGTCTACTGCACCACAGATTTTCCAGAGTGTTTCCATGGCACTACTGAGGGACTGTAAAAGTACCAGTAAGGATGAGTCACTAGAATGTGTGGAGAAGGTCAGAGTTTGAGGATATTTCACTATTAGAAAAGCAAGCGTCCCAGGCTGAAGCCAGTTGTTTACTGAACACAGAAGTCCAGGGTGGAGCTGGGAGTTGGGAGCATTTTCCTGTAGTACTAACACTATTTGCTAAGTCTACCCTCTTCCCACTCTCAAGCTTGTCAAACTCACGGCCTCGTCACAGTCTTCTTCTGCTGCGCTAGATGGTTGCCAGAAATACTGTCCTCCTTCTCCTCAGAGGCCTGTGATGCCCTCAGCTCCACCACCTGCCCGTGTGCTCAGCAACCACTGCTAGCTAGCTGCTCATGCCGCCAGCTCGTCATACTGCCTCCCTGGCTTGGAGTTCCTGACCTCTTGGCTCTCCTTTTCCTGGGAAATTCCTTCATCCTGCAAAATCCCCAAACCTCAACCCGACTCAGCACTAAGCATAAACAGTGACCTATATCCATGTTTGGATATAGTCCTGGGTATGGTACATAAACGTGTACTTGGTCCATGTTAGTTAAATGCACACTGAATTTGTTCTCAGAGTCTTGCACTGATGTTTTGGGGTCCCTGGTACTCTTATATGCAGATACCCACTGCTGTCTGACAAACCCCGGACTCAGGCTCACTCTAGCACCTACTTTCTAGCTCAGACTTCTGTGCCATCTCAGTCCTGGGATGCCCACGTGAGCTCACCCTGGAGTCTGGAGAGCAAACAGGCTACATAGGAAGTCTGCCCTCTGTGTAAAGGTACTTACAGCTTTTTAGACACCTATGGGATTTAATAAGCCATGTCTGTAGTTGTGTCAAATCAATAAAACCACCCTCCCTCCTTGCTTCTCTCCCTCTATGGCTCACTGTGCCCTCCACAGTCCTTGTCTCCAGATTACAGTGGGGCGGCTTCAGTCTAGGCTCTGCTTTCTGGGAAGCTGAAACTTGGTTATCTTTTTTTTTTTTTTTCCAGAGCTGAGGACTGAACTTGGTTATCTTAAGACTTCAATCTATTGGAAGCTTTTCACTCAGAGCTCTCCCACTTGATTGTCTTGTTTTGAAAATTCAATTTCTTTTCATATTTCTATTCCTCTTTCACGTGAGTTATTCTTTATGTGACAAGCAAAGGTTTAGGGGCTGGGACTCTTTCTGGTATACACATTAACATCCCATGTCTTGGGTGTATCCTCACCCATTCTGAACAAGCCCATAAATCTGTGTTACCTTTGCAAGCCACTGTTCAAGAGGTTAGAGAAATCGTCCCCTGGTGGTGAAGCTTCAGAACTGCCAGCCCTTTGGTAACTGAGTAATGTAGGTTAAGTATCTCTACTTGCTTGACTGGCCTTTAAGCTTTTCCACTTCCTTAACATAACTTTCAAGAAGTCTAGGGTCGGGGTTGGGGATTTAGCTCAGTGGTAGAGTGCTTGCCTAGCAAGCACAAGACCCTGAGTTCAATCCTCAGCTCTGGAAAAAAAAAAAAAAAAAAAAAAGAAGAAGTCTAGGGTCTGACTCACGGTAGCCATTTGAACTCTGCCTTTGCCCTTCTCCACAGGCATCTTGCTTTAATTTTGCGTTTCTTGCATTCTTTCTGAGAATCCGAAAATACATTCTATTTTGATAGTTTGCATTCCTTCCTTGTAATTTGTCTGTTTTCCTTAAATGATATTTTTTTCTCTGTTTAAACCCAGGCTGGCCTCAAACTTGAATTCCTGCCTCAGTCTTCTGAGTCTGATTCAGCTTCCAACCGTCTTTAAGGTTTTTAAGTTTTTACTGGCATATATTAATTTATATAGTAACGGGTTTCATTTTGACATTCTCAAATATGTATACATATCATCAGCCCCCAGCCCCCTTGTGACCCTCCCCTCCCACTGCTTTTCTCTCTCTTTTCCCAGCTGGCCCTCCTCTCGTCCATGTCTTTCTTTTTGTCTTCTCCTTTTGTTTGTGTTTGACCCAGTGAGTTTACTTAGGGTTCTTTTCAGGATCATGGGTTATTTATAGGAACACAGGCACCTCGCCAGTGTTTACACCACTGGAGAAAATGTCTCTCCCTCTCCCAACAATCATTAACCCTCTATAGATCCTCAGGGGTGGGTAGGGCCTCCTAAATTCCTGATGATCTCAATCTTATGCAGGTTTTATGCTCATAATCACAACTGCTGAGAGTTTAAGAATGCAATGTCAGGCTGGGTGTGGGGTCCATGCTTTTAATTTCAGCACTCAGAACTGTAGCAATCAACCTGTCTCTGCTGCCTGTCTACATAGAGTTCAAGGCCAGCAAAGGCTACTTAGTGAGACCCTGCCTCAAAAGAGAGAAAGAAAAAAAAGACAGACAGAAAAAGACAGGAAAGGAAGTCAATGTACATGTCATGTCAGGACAACAGCTCTTTATTCAAAAGATTTTTTGAAATGTCTATATGTATATCTGATCTGTATAGGTATATAAGAGTACATGTGTACAGGTGCCTGTGGAGGCCAGAAGACAGCATCAGATCCCCTGCATCTGGAGTTACAAGTGATTGTGGGCTGTCTAACATGGGTGCTAGGAGCTAAACTCATATCCTCCAAAAGAGCAGAAAACACATTATTGACTTTTGAGCCATCTCTCCAGTCCCCTTAACAGACTTTTAAAAAAAAGATATATTTATTTTTATTTTATGTGTATTGGAGTTTTGTCTGTGTAAGGATATCAGATCAGCTGGGACTAGAGCTACAGACAGTTGTGAGCTGCCATGGAGGTGTCAGAAATTGAACCTCGGTCCTCTGAAAGAGCAGTCAGTTCTCTTAATGGATAAGCCACCTCTTCAGCCACACCTCCCAATAGTGTTGTAAAGATTATTTGGGTTGTGAGGCACATTGCCACTCTTTGCCTGGCTTTACATGGTCACACCTATACCTGTACAGCCTTGACCTGACAGAGGCACAACCATATATAATTCCCAGTACCAGAGGACTTCCTGCTCTCCATGGCTTCCTCAGGGACCAAGCACACAAGTGCACAGACAGCCATGGCGCCAAATACTTATACATACAACATAATAAAAACATTTTTAATTAAAAAAGTATTTTATTCAGGGGTGGTGACCTACACCTTTAATCCCAGCAAAGGAAACAGAGGCAGGTGGATCTCAGTGAGTTCAAGGCCAGCCTGATCTCTATAGTAAGTTCCAGGCCAGCCAGAGTTACATAGCGGGACCCTGTCTCAAAATAAAAGCAAAACTTTTTGTTTTTTGAGGGTGGACACAAGTTGGCTCAGCAGGCAAAGGTGCCTCCTGCCAAGCTTGATGATCTGAGTTCGATCCCCAGGACCCACTTGGTGGAAAGAGGGAGCCAACTGCCACAGTTGATCTGCTGACCCCCACAAGCACACCATGGCAGGCACTCATGCATGCATGAATGCATACATGTATGTATTCACACAAAATAAATAAATGAAACTTAATTTGTTAGAACAAGAACGTTTAACTTGTCCTCAGCTTCCTTTGGGCACACCGTTGGAAGTTCAGCCTTTTCTGTTCAGTTCCCTTTGCGGGCTCTTTCAGGAAACAACCCAGGGTTGACCTGGGCAGGAGGGTCTCTGAATCAGAAGGTTAAGGTGCAAGGCATCACCTTGCATTTAGTCATGGAAGTTTTTAGGAGCTCGAAGCTCAATAACTTTGTTGCCCTTCTGTGGAGGCTTGCAGAAATCTGGACTTGGATGGTAATAAATTACAAGGGATACCAGTCTGCTGGGGCTGGACAGGTGGATCAGTGGTTAAGAGCACTGCCACTCTTCCAGAGGACCTGGGTTCGATTCCCAGAAATAGCGCACTTGCCTAGCAGGCATTAGGTTTAGTCCTCAGAAACACGTACACACATACACCCCATAGATACTTAGAGCAGGTATAATATGTGTTATGCTTACTAGGTTTCCTTTCAGCCTGTAAAATGCACAGCTCTGCACCCCTACCCCACCCCCATTCCCTGTTACTCTCCCCCACCTTTGTCAACAGTTTTCATCTGCTCCTCTTAACAGGGTTCTTGTAAGAATTAGTCTGCATGCATACTCCTCACCTCACTTTGACTTAGAAATTGAATTTCACTGATTTTATCACAAGGAAATATTGAGAGCCACATACAAAGAGTTATATGTGTTGGGTGCTTGTTATAATCTTAGTACAATAATAAACACAGGAAACAACCTAAATAATTGATCATGTGGAACTTTTTAAAAATTAAATCCAAAGCTTAGGAAATGGCTCATTGGTTAGGAATGCTTCCTGAATTTCAAAACCAGGAACCATAAAAAAAAAAAAAAAAAAAAAAAAAGCCGGGCGGTGGTGGCGCAGCCTTTAATCCCAGCACTTGGGAGGCAGAGGCAGGCGGATTTCTGAGTTCGAGGCCAGCCTGGTCTACAGAGTGAGTTCCAGGACAGCCAAGCTACACAGAGAAAC
Source organism: Mastomys natalensis (assembly GCA_021653895.1). Lineage (NCBI taxonomy): Eukaryota > Metazoa > Chordata > Mammalia > Rodentia > Muridae > Mastomys > Mastomys natalensis. Next base: position 869,595 of record JAJTUV010000337.1, read on the forward strand.
CCTGTCTCGAAAAACCAAAAAAAAAAAAAAAAAAGTGCAAGCATGGTTGCACATGCCTGTAACCCCAGCATATAGTGGGTAAAGTCAAGGTTTACTGGTTGCCAGCCTAACTCTGGGTTCATCGGTTCATCGAGAAACCCTGTCTCTAAGGAATAAAGAATGGTAGAGCAGGACTCCCAGTGTCCTCTCTGGCTACCATGCATATGCTCCTTCATATGTGTGTACCCCTAACACAATCACACAGACACACACAACATCACAATCAACTCTAAGTTAGCAATTGCTTCCGAGCTGCAGATATCCGAAGCCCTGCTATGGTAGAAGCCACTGTGCCACCTAAGACAGTATGTGGCTGACTCTCCAGAGCCCTTAGTGTCCATGTCCCCTTGTGTCACTCTGTTGCATCTGTCTTTTATACCTGATTATTCTCTGGACCAAAATGGCTAGTATAATTCTAGACAGCATGTGTAAACTCCAGCTATCAGGAAGAAAGACTGTACAAAGAAAACTGGACATAGATCATTCACCAACTGTTTCTTTAGAGTCCAAAGACTGCCTCCAACACACCTGTTCTGCCAGCACTGTTACCAAAGGAGAACTCCTACTCTACAGAGAAGGCAGAAACTGGGCAAAGGTTATGCCTAGACCCAGGCTTTGTACCAATTAGAAGTGCACTGTCTGCAAAGGATAAGTCATTTGGTTTGAAAGGAGTGTTTGGCTGGGCAGTGGTGGCACACGCCTTTAATCCCAGCACTTGGGAGGGAGAGGCAGGTGGATTTCTGAGTTCGAGGCCAGCCTGGTCTACAGAGTGAGTTCCAGGACAGCCAGGGCTATACAGAGAAACCCTGTCTCGAAAAACCAAAAAAAAAAAAAAAAAACAGTGTGTATGTTTTTTGGCATTGTGGAAGTTATTCTTGAGACAAAGTCTTACTCTATAGCCCAGGCTCACTATTATAAGTAGACTGGCCTCAAACTCATGAAAATCCTCCTGTGTCAGCCTCCCACGGGCTAGGATTAAAGACAGGAGCCACCATGCCAGCCTTTGGTTTGTTTACTAGGAAAGAGTTTTGCTGTGTAGTCCTGTCTGTCCTGGAACTCAGTGTTAACCAGGCAGGCTAGCCTCAAACCTGCAGAAAATCCTCCTGCCTCTGCCTCCCAGGTCTAAGGATTCTAGGCATGTACTAACATATCCAGTTTATCAGATTTGTTTTCTTTGGTTTTGAGACAGGGTTTCCCTGTGTCATCCTGGCTGTCCTGGAACTCTCTCTGTAGACCAGGCTGATCTAAAACTCAGGGATTCCTCTGTTGCTGCCTCCTGAGTGCTGTATTAAAGGTGTCAATCACCATGCTCAGCAAGATCTGTTTTAAAGATGCCATCTTTCTAAGTTCTCACCAAGAGGTCAGTATAACTTCCTTTGGCTTAGCCAGATGAAAGGTATATCACAACCAACTGATGTGCATTAGTGAATGTGCCTTGCACATGGGGAGGCATGAGTTCTTACTGTTTCAATACATTCTCCTCAGCTTGAGTTATACCAAGTACACAAGAAATAGCGTTATTCTTATATATTTTACTTTAAACAGACATAATACAGGCCGTAATTTATGGAAGGGGACAGTGAAGGTTCTTATACACAAGGATAGTCTGCAGTAAAGGATTTGACTTTGCCCTTGGCTTCTGGGAAATGAGCTGTGTTGTAGCTGGCAGTCTTAGCTTCGGTGCAGACTTTGGGCAATATGGTATGTCACATGTAGGCTGAGATCAACCATAGACAACCAATCAGTCACTACTAAAACTCTGAACACCAAAGCTTGGTTGAACTCTCCTGGTTGACAGTGCTCCCATGTATTGCCACATATTGAAGCTGGGCTGACATGTCCTGCTTCCACAGGAAGCACAGTGGGATCTCTGCATCTGGAAACATCTGTATGCCTAGACTCTACCTTAGGCATCTCTTCCTTTGGCTGACTTTACACCTTTGCTTAATCATGCATGGAACAATTGTCAGTGAGTAGTTTATGTATTTCTAGTGAATTGTTGATGGTGTAGGGAAACTTCTAAACTTGAAGTCAGTATCAAAAATCAAGGCAGGACTCAGCAGTAAAGGCATTTACTGCTAAGGCTGATGACATGAATTCAATCCCAGGGGCCTATAAGGTGGAAGAGAGATCTAATTCCTGCAAGCTGTACACACACACACACACACACACACACACACACACGTGTACATGTGTGTACCCCCCAGTAAGTAAAGAAATTTACTTTTTAAAAAGTGGAGGCAGTGTGTGTAGAGGACTGTACTGGCTGAACTTTAATTATGGCATTATACTCCTTGTAGAGGAAGTAGCACTGAAGTGGGTGGGGGCCTTGTGCAGGATGGAACAGGCTAGTTAGACAGAAGAACTGGGAAAATAGTAAGTTAACAAGAGACCCAGAGTGGACATTCCACTTGAGGAGAGCAAGGTTTACAGACCTTGAAGGAGCAAGGCTGGATTTTGTACCCATTTTGTTCCTCTCTCTAAGCCCAGCCTCTACTTGAAGGCTGTCTGTCATGCTCACATGCAGGAACATCTGAGTGTGCTGACAGAACTGGGCTCTCTATAGAAAGCTGGGGAAGCTGGGGAGAGGTGGCCAGTGGATCAATTTAGTGATGAGACTCTTGTCTCATTTTCCTGTTGAAAACCATGTGACTCTCCTTGGTCCAGAATTCTAAAGTCAATTCTTGGTCCTCACCATAGAAAGATGTGTTGGCAGCCTTCCTGGTAAGGAGCAAGGAGAGCTGTGTGTGTTGTATGTGATAGGCATGGGTTTCTTGTAGCTTCCTGTCTGTAAACCTTACTTCTTTACCTGAAATCTGAGCACATGAAGAGTAGAGAGCTTCCCAACGCTGACAGAATTCCTCACAAAGCTGGGCACACACCCACTGGGTCTCAAAAGATTATTCCAGCCCAGGTGGTGGAGATGGTGGTGATAATTGTGGTGGTGGCAGCAATGGGACATGCCTTTACTCCCAGCACTCAGAAGGCAGAGGAAGGTAGATCTCTGTGAGTTTGAGGCCACCCTGGTCTACAGAGCAAGTTCCAGGACACCCAGGGCTATACAGAAAACCCCCGTCTTGAAAAACAAAGAAAAAGGAAAAAATACAAAAAAAAAAAAAAAAAAGTTTATTCCAACCTTGAAAAGGGTTCTCATGTGCTTCTCTCTTGCAGGGAGTTTCCAGATGACCCAGAAGTGCAGTGGGACACGGAGCATGTGGCCAGCACCCTCCTCCAGCACATACATGTCAATGGCACCGACCTGGTAAGGGAATGCCACTCCCAGTGGAAAGCCCGGGGTCTGCATCCTGTCACAGCCTCATGGCTGCCTCCTACTCCCAGCTCTGTTCCACACCCACTCTAAAAGGCTCTGTGCTAAGCCCACTGAAGGGCAGCTATCCCTTCAATTCCCTTCCATCTTATCTGTGATGGAGTGAATAAGTTCTCAACCCTCAGGCTTGAGAAGAGCTTTTTTTGGTTTTTCGAGACAGGGCCTGGCAAGGAGAGCATTTCTCAAACCATGTCCTGCCTACCCACCTTTCTCTTGAAAATTCAGCACCCCAGGAACCTACACAAAACTCTCACTGACAGAACTAGTCCCAATTGGCTTCACAGTTAGGGGAGCAGTCTCACCTTCAAGATCAAAGTTGTAAATGCTGGGGCTGGAGAGATGGCTCAATGATTAAGAGCACTAGGTGCTTTTCCAGAAAACCTGGGTTCAATCCCCAGCACCCACAAGGCAACTCATAACTGCTTTAACTCCAGTTTCAAGGATCTGATACCTTCATACAGACATACATTCAGGCAAAACATGAATGCAGATAAAATAAAAATAAAGATCCAAGCCGGGCGGTGGTGGCGCACACCTTTAATCCCAGCACTTGGGAGGCAGAGGCAGGCAGATTTCTGAGTTCGAGGCCGGCCTGGTCTACAGAGTGAGTCCCAGGATAGCCAGGGCTACACAGAGAAACCCTGTCTCGAAAAAAAAAAGATCCAGGGTTGGCGGCTTCCGCAGACATAGGTGAGAAGGGGGTTCTACAGATCTCACCCAGAGCTTTCGGCATAAGCCCCAGGTCTGTTAATGAGCTACATTCCCAGTTCTGAAGCTGTGATACGTAAGCCTCCTTTTTATTTGTTTGTGACACAGTCTCACTGTGTAGACCAGGTTAGCCTTGAAACTCAAAGAGATCAACATGGAGTGCTGGGTTTAAAACTATGCACCACCATGCCCAGCTAGCCTCCATTTCCTTTTTTAGAAATGAGGATAAATTCATACTCACTTTAAGGAAAATTTCAGTCACCATTAGAGCAGTAATGGAGATTCATGTTTGCTTGCAAAGGTGAACAAAGCCATCTTGCTGTCTTAGGACTAGCAGGTTAGGGTCAATTCTGTCCTGTCCTGTCCCCAATTACCCACTCCTCCCCCCCCCCCCATCCAGTCCTGTCCTCTCCTGTCCTGTCCTCTCCGTTCTGTGCTGTCCTATCCTACCCATTTATTATTGACAGCATCTATAGTCCTGGTTGTCCTGGAACTCTCTCTGTAGACCAGCCTGGCCTGAAACACACAGAAATCTTCCTGCCCCTGCCTCCCCAGTGCTAGAATTAAAGGTATGCATGACCACACCTGACTATAACAGCCCAATTTAGAGCTGCCAGAGTTTACTTTCTGAAACTCAAAATACTCAAAATAGGAATCCCTCATAGGTTAATAGCTAAAATTTCATTATTCAAAGTCTATTCATTTGAGTAGACTTTTGTTAAAAGATAGAGCGTGCTGGCTGAGAAGCAGATTGGGCTATTCTATCAATGACACATTCACTGAGTGAATTGATACATTAGACCTTTAAGGGGGGAGACATTGAGACAGGGTTTCTCTATATGGCCCTGGATGTCCTGGAACTCACTCTGTAGACCAGGGTGGCTTCGGACTCACAGAGATCTACCTGCCTGCCTCCTGAGTGCTAGGATTAAAGGTGTGTACTACCATCACTGCTAGACCTTCCGTTTTTAAAGACTCTGTTGTTGTTATGAGTTTGCTTGAGCCTAGGTGAGTTTATGTGCACTATCTGTATGCAGAAGCCCATGGAGGCCAGAAAAGGGTGTTGGGTTCCCTGGAACTAGAGTTACAGGTGGTTGTGAGCTGCATATGGGTGCTAAGATTAGAACCTGGGTCTCCTGGAGGAGCAGTAAGCGCTCTTAGCCACTGAGCTATCTTTTTGCCTCAGCACCCTGCTTTTGTACGGTAGTGGCTTTCCCAGGACTAGCTCCAGCCCTGGTCCTCATCAGCGAGTGTTAGAGCTGTTGGCCACACCGCTCACTCCATTTGTAGGGGAATTCATCCTTTCAGTCTTGGGAGTCACAGTCTTTCTTGACCCGGCCCTTACAATCCTGAACGTGGAAGAACAGGGTCCGTCTTCATTGAAAGGCTGAGTTTCTTGTATAGCAGCTCCAGGTTGGAAAGGACTCTGAGTAGAGTGAGGGATTACAGGCACAAGCAACGTGTCTCATATCTTCTTCCTCCTCCATCTTCAAAGAAATTGTGCCAACTTCTGCTTGTCACATGGCCTTCTCATCTGCCTCTCTGTGCCCCCATTTTTTTTTTTTTTTTTTGGTTTTTCGAGACAGGGTTTCCCTGTGTAGCCCTGGCTGTCCTGGAACTCACTCTGTAGACCAGGCTGGCCTCGAACTCAGAAATCCACCTGCCTCTGCCTCCCAAGTGCTGGGATTAAAGGCGTGCGCCACCACCGCCCGGCTGTGCCCCCATTTTTAAGGACCGTCATGATTACATTGAGCCCACTACTCCATCCAGAATAGCCTCTCCATCTTGAAATCTTTAACCACATTTGCAAAATCCCTTTTCTACATGAAGTAACAACTCTGTTTCCAGGGAAATAGGACATAAGTAGCAGACATATTATTAAGCCTACGAGCAGCCTTACTCCATAGCCTTCATTCACATGGGATGGTTGCCCAGTAACTTTCTAATAATGGTTTGAGACCAAGGAATGGTAGGACACTTATGCCAGAAAGCTTTGGAGTTTCAGGGCTGGGTTCTAGCCCAGTAGGTAAGTACTTACCTAATATGCACAAGTCCCCTGGGTTTGAATCCCAGCAATGCAAAAAAACAAGAAAGAAGGAAAAAGTGCTTCTTAGTTTTGACAAAGTGGAACATTTATCCCAGCTGTGAAGCCCTTCTCATCGTCGTCATGACACTATCTAGGGAATACCCTGGATAGGTAGGCACTAATGCCCCATGGCGTTCCTGAAGACAGAGACCACCAAGCCCGCTGCATTGGTACAAGTTGATAATCTCATCACCTGGGAGGTAGAAGCATGGAGACCAGGAGTGTAAGGCCAGTCTCAGCTACACAGAGTTCAAAATAAGGCCAGGGTGCATGAGACATTTCAAAAGAAAAAATTATAATCACAAAAGAATTAGAGCATGAGTGACTCTTTCCCCTGACTACCCCAATTCCAGTTCTAACCCCTTCATCTGTGCGGCCGGGACACTTTCTGTCCTTGGGAACAGCTCTTCTCTTTCCATCAGCTTCTAACCAACCGTATCTAGTCCCTTTCCTGAATCCTTGTTTTCTTATGTTTTTTCATTCATGTTTTTTTTTCTTTTTTTCTTTTTCTTTTTTTTTTTTTTTTTTTTTTTTTTGGTTTTTCGAGACAGGGTTTCTCTGTGTAGCCCGGGCTGTCCTGGAACTCACTCTGTAGACCAGGCTGGCCTCGAACTCAGAAATCCACCTGCCTCTGCCTCCCAAGTGCTGGGATTAAAGGCGTGCGCCACCACCGCCCGGCCATGTTTTTTTTTCATGCTTATATATTTGTGTGTTTGTGATGTATGTGAGTGCACACAAACCTACAGCAGAGGTATCCTGAGCCTTGGAGCCATGAAAGCTTGACTTTGATCTCTACAGCCCATGTAGGAAACAAACAAACCAGAAGTCAGGCATGGTGCTGTGTGTTCATGGTCCCAGTACTGGGGAGACAGGCAGGCAGATCCCTGGGGTTTGCCAGACTAGCCTGATCAGCAAGTTCCAGGCAGTGAGAGACCCTATCTCAAAAACAAGATGGGTAGCTCCTGGGGAGCAGCACCTGCAGTTCTCTGGTCCCCAAGAGTGCATTCTTGCATGTGCAAGGATTCAAAAGTTTGTGTAGTGGGGCAAATTCCACTCTGTCTTACTGCCAGGGCCAGGAATGAATCTTAAAACCCACAGCTGCCACACACAGATCTAACCGCTCAGAAGCTGCTTCAGCTGCTCAGAATCTGAAAGTGCTGGGCAGTGGTGGTGCAAGCCTTTGATCCCAGAGGCCAGCCTGGTCTACAGAGTGAGTTCCAGGACAGCCCGGGCTATACAGAGAAACCCTGTCTCAAAAACCAAAAAAAAAAAAAAAAAAAAAAAAAAAGAAAAACAAAAACAAAAAACCAAACCATAACTGACAAAAACAAAATTTGAAAAGTTTTCAGGGCTCTGCTCTTTCCTTCCCCAAAGGAATGGTGAAGGCTCCTTTGAAGCTGAGCAGTGGAGAAGCCATTCAACACCTCTGAGTGAGCCCTTCCTCCTCCGTCTGTCCCTACAGGTGGTGACTTTTGATGCAGAAGGAGTCAGTGGTCACAGCAACCATATTGCTCTGTACAAAGCTGTGAGGTATGCTTCTCTGGGTGATGGAAGGGTTTCTCCATTTACTCAAGAAGAGTCACAGTTACTAAACACTTCCTGTCTGTTGTCTGCACCCCAGAAGACCTACTCCTGTGTCATTGTTGCTCTATTGCTCACCTGCCTCACCACATCCTTTTTTTTTATAACATGTATGGGTGTTTTATTTTCACGTATGTCCACCCTTTAGTGAGGTGCCTCCATGAGGCTCCCATGCAGACAGACCTGACCTGACAACTCCCCAGCCTTGTCTTCAATTGTATGTAACCTTGAAAGATACCAGAAATTATTGCTCTCATATTTTTTCCCAGACAGTTCATCCTGATTCTTTGACTGTGGAATGATGGGAGGCCATACTCCTCTCCCCTCTTATAAAATTTATTTGCTTCGTGGCCCAGTAGAGGCCACTGATAGAGCTATGTATTGTCAGCTGCATTAGGTTCATTCACAGTCAAGAAAGACACACCATAGGTTACAGTCGAAGATGCAGTTTTCTGGTAAAGATACACAGAAAAGTGAATGGACTTTTAGCCAAATGGTTATTCTAAGGACTAGGCTGCTGGAAAGCAAATCATTGTGTAGGAACACGGGGTTCACTTCATTCCAGGTCCACATAGAACCTTATTAATTTGTACTCAGGTATTCACAAAAAAGAAGGAAAAAAAAGAATGAGACCAAGTTTACTACAAAATCCAGGAGCACTTCAGCAGACAGTGGATAGGGTCCTTGAGTGGGTCTTGGCTAGCTTGAACTTTGCTTATGCTGGTGACTTTTGGTCAGTTTGACACAACCTAGAGCCATCTGGGAAGAGGGAATGTCAATCAAGAAAAAGCCTCCATCAGATTGACCTGTAGGCAAGTCTGTGGTGCATTTTCTTATTTGATGATTGATATGGAAGGATCCAGCCAACTGTGGGTAGAAAGGTGGACCTTGGTGTATGAGAAAGCAGGCTGAGCAAGCCAGAAGTAACAAGCCAGTAAGCAGCACGCCTCCATGGCCTCTGCTTCAGTCCCTGCCTTCAGGTTCCATTTAAGTTCCTGCCCTGACTTTCCTCAGTGATGGACTGTGATCTGGGAGTTTTAAGATGAAATAAAACCTCTCCTCCCCAAGTTGCTTTTGGTCATGGTCTTTATCATGGCAATGGAAAGCTAACTAGGACATTAATTGATTTTTAGAGAAAAAAATTGAGGGTAGTTATTCTCATCTCTAATGGGCAAAACTTGAGGCCAGTTTGTTCCATAATCCATAGACCAACTTCTGGATTAAGCTTTGTGGGAATTAGATGCCCACTCTGGCCCCCTCAGCCATAGCCAAAGGTATGAAATCCTGTAGATTTAGATGCTGACTTGTGCAATAGAAACCACTGAGCGTCTGTGCTTGGTTGGGGCATGGGTCAGGCAGGCCTTGCTCTTAAGTCCCTCCTGTTTACACAGAAGAACAAATGTCTCATGCTCTCTCTAATGCTTGTCCTCTCCATCCTCCAGGGCCCTGCACTCAGGAGGGAAGCTGCCTAAAGGTAAGGAAGGCCTCTTTTGTTTTTAGGGTTTCTGTTTATTGCAAATAGACAATGGTCACTACTGCTCTTAGAAACTTACCAAGGACATTTGCAGACATTGTCAGCCCTCATATCTATCCATTTCTATGTATCTATGGACTTAACACCATGGGAGCAAAATTATTCGAGGAGATGCTAGAGACCTGGCTCCCCACTTAAAAGCACCAGTCTTGCAGAGGACCTGGGCTCAGTTCCCAGTACCATCTCAGGCAGACTACAACAACCTTCAATACCAGTTCCAGGGCGGTCAGACATCTGATGCATGAATGTGGTGCACATAAACTCATGCAAGCACATGCATACACAAAAATATATAAGGAGAAAAAATGGCGCCTGTACTGAACATGAGTATTTTCTCCTTATTAGTCCTAGGCAATGCAATACAGCAACTATTTCCACAGCATTTTTACTCATATTAGAGATTATAAGTAACCTGGAGATGAAGTAATGTATTACAAGAGGATGCAGGTAGGTTCTATGTAAAAACTGAGTCATTTTATGTCAACTTGGGCATCTGTAACTGAAGTATTGTGGCAGTCCTAGAACAGTACTGCTGGGGACTGAAGGACACCTATACAGAGTGTCCCTAGACTGTGCAGTATTGTAAGGTGTGCATGGCAGGTTCAGACTGTATCCATTGCCATGTGCCCTATCTAGTTTCCTCACAGGAAACTTTTCTGAGTATGTTTTGGACTGGCCTGCATCACAGGGGTTACTTGGGATCAGAAAGTGAAACATAGGAGATGAGTGCTGTCTTCATAGACTGAGGCCTTAGAAGCACCACTGACCGCCATTGACTCTCCGTCCACTATGTGAGATGGGCAGGCCTACACTGTCAACACCACTTTATCAACTAGGAAGCTAAATTCCAGAGCAGTTAAGGGACTTTCTGTGCCAAATGTTTTCCTCGGCTTGGAGACTGGTCCTGGTCGTTGGTTCTAAGAGAAGGTGTCCCTGGGAGCAGGTCAAATAAAAGACCAGAAGTCAAATCGTGGGTCCGAGCTGGTGGCCCATGTTCTGCTCAAGACAGTTTTCCAGTCTGCTTTCTCTCTGTCCTTCTCTGGAGATCTTTAGCCAGTTTTGTCTGTGTTCTGCTTGTGCTGGTTCTCCAAGTAGTGTTCTTGCTATTCTGAAAATTTCTTCTGCAGATCTTAAGCCCAGTCTTTTACTTCACGTACCAATCCAGTCCTTCACTCCAGGCTTCCTTTTGATTATCCTGAGAATCAGCATCCTGATCCCAGCGATTGTTCTTCCGGGTCACTCATCACATTCCTTTTTTTAAGGTTACAAAAGAATTCAGAGATCGACCTGCCTCTGTTAAGCAAGACAACAAACTAGTTGGGTGGGACTCCACCCAAAATTACCATTTCTACCGAAGCTGGGCCTGGATCTAAATTCCCTGTCCCTGGCTGACCTTGAACTCCAGAATCTTTGTAACAACAACAATAAAACAATAACAATAACAGCAAAACTTAGCAGGGTGGGATCTCCACTCCCTAAATCTCTTTATTTCCTTCCTAAGTATCTGACTAGTTGGCTCACAATGCAACTGCCTGGGTTCCTTTAGATCTGTGAAGCTCCTTACACAATTCATATTGCATCTTTATATTTTGCATAGTTGAGAAATTATGTATTTTGAACTCATGGTTTCAGTGTTCTTTTCACAGCCTTAAGGGCTGTCCTGAAGGTCCCAGCATTTACCATTTTGCTGAGACATTAGCCACACCTATGCCTCCCAGACTAGTGCTGTCTCTGAATATCTCGGAGTCATTAACTTTAACAGGGAGGATCTTCAACTAGGAGGAACAGAGAGATGCAAAAACATGTACATTATTATACAAACCAGCCCACCACAGCCGTGGACATGGAGGCCTTTGCCCTGTGGGCTCTGATCCAGAAGCGGGAACCATGTCATTCCACCCCTACCAAGGCTGTACCAGACCTGGCAATGGGGACTCACTCCGAAGTCTAGGCTGGCCTCACATTGATGGCAGTCCACCTGTCTCTGCCTTCCAAGTGCTGGAATAGCCCCTGGTGTCAGAGCACAGCTGGAATGAGTCTTTAGTCACCCAACTCAGAAATTCCTGTCTATCATCTTTCCTCCACCCTCTTCCTCTTGCAAGGACACTCACAGCCGTGGAGCACTTCTGCCACCTGGCAGTCCTCCCGTGTGGGAGAATTCTGGTCAGAAAGCAACTCTGGTGCCACAAGGCACCTGGCAGAAGAGCAATTGCCCTGCCTGCCGTGAGCCACCAGGAGAGCGAGGGTGCTCAGGGAAGCAGCTGGCTAAGAGCAGCACAGTGACCCATCTGCCATCCCTCCTTGCACAGGATGCTCTGTCCTCACACTCCAGTCTGTGAACGTGCTTCGGAAGTATATCTTCCCCTTGGATCTGCCCTGGACCCTACTGTCACCCCAGGATGTTCTCTTTGTGCTCACCAGCAAAGAAGTGGCACAGGCCAAGGTAAGATAAGTATTTCCTGGACACTGCACTGTGACCCCAGTGTCACGTCCCTTGGCTCTTCAAAGCCGTGCTACGTGCAAAGCTCTCTCCACAAGGACCAACACTGCCCCACATGCTAGATTAGTCCAGCTACACCTGACTGGAGTATCTTTTCAATGACTTGGGCTATTTTTTTTTTTTTTTCTGATTATAAAATTTATAAGTAAATAATTATTTGAGTACTTGCCCATTTAAAGAAACTTAGAAATACATACTATCATCAGTAAAATGAAAACCAGTGGCTGGAGAGTTGACTCAATGGTTAAGAGCACATGATACTCCAGTAGAGTATCTGGTTCCTGCACCCACAACCATCTGTAACTCCAGTTGCAGGGGATCTGTCGCCCTCTTTTGGCCTCCATGGGTACTGCACACAAGGGGTGCATGCATATACATGCACTCAAGCACTGACATACATATAAATCTAAGAAAAAAATAGAGCCGGAAGTGGGGAAGGTAAGAGGGAAGGTCTGCAAATAATACTCCCAGAGTGAGTGCCATCATGATCTCTCTGATTCTTCCAGAAAGCCATGTCCTGCCACCACAGTCAGCTCCTCTGGTTCCGCCACCTCTACATCATCTTCTCCAGATACATGAGAATCAACTCACTGCAGTTCCTCTGAAGCCTCGGAGAATTGTCAGATCCTCAGAGTAAAAGGGAGAAGCAGAGCAAGAAGTCCCCTGGCCAGGCTTTGGACTGACTTACCTGCTTGACCCAGGGAAAACCCAGCAAAGCAGCCTCTGCCAAACAGTGACCACATGGACAAAGGATCACCCCAATCCACCTTCCTCTTCTGGGGAAAACCCACCAAACCCACACCTACACTAACACAATATTAGCTACCCCACTAATTTACCAGTTCTCTCGACCACATAGTTTGTATGATAACAGAGTTGCACCAGACATCTAGCAAAGCCTACGCAGGTTGCCTTCACTGTAAAGGAGTCTAAATGTGCCATAGAACTAGTTCGCAGGTGTGACTTTCACATTGCTTCCAGTCCAGGCTGTTTTGGTCAGTCTTCTGTTTCTGTAGCTGAAACACCACTCACAGGGCATCTGCCCAGCTGTGGTCTACTTGGATCAGGGTTCTGAAGCCTGTGGAGTCCAGGAGCATAGCAGCCTCTACCTGGCAGCTGGAGAGGGGCCTCCCTCTGCATCTCACAGGCAAAGGCAGTCAGCCACTGGGAGACAGAGGCAGTGAGCCAGAGTGCTCCTTTAGAACAACCACGCCGCCGGGCGGTGGTGGCGCACGCCTTTAATCCCAGCACTTGGGAGGCAGAGGCAGGTGGATTTCTGAGTTCGAGGCCAGCCTGGTCTACAGAGTGAGTTCCAGGACAGCCAGGGCTACACAGAGAAACCCTGTCTCGAAAAAACAATTAAAAAAAAAAAAAAAAAAAAGAACAACCATGCCTACAACAGTGCCCAGTCACCTCCAAAAGGCCACACCCTAAACACTGGGGCTTCGAAGACCCATGAATTCCAGGGGACACAGCCAAACCCTAGTACAGGCTCATCACAGAACACCCCACACACAAACCGCTCCCCAGTCCCCCACCCAATACACACAATCTTCAGGTGCTTCAACCATAATTCCTTGGGTTTTTATTGTGTTCCCCTTACAAGAACTTTACAGTTTAGGGGAGCTGTACCTTATCACCATGGTGGTTCTGATGTGTGTGAAGATGATCCTGTGGGTCCTCCCTTTAAAGAGCCAGTAAACATCTCGGCTCTCTGCCTTTTCAAAGTAGGAGCTAGGCTCACACCTTTAATCCTAGCACTTGGAGGCAGACACAGATGGATCTCTGTGAGTTTGAGGCCAGCCTGATCTAAATAGTGAGCTCCAGGACAACCAGGACTCACAGAGAAAGACACTATCTCAAAATAATAATAATAACAATAACAATAAATTTTAGAAAAAAGAAGAAAAAGAAAATAGAAAGAAAAGATAAACATTATGCTGATAGTGAAATAGTACAAAATAAAGTATGGGAAGCTGGGTGTAGTGGTATATGTCTTTAATCCCAGCATTCAGAAGGCAGAGACAGGTGGTGTCTGTAAGTTTATGGCCAGCCTGGTCTACATTGTGAGTTCTAGGACAGCCAGAGGTACATAATGAGACTCTTAAAAAAGTAAAAACTAACCTCAAATAAATATGAGTATTTGAACAGGACAGATAGCGATAACACTATACTTACATAAAGCAACATATCCACATGTAAAAATCTACATGATAATGAACAAATAATTTTCTTTACCTAATTTGTTTGGGGGAAAAACTATTTCCATACTCACATGAGTAAACAAGCAGAGGCCTCCCCATGCCTGTGGAGCCTGTCTCTGAAGATTCCCTTTGTACTGTGTTCCTGCACTGAGCTCTCTGCAAGTCTGATTCACTGATTAGCAACAATACAGAGAGAAAAGCTGCACCTCCAGAACCAAGTTATACTGGGATGTCCTTAAACACTTTAATATCTGTGTGCTCCCCACTTCTGTGTCTGACTTAACAGCTTTGTGACTCTTAGGTAAACACTTGGGAATATAGAAGCAGCTGGGAATATAGAAGCAGCTCCTTAGTTCCCACCAACAAAAGGCTAAGGATTCTTTCAGACAGCATCTGAGGCCTACGGCTGAGACTCCTTGCTTTCCTGTGATCCACCTACCTGATGTATGTGTGAGAAGTACCCATGTATGACTGTGTGTGTGAGAAGTGACCATGTGTGACTGTGTGTGCGAGAAGTGCCCATGTGTGATTGTGTGTGAGAAGTGCCCATGTGTGACTGTGTGTGTGAGAAGTGCCCATGTGTGACTGTGTGTGTGAGAAGTGCCCATGTGTGACTGTGTGTGTGAGAAGTGACCATGTGTGACTGTGTGTGTGAGAAGTGCCCATGTGTGACTGTGTGTGTGAGAAGTGCCCATGTGTGATTGTGTGTGTGAGAAGTGCCCATGTGTGATTGTGTGTATGAGAAGTGCCCATGTGTGACTGTGTGTGTGAGAAGTGCCCATGTGTGACTGTGTGTGTGAGAAGTGCCCATGTATGACTGTGTGTGTGAGAAGTGATCATGTGTGACTGTGTGTGTGAGAAGTGCCCATGTGTGACTGTGTGTGTGAGAAGTGACCATGTGTGACTGTGTGTGTGAGAAGTGATCATGTATGATGTGTATGTGTGTGTGAGAAGTGATCATGTATGACTCTGTATATGAGAAGTGCCCATGTATGACTGTGTGAGAAGTGTTCATGTATGACTTAAGTGGTCCTGCTGCTACAAAACCTCATGGAACTGTTTCCACATTGGAACATGGATAACCTGAATGTGTGTCCTAGGACTGGCACATGCTTCACCCCAGGATAAACTACCTCATGTCCTCTTTGAAGTGAAAACTGTTATTTTGTTGACAATACCCTTTGAGTTTATGATATACACTCAGTACAACCTATGAAAAATGTTTTCAATCTTAGACATTAAAAAGATGCATAGAAGAATTCCAATGATTTGAGAATTATTTTGTGCCTGTTTGTATTTGGTTTACTATATATTCACAAAGTAAGAGGTTGGAGTAGCTCGGCTGGCAGAGTGTTTGCCTAGGTTTGATCTCCAGCACAGTATAAGTGTGTATGCCAACACTTGGGCACTAGAGCAGGAGAATCAGAAACCCAAGATCATCTTTAACTACATAGTAAGTTTAAAACCAGGCTAAAGAAGACTTTCTTCAAAAATAAATACCTTGTAAACATCTAGGAATGAATTTTTTAGTGGTATGTTTACTTGCTGATTTGCCTGATGATGCTATTTCTCTCATGAGCTCCTTCTGTGGGGCAGGGCTGCTCACACAGTCTCCATTCATGACCCCACTTCATCTAAGAAAGTTTTACACACCCTCAGATATACAGGTATATAAATAAGTATAGAAAAACAGCATTTACTAATAGTAAATCATAAAGAAATCTTTTAAAATAATTCCTTGGTATACATTGAATTTTACCACCTACGGAATACTGAATCTGCATGCTGAGATGGACATGATTATTTTACATCAAGAATTAAATTCTGGGGGCTGGAGAGATGGCTCAGTGGTTAAGAGCACTGACAGCTCTTCCAGAGGTCCTGAGTTCAATTCCTAGCAACCACATGGTGGCTCACAACCATCTGTAATGTAATGGGATCTGACACCCTCTTCTGGTGTGTCTGAAGACAGCTATAATTGTACTCATATACATAAAATAAATAAATCAAAAAACTTCTATCTAAATATAATTTTAAAAAGATTGAAAAAAAAAAGAATTAAATTCTGGCTGAGTATTTGATTCTGCAAGGCATAGCACCTTCAACATTTTTTCAGAGATGACTGATATTTTGATTTTATAGTCATTAGTGACAGTACCTATTCCCATATAAAATGACAGAAGTACGTTTAGGAACATTTCAGAAATTGATGGAGATCCTGCCCTAATTCCAAGCCAAATGTAATGATTTCTTCTGAAATCACCAAACCAAACTAAACAGCAATTTAATTTTGTTTACATGTATTTATTTGTGTGTGTCTATGTGTGTCAGGACAACCTTCAGGAGGAGTTTTGTCCTTCCAGCATATGTTTTTCCAGGGACAGGCATGCACTTTTACCCGCTGAGCCATCTCACTGTTACAGATTCACTGTTGGACTTAAGCTCAGTGCTAATCCAGCCACATTCGTTTGTAGTCTCATAGCTACTCACCCTCACTAGCTCTTCAAAAAGAAATTATTAGAATCAAACATTAGCCGGGTGGTGGTGGTGCACGCCTTTAATCCTAGGACTTGGGAGGCAGAGGCAGGTGGATTTCTGAGTTCGAGGCCAGCCTGGTCTACAGAGTGAGTTCCAGGACACACACACACACACACACACACACACACACACACACACATATATATATATATATATATATATATATATATATATATGTAAAATCAAACATTTTACATATATATATATGTAAAATCAAACATTTTACATATATATATATGTAAAATCAAACATTTTACATATATATATATGTAAAATCAAACATTTTACATATATATATGTAAAATCAAACATTTTACATATATATATATATATATATATATATATATATATATATGTATGTATGTATGTAAAATCAAACATTAAAGGACTTGGAGAGATGGCTCAGCCATTAGGAACGCCTGCTGCTCTGGCAGAGGACTTGTTCTGTTCTCAGCACCCACATCGTGGCTCACAACTGCCTGTAGTTGCCATTCCAGGGGATCTGCTATCCTCTCCTAACCTCTATGGGTATCAGCCACATATATGGTACTTATACATAAATGCAGGCAAAACACTTATACACAGTAAATAAAAACCTAAAAAAACAAAACCAAAAACCAAAAATCAAACATTCTAACAATACATTCCAAGGACTGATTTGCTATGTTCATGCTGAAGGAACTGAGTTGAAACATTAAGCATTGCTTTTCCATAATTAGACCACTATGTTTCTACAAGAGCAGAAAACTTCGTATGTAAAGTTAGAAAGAAAGAAAGAAAGAAAGAAAGAAAGAAAGAAAGAAAGAAAGAAGAAAGAAAGAAAGAAAGAAAGAAAGAAAGAATTGAAGTCTAGGATCTGAGCTGAGGCTCAGCAGCACGTGTGGGGTTATGTGGTATGAGGGCATGCCAAGTGCACACACAGTGCACATCTTTGTGTTCAGAACAAGGTTGAAGTCACACAGTACAAAGGTTGAGCCAGAAATACTCAGCCGTTATACACTGGGTTCCTGGTTAATTTTGGTTTGCGTGAGTTTTCCTTCGCTGTGTCTTCAGGGAGGTTTTACTACTCACACCCTCCATGACCCCATGTTCACCCATACACAGATCAACACCTACAACTCAGAGGCAGGACTCTGGACACCACAGCAGAGAGGACATGCATGGACAACATGACCTTGAACATGTTCATTCTGGCTTCTGAAGAGCTTAGGAACTAATGTCTTCTTGGTGCTCAGAGAGCAAAGGACAGGAACAGGGGCAGCCACAGATGTTGGCAAATGAAGGTACCCTCCAGTAAAATGTAGCCCTGGGTAAGCTTATGACAAGAGGAAAGTGCCTTCCTACAAATGATCCTAGCACAGGTCTTCCTCCAGGTAGATGCAGCCCCTCCCTGGAGGCAGGCATAGTGGCCAGAGATTTTAATTTCTGAGCATTGGGGAGGCAGAGGTAGAATGATCTAAGTTCATGAAGCTGAGTTCCAGGACAGTTAGGACTACACAGAGAGACCTTGTCTCCCCAAGGGAATGAAGGTCTTTCCCAGGGACACAAACAGCTGGTTGACAGATTACGTGCTAATCAACCTAGGCAGCAGCCCTGAGTCCTGGAGCTGATGTCAAAATTCCAGGGGTTCCTTCAAAAAAAACAATCAGGTGAGGAGGAGAGATGGATCCCCCACACAAAACAAAACAAAAAATATCCCAACTGTTTTACCCTTTAGTCACTACTCAAGAATATTTCCTCATGAAAGAAGCAACACCCAAGAGCCACCAGATACAAACAGATGGAGTCTCCTTCCCGGAGGAGGCTGAAAAGAGTGGATTCCAGTCTGGGAGCAGATGTCACTAAAGGAGCAAAGAGATTTTATAGTAATGAAAGCTTCAAAGCCGGTTTACACAGAAGGATGCTCTCAGCAGTGTCCAGATTAGAAGTCTGCAAAAGCATAGGGTATGGCTGTGCATACCTAAAATTCCAGCACATGGAAGGCTAAGGCAGGAGGACATCTGTGAGTTCAAGGCCAGCTAGGTCTACATAAGAGTTTCAAGCCAGCTAAAGCTACATAGTGAGATCCTGTCTCAATGTTAGGGTCTGAAAATCCAAAACAACCCAAGAAGGCACAAGAGTCCTTGTTTGAATTAGGCAGCAGAGACAGACAGGTCAGGAACAACAAGACTCTGGAGCTGACTGCATCCTTGAACGTTCATCTTAGTAAGCATTTAAGCAAATGCTTACAAAATTTTATTGAACTCAGGCCACTACTGATGGATCAGGGCCACAGAGTGGACTCAGGAGCTGAACTGCAACACCCTCCACCCTACCAGGACCCATTACAGAGGTTTTAAGTTTGAAAACCACAAACATCTGTGCCAAGATACAGTTACGTTTTCCCACCAATCAGGATTTAGGACTTCCTTAGGAACATGTCTTTGTGGTATACTGCATTGTTCCCATTGGTTAGGCTTTTCAGCTGTCGCAGGAGACTTGCCTAACATTCAAGTCTCAACTTGCCAAGCAGCATGTCAGTTATCCAGGGAGGTCTTGGAAACTTAAACATTATTTAACCCCTATTCAAAATGTTTAAAATGGCTTCAGTTTGGTTCTTTCTTACATCAAAAATAAATAAATAGAGGCTGCGTCTGGCTCCCGCTCTCACAGCCATTGCAGTACATTGAGCTCCATAGAGACAGCGCCGGGGCAAGCGAGAGCCGGACGGGCACTGGGCGACTCTGTGCCTCGCGGAGGAAAATCAACTAAACATGGGCAAAGGAGATCCTAAGAAGCCGAGAGGCAAAATGTCCTCATATGCATTCTTTGTGCAAACCTGCCGGGAGGAGCACAAGAAGAAGCACCCGGATGCTTCTGTCAACTTCTCAGAGTTCTCCAAGAAGTGCTCAGAGAAGTGGAAGACTATGTCTGCTAAAGAAAAGGGAAATTTGAAGATATGGCAAAGGCTGACAAGGCTCGTTATGAAAGAGAAATGAAAACCTACATCCCTCCCAAAGGGGAAACCAAAAAGAAGTTCAAGGACCCCAATGCACCCAAGAGGCCTCCTTCGGCCTTCTTCCTGTTCTGTTCTGAGTACCGCCCAAAAATCAAAGGCGAGCATCCTGGCTTATCCATTGGTGATGTTGCAAAGAAACTAGGAGAGATGTGGAACAACACTGCAGCGGATGACAAGCAGCCCTACGAGAAGAAGGCTGCCAAGCTGAAGGAGAAGTATGAGAAGGATATTGCTGCCTACAGAGCTAAAGGAAAACCTGATGCAGCAAAAAAGGGGGTAGTCAAGGCTGAAAAGAGCAAGAAAAAGAAGGAAGAGGAAGATGATGAGGAGGATGAAGAGGATGAGGAAGAGGAGGAAGAAGAGGAAGACGAAGATGAAGAAGAAGAAGATGATGATGAATAAGTTGGTTCTAGCGCAGTTTTTTTTCTTGTCTATAAAGCATTTAACGCCCCCTGTACACAACTCACTCCTTTTAAAGAAAAAAATTGAAATGTAAGGCTGTGTAAGATTTGTTTTTAAACTGTACAGTGTCTTTTTTTGTATAGTTAACACACTACCGAATGTGTCTTTAGATAGCCCTGTACTGGTGGTATTTTCAATAGCCACTAACCTTGCCTGGTACAGTCTGGGGGTTGTAAATTGGCATGGAAATTTAAAGCAGGTTCTTGTTGGTGCACAGCACAAATTAGTTATATATGGGGACAGTAGTTTGGTTTTTGTTTTTCTTTTCTTTTGATTTTATTTTTGGGTTTTTTTTTCCATCTTCAGTTGTCTCTGATGCAGCTTATATGAAGATAATTGTTGTTCTGTTAACTGAATACCACTCTGTAATTGCAAAAAAAAAAAATTGCGGCTGTTTTGTTGACATTCTGAATGCTTCTAAGTAAATACAATTTTTTTATTAAAAAAATAATAATAATAAAATAAATAAATAAATAAATAAATAAATAAATAGAGATAGATAGATGGATGGATGGATGGATGGATGGATGGATAAATCATTGGATTCATCCATAATAGCAAGTATATTGCAGGACATTTAATCACATTGTGAACCCTGAGATTGTGAACAGGAAAACATGTTTCTTGTTGTGGTGTGGCTCAGCCCTAGCACACACCTTGAACCCAAGAGCTTTCTATATAAACAAGAGCTGAATAAAGTTGACAATATAGGTCAAGTGGCAGAGCAAGCAATCAGCTGACAGAGATTGAATATAAGAAAACCCAGAAAAGAGAAAGGAGGGTCTTTGAGTTGAAGGGTATTTAAGAGAAGGAGAAGGAGCTTTTTCCTTCTGGGACTGCAGTGGAGGAGGAAGGTCGGCTGGGTGCTTTCTCTGCCTCTCTGAGCTAGCTGACTCTCACCACAGCGGAATGTTTGGGATTTTGTTTCAAAAACAACACAAGTGCAGCAAGATCTATCTGAGAAGAGAGAACGGGGAAAACCAAGAAATAGAAGTCATGTTGGAAGAGGTGTCTTGATATCAATGAGAAAAGCCCTAGAAGAGGACGAGGCCACTGGGGGGAAGGGACAATAAAAGTCCATGTCCATAATTGTAACAGAACCAGTCAATTCATCAGAATTCACCCAATCACAAGCAGCTTTTGTTTGTTAAAAAAATAGGTCGGGCAGTGGTGGCGCACGCCTTTAGTCCCAGCACTTGGGAGGCAGAGGCAAGCAGATCTCTGTGAGTTCAAGGCCAAGCTGGTCTACAGAGTAAGTTCCAGAAAGTCAGGAATACACAGAGAACCTGTCTTGAAAATCAGGGTTTTCAGTACTTGGAAACTACTACTGATGATGATGATGATGATAACGACGACAACAATAAATAGGCCAGCCTGTCTAGTTGAACCAGAAGGATTTCAAATTTAAAGCCACCCTGAGCTATGTGGCAAAACCTTCTCTATAAAAACCAAACCAAACATAAACAAACTCACATTCCCCTCATTCAGCTTTCCAGGTCTCGGAGTAGCAGCTGAGGCCAGAATGACATGGCACGTCTCCTGGTTGCAGTTCCGATCTGCAGAGCCAAGCTCAAATCCAATAACCAGACAGCCTTTCCTAAGCTTCCCTAATGCTCTGCAGCTGTCGCGACAGGAGGGAGCGAGAAGCATTCTAAAGGTCTCCTCTAGAGCAGAGGCATGCTGAGGGAGGAGTAAAGTGTTACTACACCAAGGGACAAGTAACAGGGTTCAGTGAGATTGTTAGGAGTGGAAAGCACTGTATCCAAGGGAAACATGAAGCCTGCAAACAGCTGGGGATGTAGCTCAGGACTGGTTGCCCAGAAGCGTGGAGCCTGGTCTGATGTCAGCACTGTGTACACAGGCTGTGCTGCTGCAGGCCTGTAATCTCAGCACTCAGAAGTGAAGACAGGGGATCAGAGGAAGTTCAATGTTGTGCTCTGCCTTCGTTCAGACTGGGAGGCTACCCTGGAATTAAGGAGAGCTTGGCTATAAATAAACAAATAGCCTCCAAAGCAAAAGACAGAGGAGGAAACTAAAACCTAAAATGCAAAACTGTAATCAATGTAATGGGAATAACCGAAAAGAAAGTCAGGTATCAGTTACTGCCAAAAAATACTAAGTGGTGAATTTCTCCACAAGAATATACTATATCCAGAAGTGACAATGGCTAAAAAGGAAAGGATGAACCCCTACCTTGTTCCAGGAAAAATAAAAGCATTAAGCTAAATATGTGTGTTTTCATAACAGGTTCATGCCATGAGAATATGTGTACACACATCACAGAATCCAGATCATGAAACAAAACGTAGAAATAAATATCTTCATAAAACAAAAACAACAAAGCAAACAAGCAAGCAAGCAAGCAAACAAACAAAAAAAACCCACCAAAAAAAAAAAAACAAAACAAACCTCAGTGATATAGATATAAGGCAGGGCATGATAGCGCATGCCTTTAAGCCCAGCACTGGGGAAGAGGAGGGGAAGAGGCAGACAGAGCTTGTGAGTTCAAGACAGAGACTCTGTCTCAAAAAACAAAAAAAAATAAAACAAAGCAAACAAAAATAGCATCATAGCTGGAAGCTCTAATCTCACCCAGAGCCTGAGAAGTCAGCCAAGTCCCAGCACAGCTCCGAAAACCCAGCCCTGGGCTAGAGCGATGGCTCCCAGGCTAACTGAGTGTGGCTCCAGCACCAGGCCAGACAGCTCACAACCAACTGTTCCAAAGGGACTCAAACCTCTGGCCACCTGCATTCATATACACAAACCTACACCCACACCCATCCACAAACACACACACACACACACACACACACACACACACACACACACAATTAAACAAGGTTTTAAGATTTTTTTAGAAAGGAACATTAACATCCAGTTAATTGACAGACTTATTTACTAACACCAGCTACTCATTGGCCACTGAGAAATCCTTACTAAGTGCCCCCAACACAAGGCTTCCCTCTTCACAGTATGTGACCATAATCAAAGAGCATCAAACGAGGTGTGGTGCCAAAACCCTATAAGCCCAGTACTGACAGCCTGGGATAGGAGGACTGCAAGTTCAAAGACAGTCTAACAGTATATAACAAGACCATCTCAGACAACTACCACCACCACCACCATCACCATCATCATCTTCCAAAAGAAAACCCTAGCTCAGACAGAAAATAAAATCAAAGCTGGGGCTAGACAAATGGCTCAGCAGTTAAGAGCACTGGCTGCTCTTAGAGGACACAGGTTCAATTCCAGCAACCACATGGTGGCTTACAACTTTACATATGTGGGATCTGTAGGTAATCTGCAGTTTTACATTCTTTCATTTAAATAATTTGGTGGAAAACAAGTGAACTACAGATTCAACTTCAGAAAGTCAACACCATAAACCAGAAGGAAGGCTTGAGTAAAAGAATAAGAAAAAAAAAAAGTAACCAAAGAGGACTTATTACAGATGGACACTACAATAGGTACAAGGCCTAAAGAGATGGCTCGCGTTAAGAGCACTGAGTGCTCTCTAGAGGTCCGAGTTCAATTCAGCAACACATGGTTGGTGGTTCACAACCATCTGCAATGGGATCCAATGCTCTCTTCTGGTGTGTCTGGAGACAGCTACAGTGAACTCATATACATGAAATAAATAATCTTTTAAAAGAGAGAGAGAGAGAGGGAGAGAAAAAATAGGTACAACAAAAATTAGTAGAAAGCATCTGTTCTGTTTGAGAAATGAAATAAATTAACTGAAGTTGGTGATTTAGCTCAGTGGTAGGGCACTTACCTAGCAGAACCAGCCAGGCCTCAGCCTCAGCAGGAGGGACCAAGGAGGGATGCCAGAAGTGCTTCTCTTGGGGAAGCTAAGATCAGCGCAAGACCCACAAGTGTTGCACAGCTAGCTCTATAAGCAAGCCAAACTCAGCCTGTCACTGTCTGTAGAGTCCTATTTATACCCTCTGAACATCTTGCGCCCTCCACAGGTCTTGCCTCAGCAGGTGTCTTGCCTCGGCACAGGCTTGTCTCAGCTGACATCAATCTTCCAATCAGATATTTTGGGTGCGTTTCTCTCTATGGAGTCCCAACAAATGGAGCTCAGCCACGCAATGTAAGGTCAATACATGAGTGTTGTTAGCAAAGAATCCTTCATCATGTGTCCTTTCATGTATTTGCTTTAGCAGAACATCCTCTCTCCTTTGTCTGCTTCAGCAAAATGTTCCTTCACGAGTCTGCCTTAGTCTTTCACCTGTGTCCTCTTCAGGAAAACATTTCACATGTCTGCCCCAGCAAAACACCATCTGATACAATTGACTCTCCAAAGAGTCTTTACGTTTGCACTTCATCTTTGTCTGTTTATTTTTGAGAAATACTATGTCTTACTGTGAAGTCTGGCTTTGTCTTATTCAAAGCTGTTTTCAGTTTCTCAACTATCTTTATAATAAAAACCAACCTTCTAACACTAAAACTTCAGCTGGTGAATAACCAAACTGTCCTTTTTTCATTTTTGTGGATGTATATTTGTGTGGTGTGTGTTCATATGCATAATCTGAAATTTGCTCTTTAGACTGACTGGCATGGAGCTTGCCACGATCCTCCTGCCTCCGCCTCCTAAATACTGAGATTACAGACATGGGCAACCGTGGAGTTCTGTGGCTGTGTATCCCTAGGACTGACTTGATAATCTATTTGATGGATAGTCTCCCCTACAAACATGGAGCTCAGAGAACAACTTTCAGGAGTGGGTTTTCTCTTCCCACCAAGGACTCCTGGGATCTGGCTTCAGCTGTCAGGCTTTCAGCGTCTGAGTTGTAAATGACAGCATTTTCTGAGGTAACCTCTTTGGGGGACTCTTCCCTTGCAGTCTTTTCGTTGGCTTCACGTCTCTCTCTGTTCCTTTATATTTCCATCATGTGGCTTACCTCAAACCTCTCTGTGAAGTACTGAACACACCCAAGTACTTAATAAACATTTGTTAAGCCCCGCCCCCCTGGAAACAGGGTTTCTCTGTGTGGCCCTGGCTGTCCTAGAACTAGCTCTGTAGACCAGGTTGGCCTCAAACTCGGAGATCTGCCTGCCTCTGCCTCCTCAGTGCTGGGATTAAAAGTGTGAGCCACCATACCCAGATTAATTTTTTAAATGCTATAGTGAAATTAAAAGCCTTTGCAAATTTTTTAAAAGAAAAGACTGAGTTATTCATTCAACTACATTAAATAGTTCCTGGAAAATATTAAGTAGTCAATAAACATGAGTATAATTTAATTATAATTTTTGATTACAGCCTGGCTTTGTCTTATTCAAAGCTGTCTTCAGTTTCTCAACTATCTTTATAATAAAAACCAACCTTCTAACACTAAAACTTCAGCTGGTGAATAACCAAACTGTCCTTTTTTCATTTTTGTGGATGTATATTTGTGTGGTGTGTGTTCATATGCATAATCTGTGTTCTCATGTGTGGTTAAGATGCTACATTTTGTGTTACATCTGTCTTACCAGAGAGAGAGAACCAAAGTGTTAGCTGCTACCTAGCATGCATATGGCCCTAGCTTCTAACTACAGCACCTGATGACAGAAAATCAAGATAAACAAAGAAGCTGGTTTACCTTATTTATTTATTTATTTTTGGTTTACCTTAATTTAAAAAATGTGGGTAGGCACAGCAGTGCACGCTTATAACCTAGCATGCAGGAGGCTGAGGCATGCAGACACAGGCCAGCCTGGGCTACATGATGAAACTATTGGGAGAAGGGGAAAAGAAAAAGAAAAAGACTGCCAACTAAGGGCTGTAGAGATGGTTCAGTGGTTAAGAGCACTGATTGCTCTGCCAGAGGTCCTGAGTTCAATTCCCAGCAACCACATTGTGGCTCACAACCATCTGTAATGTGATTCGATGCACTCTTCTAGTATGTGTCTGAAGGCAGCTGCAGTGTATTCATATAAATAAAAAAATAAATAAATCTTTAAAAAAAAAAAAAAAGACTGCCAACTAAGAGCCCACTGTGACAAAAATAATCAAATACATAAATAGATAAGAAATAAACTAAAAGTGCATGTCCAGAGTGACTCCTGTCACAGGCTCCCAGGCCCTCCTGGATTAGCCTGTGCACCTAGAGTTCATGTCTTCACAGCTCACACAGACTGTAATCATTCAGTCTTCTGGTGGTAACTGCTGTTTGAGTCTTGTTTCTTCTCAGTGTGGCTGCAGGCATCTTAATAGTGCCAGTTCTAAAGTGATAGGCCTCAGAAGCCAAAGTAAAAGTTCAAAGAAATATGTCATAGTAAATAGCATTAGTGTCAGAAATATTTATTTTCTAAAAGATCACACAAAAGTTGGTAGGAAGGGAGAAGGTTAACTGTCTTACATGAAACCTGGGTTAAGGGCAGAGCTGCCTAAAGAAATAGTGGCTGGAGTGAACTGCAGGGACATGGGGAGTGGAGATGGCAGCCCAGGCCTGCACAGCGACACACACCCACGCAACCTACAGGGCTGCTGCCCTGCTCACTCCTTAGACATGTTCTTGATGGTCTTGTGCTCCTTCATGGCTCGCTCCCAGTCACTGCCATTGAATTCCTCAACGACCACACTCCGCACGGTGCCTTCGTCCAGGCAGTGGGGGGCGATCCCTAGGGGCAAGTGGAACAGAGAGAGGGGTTCCAAGTGTGGTTAAGACCAGAGAACGTGTCAGACAAGCTCTCACCTGCAAGCACCATTATCCCACACGTGAGCTACCTGAGTGGCAGGCCGCTCCTGAGGATGATTGTGGCCTGCTGGTGACTAACACTGTTCTAACACTGCTCTAGCCGCCTACACCTTCAGCCTTCTGGCTTATGGTCCTCACCTGCCACATGAAGATCTGATGCCCTGATGAGGGTCAGCCAACGCTACACAGCATTCAAAACCACACTGAGGCCTGGGGGCATAGCTCAGTGGTACAACACTTGCCTAGCATGTACAAGGCCCTGTCTTCAGTCCCTAGTACAAAGAGGGGGTGGAGGCCATTAACTATGAAAAGTATTAGGAAAGTTCAGGCCTGCCACAATCTCTTTTGAGTGGCAGCCTGAAAACTTGTCAGGCTTTTCCTGGGTTTAGATAAAGAATTAAATACTTTGCAATTTATACAGGACTTTATAACTATTAAAACCTCTTGATCAGGCATGATGCCACATACCATAATCTCGGTACTTAGGCCTCAGAAGCAGGAGGCCTGTCTTGAGGCTAGCCTGGGCTACACAGTAAAAGACAGTTCCCCAAACACAAAACAACCTAACAAATGAACAACAACAAAAACCCCTTTCTTGTTCCAAGGAACCAGGGACAGCCAGTCTCCATTTATTCTAGGGGTGAGTTGTAGCCACCTCATCTCCAGGTCAAGCAGGGCCTGAAGAGGGCTCTGGAGGCTCCTCTTGCTTTTTTTTTTTTTTTAAATAAATATATTTCTCTTCTATGTATGGGTGTTTTGCCTGCATATGTGTCTGTGTACCATGAATATGCATACATGCATGCTTGGTACCCGCAGAGAACAATAAAGGGCACTGGACCCCTGAGATTACAGATGGTTATGAGCCACCTTTTGGTGCTAGAAACCAAACCCAGGTCCTCTGCAAGATCACCCAGACAACTTAACCACTGAGCTGACTTTCCATCTCCCCCATATCTTTAGTTTTGAGACAGGAGGGTCTCTAGCCTAGGCTAATCACAAAGTAGTTATATAGCTGAAGGTGACCTTGAACTTCGGGTCATTCTGCCTTCTTCTCTCAAGTACACCAGCACACCTTGTTTTCTTGATGCTTTGTTTCAGATAGGGTCCCACTACATGGCCCTGGTTGTTCTAGAACTCACTCTGTAGATCAGGCTGGCCTAGAACTCACAGAGATGTACCTGCCTCTACCTCCCAAGTGCTAAGATCAAAGATGTTCGCCACCACATCCACACTTGGCCCCTCCCCCTCTGTCCTTCCTTTTGTTTAACTGTGGACATGAACTTGAGTATACACTCCGTGCAGTCAGTAGTCATTCTAGAGGATTTTTTTTCCCTGGAACTAAACTTTTTTACTTATTTATTTAGGGACAGGGTGAGGATCATGCACGCCGGACAGGTGTTCACTCTACCACTGAGCGACAGCCATAGCCCTTACTTTTGTTTTAAAATAATATCAGCAACAGCCATCATTCTGGCCTCTTCCCTCCCTTTATACTTTCATTGTTCCAGTGGCCTCCCCTGAAGCCACAGGCCCATTTCCTACCCATCTTGTTTTTTTTATTTTAACTTTATTTTATACACATATTTATTTCATGTGTATAAGTGTTTAGCCTGCAGATCTGTTTGTGCACCACATGCATGCAGTGCCCACAGAGACAAGAGGAAGAGTGTCAGATTCCCAAGACTGGAGTTCAGATAGAGACTGGGAATTGAACACTGGTCCTCTGGAAGAACAAGCCAGCGGTCTTAACCATCCAGCCTCTCTCCACTCCCACCCACTGAGCTTCTCTCTACCTTGCAGGTCTCCCCACAGCCCTACAGTACCAGTGATAAAAACCACCTATAGATGGAAAACTTTACCATATGCCCAGACGCTTGACCAGAGCTCATCGGAGGGACCTTGTTCTTCTGACACATGCCAGGGCCCATCTGTCCAACCACTACCACCCTAGGCACCTCGGGGTCCCAAGCCCACAGACACTACATTCACTCACCGAAGCCCCCAGGGTTGGAGCGCGGAGTGTAGAAGCTCTGGACACCACATCTCTTACAGAAGGTGTGCTGGGCTTTGTGTGTGTTAAACGTGTACGTTGTGATGCTCTCAGCACCCTGAGAAAACGGGGACAGACAGATTCATCATTTAATGTTATTAAAAGTCAATCTTTTAAAAGATTAGAGGTGTGCCCTTTTGTACACTTCTCTGGGTTATGGGGACAGCTCCTGATTCCAAGAAAAGATTGAGAACGTCTTGAAGTCAGGGACCCATCTGTACTCCCGAGACACAGGTCATGACAGTCTGTGGATCTCTTATGCCAACTGTACAGTGAGCAAACCATCCTCAGGCCTTCACTGGTGTCAAACAGAAGGCCCGTAGAAGATCTGAGGGACTGGCTCTCTCTGTCTTAAAAAAACAGTGGCCAAGATCTTAAGGGCACTACTGACTATACTTGAGATATTAAGGATAAACTAGGAAAAAACTCTTTGCTACATGTCATAGGCAAAGGGTTAGTTTTCTTTTATTTAATGTGGGAGGGCCCAGATCATTGTAGGTACTGTTACTTCCGGGCATTAAGCCCTGAGGTGTTTTTTATATATATATATATATATATATATATATATATATATATATATATACATACATACATATATAATTTATTTAATTTTATGTGGATTGGTGTTTTGCCTGCATGCACATCTGTGTGAGAGTGTAAGATCCCCTGGGACTAGAGTTGCAGACATTTGTGAGCTGCCATGTGGGTGCTGAGAACTGAAACTGGCTCCTTTGGAGGAGCACCCAGTGCTCCCAACCACTGAGCTATTTCTCCAGCCCCACAGTTAGTGTTCTTAATGAACAATATGAATAAAAAATGGACAAAGCGCCAGGCGGTGGTGGCGCACGCCTTTAATCCCAGCACTTGGGAGGCAGAGGCAGGCGGATTTCTGAGTTCGAGGCCAGCCTGGTCTACTGAGCGAGTTCCAGGACAGCCCGGACTACACAGAGAAACCCTGTCTCGAAAACACCAAAAAAAAAAAAAAAAAAAAAAAAAGGACAACTGAAAGAACAGAATATATGAAATGATGTTTATATGGATGACCTACAAGAAATTTCTTTTTTAAAAAAAAATTATTCATTTTATGTAAATGAGTACACTATAGCTGTCTTCAGACACACCAGCAGAGGGCATCAGATGTCATTACAGATAGTTGTGAGCCACCATGTGGTTGCTGGGAATTGAACTCAGGACCTCTGGAAGAGCAGTCAGTGCTCTTAACTGCTGAGCCATCTCTCCAGCCCCACAGGATATTTCTTATTACTTGGTGAAAAAGAATTAAAAAAAAAAAAATCACAAGTGTGAGGCTGGAGAGATGGCTCAGCAGTTAGAGCACTTACTGCTACTGCAGAAGACCTGAGAGTTCTGTTCCTAGCACCAACTTCAGGCAACTCAAAACTGCCTGTAACTCCTGCTCCACAGCGAGCTCACACGCACATGTACACAGACAGCACCTGCACTCATATGCGCATGTGCACACGCACATAAGAGAAAACAGCCTAATAACCCCTCTGGCCTCTGTGGGCACCCGCATATACATGTACTTAACAACAATGCATACATATACATAAGAATATAAATAAATCTTTTTTTAAAAAAACATCACAAACTGTGGAGGCTGGAGGGATGGATCAGTGTTTGGGGCATTGGCTGCTTTTCCAGAGGACCTAGCACCCACACGGCAGCTCTGCTCATGGTTGTTTGTAGCTCCAGTTCCAGAGGATCGGACACCCTCACACAGAAGACATACATGCAGGCAAAACACCAATGCACATGAAATGAAAATGATTTTAAAACCCACAATGGTGGTTAGCATGGCATTGAAGGGCAGATATAGAAACACATTCGGCTAGTGGTAGTATTGCGTGCCTGTAACACTTGGGAGGTGGAGACAGGAGGATCAGAGATTCAACATCAACCCAAGCTAGCTCAAGGCCAGCTTGGGCTGCAAGAGGCCCTGTCTCAAAAAAAGAATAACAGTAGTCATGACAATGAGGGGCTAGATGGTTCCATGGCTAGAAGTCCTTCTTGCTCTTTCAGAGGACTGGGGGGTCTCAGGTGGGACAGGGGGAGCTGTGAGGACACAGGAGGAGAAGGCCATGGTCCGGGCCAAGATGGCAGGTAATGGGCTACGTGACTGGAAAGTAGGTCATATCAGTATAGTCAGGTTAGAATAGATGAGTATCTGCCCAGCTATAGTGCAAGAAGCTTCTAGTAAATATAAAAGTCTCCATGTCACATCATTATTTGAGAACAAGGGAGGGTGTAGAAAAGCCCACACTTTACACATCTCACAATGTCTTAGAATTCCAGCTCCTGGGGATCCAATGCCTTCTTCTGGCCTCTGTGGGCTTCTGCATATGTACACACACACACAGCCATGTAGACACATACATGCACATACATACAGACTCACACATACATAAAAAGTAAATTTAACATTTTGAGTGTTTTTTAAATTTATTTGCTGGGCGGTGGTGGCGCACGCCTTTAATCCCAGCACTTGGGAGGCAGAGGCAGGCGGATTTCTGAGTTCGAGGCCAGCCTGGTCTACCAAGTGAGTTAAGGACAGCCCGGGCTACACAGAGAAACCCTGTCTCGAAAAAAAAAAAAAAAAAAAAAAAAAAAAAAAATTATTTTATGTGCATTTTCTTTTGCCTCCATGTATGCCTGTATGAGGGTGTCAGATCTCTTGGAACTAGAGTTATAGACAGCTGTGAGCTGCCAGGTGGGTGCTGGGAATTGAACTTGAGTCCTCTGGAAGAGCACTCGGTGCTCTTAACCACTAAGCCATCTCTCCAGCCCCATTTATTACTTTTTTTATTTATCTATTACATTTTATGTATTTGGGTGTTTTGACTGCATGTATGTATATGCACCTAGTATATGTCTGGTTCCATAAAGGTGAGAAGAGGGCATCAGACCCCTGGGACTACAGCACCTGGGTTTTCTGGAGGAGCAGTCAGTGCTCTTAACAGTCTCTCCAGCCCCTAAAATTTTTTTTAAAACTTATTTTTAATTTTGTGCATGTGTTTTTTGGTGCTCTAGGAAATCGGAAACACTGGGTCCTGCCTCACACTCGGGCTCTTAACCACTGAGTTCATTGTGGCCAGACTTCTTACTACCATTGTACTTTTCACACTTCCTCGTGGATCACTACATGCCATCTCCTGCAGGAAGCAAGCCTCTGTGCTCCTAAGGTCTTCTGAATTGGGAGCATCAGGACTACCAGAGTCAGTGAGAGCCTTGTGGTGGTTTGAGTAGGTTTGGCCCCTACAGATTCATGTGTTTCAAAGCTTAACCAAGTCCTTTGAGCTTGCCTACAGACTGATCTTATTGAAGCTTTTTCTTAAGTAAGGTTTCCTCTTCTCCAGTGATCCTAGCTTGAGTAAAGTTGATATAAAATTTTCTAGCACAGGCCAGAGAATGGAGGACTGACCCATGTGGCAGACCTTTTTTTTTTTTTTTTTAAGTGAGAGTCTCACTATGTAGACCTGGCTGTCCTGAAACTCACTGTAAACGAGGTTGGCCTCAAATACAGAGATCTGCCTGCCTCTGCCTCCTACCTGCTGGGACTAAAGGCGTGCACCACCACACCTACCTCCATGTGACAAATTTTGATGATAGTAGGCCATGGCATTCTAGTTAGGAGCAAGGCACATGGAATCAAATTGGTGGGTGCATAGATTAAGAGGATTTGGGTACCACTGGGACTCCCCAGTTCTTGGATTTGCAGTTGTGCACTCCTGGCTTGATTTCATTTAAGAAATTATTTTATGTGTGTACGTCTGTGCACCACATGCATGCAGTGCCCTCGGAGACCAGAAGAGGGCATCTGTCCTCTGGAACAGGAATTACAGATGCTTGTGAGCTGCTGCGTGGGTGCTGGAAATCAACCCGGGGTGCTTTACAGGAGCAGCCAGTGCTCTTAACTTAAATGAGATCAAGCCAGGAGTGCACTGCGGCAAATGCAAGGCAAATTCAAGCGTGTGCTGGGTGAGCCAGCCAGGGGACTGGCCTGCACGGGAGGGGAGTGACCTGCACAAGTCCACGGTGAGATTAAACGTGAAAACACCTGGGGATGTAGCTCAGTGTAAGAGTTCTTGTCTAGCATACACTCACTGAATTTAAAAAAAGAAAGAAAATAAAGGCATGCACTACCACACCTGGCCAGAACAGTCATTTGCTTCCCCAACTACAACCATTTTTTTGAGATGGGGATATAGTTATGTTGCTCAAATTGGTCGAACTCACAAAGGACTGGGCCCTCTCACATCAATTACTAATTAAGAAAATGCCCCACAGACCTGCCTAAAGCCCAATCTTACTGAGCCATTTTCTCAATTGAGGGTCCCTTCTCTCTAGTAACTCTAGCTTGTGTGAAGTTAAATAAAACTAGCCAGCATATTGGCTTATGTAATATTTTGATAAAAATATATGACAACCAAACCAACAAGGTCACATGCACTTGGGACTGGTAGGCGCTTAGGAGACTGAGGTAGGGGTGCCTAGAAGCACAGGAGGCAGTCTGGGCCACAGAGCAAGATCCCATATTTAAAATAAATAAATGTGAGATAACTCAGATGACTTAGATATTTAGATACATATCTATATAAAAATAGTATGTACAGGGCCAGAAACATAGCTCAGTTATTACAGTTACTACAGGCCTAGCATTCATGAAGCACTAGGTTCAATCTCCAGAACTGCATAAGGGCATGGTAGCACAGACCTTTAATACTGGCACTTAGATGGAGGCAGAAGGATCGGGAGTTCAAGGTCAGCCTGGGACATAAGAGACTCAGTCAAAGAGAGGGGTGATGGGAGGAGAGGAAGAATAATGTATAAAAAAGTGTGTCAAAATAGCAATGATTACCTTTGAATGCTTTTATTTCTCTTATATTTTTTTTCAAAAGTAATACAGGTTATTCAGATAATTCTTCAGTTTTCAAAATGACCTTTATTTTTGTGGCTTTCTGAATTTGAAAATGTTTCTACAAGTGATATCAAATAAGCTTTGGAAAACAAACGGAAGACAGGTACAGTGGTGTGTGCCTGTGAGCCCAGCCCTCCAGAGGCAGAAGCAGGAAGATCGGGAATTCAAGGCCAGCCTGGCTGTCTCAAACAATTTATCAATTCAAAAAGTAAATACACAGGGACTAGTGAGATGCCTCAACAGGTAAGGGTGCTTACCACAGAGCCTGTGATTTGAGTCTGGTGCCGAAAAACCCTGTGGAGGTAGAAGGAGAGAACCTGTTCCACCAAGCTGTCCTTTGGCCTCCACGTATGTGCCATGCCATGTGCCTACCCACTAATAAATAAAAATTTTAAATGAAAAAGTTTAAAAGAAAAACAACTAAGTCAGTTAACGTACACCTGTGAACTAGAGACAGCGCTCAGTGTGGCAAACCTATGAGCAACATTCTTCAGGCCCCGAGTTCAATCCCCAACACTTTTTTTTTTTTTTTTTTTTTTGGTTTTTTCGAGACAGGGTTTCTCTGTGTAGCCCTGGCTGTCCTGGAACTCACTCTGTAGACCAGGCTGGCCTCGAACTCAGAAATCCGCCTGCCTCTGCCTCCCAAGTGCTGGGATTAAAGGCGTGCGCCACCACCGCCCGGCTAATCCCCAACACTTAAAAAAAAAAAAAAAAAAGTGAAATATAATCAACCAGGAATAGTGATGCAACTCTGTGACCCCAGCACTTGGGAGGCTTAGGTAAGAGGAAGATGAGTTTGAGGCTTAGCCTGGGCTACACACTGAGAAAAAGGATCTCAAAGTCCCTAAAATGTCCTGCTGAGCTCTCTGTCCCTCACAGTTACAGATAGCAGGCATAGAAGATGGGGCAGGGGCTTGTGGTCCTTATACATGGGTTCTACCCTCCTCCTAAGTACTAACCTTCAGGAGTTTGAAGCGAGAAGCTGGAACAATGAAGTGTCTATTCTGCTTCTTCTTGCAAATGCTACAGCTACAGAGAGAGCAAGGGCCGGACTGTGAGTTGTCATCTGCATTACCCACATGCCCAAGCTTCCCAGCCCAATGCCTGCAGAACCAGCTGACCTCAAGTGGGGCACCCTTCTCAGCACCATCCAGGGAAGAGGACTTAGGCAGCTGGACAGGCCACCTGGAGCCTCAGCTCTTCGTGGCAGTGAAGCCTACTGGTGACAGAGCCAGCAGGGGAGACCACACAGCATTCAGCAATCCTGGACCTCATTTCTGCTGCCCCCCCTCCCGACCCTGAAGAGAAACAGTGGACTTAAAAGACACTCAGAAAATGAATTTCAGACACTGCTATACTCTCGTGCCTCTTTAGACGGGCACATCAGAACTGAGGAAGGAACCTTAGGTTTCCTCTAGAAAATCAAGCTCCAAGCATTTTACCCAGAAATACCAAACTGGAAATTGAGTCAATATCTTTTCAACCCACTCTTTTTGTCTGTTTTTATTTCTCTACCCTAGGGATACAGAACCCAGGGCATCATGCATACTCAGCAGGCCTTCTACTACTAAAGTATACCTCCACCTTTGTAAAGAAATTTAACTTTGGAACTAGAGATGGCTCAGCAGTTAAGAGCAGTAGTTAAGAGTAGCAGCAAACTCCGGTTCAATTCCCAGTATCCACCTGGTAGCTCACAGTTCCAGGGTGTCAAACACCCTCTTCTACATTCTGGGAGCATGTTGTGCAGACATTCATGCATGTAAAACATTCACATGCATAAAATAAGTTTTTAAAAATTTTAACTTTATTCTGTTCTTTGAAATAGAGGGGTCATGTTAAAATGTTAACATTATTTTATTTTTTGAGACAGGGTCTCATGTACCCCCAGGCTGGCTTCACACTTACTATAGAGTTGAAGATGGCCTTGAACTTCTTTGCTTGCTTGCTTATTTTGAGAGAAGAGTCTCATGTACACAAGCTGGTCACAAATACTGATGCAGCTGAGGAAACAACCCTGAACTTCTGATCCTGTTTCTACCTCCCCCTGGGACTACAGGCATATAATCATGCCAAGTTTATGCAGAGGTGGGGATCAAACCCAGCTTTGTACTCATTAGGCAAAGGCTCTACCTCCAGCCCTAATTTACACTTTAAAGTATTGTGACTTAGTATAGGAATCTCTAAGAAATTATGCCATAATGCTTCCTTTGAAATCTGGACTTTGTTAGTGGCCTAGCCAGTTCTACACTTGAGTATTTATTATTTATATAATAAATAATATTTAGAGTATTTATTATTTATATAATAAATAATATTTAGAGTATTTATTATTTATATAAGATTTAGGTACAATTAGAGGAAAAAGGACTGGACCCTCTTGAGTAATTAAGTACACGCTCATAGCCAGTCCAGAAGGCAAAGCCTGCTCCTGCTCTATTATAATGCCAGGGAAGATGCTAAGAAGCAGGCCTTCAGGGGCTGGAGAGATGGCTCAGATGACTGCCCTTCCAGAGGTCCTGAGCTCAATTCCCAGCAACCACATGGTGGCTCACAACCATCTGTGATGGGATCTGATGCCCTCTTCTGGTGTGTCTGGAGACAGCCACAGTATACTCATACATAATGTAAATAAATAATTCTTAAGAGGAAAAAAAATAAGCAGGCCTCCACTGTTTGGGCTGGTGCTATGGCTTCATGCCAAGAACAGAGAGAGACTCAGGACAGGAAGAGCTTCCGGGTGTAAGTAACTCTCCACCGGATTACTTCCATTTAGCTTCACCGATAGACTCCTAAGAAGATTCTGCTCAAAGTGGGATTCCCAGCAACCCAACAGGGAATTACAGCCTGATCTAGCTCTTCTAACCACCCCTAAATCAGTGGGCTCAGTGGGAGGCCCGAGCCTATAAGCCTCAGCCCTAAATCCCTGCTTTCTGTCACCTGAACTGTGCTGCTGTGTAACTCTGTGGTACAAACACACACAGGCTCCTCAACACACAAGCTGTTGGTGTTACTCTGACTAACTCAGAATGTTTAGCCTTCCCCCACTTTAAAAAAAATTATCAAACCAGTGAGATGACTTGGCAGGTAAAAGTCCCTGCCACCAGCCTGATGACCGGATGACCCTAGGACAAGGACAGAACAGACTCCATCCCACAAGTTGTCCTTTGATCTACGAACACACTAAATGAATAACATATAATACATTTTTTTTTTTTTTTTAGTTATCACTGAAAATTCTAAGTCATACACAAGGCAAAGAACAGAACAATGAACCTTTGTCTCCTCAGTACCTGATGTTAACAGTTATCAGCTCATGGCCAACACTGTTTCATCTAGACTCTGACTCCCCACATTGGTCTGAAACACAGCCCCCCTCCTTTTTCTCTCTTCAAGTCTTCTAAGCCAATTTGGGAAGATAAAATACTCACTTGCAGTCAAAGATGTGTAAGTCTGCTGAAGCCCAAACTTCAAAACGAACTGCTCCGCAGTGGCAGCCTCCTGTGTGCTTCACCAGGCCCTGGTACTCACTAAATGAAATAAAAACTAGAGCATAAAAATTTCTGACAGACAAGCAGGGGCTTTATGGCCTGGCTCCTTCACGCTGTCTTTCTGTTCTTAAAATAAAGCCAGGATCTTTTATATACATATATATATAGGATATCCAGGTGCATTTCATAAAAGAGGCTCAGTATTTTCAACTGGGAACTGTCTTGAATTTTATGACTGCAAAATAAAATATTCCCAGAATTCAGTAAATGTGAGGATAGGAGAGTAGCCTGGCTCATTTGCCCCCACCCCCAACATTTTAATGTATATGTCAACTGATTGTTTTTTTGGTTTTTTTTTTTTTTTTTTTTTTTTTTTTATAAATTACAAGCTAAGGACCAAGAAGAAACCTTACTAGCCTTAAGCAGCTGCTAGGCAAACAGGCCAAATAATACTCAGTTTTGATTGTAATAAAGATGGTACAAGTGGCTATGAAAAAGTAAGACGGGTGGCTCAGCTGCCTTCTCAGGGGACAACAATGGCTTCTCTAACTGCATTCGCTCTCCCCGTGCTTCTCAAGTACATGACTTTCTACACAACTGTATACAGTTGGAACCAGCCCCATAACTGAACATTAAGATTCAATGAACATCATGAAGCCCCTTCCCCAAAAGACTAAATATTCTTGCCAAAAATAAATGAGAGACTGTTTCACCGTGACTTCTGAATAACCACCACAGGGAAAACAGCTCACAGCAGCTTCAATTTGCCATCTGATTAAAGCCAAGACTGAAAGCAGCTCTCCTAGGTTTCTCTGACAAGTTAACATCTCATTTTCTTCTTCCATATACAATGCTTATTGTTAAAAAAAAAAAAAAAAAAATTCCAAATAACAGTGAGAGCTTCCTCCCACTAAGAGAGCCCGTATTTGCTATACAGTCCCCCAATTTTTATGCGATATTTGAACCAAATGTTAGTGTATATAACATACATTTTCTTTCTTCAAAAGTTAGCTTAGTAGACCATAAAGTAAATGTAAGCAATCATACAGCATGCTAATCTGATGAGTGAAACTTCTCTTTTCCTGCCAATATTTTTAGTATCTTTTTTTTAGATCGTTATCACTTTGTTTTAGGGGAAATATTGCCTCAAATTTTTGCTTTGTGTGTCTAAGGATTGGAGCTTTTTTGTTTCCTTTTGAGACAGGGTGTCACTGCAGCTCAAGCTGGCTTCAATTAACTATGTGGACACGGATGACCTTGAACTTGTGGATCGTCCTGCCTCCACCTTCCATGCCCTTGGCTTACACACATGGACCACCTTCTCACAGACTTGTTTCTGTTTTCCTTTCTCTCTTTCTCTTTCTTCGGAGAAATGATCTATGTCTGTAGCCCAGGCTGCCCTTGAAATCGCTGTACTCCTCGGCCTCAGTCTCCTGAAAGCTAGGATTATAGGCATGTGCTACTGTGCCCAGCTCTACGGAGTTTTATATAGTGTCATTTAGACCTCCCAGTAGCTAGTACACAACAGGTACTCCGTGTTATATTTAATTTTTTAAGTTTTAACTGATTTTTAATGTTTTAAAGCACTCAATTTATAGCCCAAGAGAATAATCTTGAATAAACGAAACACATAGAAAGCTAAATAAATAATCCGTTTCTTAGAAGATGCACCAAAACCAAGAGAACTTCTTCTGGAACAAAGACAAAAGAACATCTTGTTGTTATGAAAAGTAGTTCAGATTGCTAAGCAATTGTTGGGTTAATGTTAGTTCTCTTCATCTTTTATTGTTCTTTTTCATTCATCTGCGAGTGAGAGCTATGACTAGGGTACTCGGGATTTCTTGGAGCACAATGGGTCAAGGAGGAAGGGATTCATATCACTTTTGCCAAAGAGCAGGCATCTGGCCAGAGTAGTGATCAGCTCTTTTCCCAATAACGGACCTCTGATATGCTCCTTAGGCCATCAAAGAAGCTGGAAGCACTTCAGAAGCACAGACCGCTGTGGAGCGCAAAGTAAAGCCTGCCAGCACGGACCCAGGATGAGAGCATAAAGCTTTAGTTCCCCACTCCCCTTGCAAGGGACCGTCCTAGACAACGCTTTGCGCGCGTTTCTCTCCTAGATCAATAACCGCACCCCGCACCCTCCCTCCGGGGAACTGTTCGGAACGACCAGCCTTCGCTCCCCAGGCCACTAAATTCTCTACTTCAACCTTTCCTCCCGCCCACTCCCCGAAGCACGTGCAAATACGGATAAAACGGTCTTGGTAGCTGGGAAACCCGGAGTATCTGTTTTTTCACCTCCCGCGCACTCAGCCGGACACCGTCCGGGGCAGCCCGCCACCGCTCCACACTCAGCCTCGGGTCCCGCCGCCCTTGCGCACCTCGCATGTGCGGGCCCGCCGCCCCCGACACACTCACAAGGTGTCCAGCAGCAGCTTGGCGGCGCCCTCGAAGCTGAGCCGTTGCCGCTTCTGGAACGTCTCCCAGCGCTCCCGCTGCTCCCCCAGGTCGAGCGCCGACGCCGCGGCGGCGGGGTGTCCGCCGGCGGCGGCTCCTCGGCGACCGCCTCCTGGGCCCGCGGCGGTGGCTTGGGCCGCGGCTTTGCCGACGGCTGCGGACCGGCCGCCCCGCCCCCGCCCCCGGCCCTAGTCCTGCTCTGGGAGCGCCGCGCGCGGCTTTCGCCGCCGCTTAGGCCCCCGGAGGCCCCCGAGCGCCGCTGCTCCCGCGGGTCCGTGGCCACGGCGCTGCGAGTCCGCCGCATGTCTCCCTCAGCCAGGCTCACAGGCCTCTCAGCTCTGCGCGCTCCCGCCGGCCGATGCGCGTCCCCGCCTCCGACAACCTGAAGGCCTTGGGGGTGGTGCGCGGCGCTACGGAACACGCGAGCTCGGGACCCAACGAGAGACCTGAGCGGTGTGGCCGAGTGCTGAGTGTTTGTCTAACAAGACTGCGTCTCCACCTGCGCTTGCAGGTAGCGGGTCCCGTTTGATCAGCGAAGACGTTTCCGGTCTCCACTGACGCCAGGACTTCTAACCACACGTTTGCGACTGGGGACCTGAGTCAGGCCTCAATTCATAAATTCATAGCCATATCAGAGCTGACACGCTTGGGTGACTTAGTGGTCTCCAAGGTGGTAACGCTACCGACTTTGCAGAAGCCATCAAATACCTAATACGAGCTAACGTATGTAAATTGTCGGACATCTGCCACTTGAAGCATAAGTGACAGCTGGAATCAGTTTGATCAATGGTCAACAGGTTTTTTTGGTGGTTTTGCTGAGAACTGAGAAAAGGACCCAGAGCCTTGTGCAAGCACTCTACCACTGAGCCACATTCCCAGCCCCAGATTTTTTCAATTTTAAATAAATGAATAGATCCAGGATTATATTTCAGTCATATGCTTTTGCAGAATACAGTACTGAAGTTTAAAGATAAAAATCACAAAAGCCGCCCACTGGGGCATCCCAGATAGTCTACAAACCCTTTTAGTTGTTCTCACACTTTTAAGAAACATTTTCTTTTTTTTTTTTTTTTTTTGGTTTTTCGAGACAGGGTTTCTCTGTGTAGCCCGGGCTCTCCTGGAACTCACTCTGTAGACCAGGCTGGCCTCGAACTCAGAAATCCGCCTGCCTCTGCCTCCCAAGTGCTGGGATTAAAGGCGTGCGCCACCACCGCCCGGCTAAGAAACATTTTCTTTTACTCATTTTTGCTGCACTTTTCATTTTCAACTTAGTCCTGTTTTTGTTGATTTGTACGCTTATTAGAATATAGAACCCATTGTCTTGTTAACAATGAAAATATGGGTTTCCGCAAATACAGCTTAATTCATAAATCTCATTAAGTTTTAACACAAAGTTCTCAATAATTGAAACCTCCTAGATACATAATTTGTTTTGGTGTTTCCTTGTACCCGTATCTTAAATGTACAGATCTGCATCCACCAATTCAGATGTGGCATATCCTAGCACACTAGAATATCTCCAAAAAGAAAACAGAAGTGACCACTGTTTTTTTTTTATCACTGTGAATTACTTTTGCCTGTTTTGTGTATTTAGAAACAAGGTCTAACCATGTAGCCCTGGCTGGCCTGGAACTCACCGTGCAGCTCAGGCTCATCTTGAACTCACTGTGATCTTACCTGCCTCGGCCTCCTGATACACATCACACTTTTTTTTTTTTTTTTTTTTTTTTTTTTTTGGTTTTTCAAGACAGGGTTTCTCTGTGTAGCCTTGGCTGTCCTGGAACTCACTCTGTAGACCAGGCTGGCCTCGAACTCAGAAATCCACCTGCCTCTGCCTCCCAAGTGCTGGGATTAAAGGCGTGCGCCACCAACGCCCGGCCACATCACACTTTTTAAAATCTTTATTCAGGAGGGGAGCAGAGACAGTCTGCCATCAAACAGGGTGTCTGGTGGCATGCACCTTTATTGGGCTGCCCTGCTTGTTTGAATCAGGGCTTCATTCTCTAGCCTAGTCTGGCCCTAGACTAAGTAGCTAAGGCTGGCTTCTAATCTGTAGCAATTCTCCAGCCTTAACCTCCCAAGCGCTAGAATCACAGGTGTGATCCACCACACGACTTTGGCCTATCTTTGAATGTCA
This sequence comes from Mastomys natalensis, assembly GCA_021653895.1. Lineage (NCBI taxonomy): Eukaryota > Metazoa > Chordata > Mammalia > Rodentia > Muridae > Mastomys > Mastomys natalensis. The sequence continues at coordinate 911,327 of JAJTUV010000337.1, forward strand.
TTGTTAAATTTAATACTGTTCAACGTTTTGGAAATCGTTGGAAATATATATATATAAATTATTAGTGTCAATATAATGTGTGCAGATTGCCTTTTGTCAATGCAACACAAGCAAGGGTCATCAGAGAGGGAACCTTAACTGAAGAAACTGCCTCCATCAGATCACTGGGTAAGTAAGTCTGTAGGTCACTTCCTTGGTTCGTGATTGACGGGGGAGTGGGCACTGTCACCCTGGGCAGGTGGTCCTGGACTCTATGAGAGCAGGCTGAGCAAGCCATGGGGAGCAAGCCAGTAAGCAGTGTTCCTTCAGGACTTTGGAGTTAGTTTCTGCCTTGACTTGTGTGGTGCATGTGTATGTCAGAGTTCAATGATGAGTTTCCTCCATGGTTTCTCCACCTGCATTTTGAGATCGGGTTCCTTACTGAACTGGGAACTCACTCTGCCTACACTGGAAGGTCACTGAACTCAAGGACATGACTATCCCTAGCAGCCCCACAGTGGTGGGGTTACAGACTTGGGACCCCAGTACCCACTTTTTTTTTTTTTTTTTTTTTTTTTGGTTTTTCAAGACAGGGTTTCTCTGTGTAGCCCAGGCTGTCCTGGAACTCACTCTGTAGACCAGGCTGGCCTCGAACTCAGAAATCCGCCTGCCTCTGCCTCCCAAGTGCTGGGATTAAAGGTGTGCGCCACCACCGCCCGGCAGTACCCACTTTTATATGGGTGCTAGGGACCCAAACTCGGGGCTTCATGCCTGTGTGGCAGGCTATCCCCTAATCCCTAAGACTGTGTTGTGAGAAAGTCTTATGTAGTCAGTGTTCTCAAACTGAGCAATCCTCCTGCCTCTACCTGTCACTAATGCTAGGATGCCCAGCTAGCGCCATTCTTTTTAAGGAACTACTGAACAGTTTTTAACCTGGCTGGCCTGTTTTATGCTCTACCAGCACTGTAATGCTACCTTTTCATACGTTTGTTGAACATTTGGACAGCTTCTGTTTGAGAATCCTTTTCCGACTGAAGAGTTGGTACTGCTCTTGTAAAGGACTCTAGCTGGGTTCCCAACACATACTTTGGGCAGCTCACAACTGACTAACTTGAGGCTCTGATGTCTCCTCAACTTCTTGGGCACCAACACCCATGCATGCACATACCCAAAGACACAATAAAAATTAATTGTTTTTAAAAGTCCATTTTTTAAAGTCAGGTTTATGTCTTAGGTTGCTTTCTATTGCTGTGAAAAACACCGTGACCAAAAGAAACTTGGGGTGGAAAATGTTTATTTCTTCTTACAGCTTACAGTCCATCGTTGAGGGAAGTCAGAGAAGGAATTCAAGGCAGGAACCTGGAATTAGGAACTGAAGCGGAGATCATGGATGAATGACTCTCTTGGGTTGCTTTTTTTTTTTTTTTGGTTTTTCGAGACAGGGTTTCTCTGTGTAGCCCGGGCTCTCCTGGAACTCGCTCTGTAGACCAGGCTGGCCTCGAACTCAGAAATCCGCCTGCCTCTGCCTCCCAAGTGCTGGGATTAAAGGCGTGCGCCACCAACGCCCGGCCTTTTTTTTTTTTTTTATACATCCTAGGACTATCTGTCAAGGGCTGCACTCCCCACAACGGGCTGGGCCCTCACATCAATCATGAATAAAGAAAATGCCCTATAGACTTATTGTCTTGCTTGCTTTTCTATTGGTGTGGTAAGATACAATAACCAAGGCAATCTATACTAGCTTCTTGAGGGCTTACAGTTGTAGAGGTTAAAGTCTATGACCCACAGCAGGGAGCATGGTGGCAGGCAGGCAGAGATGGCACTGGAGTAGCTCAGAGTCCACATCTGGCTCAAACGTAGCAGGCAGAGACTGGACTGGTCCAGGCTTTTCAAACTTCAATGCCCACCCCCAGTAGCATACATCCTCCAGCAAGGCCACACATCTAATCCTTTCCAAACAACCAACTGAGGACCACATATTCAAAGTAAGTGGGGGGCATTCTCATTCAGACTGCTACACTTGTCTACCCACCAATCTGATGGAGGCATTTTCTCAACTAAGGTTCCCTCTTCCCTTATGACTCTTACTTTGTTGACCAAAACAACAACAACAACAACAAAAAACCTTAAACCCTAACCAGCACAGTCTGATACACAATTCTTTGTCTGTCTGCCAGACACCCAGGTTGACGAAGAGTTCCCCACAGGCAGCTTGTCTTTCCACTTCCTTAACACCATTTTTTTGATGAGTGGAAATTATTTTTGAGGAAGTTCAACTTGTGAATTCTTTCATGGTATTTTTTAGTTTACACAGAACTCTGCCTACCCTGAAGGTTATGTTTTCTTGCAAATATTTCAGAGTTTAGTTTTCCTACTTTTATCTATTTTCTATCTCATTTATTTTTGGTTTATGTGCATGAGTGCTTTGCTTACATGTATGTACACTGTTTGCATGCTGGTGCCCGCAGAAGTGAGAAGAGGGGGTCAAATCCCCTAGAACTGGACTTATAGTATGGATGCTCATGAGCTATCATATAGGTGCTGGGAATTAAACTGGGTCCTCTGCAAGAACAAGTACTCTTGATTTCTGAGCCATCTCTCCAGCCCCCTCATTACATGTGGTATGTCAAATATCAATGAATCTGTCACTTGTGCTCTATCTTAACCTTCCATTCTACTCCACTGCTGTATTTTACCAATCCTTGTACTAATACCACCGTCTTTAAGTCCTTGATAATAAAGTCAGATAAAGTTCCCCTAAATTCAAATCCCCAGCACCCACATAAAAAGCTGTGTGGCTGTGCACACCTGTGACCCAGTGGGGAGAGGGCAGTGTAGTGGTTGCAGGGGGCAGTCATGGGAGGGTTCTGGAGCTCACCGGCTAGTGGCCCAGCTCCAGGTTCAGTTAGGCTGTCTCAGCAGAAAACAGGCATTTTCCTCTGGCTTCTGCACACACAGGGGCACACACACATATGCACATAACACACACACACACAACCCACCTCACAGACATTGTGATTTCTTCTTACTTTCCCATGCCCAGCTCCTGTAAGTGTGCCATTTGACTCATTCCTGAATCTTCACAGGAAACACTTCTCACTGAATCTGTAATATTCGATACTGTTAGAAGAGAGCCTGCATAAGGCTCAGTCTGTTGAATCACTGAACTATATCCACTTAGATAGGTAATTACAATACCGGTTGCTCACGGTGCCATACTTACCAGTTTTCTGACACAAGTATCAACTGATTATACAATGGCCTTAGCTAGAATCATGGCTGATAAATGTTTTGAGCTCTTGATTTTAAAATTGCCTTTCTTTTACCCAAAATGTGATGAGGTTTTGTTTGGGAATGTATATTTTTTTGTCATAGTTTCTCTCTTCAAAATTTGTATATAACATTCTACTTTCTAGCTTTTAGTGCAGCAAACGAGAATTCCCATACTAGTTTTGCCTGCTTTCCTTCGTAAAACTGGCCTCTTACTTCAGTGTGAAAATCTATATGCTTCTCCTTTTATGCATGGAGCACAGGAACTTTTCCTGGATTTTAAAAAATTGTGTCAACAAGATGAATATCTCTTAAAACTTGATAAAAGAAAACAGAAAACAAGTTTGCATTTATACAACAGAAAACAAAGAAAAATATAACCACAGAAACAGAATAAATTTGCTAAATATGGTGGCACAGACCCGTCATCCCAGCTACTAGGGAAGCTGAGGCAGAAGGACCCCAAATTTAAGGCCAGCCTAGGGTTCAGAGTAAGACCCTGAAATTCTGTCTCAAAATAAAAAGTAAAAAATGGGCCAGCCAGATGGCTCAGAAGGCAGAAGTACTTGCCATACAAGTTCAAGGCCTGGAACTCACTGTGGAAGGAGAGAACCGAGGTGTCTTCTGACCTCCCCGTGTGATCCCACAGCAAGGAGCATGGTGTTTATGTTCTCACTCTCAAACATGCATGTCTTTTTCTCATCTTTCTGTCTCTGTCTCTCTTATACATGCATGGACAAATAATAGCTAAAATAACTGTTTAAGTTGAGAATAAAGCTGGGGATATAGCAGTGGTAGGGCCCTTACTTAGCATTCATCATATATGAGGCTGTGGTTCAATCTCCAGTGCTGAAACCAAACCAAACCAAACACACACTGAACTCAGTGACTCACTATAGGATCTCATGTTTTATTTATTTATTTTTGTTTCTTTTTTGAGACAGCATTTCTCTTTGTAGCCCTAGCTGTTCCAGAATTCACTCTGTAGACAAGGCTGTCCTTGAATGAAGACATTCACCTGCCTCTTCCTCCCAAGTGCTGGGACTAAGGGTGTGCACTGCTATGACCCAGCTAAGATCTCATGTTTTCTATATACATTTCTAGATGTCTTCCCCTTTTAATAGCACCCATGAATTTGTCAAATTATAGCTTCTATATAACATGGGCTGTCTTCTAAATGGACAATGGGAAATCGATCTACTTCTGTAGCCAGTCAAAACGTTCCTACCAGAAAAGACACTAAATTCTGCCTGGATTCAAACTCTTAGAAATAGAATATAAGGACAGGTTACTAGAGGTTGAGGGAAAGGGAATGGGGACTAATTTAATGGCTTCAGGGTTCCTGTTTTTTTCTTGTTGTTTTGAGACAGGGCCTCATGATGAAGCTCTAGTTGTCCTAGCACCCTGTGTAAACCAGATTGGCCTCAAACACACAGAGTTCATCTGCCTCTGCTTCCTAAAGGAATGAGCCACCACCATCTGACTTAAAAGTTCTGAACTTGGGGCTGAAGAGATGGCTCAGATGTTAAAAGTACTGGCTGCTCTTCCAGAGGTCCTGAGTTCAATTCCCAGCTCCCACATGGTGGCTCACAACCATCTGTAATGGGATCAGATGCTCTCTTATGGTGTGTCTGCAGATAGCGACAATGTACTCATATATCTTAAGAAAGCTTTGTACTTAATGCCAACACATCGTATACTTCAGAAACAATGTTAAAGTAGGCTGTAGGCAGAGATCAGTTGGTATGCTTGCTGGCGTACAAGAAGCCTTGGCTATGACCCTCAGTACCATATAAAACTGAGCATGAGAACATTTGCTTATAATCTCAGCAGTCTGGAGGTAGAGGCTGAAGGATCAGAAGTTCAAAGTCATCCTTGTCTATGTAAGTGAGTTCAAGGCCAGCCTAGGTTGAAGAAAAGATTTGCTTATGCAAACTTCACAAAAAAACTTTTGTCCCAGAGCTGAGGAGCAGTTAAGAGCTGGTACTGCTCTTGCAGTCAACCTAGTACAGTTCCCAGCACCCATGTCAGTGACCCACACTGCCTGTAACTCTAGCTCCAGAGGATATGACACCTCTGGCCTCTGCTGGCACCTGCATTCTTGTGCACATACTCACACAGAGACACACAATTTAAAAATAAAACCTTAAAAAAATGTCCTGGATTTTAAAGAAGAAGTGAAAAAGAAAGTGTCTTATAATTGCATATGGTAGAAGTATATGACAAAAGATTTACAATATAAAAGTCCATATAAGCTGGGGTATGAGGACACATGCCTTTAATCCCAGTGCTCAGGAGGCAGAGCTCTGTGAGTTTGAGGCCAGCCTGGCCTACAAAGTGAGTTCTAGGACAGCTAGGGCTATACAGAGAAACATTGTTTTTAAAAAAATCAAAATAATGCTACTAATAATTAATAATAAATAAAAGTCAATTCATGAAAAGAAAAAGTAGGAGTTGGAGAGATGGCTCAGTGTTCAAGAGCACTGGCTGCTGGTCCAGAGGACCCAGGTTCAATTCTTAGCACCCACATGGTGACTCACAACTGTCTGTAACTCTAGTCCCAGGGGATCAAACACTTTCTTCTGTACTTTGGTACTATAGCACATAGTGTACAGACATACATACAAGCAAAACAGCCACACCCATAAAATAGAAATAACAGCAGGGCATTGTGGCACACTTCTTTAATCCCAGCATTTTGGAGACAGAAGCAGGCCTGGATCTCTGAATCACAGCCAGCCTAGTCTACAGAGTGAGTTCCAGGACATTCCGGGGTACACAGAGAAACCCTGTCTCAAAATACAAAACAAACAAGCAAACAAACAAACAAACAAACAAACAAAAAATGTACTTTTGAGCTGGAGAGATGGCTCAGAGGTTAAGAGCACTGGCTGTTCTTCCAAAGGTCCTGAGTTCAATTCCTAGCAACCACATGATGGCTCACAGACATCTATAATGAGATCTGATGCCCTCTTCTGGCTTGCAGGTATACATGCAGGCAGAGTACGGTATATATAATAAAAAATGTACTTTTAAAAAAGAAAATAGTAAGTGATATTTTTGTCTTAAAATAGTTATGTGCATAGAGATCAAAGTAGAGTAGTACTCGTGGGTATTGTGTGAGGGCTGTGTAGGGGCTGTGTGGGTATTGTGTGAGGGCTGTGGGGGGTTGTATGGGAGCTGTGTGGGGGCTGTGTGAGGGCTCTGTGAGGGTTATATGAGGGCTGTATGGGGGTTATGTGAGAGCTATGTGAGGGCTGTGTAGAGGCTGTGTGAGGGCTGTGGGTGTGTTGTGTGGGGGCTGTGTGGGGGTTGTGTGGGGGCTGTGTGAGGGCTGTGGGGTGTTGTGTAAGGGTTGTTTGTGGGTGTATGAGGGCTGTATGAGGGCTATGAGTGTGGGAAGGAGCAGCTGGTGTTTCTGGAGACAGTTTCAGCCTGAAACAAGAAAATGTTCACAAACCAGATACTAGGGATGATTATACAATGATATGGACTTATTTGATAAAACAGATTTACATCTCAAATGTCTAAAAGAAAAAAATTTAGCCAGCCAGATGGCTCCATGGATAAAGGTGCTTGACACCAAGTTTGATGATCTGAGTGTGATTTCTGGAACTCACAGAGTAGAAGGAAAGGACTGACCAAGTCCCTCAAGCTGCCCCCTGACCATTCACTGTGGCACATACATGTAACTTTAATTCTTTTAAAACCTATTTTTAATGATGGTTCTTAAACATTTTAACCTCTCTTGTAGTCCACCACCCACCAGAGGTAGTGGAAAAGAAAAGATACAGGGAAAGTGGACCTGTTTATAAAGGTTCTTGGGAGCAACTCCTGTCTGTGTTGTCTGGAAATCAGCAGTTCAGTTCACAGGTCAGCAGCAGCAGCTCCATCCACTCGGAAACACTTCACAGATACACCAGCAGTCCAGTTCACAAGAGTCAGGACAGTAAACATGAATCAGCAGGTGGCACTACCTAGCAGAGATAGCCAGGCCCCAGCCTCTGCTTGAGTCAGTAGGAGGGATCAGAGAGGAACCCCAGGAGAAGTTCTCAGCTGTGCCTCTCTCAGGGAAGCAAAGATAAGCAGAAGACCCACAAGTGCTGCACAGCTAGCTCTACAAGCAAGCCTAGCTCAGCCTCCATCACTGTCTTCCCAGTCTTATTTATATCCTCCAAACATTACAGGTCCTCTGTGGGTCTTGCCTCAGCACGTGTCTTGTCTTAGTATGTGTACCTGTCTCAGCTGACATCACTCTGCCAATCAGTCCAAGTCCTAGAAACTGCAGTATAACCATCAGAAGTTTTTTTGGTGCGTTTCTCTATATGGAATCCCGACAGCTCAACTACACAATGTAACTAGACCAATACATGGGTGTTGTTAGCAAAGCATCCTTCATCATGTGTCTTTTCATGTGTCTGCTTTAGCAAAACATCCTTTCACTTGTGTCTGCTTTAGCTAAACATTCCTTCATGAGTCTGCCTTAGTTTTCCACCTGTGTCCACTTCAGGACAACACTCCTTTATGTGTTTATCCCAGCAAAACACCATCCAACTGACTTTACAAAGAACCCTTAAGTTTCCACTTCACATACACACAAATAAATGTGATTTTAAATTTTTCCAAAAAATAAAAAGGAGGGAAAAAAGGAAGCATGAAGTTGAATTCCTATAATCCAGTAAAGGGAGGCTGAGGCAGGACTGTTAGTTCAGGAGAATGTGCTTGCCTGGACAAAACAGTGAAACTACTTTGTGAAAACAATATGCTTAACATGGTAATTTTTATGTATACCGTATCTTACCACAACTGAAAGAAAAAGTGTTTATCTTAAAATGTTATGATGTGTTTGTCTATATACATATGTGTGGCTTGCAGAAGCTAGAAGAGGGTGACAGATTCTCCAGAGCTGGAGTTACTGGCAGGTATAAGCCATCCCATGTAAGTGTTAGGAATTGAATTCTAGTTCTCTGTGAGAGAATCAAGAGCTAACATTCTTGGGCTGTGGTGGTGCACAGCCTTAATCTTAGGATTTGGGAGGTAGAGGAAGGTTGGATCTCTATGGGTTCAAAGTCAGGCTGGTCTACATATTGAGCTCCAGGCTAGCCAGGGCTATATAGTAAAACCTCAAAAAAACAAAAACAAACAAACCAAAAAAAGCTCTGATGTTATAGAATTTTGTTCTAAGTTCATTTGGGTACTCAAAATGTCTACCTTTTTAAATTTTTGAGACAATCTAATGTATTCCAGACTTCCCTTAGATTCACTAGGTAGCCAGAATGACCTTCAGTTTCTGGTCCTCCATCCTATGCAGCTGAGGATGACACAGTTTGTATGCTGAGGAGTCTTTTGGGCCTACTAGGCAAGCACTGTACCAACTGAGTTACCTCTTCAGACCTTCTTATTGTTTTGCTTATTTTTGAGACAGGGCCATGCTTTGTAGTTTAGAGTAGCTGAGAACTCACTATGTTGTCTAGGCTGGCCTCAAGCTTTTAGCAATCTTTCTGCCTCAGCTCTGCCAAGTGCTGGAATTCACAGACATGAGTGACTGACTATACCTACTTTTAAAATTTCTGACTCGTAGTAAATTCTGTCTCCTAACTATGTTAAACAAATAGCTTCATAGACCAGTGCACACAGGTGACCACACAGAGAGAGGGTACCACCGGATATGGGTGCTGGGAACCAAATTGAAGTCCTCTGCAAGAGTAGTAAGGGCTCAACTCCTGAGCCATAGCTCCTGCCCCTTAATACTGTATTTTAAATATCACCACAGACCTGAAAAGTTACAGTCAGAGCCTGGCCCTGGCAGCCCTAATAAGTTAGGCTTGGCCACCTGTCTTCAACAGGCCAATCAGACAAGTAATAATGAAAAACAGAAAAGGGAGATTTACCCAATGCGGTGCCACTGGAAAGAGGAACAAAGTCAAAGAGCCAACATGAGGTTTAGATTTAAACAAAGGAGTTGAAGAGAAAGCTCAGCAGTTAAGAGCACTTGACACTCTTGCAGTGAACCCAAGTTTGGTTCCCAGCACCCACATCAGGCAGCTCAAAACCACTTTAACTACAGGTTTAGGGGTAACTACAGCTTCGAGGGTAACTACAGTTCCAGGGGTAACTACAGCTTCGGGGATATCCAACACCCTCTTCTGGCCTCTGCAGACACCTGTACTCACAGGCATGTACCCACACATATACACATAATTAAAAATGAGAACATTTTAGGTATAAGGCAGTTCTATGCATAACTAAGCAGTTGTGATGGAAGTGTGGTCTCCACAGTCATCACTGTCTGGACTCCAGTTTCTCCTTCAAGGTGACGGCCTGACAAGTTGTTAGACCTGGGTAAAATCTCTTCCTAAGGCAGAAATTCCTGTAAGGCAAGGGCCAGGCTTTTAAGCCTTTTCCTTCTCTTTTTTTTTTTTTTGGTTTTTCGAGACAGGGTTTCTCTGTATAGCCTTGGCTGTCCTGGAACTCATTCTGTAGACCAGGCTGGCCTCGAACTCAGAAATCCGCCTGTCTCTGCCTCCCAAGTGCTGGGATTAAAGGCGTGCGCCACCATCGCCCGGCGCCTTTTCCTTCTCTTAGCATGAGATTCCTCAGTAAATTCCAACTTCTTGGGTCTCCTGTGTGAAAGGTCCGATGGCCCTAACGGAAGGACACAAGCTTTTCAGAATTCCTTCTTTCCTGCTAGTACAGTTATGGTGGTACACGCCTGGAATCCCAGCACTTAGGAGGTAGAGGCAGGAGGCTCATGAGTGTGAGGGCAGCCTGAACTACAGGAGACCCTATTTCAATAAATAAGTCTTTTCCTTATCCTTCCTTTCCTTTCTCTCTTATTTTTGTTTTTGAGACAGGATGTATTCCTGGCTATCCTGGAGCTCCCTGTCTTGAACTCAGAGATCAATCTGCCTCTGCCTCCCCAGTTCTAGATTAAAGGTATGTCACTCACTACTGCCCAGCCAATATTTCTTACATGCATTTAGTTTCAGCACTCCGGAAGCAGAGACGGGGATCTCTGAGACGGCAGGCCAGCCTGGTCTACAGAGTGACACACACACACTCAATGGTCTTTTCATGTGTTGTTTTAGGGCCTAAAGATGACACAATCCTTTTTTTTTTTTTTTTTTGATGAACAAAAATAGAAAACATTCCTTTTTCATTAGAGAAACATTGCTGAGCACAGTGCTAACTCACTAAATTTCTCATCTCAAAATTTACACTGTCCTGTTTTTGTTTTTAAATCTGTTTATAGAGGGCTGGAACAGTTAAGAGCACTAGCTGCTCAATCCCAAGCACCCACGAGTACTCACAACTATCTAGTTCTGGGTTATCTGATACCCTCCTCTGAGCTCCTCAGGGGTCAGGTACACACACAGGTAGTATACAGACATACATACAAGGAAAAATCTCATAGACATAAAATACTTTAAGAAATACTGTTTACGCCGGGCGGTGGTGGCGCACGCCTTAATCCCAGCACTTGGAGGCAGAGGCAGGCGGATTTCTGAGTTCGAGGCCAGCCTGGTCTACAGAGTGAGTTCCAGGACAGCCAGGACAGCCAGGACCCAGGACCAGAGAAACCCTGTCTCGAAAAACCAAAAAAAAAAAAAGAAATACTGTTTACATGTTTGCATGATGGTCCATGCCTTTAATTCCAGCACTCAGAAGACAGAACCAAGAGGATCTCTGTGAGTTCTTGGTTTACAAAGTAGTTCCAGGCTAACCAGGGCTACATAGTGATGCCCAGGCTCAATGGGTGGGGCTGAGGGACAACACAGCACAAACAACAAAAACTATGCTATGGGGGAAAAAAAAAAACTACCTTGTCCACTGCAGGAGTCCAGATGCCATTCTTTTGAAACATTATTACTGGGTTGAAGTCACCAAATGATCTACTTTGAAAACAAAACAATAAACTAGGAAGCAATAACCAGTTCTGGCAATTGCTGGAACTTACCCCAGTGAAGTAATCACATCGGTCATAATAAGATCTGCATTCTAGTTCAATCTGCACCTCAAAATGTCTGACTCAGACATACTCTGCTTGTTTAAACAAGGTCCAACTCATGCAGCCTAATAAAAATAAAATACTATGCAAAGTAGACATTTTCTAAATTTCAATTCACTTCAAATAAAAGTCTACCTGCTCTTTATTCTAGAAAGCAGTAGACTTTGGGCTGGGGAATCAAATGGAAGCTTTTGGTTCATGCTAGGCAAACCAGATACGTTCCTAACGTTTCCTTCAGTTATATGAAAACTCGTAAACCTTTAGAGAGTGAAGTTTATTTAACATTTCTGGACTTCTTACTGTACGGAAGTCGGTAGCCCGTGCAAACAAAGCTGTTTTCAAGGTTATTTACGTGGCCATCCGCGTGACTCCGCATGACAACGCAATCGGAGCTGCTCTGCTCCTTCCTTGTTTATCTCGATGAGGGAAAAGCAACCACACCCAAGATCTCTAAACCTACTCCTGAGGTTTTAGGATTAACTAGCCCCTTCCCTTCCACAATAGGCACCCCAAATTGGAGAGGAGGGTAACCCCGGGTACTGAGTCTAATGGGCATTTCTCCTCTTTCCTTCCTTTTGTTTGTAGATTGCTGAGGAGGTAGAGAATCTGCAGGGCCGGCGGGGCTCTGGGCTGGGTCTCTACCTAAGTCTTCAGCTTCGAGCCCCGCAGCCACTCCACTCCCACCCACATCTGGGCCTGTGGGCGGCTAGCAACAAGACAAAGCAACTAAAAACACTGGCTGCGGAAGCATCAGTGTGGACACACTGGAGGGACCAGGGCGAAGCTAGCGACCTGCCAGTGCGAGCAGCATGGGTCACAATTCACTCTGCGGCATAAACCCGCGAGCGAGGGGTGCGAGAGGACCACCGGGAACTCGGGACGCGGGAAGAGAAGGCGCCCCTCCCCCACCCCAAGCAGGAAACAGCAGTATTTGGCCAAGACGAGGAGCGCCGCATGCGCACTAGGTTACTTAGCAACGTCGACGTTAAACTGCCCGAGAACCCAGCCCAGCAACAATCGAGCGGCCGGCGGCCTCCACCAATGAGCGCCGGCCTCATCTTTGTCTCCTCACCAATCAGCGCTGGCGCCGCAAGGAAGTTTCCAGAGCTTTCGAGGGCGGGCCCTTTAACTTGGATTCATCCGCTTGATGATTTTTTTTCATTTTTTTGTACAAGAGGAGACAGGTCGCCGGGAATACAGGGGCGCTCGTTTGGTAGTGTTCTTTGCTTCGGTTCTGAGGAATCGGAAGCTCTGCTGAAACGCCTAATTGGTCTGCGGGCGGTCGGGCCGGCGGAACTACTTTCGGTGGCGTAGGAAGACGACAGCTACGTAGGAGTGAGTAGTCACGCAACAGACGCTGCATAAATAGCGGCTCGCGCGGCTGCGGCGCTCAGTGACGAGGCTTTGTCCGGTTCGGCGGTCCTTCCGTGAGGGTGTTTCGACGCGCTGGGCGGTTTGTGCTTTCATTACACTCGTTAGCAGGTATTTGTCTGCGGCGTTTGAACCGTGGAAGGATTAGCTAGGGGCCTTACGTGATGCTAAGCGGGCTTTATTTTCTTGGGGTGGGGGAGGGGAGAGCGAGGTGACGTGACGCGGCAACGGCCTTCCGGAAAGAGTGGGCCTTTGGTCGCGTGCGCGGAGCGGGGGCGGCCCTGGCGCGCGCGCCAGGGAGCTTAACGGACGCTTAACCGATGGAGAGTCCATCGTGGTTATTTCAGTGGGGGAAGGCAGAAAAGAGGTATTTCTGACTCTGGCATGGTCTATTACGCCAATTTTTATTAAAGGTTTCTGGTTTGGATGCTTTTTATTTTCAATGTATCGTGTCTATTGTTAGCAAATTTGGTTGTCTCACAGTTGATAAATGCCCCGGATGCCAGTTTCGTGTTTTGAAATGCTTTAGCAGTTGGAAAACGTGACAAACAGATTTTGTGTTGTGACAAAGAGAGTTTTCAGTAGAGGTATTTTGTAGGGAATCGGAGATTTTAGTAGACTTTTAAAATTTAACCTTTTAAATTCAAGGTCAAAATGCAGATCTTCGTGAAGACCCTGACCGGCAAGACCATCACCCTGGAGGTGGAGCCCAGTGACACCATCGAGAATGTGAAGGCCAAGATCCAGGATAAAGAGGGCATCCCCCCTGACCAGCAGAGGCTCATCTTTGCCGGCAAGCAGCTGGAAGATGGCCGCACCCTCTCTGATTACAACATCCAGAAAGAGTCGACCCTGCACCTGGTCCTCCGCCTGAGGGGTGGCATGCAGATCTTCGTGAAGACCCTGACCGGCAAGACCATCACTCTGGAGGTGGAGCCCAGTGACACCATCGAGAATGTGAAGGCCAAGATCCAAGATAAAGAGGGCATCCCCCCTGACCAGCAGAGGCTCATCTTTGCCGGCAAGCAGCTGGAAGATGGCCGCACCCTCTCTGATTACAACATCCAGAAAGAGTCGACCCTGCACCTGGTCCTCCGCCTGAGGGGTGGCATGCAGATCTTCGTGAAGACCCTGACCGGCAAGACCATCACTCTGGAGGTGGAGCCCAGTGACACCATCGAGAATGTGAAGGCCAAGATCCAAGATAAAGAGGGCATCCCCCCTGACCAGCAGAGGCTCATCTTTGCCGGCAAGCAGCTGGAAGATGGCCGCACCCTCTCTGATTACAACATCCAGAAAGAGTCGACCCTGCACCTGGTCCTCCGCCTGAGGGGTGGCATGCAGATCTTCGTGAAGACCCTGACCGGCAAGACCATCACTCTGGAGGTGGAGCCCAGTGACACCATCGAGAATGTGAAGGCCAAGATCCAAGATAAAGAGGGCATCCCCCCTGACCAGCAGAGGCTCATCTTTGCCGGCAAGCAGCTGGAAGATGGCCGCACCCTCTCTGATTACAACATCCAGAAAGAGTCAACCCTGCACCTGGTCCTCCGTCTGAGGGGTGGCTATTAATTCTTCAGTCTGCATTCCCAGTGGGCAATGATGGCGTTACTCTGCACTCTAGTCATTTGTCCCAATTTAAGTTTAGAAATTACAAGTTTCAATAATAGCTGAACCTCTGTTAAAAATGTTAATAAAGGTTTTGTTGCATGGTAAGCATATATGGTGTCACTTGTGAGATTCTGTGGTGGCTTGGGTGGTGGGGCTCTTTACTGATTGTTTTGGGCATGATTTAACTTAAGATTGGTATTGACTAAAGCATCACAGCTTATACTTAGATGGAAATTTTGCTTAAAGTTAACGGCAAAGCCTTAATGTCAATTTGCCACAGAAGGGGTGGGGCTTGGCCATACAGCCTTTTGTACATTGGGAGAAAGGAAACATGCTTGGCTGAATCCCATCAACCACTCTGTTGGAGGAAAACAGCCAAACTTTTTAAAAATTGGTGGTGGTGGGGGTCTCTAGATTACACTGAATTGTATATATTTTTTGGGTAAGATACTGGCAGGTTGGATTTCTTATTGCTGGTTGTGTGGTAATTTTGAGTAGGAAGAAGACCCCCTACTTGGAGAAGTGGTAAGTAATAGAAAATTAAAAGCATTTACAGTGAACACCTGTTATTGAAATGTTTGCATCCCCTCAATCCCAAAATTTTTAGCAATAGTTTTGAGACAGTCACTATGTGGCTCTGGTCTGCAACTCAGACACATGATTTCCCAGCTTTAGCTATCATTTTCAGATGTGACTTAAAAAGACTAACTTACAGGTTCACCAAGAACTAGAACCTACCAAATAACCTAGTAGTTAATGTCCTAAGATTTTTAAAATGCTTTTGTAGCTGGTACTTCTCCAGCTGGAGATACAGGTTTGTTGAGTAAAAAATGCCTGTATTCAATCACAGAACTACAGTAAACAAACCAGGCCCTTAATGTCAGCACTGGGAAGGCAGAGGCAGGACTCCATAATTTACACTGAATTCTAAGGCTATATAGACAGTTTCCAGGAGAAATTGATAAAGATTACAATCTCATTGTTAAATGCTAGCCTGCTATTCGAGCTCCTTTGTGTATATGAGTATATATGCAGTAAACAAATTTGAATTTTAAAGGTGGATCTGAGACGACTATGTTCTCACTTACTGGGTGTAAGTAACATGCATTCTGGGGATCAAACCAAGTAGTCTGGCTTTGAGACAAGCAGCTTAATTTGAGCTATCTTAACCTGCCCTCTATTGGATGCCCACCCCCTTTTAATTTTGCCACAAATTAGAGCCCAGACTAGTTGCTTTAAATTTCTAACCCTACCTTTCTCTCAGCATAAACTGCCACTGCAATGGTTTGGTGGGTTTTATTTTGTCGAATCTCAGTGGTTTGGTGGGTTTTATTTTGTCGAATCTATCTCTGGCTGATGTGGTACACATTGTCCTGAAACTCAAAAGAGATCCACTTGTTCCTGCTTCCCAAATGTTAGTATTAGAAATGTGTGCCATCTTGCCTAGGATTTTTTATTTTTGGAGATGGTCTTACTTAGTCCTAGCCTGTAGTTACCAAGCTGACCTATGAACTCATTAGATTCACTTGCATCTGCTTCCTGAGTGCTGATAATTTTTTTTGGTTCGAGACAGGGTTTCTCTGTGTGGCCCTGGCTGTCCTGGAACTCACTCTGTGTAGAGCAGGCTGGCCTCGAACTCAGAAATCTGCCTGCCTCTGCCTCCCAAGTGCTGAGACTAAAGGCGTGCGCCACCACCGCCCTGCCTGAGTGTTGATATCAAAGACCTGTGTCACCCATACGTGGCTCTGAACAGGGAATTTTTAAGAACCTTGCAGGTCTCAGTGAACTTTGCATACAAAATTGGGATTTGGATATGGGAAAAATTGCTTTTTTTGTTGTTTATTGACACCTATTATGGTACTCCAGGCAAAGACAGGATCACCTATGGTTAAAGGTCAGGGTGAGAGCAAGGCTGTTGGCCGCCTTTACCCCACATTGAATTTTTTTTTAAAAAATGCATGTGTACTCTGGTCCCAGATTTTGTTGATTTTGGGAAAAATGCCTGCACAGCTTTGTGGGGAAATGTGTCTAGGACCTTTGCTATGAGATGAGTGTAGAATGAGGAGAGTTGAGAAGATTTCTTAAACTGGGCATGGTGCTGAAGGCCGAGGCAATATTGCTCCAGGCTAGGCTGGGCCATTTTGTAGGAAGTAGGACCCACTTGGTGTCTTCTAACATAAATATATATATGAATAAACAATTGTAAAAGCCTGGGAGCCATTACTCTTTCAGGTTCTCTAACTGCTAGAAGCAATGTTGGTTCCAGCCTTAGACTAGATGCTTAAAGAATTCATGGATTCATCTTGGTGGTGCATGTCTTTAATCCCAGCACTGAAGCAGGGGCAGTAGAGCTCTGAGTGAGGCTCAGTCAAATAGTAAACTTTGGGCCAACCAGCGTTCCATAGTGAGACCTTGTCTCTAAAACAGAAATTCAAACATGGGAGCCGTCATAGTAGCACATACCTTTAATCCCAGTATTTGGGAGGCAAAGCAGGTGTTATCTTTGTGAGTTTGAAGCTAACCTACCTACAAAGTGAGACCAAGGACAGCCAGGGCTGCATAGAGACCTAAGAAAAATAGAGGGGTTGGAGTGGGGAGGGAGAAAAACTGGTATTAGTTCCCCTCATAAACCCTCGAGCCATGGTGGTTAATACGGAGAACAACTTGCATGACATCATCTACCTTGAAATTGTAGAGTTCACAGGAACAAATTGGTACCCTCAGTCATAATGTCATGTTTCCCCTCTAAGGAATCCAATAAAGGGGTTGTTTCTCCCTCGTCTCTCCCGTGGTGTGTGTGTGTGTGTGTGTTCCAGGTTGACCTCTGATGCTATGTATGTATGCTAAGTATGACACTAGACCGTGGCTCAAGACTCCATAGTTGTTTTTGTTTTTGAGGAGAAAGAGTGAGTTTGGTTTTGGTTTTTGAGATGGGGGGCCTTACACTGCATCCACCTTCCAGCTGCTAGGATTACAAGAGCCTTCCACCACACATGAGTCTGGACTCCTTGAAATTTTTTAATTCTCTGTGTGTGTACATGTGAAGGCCTTCCACTTCTACTAGGGACCAAATTCAGGTCTTATGTGAATAAGCCAGCGGCCATCAACATGTACTCTAGCTTCCCAAACAGCAGCCTGAAGTATCTCCCTCAGAAGCGAGACGGGGTTTCTCTGTGTAGCCTTGGCTGTCCTGGAACTCACCCTGTACCAGGCTGGCCTCGAACTCAGAAATCCGCCTGCCTCTCCTGCTCTTTTCTTTTACAGACAACACTTTAGTACAGATTAAAATTTTTTTTTTTAATTGACTTAGATCAGTCTGACTCCTCTCACTCCTGGGCTTTCTTGGAAGCAGGCAACACAATTTACTGGAACAGTATGTATGGCTCCTATCCCCACAGTAGCCAAGACCTTGTGAAGGGAGACGGCACATAGCCAGGAAACTTAGAGAAACCAGGACATGGCTGAATGTGGTAGCATATCCTTTTATTCCCAGCACTCAGGAGGCAGAGGCATATTCCTGCCTGCATATTCAAGGCCTGGCAGAAAAAAAAGAAAAGCAGGAGCTTTCAGTGGAGAGAGATTGACGAGTGCATCTTGGTTCTCAACCTGTAGGTTTCGACCACTTCGAGGGAGAGAGTGTTGAATGACACGGGTCACCTAAAACCATTGGAAAACACAGTTACATTAAAATTCATAACTAGCAAAATTACAGTTAATAAAGTAGCAATAAAAATTTTATGGTGGGGGTCACCATAACATGAGGAACTATATTAAAGGGTCACATGATTAGAAAGGTTGAGAACTAGTGAGTGTTGTAGAGGTGAAGTAGGTTAGGAAGACTCACTTAGAGGGTAACTATAATTGAAAATAATTAGATATTTCAAGGTAGCTAGTACAATAGTTAATACTGCTAACACAGAATGGTCATTCCTAAAGTGGAAGCTATGCCAGTTACCCTGGTCAGAGCAGCACCTTTGTATGGAAAGGTCACACAGGACCCAAGAAGTATGTTAAAATTACGATGTCAATTAAAAACTTAAAAAGAGCCTGGACATGATGGCCTTGATCCCAGCACTCAAGAGGCAAAGGAAGGCAGATCTCTGAGTTTAAGGTCAAGGTCAACTTGGTCTACACAGTGAGTTCCACAACAGCCAGGGCTATAAAGAATCCTGTCTCAAAAACCGAGACAATTTTTTTTTTTTTTTAAAGCCAGGCCTGGAGGAACAGGCTTATAATCCTATTTATTTGGGAGGGTGAAGTAGGAGAATTTGAAGTTCAAAGCCTTCCCGAGTTCAAGGCCAGTCTGAGTACTTTAGTACTCACTTTCAGTAAACATGCACACGCTCCCTCAGAGGACAGAGGGCTTCAGATACGCCTGGAACTGGAGTTGCAGCTCTGAGTCACCTGAGGTAGGTGCAGGAAATGGAACCCAGGTCTCCTATAAGAGCAGTAAGTGTTCTTAATTACTGAGTCAACTCTTCAGCCCTGGAGAGAAGGGGGGCGGGGGGGGGGAGAGAATCTGAGGAGCAACATTCATGCTTGGAGAATCTGAAGAGGTCAGGACAGGGGCACATCTCACCTGCTTTGCCTCTCTGGGCCTTGCCTACTGCCATGTAGTTGGTGCACGGCTGTGCTTTCTTATTGCTGCAAACCCACAAGGCCTCAGGGTGAGGTCATTTTTTAGTTTCCAGTAATGTGCTGAATTCCTTTAAGCCGCTACTTCACTGAAAGATTGATTTCATGCACCCAAGATAATTCTGTTTCTCAGTAAACTGTCTTCTCCACTTTTGTTTAAAGGAGCACAAAAAAAAAAAAAAAAAAAAAAAAAAAAAAAAAAAGCCCCAAACTCTGTATACTGGGTTGAAGTGAGTGGTGCCTGATTCAGGTCTTATAATATGGAAATATATAATAAAATGAGACAATAAAGAAAGTCGAACATGAGTGCAGACATCTCAGGAGACTCCACAAAATGCAGGGAGGCTAACAGTCCTATGTGAGGAGCTCATTTCCCACCTGAAATTGGATCCCAGATACTTGCTGCGTCAATGAACATGTCGTGCTGAGTCTTACTCTACGTCTCACATTTGTAAAAGTAAAATTGGTCTTTCTTACTACCCGACTTCCCAGGAAATGCGCTCAGTTATGGAGTAGAGAAGTAACAGACACATTAGCACAAGGAATCCAGGCCCTGAATCAGGCCCAGCCATCAGAAAAAGAAGATCCTGGGTTGACTTAGATAACTTGGAGTTGTGGGGTTCTGTCCCATGACTCTGGAACAGAGAGTCCTAGCTTCTGTCCTCCATATCTCCCGTATCTCCCGTATCTCCCGTGACTCAGACCTCTGCTCTGGCACACTTGGCTTGGAACCAGGGCTGCCCTGCATTCCCGGGATTGGGTTATGTTGAGACATCTCAGGCATCACCTGACTTTCAGCAGTTGCCGACCTTCCCCTCCTGCTCCAAATAATCAGGGGCCCTATTCCTTTTTAGGGGTGAGTTTTATGTTCTTGCTCCCTGGAAAGCAAAATGTGAAAATCTGATTTGGGGAAGTGTTTTTTCAGGCCCATCCCTGTCTACTTCGATCTACCCCTATCTCTGAGTGCACAAGAGCTTGCCTGACTGGACATGGCCCCCACAGGAAATGAATTTCCAATGCACAAGGTTATTGAGGGCATTGTCACTTTCTAAAGAAAAATGTTATAACTGTATTATTTTCAGAATAAGAATTATATGGGTGTGGGGGTTGGTTGGAGAAATGACTCAGCAGTTAAGGGAACTTCCTGCTCTGCCAGAAGACCCCAGTATGAGTCTTAAAATTAACCTTCTGGCCTTCTGGAGATTCACAATGGCCTGTAACTCCTGCTCCAGGGAGTCTGACATCCTCCTCTGGCCTCTGCAAGTACACACACACTCTTCTGGTTGTCCTGGAAGTCACTCTGTAGACCAGGGTGGCCTCAAACTCCCAAAGATCCACTTGCCTCTCCCTCCTGAGTGATGGGATTAAAGTCATGTGTTACCACAGCCAGTTTAAAAGTAAAAAATTGAAAAAACCTTTTCTAGATGGAAAAAAAAAAAAAAAGAACCTGAGGTGAGGCAGGCAAGCATGGGAATAGTTTAGCCACCTGGGACTCCACTTGGCCTTGGCTATGTACATACCTCTATTCTAATAATGCACTTGGCAGCCTGAGAACTCCACCTTCATGCACTGTGTATACACACCCCACTCTATAGCAGCCTGCTAGCAACATGAGACCCCAACTTGCGCTCACTAAACTGTACTCAACCCCAAACAATGAAACAAGTTTTTCTCTTCTTAAGGATGATCAAATTTGGATTGTTTCTGTTAAGACATATTCCTGATACTTCCCAGTGTGGATGGTAGGGAGCCAATCCAGACCTAACTGCTTTGGGTTATATGCATAATAAGGATAGAGAACCTTGAAATTAAGCCCCTAACAACTAAACCCTTCCTGCTCCTGAACTCTGGAAAAGAGAGTCCTAGACAGGCAGTTACTGGTTAGGAACACTGACTGCTCTTCCAAAGGTTCAATTCCCAGTACCTACATGGTGGCTTAAAACTGTCTGTAGTTCCAGTTTCAGGAGGGGAATCTAACGCCCCCTTCTGACCTCCCTGGGCAACAGGCAAAACATTCATAAAAATTAATTTTTAAAAAGACATATTTATGGGCTGGAGAGATGGCTCAGGGGTCAAGAGCACTGACTGCTCTTCTAGAGGTCCTGAGTTCAATTCCCAGCAACTACATGGTGGCTCACAACCATCTGCAATGGGGTCTGATGCCCTCTTCTGGTGTGTCTGAATAGAGTAATGGTGAATAAATATTTAAAAAAAAAAAAAGATATTTATATGCCAAGTCATAAAAAGGAATCCAAGAGCGCATGCTATTACCAGCTTAACATACACAGACTTTTAACCATTGGCTTGTTTTGAGATAACCTCTCCCTGCCCAGATGGCCCTGGAGGAATAGGAGGTAAATACCAGCAGACTCGAACATAAATTGTTGCAAGTGCTTGATCCCAAACATCCACAAAATGAGGGAAGAGTGCAAGGAATGATAGCAAGAAAGTTACAGACGTCAACAGGCCTCACAAGGGTGGAGGAAAAAGAACAACTTCAAAAAAAAAACCAGGGTCACTAGATGGCTTAGCAGATAAAGGTGTTTTTGATCCCAGGTACCCACATAAGGGTAGAAGAGACCGAACTCCACAGAGTTATCCTCTGACCTCCACACACATGCCCTGGCATGCATGTGCTCTGCCCCCGCTCCATCATCTTGTGTGTGTTCATGCACACGCACACCGAAAACGATGACGACGACGACAACAACAACAACAAATTAAACAAAAGAAAAAAGAAAGTCTTATTTTGTTTTGTTTGTTGTTTGTTTGTTTGTTTGTTTTTTAAGACAGGGTTTCTCTGTATAACCTTGGCTGTCCTGGAACTCACTCTGTAGACCAGGCAAGAAAATAAATTTTAAAGTGTGGTCGACTACCTTATCAGAGGGCAAGACTGAGCACCAGAATAATTGACTCCCTTGGTTCCACATCTCCTTCCTCATAAAATCTGCTGGCTGAGACACTGTCTCAAAAACAAAACAAATAAACAGAAACAAACAAAAAAGAATGAAGAAGACGCTGGAGAGAAGGTTTAGCAGTTGAGAGTCCGGACGACTCCTGCAGAGAGTACAAGCTCAGCTTCCGGCTCGGTGGTCCCCAGCGCCCAAATCAACCATAAGGGGCAAAATGCTATTAGGATAGCGAGGGAGATGCCTGCATTGCCAGATCCTAGGGTTGGAAGTGATGCTGGTCATGAGATTGAATTGAATGTAGTAGGCTTGACTGCACACTGTAGTAACAGCCCCAGTGGCAGCATTGAAATGTCAAAAGCAGCCGGGCGGTGGTGGCGCACGCCTTTAATCCCAGCACTTGGGAGGCAGAGACAGGCGGATTTCTGAGTTCGAGGCCAGCCTGGTCTACAGAGTGAGTTCCAGGACAGCTTGAGCTACACAGAGAAACCCTGTCTCGAAAAACCAAAAAAAAAAAAAAAAAGAAATGTCAAAAGCAAGCTGAATGTAGTTAGTTATGATATCGGGTAGCACAGGCAAAGCAGGGCTTATAATGGCCTAACCAGTATGGCCCTTTAGTACCGGCTAACCAATCATGGTGTTTTTTAGCAATAAAATAGATAAGAAGCCTACTAAGGATTTAAGGATTTTTGTCGTTGGTGATGGTTGATTTTTTTTTTTTTTTTTTTTTTTTTTTTAAGGCAGAAGCTGTCCTAAAACTAGCTATATAGACCAGGCTAGTCTCAAACCCAAATCTTCCTGCCTCTGCCTCTGCCTCCGGAGTACCGGAATTAAAGCCGTACATCACCATGTCCAGCCATTGAAAATATTTTAAAATTTATTTTATTTCACATACATGAAAGTTTTGCCTGCATAGATGTATGTGTACCACATGCATGCCTAGTGTGGATAGAAGCCAGAAGACATTGGATCCTCTGGAACTGGAGATACAGGCAGCTGTGAGCTACCGTGTGAGTACTAGGAACTGAACCCAGGTCCTCTGCAAGAGCAGTCGGTGCTCTAACTGCTGAGCTATCTCTAGTCCCAAGCCTACTAAGTTTTTGTCTACTCTGTATAACAGAAAAACCTTAGAATAAATGAAATAATTGGATCATACAGTAGGGAATCCCAACCCCTCAACTAGTTTACAGATTTGAGTCAGTTCACAGACCCAGAAGCCCCTGAACAAAGGAAAGACCAGGAGTCTTTAAAGAAAGACCTTGTTAAAACACCTAAGAGTTTACTGTTAGCTTTTCTTCCATCCTTCCCCAGAGGAGCATACATTTTACAAAGGAAAATGTACATTGAGGAAAACAAAACAATTAGACTTCCTGGGGCCTATTGGACACTAGTTCTGAATTCATACTGATTCCAGGAGACCCCAAGAAACTTCATAGCTCTCTGGTTAAAATCGGGGCTTATGGAAACCAGGTGATTAATCCAATGGGTCCTCGAACTCATCCTGTGGTTATTGCCCCAGTTTCAGAATGCATGATTTGGACAGATAAACTTAGAAGTTGGCAAAATCCCTACATTGTTTCCCTGACAGTGTAGTGACACAGTGGTCAAAAAGACCAAATGGAAGCCATTAGAGTTGCCTCTAGCAGGGAAAATAGCGAGCCAGAGACAGTATTGCATCCCAGGAGGAATTTCAGAAGTTAGTGCCACCATCTAAGACCCAAAAGACGCAGAAGTGGTGGGTCCCAACACATCTCCCATTAATGCTCCTCACTGGTCTGTGAAGAAGACAGACAGATTGTGGAGACTAGTTGACAAGGAGTGGACTTGTGATGGCTAATCATGGTTGTCAATTGCATCTGGAATCAACTAAAACACAAGCCGGTGGGCACTACTGTGAGGGAATTTTCTTGATCTGATTATTTGAAGTAGGAAGGCCAATTCTAAATGAGGGCTGTACCTTATGTCTGCAGCCCAGATAAAAGGACATGGAAGAAGGAAACTGGAAACTGATTTTTTTGCCTGTTGACACTCATTCTCGCTGGCAAGTTCATCTACTCTTAGGTGAGGCATTCCTTTAGAAGCTAGAACCAGTTTATGTAGGATTCCAGCACAGGCTGAAAACCAGCTACTCCCAGCCTCTTCCGGCCTCCAACACATCAGATCGAGACTGATGAGACATCTAGCCTCAAGTTTAAATGAGTCACTACAGAATTCTGGCCTCTGCAGTGTAAGGCAGCCTTTGTTGGACTACCTAGACAACACCATGTAAGCCAAGCTAACAAATCATATATGTATACATATATATATGTATATACACACACACATATATACGCCCGGCTAACTAAATGAATTTTGACTTGGAATTAGAATTTCCAACTATTTCTGGAATGCCTTTAAAACAACTTTTTTTAAAATTGTTTTGTACCCTATATTTATAGGAAACCATGTTCTTAGCTTTGGTAATCATACAATATCAAAATATATCAATCAGCTCTGAATAAAGTTGAAAATGCTCCATATCCTTCAGCATCAAAAAAATCCAACTAGCCGGGCAGGTGGTGGCGCACGCCTGTAATCCCAGCGCTTGGGAGGCAGAGGCAGGCGGATTTCTGAGTTCGAGGCCAGCCTGGTCTACAGAGTGATCAGACGCAGCTACACAGAGAAACCCTGTCTCGAAAAACCAAAAAAAAAAAAAAAAAAAAAAAAAAATCCAAGTAAGATTTAGCTCTTTATGCAGAAATAAGCAAGCACTTCCATCTTTGTATGTGATTTGCTGTCATCTCTAATAGGTGGTATACAAGCCAGGTATGGTGGCCCAAGCCTTTAATCCCAGTACCTGGAAAGCAAAGGCAGTGGATCTCTGTGAGTTTTGAGGCCAGCCTTGTCTACAAAGTAAGTCCAAGACAGCCAGGGCTGGTTACACTAAGAAACCCTGTCTCAAAAAAACCAACTATTGGGCTGGAGAGATGACTCAGTGGTTAAGAGCACTGACAGCTCTTTCAGAGGTCCTGAGTTCCCACCAACCCTCTGTAATGGGATCCTATGCCCTGTTCTGGTGTGTCTGAAGACAGCTACAGTGTACTTGCCATATATATAAAATAAATAAATAAAATCTTTAAAAAAAAAAAAAGAAAAACCAAATATTAACTAATATACAATTAGATAGATGAATTATTTAAAATTCTTTGATTTACATTGGCAAGGATTTTATTTATATATTTATCTCATATCTAAATACCCAGGCACCTGGCTGCCTGAGAAACTGTTATGTTATGTTATGTTTCTCAGGCAGCCAGGTGTGGTGGTACACACATTTGATCTTAGCACTCAGGAAGTAGAATCAGGAGACTCTGTGAGTTCGAGGCCAGCTTGGTCTACATACGAAACTCCAGGACAACTAGAACTACATAGAGAGACCTTGCTTGGAAAAGAAAAGTTTCCTTCTCAGGCAAAACCTGATTGCAAGTCAAAAGTTCAGCAGCTCTCGCCTAGTCTGTGGAAACCAACTAGCACTGGGTTCTGCTCTAGCCGCCATTTACAGACAGGTTTCCTTGTTGACTCCCACCTAATTAGCTAACAACAGAATCTACTTCCCTGGGTATGTCCCTCTTAATGTGTAAGGCACTCCTAGGACCTTTTTTCGAGAAATCTTATGAAACTACTCTGTAAAACCAGAGGGAGATGCTACATGGTCCCCTCCCACCCCAGCGCCTCCCACCAGCTCTTTTGCAGAGATCCGACCCCCAGGCTGACACCCTCGAGGTCCTGCCCTGAAACTTGTTGGGGAGGTGGGGAGTGGAGCAGGAGGGAGGTCCAAAGGCAGACCTTTCAGAGAAAGATTCTTAGAGCAGCGATCCAAGTGCAGGCCGGAGGATGGCGTAGGAAACGGGTGGGATGCTGGAGGGTAGAGGACGGTCTAGGTTGGAATGGGTGGAAGGGGTTGGCAGGAGAGTTGGGGACCAATACTCAGGTGTGCCTGAGGCAGGATGAAGGGCGGGGTGGGGGTAGTGGAGAAGATGGGAGAGTGGGAGCGAAGAGAGGAGGGGGTGTGGAGGAGGGATGAGGGAGGGTACAGAGTGAGAAGGACCTGGGGGAGTGGGTACAGGGTGAGGAAGTGGGCTGCAGGTGGGTGTGGTGTGGTTGGGTGCAGTAAGGTGGGGCTGTCGACCTGCTTTGTACTTCCAGATCCTTCCTTGGCTTGGCAGTTTCCTGAGTTGTAGTCATCTTCTGCCTCAGTCTGATGCACCTTTGGCCCAGACTGAGCTGCCAGAGCCTGTCCTTTGTCATTCCTGCCCTAGGATCATTCTTCTACCTCCAACAGTCTTTCTGCTTGCTCTTTGTCTTTAATTCCTGCCCGATTTGATCTGTTGCGGTCACCCAGACCAGGAAATGTCTTCCTGTCTTGGTCTTCTCATGCTAAAACCAGATGTCCATTTCTGGGCAGTGACTGGGATAAAAACTCCCAAGAGAGGTCAGGGCTTGGGTCTGGGTCTCAAAGTTAGCCTGGGGCCTGCCTGGGTCTATTCTGGGTCCTGAGAGAGAGGCACACACCCAGGCCTGTTTGTGTAGAGGCTCTCTAGGGAGGGGTGGGAGGGAGCAGTCCACTTTCTGTGTGATAAGCATTCTCCCAGGCCCAGCACACTGTCCTTAGCCGGGTAGACTTTGCTCTCTTTCTCCAGAAAGGATCCTTGGTCTAGAAGACAGACTCTTTAGGGCACCTTTTCTGCAAATCAGTTGTTTTAAACTCTCCCTCTGCCCCTCTCTCCCAGAAGCCTGTTCAGCATTCTGTGTACAGTCTAAGGAAGCTGCCTTCTTTCCTTTTTAAAAATTTTGTTTGTTGTTGATGTTGTCAGTATCAGACACTCAGCTTCAAGAAGCTCCATCTGGCCTCTAGACACGGCCTTGTCTCTGGCTCTAAGCAAGTTTGGGGATTGGTACAAAGAAAGTCAAAGTCAGTAAGTCCAGTTCTGGCTTGTTACCCCTCTTCCTAGGACTCTCAGAGGCTCCACTTTTCCTTCTTTTAAGATCCAGTGACATCCCCTCTCCTACATAAATCCAATGACAGTGATTTCAAACAGTTCCAAAAACACTGCTATAAGGAAGTTGCCCTTTGTCTCTGATATCGCTTCCCTCTCCAGAAAATACATATGCTATGCGTTTGTATGAGCATTCATACTTTATTTATTTATTTTTTTAAATAGTGATCTATGGAGCTGGAGAAATGGCTCAGAGGTTAAGAGCACTGGCTGCTCTTCCAGGGAACCTCAATTTGGTTCCCAGTAACCACATAGTAGCTCACTCCCTGTGATTATTCTACTTCTGTAGGAACTGCTGCACACAAGCGGTGCACAACTATGCGTGCAGGCAAACTACCTATGCTTATAAAGTAAAATAAAAGAAGCGGAATAAAGAATCTATGTAAATGTCAGGTGGTGTTGACCACGCCTTTGATTCCAGCTCTCAGGAGGCAGAGGCAGGTGGAACTCTAGGAGTTCAAGGCCAGCCTGGTCTACAGCGAGAGTTCTAAGACAATCATGTCTTGAAAACCAAAACCAACCCGCCAACCAACCAATCTATGTGAAAATAAATTCAAATAAAAGAAACATTTACAAAAAGCTACTACACGTGAGATGAAATGAGGCATAATAGGATGTACACTGAAGCCAGCTTGAGAAGTCTGTATTTTGCAGAGTAGGGGTGCTGGGTTATAAGTTTCCTATGTGTCAGCAAGTACTCTAACACCAGTCAGCGCGGAGAAAGAGGGAGGGATTTTCTTGACTTGGAGACAGAAAAAGATTTGAAACCTGAGTCCAAGAGGGCTTTGAGGAAGTGTTGCTTCTCTGTATCATTGTCCTTCCCCCTGTTTTGTTTATTTTTATGTGTATAAGTATTTTGCCTGCTTGTATGTGTATGTACCTTGTGCTCTGGTACCCTCAGAGACCAAAAGTGAGTGTAAGTCCTCTTGGACTAAATAAAGTTGCAGACAGTTGTGAGCTTCCATGTCAGTGCTAGGATCAAACCGGTTCCTCTGCCAGAGTAGCAAGCTCTGTTCCCTGCAGAGTCATCTCTCCAGCCCCAGGGCTTAGAAAAAAAGAGAAAAGAGAAAACGGATACACAGCTCACCGGTGAAAAGCATATGATTCACAAAGTCATGCAGCCAAGATCCCACCACAGAGTAGTTTGGTCTAGGGATGTGGCTTACTGGCAGATCCCCTGCCTGTCATGTGTGTTCAGTCTCCAGCACAACAATCAAACAAGAGTTTTGTAATCTGTGATGTTTTGACTGGTACTTTTTAAGTAGCCTTTTAAAGTAGTTTTAAAAGTTTATTACATGATATAAAATGTATTGGTACTTCATTCATTTTTTTTTTAATGGCTAAGTATTGGTCAGTTGTGTGGATATATCACATTTCATGGACTCACTCGCCAGCTGGTAACCATTTAGGTCGCTTGTGTCACTGTTAAGGCAGCAGAATGGTAGGTAGCCCGTTCTGCAGCCTCAACAGCCCCAAGACTTCTCTTTCACAGGCCTCTACTCCGATGAAGCTGGATCCTTGGTTTCACAACAGAAAATAATTTCAGGACAAGAGAATACAAAGCAAGAATTAGAGTTCACTAAAGTTCTTTGTTTGTGTTGTGGTTTTGGTGTTTGTTTCTTTGTTCATTTTGGGGTCAGGGTCTTCTATGGAACCCTAGCTGGACTCTAACTCACCAGTGGCTTTACTTACGAATCCTTTCCTCTGCCTCCAGCATGCTGGGATTAAAGGTATATGCTACTATAACTGGCTAAAATAATTTTTAAAACACAGATTTAGCTGGGCAGTGGTGGCACATGCCTTTAATCCCAGCACTTGGGAGGCAGAGACAGGCGATTTCTGAGTTCGAGGCCAGCCTGGTCTACAGAGTGAGTTCCAGGACAGCCAGGGCTACACTGAGCAACCCTGTCTCGAAAAACAAAAACAAAATAAAAAACAAACAAAAAACTAACACAGATTTAAATGCAGTTGTAAATAGAAGGAGAGGCACTCTTGGGAAGAGTTATACACACCCAAAAGAATGGGTAAAGGCTTTTCTAAGGAGGTCACAGTTAAGTATCTTAACATGTATGCTGGATTTTGGAAGCTTTTGGAATAATGTTGGTTAACAAGTTTCTAAAGAATCCCCTTTGATCTCTTTCCCCTATTTCTTTTCTTTATTTCCTTTCTCTTTCTCTCTTTCTTTTTTCTTTCTTTCTTTTTTCAAGACAAGGTTTCTCTGTGTATCCCTGTAGACCAGGTTTTCTGTAGACCAGGCTTGCCTTTAGCTCAAAGATCCACCTGCTTCTGCCTCCTAAGTTGCTAGGGTTCAAGGCATGCACCACCATACCCAGCTCTCTTTCCCCTTTTAAGTAAGTAAGATTACAGAGTAACTACAGAGGAGCCTTGAATTCCAATCTGCTAAGTCAAAATCATGGGTCATAAAGGTTGCACAAAGGAGTTATGACATGCCTTTTATTGAGGTTTCTTGTGCAGTTCCTAGAAAATGACATGTTTATTACTGGGAAAGAAAAAAGGCCATAGATACTTGGCCTTAAGCAGGATTCACTGCTATTTTTAAATTCTCATTTGAAAACATCCCTATATAAGAGAAATATTGTTTCATGCTGAATATAGCAGCACATGCCTTTAATCCCCGCACTCTGGAGGCAGAGGCAAGTAGATATGTGTGGGTTCAAGGCTAGCCTGATCTGCATATGAAATTTCAAGCCAGCCAGGGCTACACAGAGAAACCCTGTCTCAAAAATGAACAAACAAACAAAAAATCTCTATTTTGGCAACCTTCACAGAAAATGTTTCTTGAGTTAGACCTCTCTCTCTCTCTCTCTCTCTCTCTCTCTCTCTCTCTCTCTCTTTCTGTGTGTGTGTGTGTTGCCTGAATGTACACCATGAGCAGATGAGACCTCAGGTCTCCTGGAACTGGAATTATGGATGTTTGTGGCACTATACAAGTCCTGGGAACCAAACCTGGTTCCTCTGCAGAGCAACAAAGACTCTTAACTGATGAATTATCTCTCCAGCACTTCAATCTGGAATTCTTGACTCTGAGGATCCCTTTCTCTTCCCATCCCCAAGTCTCTTTTTCTGAGTAAGGCTGCTGTATAGCATTTATGTACAGGGTTTATGATGTTGTGTCCCATGTCTTTTAAGTACATGATTAAGGCTGGAATTTCTGGGTCACATCTTAAGTCTATTTTTAATCTTCCAGAGAAATAGTATATTTTTATCATCCCCCAGATTCTTCCTAATACTTTTATCGTTGTTGTTGTTTTGTTTTTTGAGACAAGGTTTCTCTGTGTAACAACCCTGGCTGTCCTGAAATTTGCTTTGTAGGCCAGGCTGTCTTTAAACTCACAGAGATCTGCCTGCCTCTGCCTCCTGAGTTCTGGGATTAAAAGTGTATGCCACCACACAAAGCTTTCTTCCTTTCTTTCTTCCTTTTAAGGAAGGACCTCACCATAGCTCAGGTTGGTCTGACCTCACCGTAGCTCAGTTTGGCCTAGAAATCACAGTAATCCCTTTGTGCCAGCCTCCTGAGCCCTGGTTGTCAGCTGTGAGTCTCAATGGCAGACTTCACTGTGGATTTTTGATGTTGTTTTATAAGTATATTTTAAAGGTGTTTTTAATTTTATATATAAGTGTGCCTTTGCCTACGTAGATACATCATATACATGCCTTGTGGCTATGTATGCTAGAAGAAGGCATTGTTTTTCCTGCAGCTAGAGTTACTAAAGGTTGTTAGCTACTATGTGGGGGCTAGGAAGAAAACCCAGGTCCTCTAGAAGAGCAACTTAGTGCTCTTAACCACAAGCCATCTCTCCAGCACCCCCAGTCCCCTTTTATTATTTTTATTTTAATATTTTTTATTTATTTTTATTTTGTGTGAATGAATGCACATCTGGTGCCTGCAGAGACCAGAAACTGTCAGATCACCTTGAATTGGAGTTACAGACGGTTATGAGCCTTCGTGCTGGGAATCAAACTTGGATCTTCTGTAAGAGCAGTCAGTACTCTTAACCCCTGAGCCACCTCTCTAGCCCCCTTATTTGTTTTTGTTATTTGGTTTTTTGAGACAGGGTCTCTCTGTGTACCCCTGGCTGTCCTGGAACTCACTCTGTAGACCAGGCTGGCCTCGAACTCAGAAATCCGCCTACCTCTGCCTCCCAAGTGCTGGGATTAAAGGCATGTGCCACCACCGCCTGGCCTTATTTTTGTTTTTAATGATGTGTCTGTGACTTTGTTTTGGTTTGAGTCAGTGCATGCTAGAGTGCAGGTAGCCATGGAATCCAGAAGAAGGTATCAGATCAGAGTTCCAGGCAATTGTGAACTGTCCATGTGAGTGCTGAAAACCAAAGCTGGGTCCTCTGCAAGCGTAGTCCCCACTCTTAGCTGCTAACCCATCTCTCTAGCCCCTATTGCTCAATTTTCATTGTCATTTGATGGTCTCCAGTTTTACTTTAAGAGGACAGTGATGCTCTCTGTCCTACCTGGCATTTAAAGCTGTGTTGAGTATTTCATGGTTGATAAGATGCCTTGGAAGCTGTGGCTCAGTCAAAAGTGCATGCTCATCTCCTGGAAAGCGTAAGTGTCAAAGGTGTGGCTCTGGGTTTCAATCTTTGCTTCCTCACTTCCCAGCCTGTGGTCTTGGGTGGGGTGCCTACACTTGCTCACCTTCAGCTGTGAAATAAGCTTGCTCTAAGGGTTACACACGGAGCATTTAGCATGGTATCTGATACAATGAGTGTTTAATACATGTTGTTGTTATTGTCGTTGTTTTGAAAGTCTCACTATGTAACTCTGGCTGGCCTAAACTCACTGTGTAGCCAAAGCTGTCCTTAAATTCAGAGATCTGCTGTTTCTGCCTCCTAAGTACTGGGATTAAGGTATGTGCCATCATGCCCAGCAAATCAATCAATCAATATATATATATGGGTGTTTTAGCTGTAAGTATGTCTATGCACCATGAACATACCTGGTACTTGCAGAGGCCAGAAAAGAGTATCAGATTCACTAGAACTAGAATTGCAGATGGTTGTGAGCCTCCCTGTGGGAGCTGAGAACTGAACCTGAGTCCTCTAGAAAAGCAGTTTCTTAGTTACTTTTTTTTTTTTTTTCTTTTCGAGACAGGGTTTCTCTGTATAGCCCTGGCTGTCCTGGTACTCTACTTGGTAGACCAGGCTGGCCTCGAACTCAGAAATCCGCCTGCCTCTGCCTCCCAAGTGCTGGGATTAAAGGCGTGCGCCACCACCGCCCGGCTCTTAGTTACTTTTTATTGCTATGACAAAATACCATGACCAAGACAATTTATGAAAGAAAGTGTTTAGTTTGAGCTTACATTTTCAGAGAATTATAGTCCATGATGGTGTAGCAAGGGCACAGAGGCAGGAACAGCTGGGTGTGTACATCTTGATTAGCAAGGAGGAGGCAGAAATGAAACACTGGGAATAGCACCAGTCTTTAAAATCCTCGAAGCTCACTCCCAGTGACACACCTCCTCCAACAAGGCCACACCTCCTAATCCTTCCCAAAGAGTTCCACTAACTGGAGACCAAGTATTCAAACATGAGTTTATGTAGGAACTTTCTTATTTAAACTACCGCAAGAAGCTAGCTCTTAATTGCTCAGTCATCTCTTCACCTCCTTTTATTATTTATTAGTCTTTATTGTGCATTTATATTTGCATGATGCATGTGTGGTTGTGTTACAGGACAACTTTGTGGAGTCAAGTCTGTCCTTCCACCTCTAGGGACCAAATTCAGGGCACCAGGCTTGCATGACCAACACCCTTTCCTGCTGAGCCATCTTACTGGCTTTATTTTTAAACATAAAGCCACAGCACTAAGATTTTAAAAAAATTCTATATTCCATTCCACTGCCCTCAGTCACCACAAGAATTCTCTTTCAGAGACTTCACCTCACTTAGGCGAAGCTGGATCCTTAACTTCGCCACAGAAAATAATTTCAGGACAAGCTAATATAAAGCAACTGCTTTAATGATACAGAGTTTATTAAAGGTGATTTTAAGCCTAGATGCAAACATTTATGAAGTTGATGGCTTAAATGCATATATGTGAGTGGCTTGTTTCCTGCTGAAGGGAATCACCTCTTGGGACTTGCTCAGCTAAACAGAGGTTCTGGCATCAAGCTAAGCTTCCAGCCCTAAGCATATTTTAACAACAATGGATTGCTAAGTATGTTATTATGGGAGGGGGCAGGGAACACAGTACAAATCAGCCTCTGCCAGGGCAAGGCAGGTGTCATAGAAGCACATTTCTAGGGCCCCTCCCCCCAGTCTAGGGTCTAGCTCTGCTGAGAGGAAGTGCTGTTTAAACAGAGAAAGTAGAGCAGGAAGCTGTGGTAGAGGCTGGCCTGGCATGCCCACGTTCAAGCACTATAACACCAACAAAGAAGCACAAACACAAGTAGAAATTGCCTAGAACTAAGGTCAGTGTGTATGTGGTGGTGGCGGCGGTGCTGTTGCTGCTGCTGCTGAGTGTGTGTGTGTGTGTTGCTCCTGGCAGGTGAGACAGCTTGTACCATAGAGAAGACAGGACATATTGGGGAGAGTGAAGGGCCATGCCAGCTACTATTTGCTGAGTTTTGTCTTATAATTGACTCATCTGAAAGATGATCGACCATGGAGGCACACAGCCGTAACACCAGCACTGTAGAGAGAGAGGCAGGAGGATTGCCACAGTTGTTCTCCAAATCAAGTCCTTGCCAAAGATAAAAGTAGAAACCAAACTAAATTCTGAGTAGCTGCGTGACTAATGACTGCCATACTGGATGGTACAGGTCTGGAGTGTACATGGTGAGGGTGGAGTGGCTCGGGCAGGCCTCTGGACTGCATGAGATTTGTTGTACGAAGTTTGCGTTTTATTCTTAGTGCTATGAAAAAGTGGCTTGGAGCCAAGGAGGGGGGTGACATTTATTTATTTTTATTATTTAGTTTTTCTTTGACTGCTGATACTGGGGGTCAAACACAGAGCCTTACACGTGCCACTAAATCCACCACTAAAGCTAAACGCTGGCCCCTGTGTTTATATTTTTAGCAGACCACCTTAGTTGGTATAAGAACGGGGTGTGACCTATGAGTGTAGCAGTGGAGAAGCAGGGCGACCAGTTTGGCAGAACATTCTCAGGGGAGAGAAATTAGTGCTTTGGACCAATCGGAATTTTTGGATATGGAGCAATACAATAACAGAGGTCTTCCAGTGAAAGAGTGGGAGGAGAGTTGGTCCTCCCGCTCCATGGCAGTACGGGGCTGTACAATTTCAGCCTTTCCTGTTGGCCACCCCATCTCCACCTGCTGGCTGTTTCTGGAAGTGCCCTTATACATGGATACTGAAGCCTTGGGAGATCCCTGGGGTCCGGACGCTGAGTGAATCTTCCCTAGATGGAAATATGGCTGGATGGGTTGGGCTGCACTCTTTGGGGCAAATGTTAGACTGAGCCTCTTCTCTCCCTGGAGCTATCACACATAAACTCTTGTTTATGGGTCAGACAGTGATGAACCACATGGCTGGGGGAGAGCACACGGTGTTAAGAATCAGGAGGGGTGGGCGTCAGTGTTGTGGGGCAAGAATCCCACACTGGTGCAAGCTTCCACTCAAGCCAAGGTCCCAGCACCCTAGGACTTCCTCTGACTGCCCCAGGGGCTTCTCTGACCAGGAGTGTGGGTGGAAGTCCACCGATGGAGGAGCAGGGCGTGTCTCCCGAAAGCAGGGTGTGGCCAGTGGTCCTGATGATCAGCCCGTTGGCCAGTCACCGGTCCTTGACAGGCTGGCGTTAAGCCTGCACTGTCCACTGTGTGCGACGAACAGGTGGAGGGTGGACGACACAGAAAAGGCTCGGAACCCGCTGCGGAGGTTCCCGAAGCCTCAGTGCTGTCAGCGTCGAGCCGCACCCCTCCGGGCCGCACTTCCTCTCTCAGTCCCTGCTGCCGGAGAGCCCAGCTAGGCTCAGTGATTCTGGCTTGCAGTCTGCCGCCGCTACGCCTTGGCTTCAGCCTGAGGGGTAAGTCGATGGGCAATTTGAAGATGTCCTAGGGGGTTTCGTGTGAAAGTCTGACAGTGAATGGTTGGGTTGCTCTCTGGGTATCTCCATCCTGGAATAATAAGGGTCTGCGTGGGCTCTGGCTCCCTGAACCTCCAGGCCTCTTCCTCTGCTGCCAGAATGGGGATCCCAGGAGATAAGGCAGACAGACTCTGGGAAGACAGTTGTTGCTGCGGGGGGTTGGGAATGATGTCAGAGGCAGCATCTGCCAGGATTTGCTTTAGGATGGAAGCTAGACTGCGCAAAAGAAGGATGCTCATGTCCTACTAATGTGGGCAGAAAGGTGAAGGCTCACAAATTCTAGTGCAGGTAGCCAGTCAGGCCCCTGGCTATTGTGGAAAATGCCCCACCCAGTTCTCTGAGTGTACTGGAATCCTCTAACAAATTGAGAGTGGGCCCAGGCCAAGCTACCACTTCCTCTCTGAGCCCTGTTCTTTTCTGTCCCTTCTTTCTACCAACCTGCCCCCTACCCCTTTCTCCTACCTCCACTGTCTCCTGACTCGGCTCTGATTCTTTCCTTCGTTTCTGAACTCGGGAAGACAGAGGCTCCCAGCCCTGTCCACGTGATGGAGGCTGTGGTTGCAGTTTCTGATGAGGGTGAGGTTAGAGGACCATCACGACATAAAGCGAGGTGGAAAGTCACTTCTCTTTTCCGAGCCGAGGTTGTTCTGGCAGCAAAAGGAAGGATCGGATAGACCAGTGGTTCCCTGGATATCTCCCTCTCTACAATAAGGGTTGCGTGGCCTGCCCTGGCCAAAGAATTGAAGTTTTATCAGGCTGAACAATTGGGCACTGGGCTTGATATCAGGAAGAGAAAGATTTGTGAACACAAATATTCTTACCCCTAAATAGGGTTTGAGTCATCTTAAACATCAGAAATTCCCAAGGGGGAAGCTAAAGACAGTCCTGACTTTCCGTTAGATAATATCAAAGTGACAACCCTGTCAGCTTCCTGCTTCCCAGCACATCCTTGTGACACTGCCTTTCTTCCTCTTGGAAGGCTAACTGCTTCCTCCTCTGTTGCCCACTCCCCCACCCCCAAACCCTGGCCCTTTCCCTTTTTTTTTTTTTTTTTTTGGTTTTTCGAGACAGGGTTTCTCTGTATAGCCCTGGCTGTCCTGGAACTCACTCTGTAGACCAGGCTGGCCTCAACTCAGAAATCCGTCTGCCTCTGCCTTCCAAGTGCTGGGATTAAAGGCTTGCGCCACCGCCCAGCTTTTTTTCATTATGCAGCCTTGGTCCTGGAACTTGCTATGTAGATCTGGCTGGTCTCTGCCTCCTGAACGCTGGGTTTAAAGGTATGCACCACCAGGCATGGCTCTCTTTTATTTTTAATTTTTTTTTGTATATGTAGGTGTGGTTCTGGGTATGTGTAGATGCCAGAAGCAGGTGTAGATGGTCTTCATCATCCTCAGCTTCACTTTTTGAGCGAGGGTCTCTCACTGAACTCAGCTAGATTGGCTGGCCAGCAAGCCTCTTGTCTCCGCCTGCCGTTCTTCACTGAAATTAAAGTATACCTCAGTTTGTGGCTTTTTATGTGGGTACCCAGGGTCCTTCAGCTCCTCCTGCTTTCGTGGCAAGCCCTTGACTGACTGAGTTCTTTCCTCATCCCTCTTCTTTCTTTTCTGTTTTTTAGACAGAGTATCCCAGGCTATTTTCAAACTCTGTGTAGCAGAGGATGACCTTGAACTTCTGATCCTGTAGCTCCTACTTCTATTTTAAAAATACTTTATTAATTTATTACTTATTTTCTGTCTATGAGTGTGCACCACGCATGTGCTTGATACCTACAGAGGTCAGAACACATCGAATCCCCGGGAACTGGAGTTTCAGAGGGTTGTGAGCCACCATGCAGGGTTGGGCCTCAAACCCTGATTCCTGGAGAACTGAGCAGTGCTCTTTTTTTTTTTTTTTTCTTTTTTTGGTTTTTCGAGACAGGGTTTCTCTGTCCTGGCTGTCCTGGAACTCACTCGGTAGACCAGGCTGGCCTCGAACTCAGAATCGCCTGCCTCTGCCTCCAGTGCTGGGATTAAAGGTGAGCGCCACCACCACCCGGCTGAGCAGTGCTCTTAACCACTGAGCCATCCCTCCAGGACCTTGCCTTGGATTGCTACAGGTGGCTTATGCTTTGCTGGGCATAGAAGCCAGCACTGTGCGTGGTAAACAAGCAGTCTATCTACTACAGTTTACCCCAGCTCCTGTCTCGTTTCTCTGTATCACCTTCTCCAGGTTCCGGCCAGGCCTACCCCACTTCGGTATGAGAGAGAGGGGAACCTTAACAACTCCATCTCCACTTCAGCTGTAAGGAGCATCCTCCTCTCTCAGGATGACTTCAACCTCCAGCCCCCAGCTTTTAGGCTGGAGACGTCTGATGGAGATGAAGAAGGCGGTACTGAGGCGAACAAAGGAAAGCTGAGCCGCCCCCCATGGAGTCACCGTTCCAGGGCGAGGACCGGAATTTCTCCCTCAGATCAAAGTGAATCTCAACTACCGAAAGGGACTGGGTCCCAGGTAAGGCAGCAGCTCCCACACTGCACTCCAAGTCACTAGGTGGCCAGTCCCTCACAGTGTCTCTTCCTCATAGCTCCACAGTCCCACGTCATGATCTCTAGGGTTACTCTTCTCAGAATGTTCTTTCTGCATTCTTGGTCTTCTGCTAAGATTATGCTTTTGGTAGAGACACTTTCATCCAGTACCAGTATGTAACTGACCATCAAATCCTGTTTCTTGATGTTTTGACTCCCACCCATTTTGGTCCCAGTGGTAGCTGGTGGCCGTAGCAGAATCCACAGAACATGGGGGCTTGGGGGAGAGAGTGGGGAGAGACAAAGACATTTGGAATCCAAGGCTGACATAGTCACTCAGGTAATGGGGACCCTGAGAATTGAGGAGAGTGGGCTTCCTCTTATAGTCATCTGCAGTTTGGGTTTCCTGTGTTGTAGCTACCAATTCAGGGACTGAGTCTCGGGCGTTCTGTTTCTGGTCCTGCTAGAGTACTGAACCTGGCTTCCCAGAATCCTCATGGGCTGGCAAGACTGCCAAGAAAGTCCATTTCTTCCAGCTCATCCCTGAGATGTGGCCACTAGCCTTGGCACATTGTGTTGTGTCAGAGAGCAGTTGACTAGGTTGGGTGACAGCACAGACAGGTGCACGGGAGGCATCTCTGCGGAGCGGGGCTGATCTGAGAGCGATAGAATGGGCTCCACGGTGCCCTTTAGAATCCCAGTCAGGGCCTTTCTTTGCTTCCCTATTCCAAGGCCATGATTGCTGCTCTAGTGGCAGGGAGCAGTGTCCAAATGACCACATTTTCAGGGCAGACAAAACATAAGGTCCCTCATAGTCTGTGGCCATAGGGCTAACTGGATGAATGATGCTCATCTAGCTGGAATGACTCGGACACGTACCTGTGCGGTGTTGCGATATGAGGGCCGGCTTTAAATGCATCATGGCTGTATGTCTTCAAGTGTGAATGACCCGTTAGTCATCCTGTGTCAGAGTCATCACTTGTTACTGGCTCAGCTCATTCCACAGGAGATTTGCTTGTTTGCTTTCTTATTCTAAGACAAAAATCTTGCTATATAGCCCAGGCTAGCCTCCAATTTGGGGTGATCCTCCTGCTTCAGCTTCACATTTGGTGGGATTACAGGCATGGGCTACCATGCCCAGCTTTCCACAGATGTTAAACTGGGAACTGAGGGTCCCTATGTCATAAAGTGCCTTCTCCTCTTAAGTTGCCTCTCTCCCTCCATATCTTCTTTTCACAGATCCAGAGTCCCCAAAGTTAGGCAGGCCTTAGTGACTACTGACAGGGCCTAGGAATGGGTTGCCTAGACTCATTTGGGGACCCAGTGTGCTGTGTACCAGACCCATTGTATGGGCTAGAGCACTTTGTTTTATGGTATTTCCTTGGGTCCTTATAACAACCCTTGAATATTTCCATCTTTCAAAGAGGAAAATATTGTCAATCACCTGGAAAAAAAAAAAACTTTTGGCCGCAGTGCAAAGAAGAAAATAGACTAAGAGAGGTTGTTTAAGTGGCTTGTAGGAGATAGCCATTCGTAGGACACTGTCCCCAATCACAAGACATACCAGACTGTGTCTGAGGAGCCACAAGAGGCCTCTTCTGGACTCTGTGGAAGAAATTTCCCAGAAGTGTGGCTTCTCAGTAAAACCGTGGTCAGCAGATATATTAATGCTGGGTGAATGTGATAGGCTATCTCTGTGAAACTTCTTGCTTACCTAGTTCAGACCCTCTCTCTTGGGGTTGAGATGGGGCTTAATATTAGGTGAGCCCCCATGGTGGCTCCAGTTCTGCTCTGTGTGACTTTGGGTAGATTGCTTTACTTGTGTGCCTAATGGAGAAAAGGGTGATTCACTACCTGTAGGTCTAGAGTGCAGACTGTAGTGCAGACTCCTTCCAACTAATGAATGGGTGGTTTTGAGAAGAGAAGTAAAAAGCTTTTCCCAACCTTTTTACTGGTGCTGGGATGAACCCAGGGCCTTATGCACACTAAGCAAGCACTTTACTGCTGAGCTATGACCATCCTTCCATCCCTCCATCCCCTCCCACCCCTCCATCCCCTCATCCCTGCTTCCACTTCATCTTCCAAGTCAGTGACGGATGTAGTCTTTAGTCCTCATACGACTTGTCCAGACCCATGCAAATGTGCAAGGGTCACTGTAAGGTATGAGAACTGAAGGCCAGCCTGGTCTACAGAGTGAGTTCCAGGACAGCCGGGCTACACAGAGAAACCCTGTCTCGAAAAACAAAACAAAAAACAACAAAAAAAAAGGTATGAGAACTGAAACGACCCCTGTGGGATAATGAGTCTTTTGAGAGATGACACCCTTGATGCTGACAATTGCCTGGGATGAACAGAGCCACAGTATTGCAGCAGATTAAAGACCCAGTGAGTTTCTTCTCACCAGGAGCTCTGAGTTTTTGGAGACCTAGGAGAGAGAAGCCCTGTGTAACCTGAGGACATAGGAGTAACCGGACAGTGGTTCCATGCATGATGAGACTTTGTGCAGGAGAGACTATGGCCACTCTCCAACATGAGTCACAAAACACATTTTCCACAGCCAGCAGGACCCAAATCGCTTTGACCGTGACCGACTCTTCAATGTGGTCTCCCGGGGTGTCCCGGAGGAGCTGGCTGGACTGCTAGAATACCTGCGCCGGACCAGCAAGTACCTCACTGATTCGTCATACACAGGTAGCTTTTGGTGTCCTTTGTGCTCAGAATGAGAGGGGCAGCTGTCCTTGGGCTGGAGAAAAGGCTTGGTGGTTGAGGGCACTGACTGTTCTTCTGGAGGACCTGGTTTAGATTCCCAGCACCCACATGGAAGCTAACAACTAGCTGAAAAAGCAGTTTCAGGAGGTCTGATCCCCTTCATGATCTAGCCTTCATGGGACTGCACACACTATAAAATAAAAATAAATAAATAAATAAAAAAGTTAGGGATTGGTGGCATTCACTTTTAATCCCAGCACTCAGGAGGCAGAGGTAGGCAGATCTCTGTGAGTTCAAGACCAACCTGGTCTACATAGTGAGTTCCAGGATAACAGGGTTGTTACACAGAAAAACCCTGTCTCAAAAAAAATCAAAAACAAAAAATAAAGGAAAAGTGATTTGTGCCCTTTAGAAGATTCAAATGGTAAAGAAATATGTAAAGCCAAAAAAAGAAAAACAAAAAAGCCCCCCCCTCCCAAAAAAAAAAAAAAACAAAACCAGCCTGCATCCTGGGCTACTGGTAACGATTTGGCACCTTTCCAGATTTGTCCAAAAGATTAGATATATAAAGTATTGTCAGACTCAATAATGTATACTATTCTACCTCCCTCTCCACTGGTTACATTATATATATTTTTTATTTATTTGGTTGTTGAGATGGGGATCTCACTATGTTGTTCAGGCTAGCCTTGACTTAGTCTCCTGCCTTAGCCTCCTGAATGCTGCAAGACACATGCTGCCACACGTAGGTTCGTGGCACAGGTGTTCTCTTGGTGTAAACTGGCCACTATTTAATCCGCCAGTGCCTGTATCTACTGCTCAGATTGTAGTTTAGGACCTCAACTTGCTATGTGCTTGGCCCTCTGTGAGCTAAGCACTTTGTTTATGTTATTCTCGTGTTTATAATAACCCTAGAATATTTCCTTTTATCAAAAAGAAAAATAAGTTAAGAGAGGCTAAGTCACTTATTGAAGGAGTCAGAGCCATTCAAGTGAGGGAGACACTTGAAAATTCTGCCCTGGATTTTAATTTATTTTTTTTTATTTTTACTATACAGGGGTCTCATGTAGTTCAAGCCGACCTCAGCTATATAGTTGAGGATGACCTTGATTTTTCTGATCTTGTCTCCTCTTTCCAAGTGCTTGGATTACAAGCATGTGCTACCATAACTGGCTTCATGTGGTTTTGGAGAGCAAACCCAATATCCTCAGCCCTGCCCTGGGTATTCATGTACAGATACTGAATGTTACAGGGTTGGGTGTGGTGGCACATGCCCTTAGTCCTAGCACTCGGGAGGCAGAGACTGGTGAGTCTTTAGGAGGTTGAGGCCAGCCAGAACTACAAAGCAAGACCTTGCATCAACAATACAACAACAACAACACACGCAGATAATGTTGCATATATATTAGAAAGTTGGTGTTAAGACAGTAATTACAGTCAGGCCTGCTGGTATTTTAATCCC
The DNA here is from genome assembly GCA_021653895.1 of Mastomys natalensis. Classification (NCBI taxonomy): domain Eukaryota; kingdom Metazoa; phylum Chordata; class Mammalia; order Rodentia; family Muridae; genus Mastomys; species Mastomys natalensis. The sequence continues at coordinate 952,897 of JAJTUV010000337.1, forward strand.
TGTACTCTGGAGTCTTAATATCTTACAACCGAGTTGTGTTCTCACCAGTTGAATATAGCAACTGGGAAAATATCTCAGCCTCCCAGGGGGCACTCTGGAGCCTGGGTTTGCTGTACAAACTGGCAGATGGTTCAGCCTTTCTTTGAGCATTGCCTGTGTCTTCCCCTCTCTCCTTACAGAAGGCTCCACTGGAAAGACGTGCCTAATGAAGGCTGTGCTGAACCTTAAGGACGGGGTCAATGCCTGCATCCTGCCGCTGCTGCAGATTGACAGGGATTCCGGCAATCCTCAGCCCCTTGTCAATGCCCAGTGCACCGACGAGTTCTACCGAGGCCACAGTGCGCTGCATATCGCCATAGAGAAGAGGAACGTGCAGTGCGTGAAGCTGCTGGTAGAGAATGGAGCCGATGTTCACATCCGAGCCTGTGGCCGCTTCTTCCGAAAGCACCAAGGAACTTGTTTCTATTTTGGTGAGGAAGCTTTTCTTAGCTATGCTGAGGCACAGAGTGGGTCAAGCTTTGTCAAAGGTCACATGGTTAGTGATTGGCAGAGCTGGCACTTAACCCCAATCTACCTACTTCTAACCACCAGACGAATTAAATTACAACTTGTGGTTAGCATGCAGAAGGCCCTGGGTTCAACTATTTTTTTTTTATGATTTATTTTATGTATATGAGTACATTGTTGCTGACACATCAGAAAGAGGGCATCAGATCTCATTACAGATGGTTGTGAGCCACTATGTGGTTGGTGGGAATTGAACTCAGGACCTCTGGAAGAGCAGTCAGTACTCTTAACCACTGAGCCATCTCTCCAGCTCCCTCAACTTTTTAAACGTATGTGTGTGTGGTATGTATATTAATACTGATGGTCCTGCTCTGGCCATCAGTTTATTAAATGATCCTTATCCTCCTAGGTTCTGCTTTTAACATCCCTCCCCAAATCCTCAAAAATAAATAAATAAATGAAAACATTACTACCACCACAAAACTAAAACAAAACAAAACAAACAACAACAACAACCTCCACCAAATCAAAACCAACCTGATCAAGCAGAATTTGAATTAAGTGGTAGTGAATCTGCTCTGTTAAAGACAAGACGCAAGGAGAGGAGGGGAGATCTGGTTGGCTGCCTCTTATTCTTCCTGATCTGTCTCAGAGAGGCCTGGCCTTCTGCCTGAGGAGCAGGAAGATACCGAGGTAGAGGCAAAGGCCCAAGCTTCCCTCTTGGTCCACAGGAGAGCTACCTCTTTCTCTGGCTGCATGCACCAAGCAGTGGGATGTGGTCAAATACCTCCTGGAGAACCCACACCAGCCTGCCAGCCTGGAGGCCACTGACTCCCTGGGCAACACAGTCCTGCATGCTCTGGTAATGATTGCAGACAACTCGCCTGAGAACAGTGCACTGGTGATCCACATGTACGACGGGCTTCTCCAAATGGGGGCCCGCCTCTGCCCCACCGTGCAGCTTGAGGACATCTGCAACCATCAAGGCCTCACACCCTGAAGCTGGCCGCCAAGGAAGGCAAAATTGAGGTGAGCACTGTACCTATCTTGCCCTCTCTTTTTTTTTTTTTTTTTTTTTTTTTTTCGAGACAGGGTTTCTCTGTGTAGTCCGGGCTGTCCTGGAACTCGCTCGGTAGACCAGGCTGGCCTCGAACTCAGAAATCCGCCTGCCTCTGCCTCCCAAGTGCTGGGATTAAAGGCATGCGCTATCACCGCCGGCTTATCTTGCCTCTCTTGGCTGCAACAGAACTCAGGCAGACAATGCATACACATATACATGTACAGACTGCATCCTGGTCCTTCTTACTCTGGACCCTTCATTATCTCCCTCCTTTCCCTGTCAATCTCATCCCTCACACTCTTTTCTCATGTTCAATTCTTTTTGTTTTGTCTCGTTTAACTGAGTGTAACCGGGGCCGTCTGTGTGATCATAGGTTTCAAACTATCCATCCGGACTGGACAGACTCACAGGATGGCAACGACCGCCACCCTCCAAGAAGCTGTTAGTAGACAATCGTTCAGTAGGATGAGTCCTTTCCAAACTATGGTTAGCTGTTGACAGGCTCAGTCTTGTGCAGGGCTGGGGCAGCACCACCAGTGCAGGCTATAAGATCATGATTTCAATTGCTATGTTATCCACAGAAGACATCATTTTTCAGCCCTTTCCCCATCTTCTGGCTAACGTTATTTTCAACTTCTTCTTCTGAAATGTTCCCTGAGCCTGGGATGGGGCAGCAGGAACATCCTGTGTAGGGTGGAACACTCGATGGGCACTTATCCTCACACCCTGAGCTGCCACGGGTCTCTGCATTTACCTTCGTTCCTTGCAAAGAGAAGCTCTCTGATTATAGATGGGTATAGTATTTGTTTACAGGTCTAGATAGAAATATTCACAAGACAGACTGGTGCCATGTTGCTTTGGACAAACAACTATAGTAAGTTTGTGTATAGGGTCTGAGAGCTCCTCAGCCATGGAATGTTGACTGGTTCACAATACCACACACTGGGAGAATTCTTAAAGTCGAATGAGCTCTTTTTGTTGTAGTTGTTATTAGGAGATGTTTTTAAAAGATCATTTTTGTATGTGTGTGTCTTGCCTGTATGTATGTATGTATGTATGTAATGTATGTATGTACGTACACTGGGAGAATGCCTGGTGTCTATGGAAACCAGAAAAGGGCAGTGGATCCATTGGAACTACAATTACAGATGACTGTAAGCTGCCATGTGGGTGCTGGGAAATGATCTGGATCCTCTGCAAAGCAGCAAGTGCTCTTAACCGCTGAGCAATCTCTCCAGCCTCCGGGAGACAGGAGTATTAGTTACTTCTCTGTTGCAGTGCTAAGTCAGCATGACCGGGCAACTTAGAGAGGGAAGGATTTCTTTGGGCCTAGGGTTTCAGAGGGATAAGGGTCCACCACATCTGGGCAAGGAAGCAGGCCAGCAGGCAAGCACGGTGGCTAGAATTGCAACCTGAGAGCTCAACGGCCAATTAGGAAACAGAGAACAAACTAGGAATGGTACATGGCTTTTAAAAACTCAAAGCCTATCTGCAGTGATTTACAGCCTCCAGAACAGCCACAACTCCTAAACCTACCCAAACAGCATCAACAATTCATAGGACCAAGTCTTTAAACACCTCTGGGGGAATTTTCATTCACACTAACACAATAGCCTTTATCTTATATATTGTCTAATTTGTTATAAGTCTTGCTATTAGATTTGGTTTTTTGTTGAAATAATGTTTTTCTGTGTAGCTATGGCTATCCTGGAACTTACTCTGTAGACCAGGCTAGCTTCAAATGCAGAGATCCACCTGCCTCTGCCTCCCTAGTGCTGGGATCAAAGGCATGGGCTAACACTGCTGGGGTGATTTTTTTTTCTTCAAATTTTGTCTACTCTGACATTTTTTCCCCTCTCATTGTAAGCTTAAAAAAATATGATCACTTGGGAGGCAGTGACAGGTGGTTCTTTATGAATTACAAGTCAGGTTGGCCAATACAGCACATTGCAGGCCAGCCAGAGGTACAAAGAAAGACCTACCTCAAAAAAACGAAAGAACAACAATAATAACAACAAAAGGGAAAAAAAAGAATGAAAGGAGAGAAAAGGGATAGTAGTGTTTTGTTTGTTTGTTTTTGATATATAGAATTTAAATTTTTTGTGTTTGTGGCTGGGCATGGTTGCTTATACTCTTAGCTACCTGGGAGGCTGAAGCAAGATGACCATCTGAACCCAAGAGTTCAAGACCAATCTTAGCAAGATAGTCCCTGAGTGAGTAACTAAGCCAAATGGAATTTTTATATATGCAGGTGTAATGATCTTTTACTTATAATTCCTTAGTTTTTCTATTGCTTAACACTTTCTATATGATTATATATATGATATGAATATGTGATGCAATCATATATTTTATAATAAGTATTCTTTTAAGATTTATGTATTTTTTATATGTATGGATATTTGCCTGCATAAATATCTGTGCACCACATGCACGCCTGGTGCCCTTGGAGGCCAGAAGAGGGTATAAGACCCCCCTGAGACTGGACTTACAGTTGTGAGCTGCCATGTGGCTTGGGTCTTATAGGGGAGCAGCCAGTGCTCTGAGCCACTGAGCCATCTCTCCAGCACCAATATTGTATTTTATATACCTGCTACATATGTGTACTAGCTACTTTCCATGATGCTACACAAAATACCTAACCAAAGCCATTTAAGGAAGGAAGGGTTTTTTTTTTTTTTTTTTTGGCTTACAGTTTGAGGGTGCTGTCCATCACAGCAGGGAGGCACAGCAGCAGGGGCCTGAGGCAGCTGTTCATGCTGCCATCCGTGGTCAGGAAGCAGACAGAGATGAGCATTCATGCTCTGCTTACTTTCCCTTTATTCAGCCCAGGGTCCCAACATAGGATGGTGACATCCACATGTAAAATGTGTCTTTCCATCTCTATTGACCTAATCGAAATAACTACTCATACATATACCCAGACACGTATCTCTTCATCAGTTCTAGATCCTGTTGAGAAGATTGGCCATTACAATATATAGCTTGTATTGCATGCTCTATAATAACATGATTCTGTATGTTATCATTATATATAATATACATACATATATTTTCTCCCAGACTTCCGTGATTTTTTTTCTTTTTATGTTGGTTTGCTTTGAAATAGGGTCTTATCAGCCTAAGTTGAACTCTATTTACATTTCTCACGTGTGTACATAATGTGAACACATGTCGTAGCATGTGTGTGGAAGTCAGATGATGACTTGCAGGACATGGTTCTCTTCTTCCACCCTGTGAGTTCCAGGGATCAAGCTCAGGTCATCAGGCTTGATAGTAAGCACGTGCCTTTACCCATTTAGCTGCCTCGCTCTGGCCTCTCTCAGCTTTCCTGGGAATTACAGGCATGCATCATCATACCTGGCACTGTTATTTAATTTGAATTTACTTAAAAAAATTGTCTTGGATTTATTTTATACACGTGAGTGATTTGCCTGCATGTATATATGTGCATCATGTGTGTGCACAGTGCCTGTGGAGATCAGAAGAGGTTATTGGATCCCCTTGAACTGGAGTTATGGATGGTTGTGAATCACTGTATGGGTGCTGGGAACTGAACCGGGGTCCTCGCAAGCGTAGCAAGTGCTTTTAACCACCTAATCATATTTCTAGCCCCTACTGTTTTATTTTTAATGTTTAAAACTGATTTGCTTGAAAGTACTGTTGCCAGAAAGAGTAAGCACTACCCAACTCTTTGTTTTTTTTTTTCCCTCCCGAGTGCCTTGCAAGTATCTAAATTTTATTTTTGGAGCTGCTTCACAGGTGTAGTCTGTAGTCATGTATTGCCAGTGTTTAGAACGAGGAGACATTTTAAAGATCAAGATAAAATAAACATAATAAGTAACAGGTTTTGGTTTTGGTTTTTTCGAGACTGGGTTTCTCTGTGTGGCCCTGGTTGTCCTGGAACTCACTCTGTAGACCAGGCTATCCTGGAACTCACAGAGATCTGTCTGCCTCTGCCTCCCTAGTGCTGGGATTAACACTGCTGCCTGTGTTATAAGCAACAATTTTAGTACTATTTTCTGCTCCTGGTATGCACCACTGTCACCTGGGTTAGAAGGAACAGTTTTAATACTATTTTCTGGAGAACCTTTGTTGTCTAAAGGCCTGGCTGGGGCTGCAGAGAGACTCAGTGGTTGAGAGCACTGGCTGCTCATTCAGAAGACCAGAATTTGATTCTTGGCACACACAGAGCCACTCACAACGTCTGTAGCTCCAGTCCAGGGGATCTGATACTCACGTTTTCTGCGGGCACTGCACATATGTGGTGCACAGACAGACATACATGCAGGTGAACCACCCATACAGACATTTAAACAAGCAAGCAAGCAAGCAAGCAATCAAACAAACCTCTAAAGGCATGGCTCTATGGGTTGTGTAAGTTGCTTCCCAGTCTGTACCCTCCTTGTCCTGTGTGTGAAGTCAGACTTCTTAATCTGTTTTGGAGTAGAGATCTCTTTCTAGTCTGTTAAACGTTCTGCCCCCTGACCACAGATGTGCACACACATGCATAACTGGTGGTCTCTGATTTCAAATGACTTCAGTCCCCAGCTGGGATCTCTGTGCTATCTGAGGAACACAGGAAAGGAATCCACAGGGGCAGAATGGAGAAAGAAGGGTCAACCTGCCTGTGCATATGTAGGAACGTAAACCTGACAGTTCATGCTTGGTTGGCTATATTTAAGTGCTAAACATGGTAGCATCTATGTGCTCTGTAGGGGCTCAGTGTTCCCCAGACCTGACCCAGCATTAGTGCAGGCAGGGTGACTAGCAGGTGAGCTTATGTGACTGCCCTTTAGATTTTCAGGCACATCCTGCAGCGGGAATTCTCAGGAGAGTACCAGCCCCTTTCCCGAAAGTTCACTGAGTGGTGCTACGGTCCTGTCCGTGTATCACTGTATGACCTGTCCTCTGTAGACAGCTGGGAAAAGAACTCGGTGCTGGAAATCATCGCTTTTCATTGCAAGAGTCCGGTGAGTCCTTGGGGTGTTGGTCTGCCTAGAAATTCTGGCTAAGGGCAAGCCTTCTATCACTCCATAGTACAATTGATGATGGAGTGAAGGCTCATGGGAAGCACTTTTTAGGGATCCTGGGTATGGGAACCTGTTCTCCATTTGCTCCTCTCCATTTCCCTTGGTTCTCATATGGAGCGGGCTGTGAAGTGGGTGCTTGTCACACTGTCTATCCAGCTGTGCCCTTCCTATACTGTGCTCTCCTCCCACCCCAGCATCGGCACCGCATGGTGGTATTAGAGCCACTGAACAAGCTTCTGCAGGAGAAATGGGATCGGCTCATCCCAAGATTCTTCTTCAACTTCGCCTGTTACTTGGTCTACATGCTCATCTTCACCATAGTTGCCTACCACCAGCCTTCCCTGGAGCAGGCAAGAGCTGGGTGGGACCATCCTGGGCACACCTGCTTGAAGCAACCCTGGGAGGAAGGGGCAAGGAGCACCATCCTACCAAAGAGGACACTGAGGCTTAGGCAGCTTGAGGGATGTACCCAGAACTCTTCTGGAAACAGTCCCCTAGGGCAATGGGGACAGCGATGGGAATGCTTACTGAATGCTTGCCAGATGTGACTTGCTAGTCTAAGTGGTCAGCTTGTATTAACTAGTGACCACTCCACCAGCCTCTGGGATAAAGGACTGCCATGCTGGGTTTACTACTGAGCTAATGGAGAGGCACAGAAAGATTAAGTATGTTATCTAGGGTAATAGAAACTCACAGTGGTAGAGATGACCTAAACCTAGGAAATCTGGCCCCAAGTTCAGTATTACTATCATACGTTGCTAAGGGGCTGGAATCAGAGCCCTCCCCCAGAGCCATGTCCTCTCTGTTGCTCAGAGCAGCCTTTCCATAGTGTAGACTCAGAATCATTTCTCACCTGAGGCTCTTGGGCTGCTGCTCTTGGGACCTTAGACTCTAGGTCTTATGGGAGTGTTTGTCTCTTCAGCTAGCCATTCCCTCATCAAAAGCGACTTTTGGGGAGTCCATGCTGCTGCTGGGCCACATTCTGATCCTGCTTGGGGGTTTTTACCTCTTGCTGGGCCAGGTAAGGACTCTTTCCTATTCTTCTACCTTATGTAGCTCCCAGTGAACCAAGAAGCAAACCAGGACGTTACTGGAATTTAACTGTTCACCCTTCACTGCTATAGAAACAGATTCCCAGATCCAGCCTCAGTAGAGTGGAGGGTTCTGGCCTTGCCTTCTGGGGCTCTGGCACACTTTCTGCTATGATTTCTGGGGTATCTGTGGGGTAGCAGATGGCTTCTGTGTTTCTGGCAGTGCAGGCTCTGTACCCATAGAAATCAAGCCTGAGACCCTCACCCCAGATCCTTCAGCTGTCTGGGCCATTCTTCACTTGGAGAACATAGAAGGCAATTAGTGAGTGGGGCTCAGTCCAAATCCTATAGCAAGACATCTCAATCTGGCAGCAGACCTGCAGTAGGCAGGCTAGATGTGAAGATACAGGGACCTTCTTAGAGAGAGCAGAATGTGGCACCAATGTCGGGTTGGCTGGAACATGGGGTGCAACCTGGAAGGCCAGGAAGAGATGAAGACAAAGGACCATTTCCTCCATTCTATGTGTAGTATGCAGGCAGTCCTTCTGGATCCAGCAGGATCAGGAAGTCCCATGATGTCCAAGTTGTCTTTGAATTCCTGAATTCAAGTGATCCTCCTGTTTCAGCTTCCCAAGTAGCTGGGGCTAGAGGTGTATGCTCTGCATACTTCTTGGCTATGTGTTTAGAAAGAGAATCAAAAGTTACCTCTGCATTTAGAAGGGCTCACGAGTGCCTGGCTTGCTCCTCATGGCTTGTCAGCCTACTTTTAAAACTAGAACCCAGGGCCATCAGCCCAAGGGTGATCCCACCCACAATGGACTGGGCCCTCCCTCATCAGTCACTAAGAAAATGTCCCACAGACTTGCCTACAGCCCCATCTTACGGAGGCATTTTTTCAGCTGAAGCTTCCTCCTCTCTTCTGACTCAGGCTTATGGTAACATAAAACTAACCAATACAACTACATATTCAGAGGGAGGCAGGAGTGGAAAGGCTACAGTTTTAGCCCCTGGGGTGGTGTTCACCAGGTTTCTATTCCAGGAAGCAAATGGGGTAGCTAGAATCTAGGCCACAGGTCACAGGGGCAGCCTGGCTTGCACTCTGAGCTAAGAGCAAGTTCACACACACACACAAACACCCTGACCTTCTCTCTTCCACAGCTGTGGTACTTTTGGCGGCGCCGCCTGTTCATCTGGATCTCATTCATGGACAGCTACTTTGAAATCCTCTTGTACGTGAGTCTTACTCTTCTGAGTGTGGCAGGTGTAGCAGAGCATACCAAGCTGGTTGTAGAGGCCAGTACACAGGGCCCCAAGTTGTTCTAGAGGGCAAGAATGGGAGTATACACCAGACCTGGGAATCCTGGCTGCTGGCCAGCTTGCGCCCTTTCATGTTCCCATCTTTGTAAAGCCTCATTCCATGTAGTAGCTCAGGTTTGGAAGATACTCTTTGAGTCAGGTATCATCATTATTACAAGTGGGAAGCCCAGAGTATAAATAAATAACTTGCCCAGGTTAGAGGTTACACTGTGATTGGTCAGCTCCAGACATAGGGAGTCTACCTGAGGTGGTGGAGGCTGTCATGTGGTTGGTGCAGTCTCATGGGAGTTGGGGGGATATTGCCAAGTGGCCTGGAAGTTGATGCAGATCTTGCCCCCATCCAGCCTTGTCCAGGCTCTGCTCACAGTGCTGTCCCAGGTGCTGCGCTTCCTGGAGACCGAATGGCACCTCCCGCTGCTAGTGTCATCCCTAGTGCTGGGCTGGCTGAACCTGCTTTACTATACACGTGGCTTTCAGCACACGGGCATCTACAGTGTCATGATCCAGAAGGTGAGAGATGGGGGTGGACCAGGTCAGCCAGACAAGAGAGGGCTGGTCACACCTCCCAGTAGACTCCTTTTGGCCTCATGAGTCAGGAGTTATCTTCTACAGCTATCCTGAATGGAAGAGGGCATGAGCTGTTTGCCATGTGTCATTTACCCAGACACTTGCCCTCCATGACTGCAGGTGTGGGTGTACCTGGATGTCTTCATACACCTGCAGATGCATATGTATACATTTGTTGGCAGGTGTCCACATAGGAACTAGTGCATCTTTCATAAAGGAGCAGATATTGCTCATTCACTTATCCATTTGTCTGAACCTTGGGACATGGGGGGCATTTGCTTGAGTCCACGCCCATTTATTTCACAAGTGTTTAGGAGCATTTGCTGTGGTCCAGGCTCTTTTCTAAGTGTTGGGAACACAGTAGAGAACAAAACAGACAAATTATTGCTCTTCTGAAGCTGACATTCCAGCGTGGGGAATAAAGTGCTAAGGAAACAGCCCAGGATGTTTCTGACTATGAAAACCCTACAGAGGAAACCCTCAGGACGCTTTATGGACAATAACTGGGGCAGATGACAGTTTAGAGGAGATGATGAACAAAACCTTTCTGAAGAGGGTTGTTTAGTTGAGACAGCGTTTCTCTTTGTAGCCTGGCTGTCCTGAACTCACTCTGTAGACCAGGCTGGCCTCGAACTCAAAAACTGCCTGCCTCTGCCTCCTAAGTGCTGGGATTAAAAGCATGCCCCCATGCAGGGCTTGAAGAGGGTTTTTTCCATGTTTTTCTTTTTTTTTTGAGCAGGTTTCTCTGTAGCTGTGTAACCTGGATCCTCGATACAAGCTAGTCTGACTCAGAAACCACACTGCCTCTGCCTCTATGTGCCCGGATAAAGGATGGTCACGCCCCTTAAAAGGGGGATTTAAGTTTCTTTTTAGAGAAATAAAGTGAATGGATCAACCAGACAAGTGTAGGGATACCTGAGCTGACATGACAGCCATTGGTGACTGAATCGAAGAAGGCCAGTGTAGGGTGGAAGGAATGAGCATACCTTTCGAGGAGCTGTGAGCAGGCGGAAATGTGGTGCTAATGACAGAGGAGGCAGAATCAGAAGTAGGCCAATGATGGGGGAAGGCAACATACGGTGTTGGGGTTAATTTTGTAAAAGAGGCACTGGAATGATGGCTCAGTGGTTGGATCAAAGTCAGGCCCTACAATGCATGGTTGGCAAACCATTTCACCCACTGAGCTGGTGGTGATTTTTAAAGGTCTTCTGCTCAGAATGACCGTGTTTACACACAGTCTGTAGGAGGGTGTGTGTGCAAGGGAACCTATAATGGGTCTGGGGTTGGAATGCATGGGTCATTTACCTAGGCTTCCCTTGGCTTGTTGTTCCAGGTCATCTGCGAGACTGCTCGCTTCTGTGGTCTACCTAGTCTTCCTTTTCGGCTTTGCTGTAGGTAAAGACCTTTTAAAACTTTTAGTGCTCATGTGTAGTGCTTGCATGTGTGTGAATGTGAGTCTGTGGACTTATGTGCATGCATGCAGAGAGGCCTGGGCAGGATGCCGGGTGACTTCTGTTATCTCTTCCTGTCTTGAGACAGTAGTGTCTTTCACAGAACTGGAAGCTCATTGGTTTTTGATTAGCATGGTTGGTGAGCTCTAAGGATCTCACCTGTCTCTGTCCTGCAATGCTGGGGTTATAGCCACATGAAGCTTTAGAATTTTAAAATTACATTTATTTGAGTGTGTGTGTGTGTGTGTGTGTGTGTGTGTGTGTGTAGGTCAGAAGACAACTTATGAGAGGTGGTTGTCTTCTTCCATCTAGTGGAACTTGGGGGCCAAATTCAGGTCATCAGATTTGGAAGCAAACACCTATACTTGATGCGCCATCTTTGGCAGCCCTGTGTTCAGCTTTCTGCATGGGTGCTGGAGATTCTAACACCGGTCCTCATGCTTGCAGCAGCACCACCCACAGTTACCCACGGAGTCATCTTGACAGTCCAAATACTCCTTTCTTGCCCCACCCACCCACCCACCACCCGGCTGCCTGATGGTTTTCCAGATTGAGATCCCCCTTTTATTTACCTACAGCCCTAGTAAGCTTGAGCCGGGACGGCCGAAGTTCCAAAGCCCCTGAAGATAACACCACCACAGTGACAGAAAAGCTGGGCCAGGAGAAGGAGCCAGTCCCATATGGGGGCATTCTGGATGCCTCCCTAGAGCTGTTCAAGTTCACCATCGGGATGGGTGAGCTGGCGTTCCAAGAACAGCTGCGCTTTCGTGGGGTGGTGCTGCTGTTGCTGTTGGCCTATGTCCTTCTCACCTACGTCCTGCTACTCAACATGCTCATTGCCCTCATGAGCGAGACCGTCAACAGTGTTGCCACTGACAGCTGGAGCATCTGGAAGTTGCAGGTACTGCCAGTGAGCACCACCTCACCCTTGGGATCCTGCTGAGCCAGCCCCACCCCAGTGGAGGCTGCTGAGAGCCCAGCATCCGATCACATGGACTCAGCCCAGCAGGACCAACCTGCTGGCTGGTTGTAGCCAATAGGTTGTCGCCATTCATTCCTTCATAAGGGTTATTGTGAGGATCAGATAAGCTCAGGCTTACGGAGCATCCAGGACAGTAGTAGGTGTTCATTTTTGAGTCAGTTACCATGATCCCTTGGCATTATTATTGAGACAAGAGTCTCACTATGTATCACCAACTGGCCTCCAACTCAACAATTCCACTGCCTCAGTGTTGTGAGTGCAGGGATTTACGTGTTGAGTTACCATGGTTGAATAGCAAGCGTGTCTTGAATGCTTATTACTGGTAGGGCTATGCACTACAAACCCAGCAGAGACAAGAAAAAGGCCCTTCCTGAGATCCACATATGTAAATTATGGATTGATATGGGAGGAGGCGAGACAGCTTGTGGGGGTCTAACAGGACACCCTGATACCCTTTCATCTCAGCACAGAGCATTAGCTGTGTGTGTCTGACTTGGACAGAGAAAGGGTGTGTAGGTTTTGGCCAGGGAGAGCCTTGCCCTGGTGTGGGGGAACGGTTCTGGAGGGTGTCCCATGATGATCTCCCGGCTGAGGGCAGAGTGAGAGCAGGGAGGGTCCTCTACCCACGTCTCCGCTGTCTGTTGGTCTTCACCCAGCCTGGTGTGAGAGGTCTGGGCCAAAAGGGTGCAAGTGCAAGCAGGGAGGAGAGATTGCCTGCCTCCGCTGCTGCCTCTGCTCGAGTCTCCGCTGTCACAGCTCGGTCACTCCCAGGCGCTGCACCTGTCTCTCCACGCTGAGCGGCCCGGGCTGGGCCGATAGAAGCGGCTAGCAGGCAAGGAAGCAGCTTGGTGCCCCAGGAGGGTTCCGGGAGAGCGGATCTCTCCCAAGTGTTACAGCTCTTGAGACAAAACTCCGGACACCAAGATGAATCTCGAACACACACACCTTTACTTCTCCCGAATAGAGCCTTTATATACAGTTTCAGGGTGGGTTAGGGTCTGACAGCAGATAACGCTTATTGGCTTGGTCGGAGAGCTTGGAGATACCTCATCTGCATGTGGGTTAGGGTCTGGCAGATAATGCCTATTGGCTTGGTCGGAAAGCTTAGAGATACCTCATCTACATGTGGGAGGGCCTGAGGCACTGTTCCTCTTGACTGATAGTCTAGACCTCCCTTTGGGAGAGGTGTGGAGGGCCGAAGCTGAATGAAAAGAACCAGGGCCTGGGAGGCAGCGCCGAACACCTGCCGTCTGGTAAAGGTCGGGGGTTCAAGGCTTGCTCAACCAGGCACCCAGCTGCTTCCACAGCCACTGCCCACACCTGGAGGTTGGACTCTGCTGATAAGTTATTGCTGTCCTTGTGGCCATTTCCACCTTAATCCTCAAGTGGGGGCTGGGATGTGCTGGTGTGTGTGTAGGGACACTGGGGAGGTGATATAGTCTGGAGTGCATAAGCACAAGTCACTATTGAGCACCCCTTACATGTTGACTTCCCAAACACCACCTGAGGTGTTTTTCTCTTAATTACCAGATGGGGAAACTGAGATTCTGAGAGGATCAGAGAACCTCATGTCCCACAGGAAAAGTACTGCAGATAGCTCCTGTGTGTGTCTTTGGCATATATACTGTAAAGTTCTGTGAAGGCGTCTTCTTTTTCCTTGCCTGGGCCCTTCTCCCTCCAAGCAGGGTCCCAGGCTACTGTTTAATGTGTCCTTTGTCCCCAGAAAGCCATCTCTGTCTTGGAGATGGAGAATGGTTACTGGTGGTGCAGGAGGAAGAGGCATCGGGCAGGGAGGCTGCTGAAAGTCGGCACCAGGTGGGATGGCATCCCTGATGAGCGCTGGTGCTTCAGGTGAGCTAGTGGGCAGGACAGAGCAGGGGCGAGGGTGGTAGAGGGGTGAGGGGTGGGGCTGGCTGCCTCAGGATAGCCTTATGTTCCTAAATAGCTGCAGGAGTCAGGTGTGGTGGGAAGGTAAGGCTGAGGAAAACCAGATTATTCTATCTGGGCTAGTAAGGTCAGGGATGCTGGATCTAAGAAACACCCAGAAACCCACTCCCTGACCCTGCTGCCACTGCCTATTTAGCCTACCATCCCAGTGGCACAAAATTAAGGTCCCCTCCCTGGTGGTTTCTGACTTCCCCTCTGGCCAAGAAGCCAGAATTCTGAGGTCACACTGGCTACCCTCATCCCTAGATCTTCCAGTCTGATCTTGAAGCTATATCCCTTTCCACGGAAACCAAGCTCTCTCAGTGTTCAGAGAGAATGGGATTGCCATGAGAGGGAATGTCCAGCTACAGCAGACACCTTTATGGACAGCAGTTGAGCAGGGGAGAAGATGGGGGCTTTACTTACAAAAAGTGGCCATAAAAGAGCCCAGAATCTGAAGCACAGAGATACATCCAATCTCACTTCCTCTCCTCTGGTCGCTCTGGGAAACTCAGACACTGGGAACAACTGGGGAGGAGGGGGGCCTCTTCCTCCACATGGACACCTGGCCTTATGAGTCATAATGAAGAGTCACAGGGACGGAGCTTGTGAGGTGAGGGTGGATCAGTGCCTTGTTAGGGAAGGGAAGAAAAAGGGGAAAAAATCCTTATTTTCCTCATTATCCATTCAGTCCCTAGAGGTGATTCCCTCCCACCCCCACCCCCTGGGAAAACCTGCTGGGCTCTGCAAGCTTCCCTAAACTTCAGAGCTGTTTCTGTCACCTGCAGGGTGGAGGAAGTAAATTGGGCTGCATGGGAGAAAACGCTTCCCACTTTATCTGAGGATCCGTCAGGGGCAGGCATCACTGGTGAGTGACCTTGGGGCTGGAGCCCTTGCCTTAGTTCTTGTAAGCATGTGCTGTGGGTTTGCTGGCAAAACAGCCTTTGAAAGTCCTGCTGGAAACATCCAGAAAAATAAAAATAAAATTTCTGAATATATAAAATTTTAATTAAAATATGATTTTTCCTTTTAAAAAAACAAAGTCCTGCTGGGACTCAAGAGCCAAGTGGTGTGATTGCTTTGCAGCTGCGCCCACACCTGCTCCTCCTGCAGGGATTGGTGCCTTGGTCCCTCTCTATCCCAAGCCTGCCCTGCTGGCCTGTCTGGGGAAAGATCCTTAGCTCTCAGTACTCTGCAAGTCAGTGCTTCTGGCCTCTGCTGTCTTCTCTGCTGCCCTGGTTATGGTTGCACCCTTTGTACTGGCCGGGGCTGGATTTGGGTTCCCAGGAAGGGAGTAAGTTAGGAAGTATGTGCCTGAACCCCCCATCCTATCCTGGTCTACAGCACTGCTGGCATCTCCCTGGGCCACCTTTGACAGGCCAGCCTATCTGACCAAGCTCCACCCCTTAAACCCAGAAGAAGTCACTTCCTCTAAGTAAGTCTCTGTGGTATTTGGTCTTCTGTTCTAGCCCTGTAACAGCCTTGCTGTCTCCACCAAAACCAACTCCTCCTTCCATCCCAGGGATGCTGTCTGCAGCTTCTGTGAATTTCTCCTCAATATTCCCTCCTCTTTCTTGCCGAATAGTCTCTTGCTGAATACCCCAACCCTCTCTCTAAGAACCTCTGGAGTTGCCTGTGATCTGTTACAAGGAGGCTCTCCTGGCATCTTGCTGCTCCTGGGCCTGCTGGTTTCCTGCCTCCTATCCTTACAGCAAGGCTTCCTTTTTACCTTCTCTAGCTCTTCACGAAATGCCACGATAGTAAGTTTGGGTGCTCATCCGGTTCAGGTGTTCCATACCCAAATCCCAGTCCTGCTGTGAGCTAGCCACATTGGCTTGATTGGAAACAGCTTTGGGGCTTTCCTAGCAGGTAGCATGCATGTAGCTCACACCTGGACGTGGGACCTCTGCCCAGTCCTCCTATCTGATGCTGATCCTTGCCTCTCAGGCATCCCCTTACCCTTGCACCTCTGTACCCACAAGGTGTCTCAGCATCTACCCCAATCTTCAGACAAAACTTTCTCCTTCAGGACTGTACTACTCCATTCTAGATAATGTAGCCAATGTCTACACAAGGCCTATGCTACCCAGCTCCAGAAGGGCCATAATCTTTACTGTCTCCACGCTGTTGTTAAGGCCCAGAGCTGTTTGACTCCTTCTTTGAGAGTTCTGCCAACACAATAGCCATTCCCACTGCAGTACTCTTTGTGCTTTGTGTGTCTCTGGGCTCTCATCTTACCAGGGTGTCCATATCCACCCCCAACCCCAAAAAGGGTCACCTCTCTCCTCTTAGCTTCCTGACCTGCCCCCCTGCTCTTCAGTGTGCCTCAGAGGTTCTGGTTTCTGATAGAGCCTATCAGCAATGTGGATCTTTGAATTTCTGTGGGGAGACCCCTGAGTGGCCCATGGAAGGGGTCTGGGAGGAGGAAAGCAGGGAGGTGGGACTCCAGGATTTGCTGTTATACCCACAACATGGTGGTCTCTCAAGGTTGTGGCCCTCCTTGGTATCCCTGGCACCTCCTTCCAGGAGATGCACTAAGGGCAAAGCCACAGTGATCTTCATTCTATTTACAGGTCATGAAAAGAACCCAACCTCTAAACCTGGGAAGAACAGTACCTCAGAGGAAGACCATCTGCCTCTTCAGGTCCTCCAATCCCACTGATGGTCCAGATGCGGCTGCAGGCTGGCAGGGCAGAGTAGCGAATCTTTCCAGCCACACCAGAGGCTACTGAGTTTTGGTGGAAATATAAATATTTTTTTTTGCATAACCAAGTCTTCTAGAAGTATTATTTTTAAAAGTTACTGGAATGTTGCATCTGGTAGTACTTGCATATGTCTCTAAGAGCCAACCCAGGTCAGGGGCTAGTTTGCTCAGAAGCCCTCACCAGCCACACCTCATTCTACTCGTGTACTCTTACACAAGGCAAATGAAGCCACTGTCCCACCTCTAGGATCACAGTTTCCTCCTGGAAGCTCTGGATCATTGCTTTGACCCACCCGGTTTTTGGCTTCACACTGCTCCATACTGCTCTTCGCAGGAAAGCCAGAGAACCTTCTTGACATAAGACAAGCAAGTCCATCTCTGAACTCTTTGGGCCTGAGAGCAGTATCCTCTGCCTTGCACTTTTATTGCCCATGAATTCCAGACCCACGCCACCCTGTACACCTTTTGTTTTCAGGGGAGTTTTGATGAAAAATCCTTAGTACTTTCTCCTAATTATTCATGAAGCCTGAAGTGCCTCATATTTGACTCTATGACTTGACGTTTGCTAGATGCTTCTGCAACTTGAAACTCCCAGAATGGGGAGGGCAAGGGAGAGCTGCACCTCTGTTAAAGATTCAAGGCCAAATGACTCAAGATTGAAATTAGCTTTCAAACCAGGGCTAAATTATCTTGGGCTACTTTTGGTCCCTTTGAAGCCATCCACATCCCTTTTCCCGAGTTAACATCCTTGTGACAATGAAAACTTTACACTACTCTTCTTAACAGACCACTAGTTTCCACAAATCCAAAAGCTAAAAAACGTCACTGGGTAGCACTGAAACCCACAACAGAGTCCTCCTCTTTACAGTAACTTGTCAATTGAGGTCCCTACCAAATGACTTTCCTTGTTCTGTAACAAGCAGGACAGTAGTGATGGCGGCACACGCATGTAATCCCAGCACTCTAGAGGCAGAGACAGGCAGATGTCCAGGTTCAAGGTCAGCCTGGTCTACAGAGCAAGTTCCAGGACAGCCAGTGCTACACAAATAGACAAAACCAACTAACCAACCAAACTAAAAAGACCCAAGACACTTCCAGTGTTAGAACATAGCATTTGGGGAAACAGGAATCTGTGTTCCTGGCCATAGTCAAGCATATTTGGCTCCAAAAGAAATGATCTTATTCCCTTTAAGAATGTTTTGGCCATGCCGGGCAGTGGTGGCGCACGCCTTTAATCCCAGCACTTAGGAGGCAGAGGCAGGCGATTTCTGAGTTTGAGGCCAGCCTGGTCTACAGAGTGATTCCAGGACAGCCAGGGCTACACAGAGAAACCCTGTCTCAGAAAAAAAAAAAAAAAAAAAAAAAGAATGTTTTGGCCTGGACTTCCCTCCCTCATTAAAATTCTGTTTATTCCTCAGACCACCTAGATGCAATCTCATGACCACCTTTCTAGTTCTGTCAAAATGAGTTGCCTCCTCAGCACATTTGCATAAGAAGTGATGCAAGCACTGATGTGTGTGTTGTTAGGTAGAACCTAGTATATCAACAGACTTTGCACTAAGGTGTTTGAGACAGGATTTCATTCTGTAGGCCAGGTTGGTCTTGAACTTACAAGAACCCTACTCTAATCTTCTGAGTGCTAGGATTACAGATTCACTTATTCCAGGATGACCTCATAGCTGAAAATGACCTTGAACTTCTGATTCTGTTGCTTCCACACACTCAGAGCATGAGTTTGCCACAATACCAGATTATGAGTACTGGGGATAGCGCTCAGAAACTTCATGTTTGCTAGGGAAACACTGCATCCCCAACCCTTAAGAGAAAACCAAACATGCTCATATACTGAAGAGATAGCATCAGCAGTTTTCTTATCCCCATAAGCCGGCGCAAGTCTCTCCAGTCAGAAGTGGAAAGAGCAGGGGGCAATGGAAACGGAACAAGAACGCTTTTTGATTCTATAGTTCTTTAAGGAATGTGATAAGGACTGTCTGCACAGGGTCTCGAGAGGTTCCGTGGATATGTTGAAAAAGTAATGGGGTGCAGAACGGCCCACTTTGCACAGCGTTTGTCTTTGAACTCGGTTTCAGGTGTGTCAGCTCAGGTGAACCAATGTTTTACCTCCATTCCAGGTCCTGAGGATTAAACGCATGCTTACACAGCAGGCTCTCCACTACCCAGCTTGATTATACTGGCCCACTTTTTATTTTTTTAATTTAAAATTTAGAGACAGGGGCTCTAAATTGCCCAGGCTGGACTCGAATTCCTGCCTCAGGTTCCTAATCGATTACGATTACAGGCCTGCACTGTCAGGTCTGATTACACGTTTGCAAACTCTACACGCATTTACAAAAGACTGAGAATTCACGGAAGACCACAGGGACAGAAAACCGCTGAAAGAAGCTGATTCCTGCGCTTAAATCATCACGCAGGCGCGCTGGAACTCTCCTTACCCAGAATCCCCCGGGGCGGTGGAGACCACTCGCTCAACAGAACGGGGGAAATCTGGGTAGCGAGGCGGGCCTGCTTAGGTGCGCTGCAAGTTCCCGTGAGCCTTTGCCGCCCTCACCTCCCTCGTGTGAGGAGTGGTCTATTCCGAGCCCTTAAGAATAGGTCGCTCACGCGCACTCTTTCTCTGCAGCCATCATGGGATCGCGTTCTCTTCGATCCTGGAGGTGGTGCCTTTGCCGTTGCCGGCGGTTGGCGGTCCGGAGCGATGCTGAGGCCGGGCCCAGCCTCTCAGCTCCGCCGTGGGCGCCCACAGATCTAGGGGAGCCTGGTAAGTCGAGGTCTGCATCGCGGGGCGACGCGCTTGGGCGGGGTGTCGGCTGCACTGATGAAACTAGAAATAATAGGAAGTGCCGTCCGAAGCGACAACTGACGACAACCCTATTTAACTGACTGCAGTCTTTAAAGCCTCAGCGACTCGGTGCTGAACATGGGTGTCCGAATTGTCTGTTGATTATCCTTGTTTCTAATCTTTCAGACGGACGTTGACCACGTGGAATAGGAGCAGTATCATACCACCATGAGGTAAGAGTTTTCTGGCATCATCGAAGTGGCTTAAGTTGTGTTACTGGATAGTGCGTCCCAGGTACAGCCTTAAAATAAGGCACTTGAACTCATGTTTTATGCGGAAGTATTCCTAGTTATATTCCTCCTGGGGCTGGAGATAGCTCAGTGTTAAGAGGCATTTTATTGTATCAGATAGGGTTCATAGCAAGGAGGCATATAGCCCTAGTTTCAGGGAACCCAACATGTTCTGGCCAAAGGAGACTTTGTTCACACTTAACCCACCCACGTGGGCACATGAATAATTTAAGACCGGTCTCCGTAATGGCTGAAACTATTTGTGGGAGTGAAGGTTTGCTGATAGATCACTAGTGGGAACTGCTGTGATAACTGCTCCAGGCTGACTGCAGTCAAGCTCACACCAGTGGTTGGCGTTTAGGATGAACTTGGTCTGGACTCTGAACAACTGCTGTATTCCTAGGTTGGGGATTTAGAGTAGAAGGTTGTCAGCAGCTGTGGCTTCCCGTGAAGTTAAGCAATCAATTTTTGCCTGTACTCAATACTGGTTGTAGTTGATGGAGGTGGTTAAGTAAGGCAAAGTGGAGTGCCATAGCTCTTAACTGCAGAGCCATTTTTTGTGTCTGCTGTCTGGATGCTAGACATCTGCACCAGACTTAGAGGCAGTTATGAGCCACTGTGAGTGCTGGGAATCACCCTGGTCTTGTGAAGAGCTCTTCCACCTTCCAGTCCATTAACTTGGGTCTTAAAATTTTCACTTATGTGGTCTGGCCAGAGCCAACTCACTGGCTAGTTGAAACTGTATTTTAGTAACTTGAAAATTATCTCCTTGTAAGGTCTAGGATGTGCTAAGAACTGTAGGTTTCTTGAAGAGTTCAGGCCAGTCTGGTCTATAGTAGTGAGCCAGGGCTACAAAGAGAAATCCACAAGAAAAAACGGGGAAAAGACAACCTAGATATTTGGGAGGCTGCCACTTGAAATAATTCCCTGCTTCTGTAATCTTAGGGTGTCCCTTTCAAGTTCTGAGAACTGACTGCAAGACTGCAGATTGTGTTGGCTGGCAGCAGCAGAAGAGGTGAGTTGGTCTATACAGCGACTGCCTGTTACTGCTCTGGAAAAAGATATCAAATGATGATATCACCTAAAATAGCTGGAATTACCGGCAGATTGGTGGTGGTGAGCCTATGGTTTTCTGAAAATATCTTGAAATGTTCTAAATGCTATTGATCCAGACATGAGTGATTCTGAAATTTAGTTCTTTTGCAGGCTATATTCCAGAGGAGTCTCCAGCCATCCTGAAAGAAAACATCCCAAGTGATGTCTGCCAGTTTTGTTCTGGATGGGCACATTTGGTAATCCTTTCTGCACCTTTTAATAAACTTTTGCTTATAAAACTGATTGCCGGTGTGTTGGGTGAATTATTAAGGTGTGTGTACAATTAACCATCAAAGGGCACTATATATAATAAAGCACAGTCTTGGTATTGGTCCTTAAAAACATGTATTTGAAGAGTAAAGTTGAGTGTCAGGTGTTAAGCAGTCCAGCTTTAGCACTGTAAACTTCTGGTCAGTCTAGGCTGTTTTCACAACCTAAGACTTGGACAAAGATTCCAAAGCACATAAGGCACCCACACTCAGTTCCTGTCCTTGGCTGCGATTGTGCAGTACCATGCAAAGACGCCATCTTGTCCAGATCTGTAAACTAGTTTGCTTACCTGGCCTGTAAGGCTGTGCTTGTCAGCTTTTGACCACTTAGTTGAGAACAGTTCGCTTGGGCTTCTGGTGGACGAGCGGTTGCTCATTGGGGACTAGGAGTGTTTATGGGTGTGAGGAACCCCCCAGTTTTCCCTCTTCACTAACTAGGACTTAACTAGTTCTGGAGCCTGGGTAAATGAGTTTTTGAAAAGCCAAAACGGACTAGATTATGCGAGAAGAACCTGAAACACAGCTGGTGGAAAAAGTGCTGGTTGAGTAAGGGAGCTAGGCAAGGTACTGCCCTACACAGAAAGATTGCCAGCCAGAAAAGGTCCGTGGCTTGAACTGGGTTTTCCACACTTAGTTTGAGACATACTGCCTTCAAGAGGGCTCTGGGAATTGAGAAGTAGGTGAGTATCTTGAAGTAGGTGCCTACATTACCTGCCTAAATTGGTTGTAAGTGGGCCCAATAAAGAACTTTTGGTCCAGGTGTGTTGGTCTAGGAGGGTAGCTGAATGGAGACATCCCAGCAAGGTCTGGGAGTTGGGCTTGAGGACAAACGGTTAGTATTCTGATCTCATATTGGTGAGAGCTGAGTAGGGCTGTCCAGATATTCCCCTGATAGGGACCCCTAACCTGCCTTGGCCATCCAGAAGGACTGACTCCCTGGTTAGGACCTCTTTCTGTGTCATGTCTGAATCACAGCCTCCCTATTTTCCTGGCCCCTAGCAGGTGTCGCAGGGCTCCCTGTGGGGTCCTGCTGACCCGTACCTTCCCTGGCTTCTTCCCCAGTACCTGGCCCCTCACCTAGCTCTAGGATAGTTGGTAGGTGGCCCTGTTTTGGAGAACGCTTCCGCAGGCTGAGCAGGAAGGGCTGGGGTAGTGAGAAGATGTCCACATTATTGCCCAGGTCAATCCATGTGACATTGGGGAACTTGCTGGGGTCCTTAAGGGTGTCTGTGAGGTCCCTCAGCAGAGCCCGGGTCAGTCGGTTGCCATTGAGGGCTAGTGTGGTGAGACGAGGCAGGGTACTGAGGGCTGGCAGTAGCTGTAGGACCATGTCATCTGTCAGGCCTGTGAAGCCCAGCTCCACACTGTCCACCTGCTCTCCGCAGCGCTGAAGATAGCTGGTCACCCGTTCCAGGTCCCGTGAAGTCAGTGGAATGCCTGACAGATCCACCATATTGTCTGGAGGATTCCCAGATAGGAGGGCCTTAAGACTGAGAGAAATGGAACAAGCAGGTTAGTGGCTATCACCACAGAGCTGCTTAGCTCATTTCTTCTACTCCCCCTAAGGATGGAGAGATCAAGGGAGTCCTGTTTTGTAGTACCTGCTTCAGGCTGAGCAGAATGGGCAAAGCTGTGTGTGTGTGGGAGGAAGGCTGCCATTCCAGTAGCTCTTCAAGCCTATGTTTTTATATGATGCCTGCAGTTTCCTCTTAATCCCTTTGTTTCCTACCCTGTGCTCTCTAGCTAATTACAGTCTGTGCTTCACTTGCCAAAAAAAAAAAAAAAAAAAAAAAATGGAGCCACCATCATCATAGAGTTATGAGAACACTAAACACAGGTGTTACAACAGTGCCTCCTATAGGAAATGCTGTCATTGTTAATCACTTGGGCTGAGCTTCAATAATCGGACTTGCCTCCAAGAGTTGAAGACAGTAGGCTGGTGAGAGGGCTTCTGGAGCAACAGAGCTGCTGGAGGCTCCATGCTTTCAGCTCCTTCCTCTCCCTGCCATCTGCTGCCCCTTGCCTTGTTCTGCAGCCCAGACCACTTGGCCTGGTGGTAGGTGTGTCCCCCAAAACCCGTTCCCATTGGCAAGCTACTCTTTCTCTGAGTTCCAAGCAAGCCCTGAGTCTCCTACACTGAGGACAGCTCAATTTGCTGACACTTTGAAAATCACAGGTCAGCCTCACGAAAGCAGCTCCCCTTAGGCCCTCTGGAAGATGGGGATGAATTTTGGTCCTTGGAAATTGAAGATAAAACTCTCGAAAGCATGCATTCAACTGCCTAGAATCCTGCCTGGAATTTGTTGGTTGTGACATTAGTGCTGGGTTCTATATCAGTGTCATTAACAAAGTCAACCCAACATCCTGAAGATGGCTGACAGTCTACAGCCTAGAGTCAGGTAGGTAAGGATTTGAGTCTATCTCTGCTGCTTACTAGCTTCAAGATCTTAGCCAGTCAAATGGCAAAAATATCCATCCCTATTCACTCTAAGTATTGTTATGGCCCTATTATGTGCCAGGCAATGGCCTAGGCACTGGCATCACAATGGTGAACGAAGTGGACAGGAACCCTGTTTTCCTTCTATCATGGAGGAAAGGGAACAAATAAAGACGACAAAGTATATGACCTGATGTAAAGAAAAAGCAAGCAAGGTCCATCAGAAGTTCTGGCTAAGTATTCCAAAGGAAGAAGTGTCAAGTGGGAAGTCCCTGACTGCAAAGCTAGAGGGTTGGGGGGGTAAAGAGGGCAGAGGGGGAGGGAGAGAACTGTGTGTGTGTATGTGTGTGTGTGTGTGTACACACAGCAGGTCATTGTAGCCCAGGTAAAGTGGAGCATGGAGAAGTGAAGACAGACAGAGGCAGGGCACATTTACTGATCACACTGTTAAGATAGTCTGTCCTGTCAGGCTGTTTTAATTTCATTCAGGTGTGAGGAGAAGCCATCTGAGAGAAATGAGCAGGTTTCACTCATACATTTCTCAAATGGAGAATGGACTGAGCTTGTGTTTGGGCACTGGCAGACTGGAGACCTAGCTGGCCATGGTGGCTCATACCTGCAATTTCAACACTTGGAAAGAAGCAGAGGCAGGGGCATTGTGATGTTAAAGCTAGTCTGGCCTACATAGTAAGACTAAAAAAAAAAAAAAATCTCAAAGCAGGGCATGGTGGTGCATGCCTATGATCCTGGCACTGGGGAGGCAGAGGCAGGTAGATCTCTTACAAATTCGAGGCCTGTCTGGTTTGCATAGTGAGTTACAGCCAGCCAAGGCTATTCAGCAAAGACCCTGTCTCAAACAAATAAAAAACAAACAAAACAAAGAAACCCAAAGCTTCCAGTAGTGGCACATGTCTTTAATTCTAGCTCTTGGAAGACAGAGGGATCTCTGTGAGTTCAATCCAGCCTGGTCTACATAATGAGTTCAAGGACAGCCAGTGCTACATAGTAAGACTCTGTCTCAAAAAAACCACCCTTTTCCCCAACCCCCAAAATGACAAAAAGCCCACAACAAAACCAAAGTAATAAAAACCAGAAAGTGCAGGGGTAGGGAGAACTGGAGAGGTGGCTTAGCAGTTAAGAACACATACAGCTCTTGCAAAGAATTTGAGTTTGTTTCCCAGTACCCATGTCAGGCAGCTCACAACAACCTGTAACTCCAGCTCCGGGGGATCTGATACCTCTAGACCAGTGCAATCCTTTAATACATTTCCTCATGTTGTGGTGATCCCCCAATCATAAAATTATTTCAACGCTACTTCATAACTAATTTAGCTGCTGTCATAAATATCTGATGTGCAGGATATCTGATATTTGACCCTTAAAGGGGACATGACTGCTGCTCTAGACTCTGAGGGCACCTGCACTCACATGCATACATCATGACACAGACACCTAATTTTTTTTTTTTGTTTTGTTTTGTTTTTGAGACAGGGTTTCTCTGTGTAGCCCTGGTGTCCTGGAACTCACTCTGTAGACCAGGCTGGCCTCAAACTGCCTGGCACCTAATTATTTTTAAAATTTAATATTTAATATATATGAACATTTGCTGGCATGTATGTTTGTGTACCATGTGCCTGTCTGTTGCTGGAGGAGGCACAAAATATGGTTGGATTCACGGTGTTACAGACAGTTGTGAGCCTCCATATGGATGCCAGGAATCTGACCCCAGTCATTGCAAGAGCAGCCAGTACTCTGAACTGCAAGCATCTCTCCAGCCCCATGATGGTTAGTTTTAACTATCAACTTGGAACAATGTAGAATCACTCGGGAAGAGAACCTCAATAACTGTGCAGGTCAGACTGACCTATGGGTATGTTGATGGGAGAATGGTCTTGATGACCGAGTGTTTCCCCTTTCAGGAAGTCTGCCTCTCAGCCTGAGTTCACTTGCTTCCTACCAGGAGACCTGTGGTATTGTGTCTCAAGCCTCTTGTCTTTAGGGACTATCAAACTCTGCGAGGTCTTCACTGCTGTATGGCTGAGACAAGGTTAGACTCTGGATCCCCTGGCAGGAAATACATCCCAGAGAACTTTCTGGTAGTGGGTTTTGATAGCCACACTTGAGACAATGTTCTTGCTTTAGCTTCCAAAGTACAGGATTACAGAGTACACCATCATGCTTCCATCCCAGAGTACTAGGAACATCAACTAGGTTCCCATCCCCACCTGTCCATCTGGGGGCTGTACTTCCCAGCTCCCACCCTGGGGGTGTCCTTTTCACCATCTTTCATGTACCTAGGATGACCAAGTTACTTTCTCGGTTCTTAAATCCAGCATGATCTTACCTCCTTTAAGCTGGATTTATTGACATGCCCTCTGGCCCTTCCCTCAGCACAGTGTCCCTGGAAGACTATTAGTCAGCAGGGTTGGGGCAGGGCAGCCTATGGGAACTGCCACTCACCAGGCCTGTGGCTTCCTCTTCAGCCCTCGGTGCCTCCTCCACTGTGAATGAGGGCTAAGGTGGTAGGTCAGCTGTCGGCACAGCTTCTCCATGGCACCCATTGCATCACCTTCCTGCAGAGACAACCACAGGCACAGGTCTGTGAGGTGTCCCTGGAGGGGCCTCGATCCCCATTCCCGACTCCCTGGCTCTCTGGGAGTTCAGCACAAGACAGGCCTGCTCAGCTACTCCTGGTGAAGAGTCTTTGGTGGGAGCAATAGACGCAAGCTATCTGTGTGTGCATGCATGCACGTGTGCATGTGTGTGTCATGTGTGCTGGGAATCGAATCCAGGGCTTCGAACATGCTAAGCAAGTACTCTGCTACTGAGCTACTCTGAGCAACTGCCTTGTGAATTAGTTGCTATCATTGGAAAACCAGACATTCATATAAAAAGTCTGGACTGAGGGGGTCTGACCATGATTGGCTAGAACAGACCTGTTGAGCAGGACATTGTATGGCCCCTGCCAGCTCACAGTATCCAGAATCTTCTTTTTACTCACACAACATATCTTTGAGTGCTTACTGAGAAGCAGGGCTATGGTCATGAACAAAAGTTCTTGTATTTTGCATAATAAACTATATGATTTTTACTTATGTGTTTCCTCAAAGTGGGAAAATAGACATCTGAGAGGGCCAGTCTTTACCAGTGCAATCAGTCCACCTCCACCACCTGTTTGGTTCATCAGCATTTAATTTTTTTCACATGTATAGATGTTTTGCTTGCATATATGTCTGTGTACCATATACATACAGTACATACAGAGGCCAGGAAGGGGCCTCAGAGTCCCTGGAGTTACAGATGATTGTTAGCTAATATGTGGGTGCTGGAAATCAAACCAGTGTCTTCTATAAGAGCAGTCCATGCTCTTAATTGCTGAGCCATCTCTCCAGCCCTCTTTCATTAACATCTAAGTTTGTGACCCTGAGTACCATGGCCTGAACTGTATCTCTTCAATGATTATATATTGGTTCCCTTTTTTCTTTTCTTCCTTCTCTTCTTTTTGAGACAGGGGTTCTCTCTGTAGAAGTCTATCCACATTTAGGACAGATAATTCTTTACTGGGAAGGGCCTCTCCTGGTTGTCCTGGAATTTATGTCACTATTGACCACGTGACTCAAATTCACAGAGGTCTTCCTGCCTCTGCCTCCTGAGTGCTCGGATTAAAGGCGTGTGCCACCACGCCTGGTTTTTCTGGGTACTCTTGATCTGTGACTGGTTGATTTCCTGGAGGTGTTCACAGCTACAGACCATATTCATTGAAAGTTTACTGTGCACTGAGTTCCAGGCAAAACACCTGAGTAGTAGTGCCTCAGTTAATACTCCACACCCATGTGAAGACAGTGCGGCCTTCCCCCTTCACAGGTGAGAGCCAAAGGGCGTATATTAGGGTCACATTAATTTGCTCAAGGCCACACATAAAACCAAGACATGGAATTGCACAATTTGATCCCAAGTCTGTAGTAAGAATTCTGGAATTAAAAAAACACAGAAGTATTCTAAGAATATGTTTTTGTTTTAATCCCAGGTGTGTGTGGAGATACGGGGCTGCTTTCCGATATCCACAGCAGCTGACGATGATTTGCCTCGTGCTCTAGTGGATGCATGGTTTTGCCAGCTGCAGATAGTTTCTATGATTGTGTGACATTTGGAATTCTCAGAACTTTTCAGAAGGTCTACAAATGCTAGAGTCCCAATAGACAGGGTTGTTAGTTGTTCAGGGGGGTTGGTTGTATTTTTTTTTTTTTTTTAAAGCAAGGCACTTTATTTATTTCTTAAAATTTATTTAATGTATGAGTACCATGCTGTATATACACCCGCATGCCAGAAGAGGGCATCGGATCCCATTACAGATGGTTGTGAGCCACCATGTGGTTGCTGGGAATTAACTCAGAACTTCTGGAAGAGCGGCCAGTGCTCTTAGCCACTGAGCCAGCTCTCCAGCCTGGTTGTATTTTTTTTTTTTTTAATATGCTCAAAGAAGAAACAAAAGAAAAGGAATTAGATTCAGAGATCTCTATCTTTCTCCTTTCTCCTTTTTTATCTAGTGATAGGGGTGAAACCAGAGGGGATAAAGAGTTGAAGAAGAAGAACCCACAAAGTAGCAAAGTCCAGCCACACAGGTCCGTGTTCTAAATGATTTCATAGGCTGCTTCTCCACTGGCAGACTGGCAACAGTCATAATAATTGAATGCTGATTCTTGCCACCCATTCCTGGGCTGAGACTCACTCTTCTCCACCCAGGTCAGATCTACACAGGGCTGTGCTGAATTCTCCTCGAAATGGAGTTGGTGTCTCTCTATTAAATCTTTCCACGGCAGTTAACCCAGTGTATAGTTCAGTGACTTAAATGGCAGAGATTAATGTTCTTGCTGTTGGAGAGGTCAGAAGGCCAAGTTGCAGCTTCTCCTAGCCTTCTGTAAAGAGGTTTTCTCTGCATCCTCACATGGATCTTCTCTCTGGACATGTCTGTGTCCTAATCACTCCTAAATACCAGCTACATTGGCTTTAAACAGGCCGACTCATATGGCCTCATTTTTGTTTTAAGTATTTTAAAACGTCTTTGAATGCAGTCACATTCTGAAGAATTGAGGGTTAGGAAATTATTACAGAGCCGGGCACCAGTGGCACATGGTTTTAATCCTAGCACTTGGGAGGCAGATAGATCTTTGTGAGTTTAAGGCAAGCCTGGTCTACACGGAGCAGGGCAGCCAGGGCTAAACAGAGAAATCCTGTCTCAAAAAACCAAAGAAAGAAAGGAGAGAGAGAGAATATCTGAATATCTGACCTGGTCACATGGTCACATCTGGCTACCCCCATGCTACTACTGGTCAGAACCTTCCTGTCTTTTACCTTGATTACTGCACAGACACTAAGCTAGAACTTAACAGAACACCCATAATCCAGGGCACTTCATGTTCTCAACATTATACAGAGGGGGGAACTGAGATTCGAGGAGCTGTGGCTGACAGAATGGTAAGAAAAGAAACTCTGAAGTGAACAGGAGAGGAGGGAGCCTGCGACTGAAGATCTGGAGATATGAAGGATCCAGGCAGGAGCCAGCCATTGGGACAGCCTGAGACTGACGGGACTGCTCTGGAAGGGACCTTCTAGTTCTTCACAGCTTCACTGCTCCCTGTGGCTTCATCCTGACTGACAAACTGGAATGTCTACTCCAGGCAACCTCACCAAACCCCTGGAGTAGACATCAGATTCCCAGACTTGGATTCTTCCTTAGCCTTAAGTTGACAGGACGTAAGTCATAGTACTTATCACATTGACAAGGGCTCCAGAGGAAAAGCAGGGTGGGGAGTGACTGGCTCCCCCTGGACCTCCAGCTGGGCTTCTTAGGATCCGTTGAACCCCTGGCTATGGGATAAGCTGAGGGAAGTGGGAAGAAGACTGGACAAGTAGAGAAGGCACAGAGACAGTTGTGAGTGAAGCAATGAGCACCTGGGAAGAGGGCGCCTCAAGACACTATGGCAGGCACTGTATGGCCATCAAGGGCCTTTCCCAGCACAAGCATGGCTGGGGTGAGGAGCAGGGGTAGGGACTGGTAATGGTGACACCTGACTTTGGAGCCAAAGAATGAGACTATGAGGATAGGACATGACACAGAGATGGCACATCTAGAGTTCATTTCCCACCTTGGAATCCCAGGGAACCTTCAAAAACCAACAATGGTGGTGAGTGGGCAGGTCCTGGCAGCAGATTAACTTTACTTTTAGTTAGTGTACAAAATAATAGGTTTCATTATGACATTTTCATATACATATTATTATATCGTATTCACATTCTCTCTCCTACTTCTCCTCTGTCCCTCCTCCCACTTGCCGATCCCTTTGTCGCTTGAACAGCCAGCCCCCTTCTGCTTTCATGACACACCATTTGGGGAAATCCGCGATATTTTGTCTGTCTTCTCTCTCTTTCTCCTACTTAGTCCCGACTGCTCCCCTACCTCCCAATCATCGCTTCCTCCTCCTAGTCCTGCCGGAAAACTGATTCATTTGTGCAGCCACGGCGAAGAAACTCAGGGGACATAAGGACAAGAAGGGTCAGAGGATGGGATCGGAGGCACGCCCAACATCGGTTTGGGATGCTCTGGGACAGAACTGTTGCCACTTTCCAGAAGAAGCTGACCCAAAGCCCACAACTGAGCTCCTCCTCTAGCTCCTTCAATCACTTCCCTGGCTTTCCGAATAACCAGGATCATGCCCTCTCAACTCAGCTGTCCAGGCAGGGACAGCTCAAGCCGCGGAGTCTAAAGAGAACAAAGGCATAAAGAGGGCTGGCAGTGCACCGCGTCGGCCACTAGGGGGCAGAGGAGCACAGGGCGAGGCTGCTGCTGCTACCAGAGAGAGCCGGAGAAAATCTCGGTCTTCTCATTGGCTAAACAGGAACAATAGCCGAGCAAGCCAATTAGAGTTGAGAGTAACTGTAAAGAGCACACAAAGATGAGTGCCCCTCTGCTTGCCTGAACTAAATACACCATGGGTTTTTTGTTGTTCTTTTTTTTGTGGTGCTTGGGATCCACTGTAGCCTCAGATGGCAGCTAGCACCAGCCACACCTCCTGTCCTTACTGAACATCTAGAAATCATCATGCCTCTCCTCCCTTCTCTTGGATGCCTATGAATACACACAGGCACTCGGGCTTGACAATGAGGGAACTGAGGCATACAGTTCAACATGTATCTTGTAATAGGAAATGGATCCAGACATTGCCCAGTGCCTGAACTCGTTAGAAACCTGGCCCTTTGCCTATTCATTCAAGGTGCTTTTATCCTTTTCCCAACTCCTCCTCTTTTCAGGCTCTCTCAAAGTCTTCTTGCAGCAGACAATAGGATTCAGTGGAGCTGGCTCAGAGAAGGAAAGCGTGAATGTAGTGTGTGTGAGTATAGGGTGGGGGCAAGAAAAGAGGACCCAGCAGAGAAGGGAATTGTTTAGTGTCAGAGTCCTAGCTATCTCCCAGGTGTGGAGCAGCCATGTCTTGTGCAACCCTGGCCAGGGTCTCTGTGGCAGCAAGCACTGCATGTTACCTATGACTGCATGTGCTGGGTCTAGCACTTTTTGGAAACTTCCTATTTCTCCCCATGGTTCTGCTCACCGACTATTATATGACCAGATCCCCCTAAGCTCCTAGCAGCTGATCCAGAAATTATCTAAGTACACCAGCAGGTTTGTTTCTTCCTGGAACCTGAACTCGAAAATGAGATACCTTCCAGGGATTGAAACCTTGACAAGTAAACAGGGACCATAGGTAGCCATATTCCCTACCATGTCGGGTATTAGGAAAGAGCTCTGCGAACAAGAAACAGGAGATAACGGAGCAGAGCAGAGATGGGTGAACTTACACAGCATGTTTGGTTCATAATTCTCATGCCTCTATAATGCTGAGCTGCCTTTGGATCCATGAGACAGTGGACTGTGTGGGTGTCTGTTAGTTTCAGTTAGCAATGCATGAGGCTCGCTGTTGGATTGTGGAATAGACTCCTAGCAACTTTTCCTCACACCCATGGAGAAGGAAGGCAAAGGGAGGGGTGGGAGCTTGGCACAACTGCCAGGATTTCGGGCACTGCAGTCTCTCTAGACCTCAGTGACACTGTCCTCAAGCACTGGGGGAGGATTTGTCTGAGGGACTCCTCCACATTCTGTTGGAAAGAGACTCAGGGGCTCATGGCCAACCTACAGCCTTTCCTGTCTCTCAACTGTCAGGTGCCATCTGCCACCTTCATTTCGCAGGCACCTCTATAACAGTATCTAGGCCTCCGACAGCTTTGTCCTTCACTCAAAGGCTTCTTTCATTCATAAATCTACTCATTCATTAATCAGTTTCTGACTGCTCCACATTATACACTGGACAGAGAAGTAAGAGTTTTGGTTTCTTAAAAAAAAAAAAACAAACCCAGTTATGTTATGTGAATATGTTTTTGTTTTAATTCCAGGTGTGGGATGTGGGGCTGCTTCACAGCAGGTGATTATGACTTGCCTCATGCACTAGCAGGGGCGTGATCTTGGCCAGTGGTAGAGTTTAATTCTAGGGACTCTGGTGAGGGTGAAATGCCAGAGCCCCAGGAGAGGCAGGGGTGCTCCAAGGAGGCTGCTGCTCCCTGTTGCAGTTTGACCAGAAGCTGGAGACATTCTGACGACAAAGCCTAGACTTTGTCCCAAGGAACCCCGAATCAGCAGGAAGTAGCCTATAGAGGTCTAGGCCCCCTTTCCCCTCTTAACCTTCCTTCTCTCCTATCTAGTGATGGGGGTTGGAAGGGATCAGGGTGGAATCAAAGTTGGAAGGGTGGTGGATATAAGAACCCAATAAAGTAGCCAGGCAGTGGTGGTGCATGCCTTTAATCCCAGCACTTGGGAGGCAGAGGCAGGAGGATTTTTGAGTTCGAGGCCAGCCTGGTCTTCAGAGTGAGCTCCAGGACAGCCAGGGCTACACAGAGAAACTCTGTCTCGAAAAAGCAACAACAACAAAAAAACCTACAAAAACCAAAAACTCAATAAAGTAACAGGGCACTGTTTAGACAGACTGCTTACCAATCTACCCCACAAGTCCATTTTCTGCCTTTTTTGCTCAAGGATTGTTCTGAAGAGTACATCATCAGTTTCTCTTGTCCCTTGTTTCTAGTTGGCGTCAGTTAATGGGAGAAACAGGGCAAGATGTAGGGTCAGGAGGAGCAAAAGGTCAAGATTCTCTCATTCAGCATGTGTAGGAGCCTCCCAGACGGTCTCCGCCTTTGCTCCTGGTAGCCCTCTCTGTGTAGTCTTCTTCCAAGATTTATCAAGAGAACAGAATGGGCAGCTCTGATTTCTAGGACAGGTATCCTGGCTAGCTCTGTGATATGGGACACTTGAGCAACCCTACGGAGGTACCCACATGTAACAAACTGGGGCCTTCTGTCACCAACCCTGTAGTTTACATGAGGCTTGCAGCCTTGAATTCCTGAACCTGTGGAGACTGTTTAAGATCAAATCCTGGCTTTAAACCAAAAAAAAAAAAAAAACAAAAAAAAAACAAAAACAAAACAAAAAACCAAGCCGGGCGGTGGTGGCGCACGCCTTTAATCCCAGCACTTGGGAGGCAGAGGCAGGCGGATTTCTGAGTTCGAGGCCAGCCTGGTCTACAGAGTGAGTTCCAGGACAGCCCGGGCTATACAGAGAAACCCTGTCTCGAAAAACCAAAAAAAAAAAAAAAAAAAAAAAAATCCTGGCTTTTTGGTTTCCTTTTCTTTATTTTAAATTAGTTTTTAGGCATGTGCATATGTATGAGGACATTTGTGTGGGCGGTCAGAGGACCACTGTCATGGCACCTGAGTGTAATTCTAGCTGTGGTGACAGGGGAGGTGGAAGCAGCTAGTCTAACATACTTGAATTACAGGCCAATGAGGGACCTTGTTTCAAATAAAAGGTAGAAAGCATCTGAGGAACAGCAGGCACCTGAGGCTGTCCTTTGATCTCCATGAGCACAGGCATACAGGTGTGTGCATGAATTTGGATACATACTTACATCTTCTTACTGCCTCCATGCATGTGTGCACACTCGAGTGCACACCCCCCTCCCCACCCCCATATACACACATTCACAATGGGACATGCTGCTTCCTGCCTGTTAGAAGATGTAACTGTGAACAAGATGGATGAAAAAATCCTTAGTCCTTTTTTTTTTTGAAGACAGAGTCTCACTATGTAGCTCTGGCTGGTCTGGAACTTGCTACAGAGATGAGGCTGGCTTTGAACTTGTAGAGATCTGCCTCTGTTCTATTCTCGAGTACTGGGATTAAAGGTTTAGAATCTCTATTCTAGTGGGTAAAGTAGATGGCAAAGTAACTATAAGGTAAATAAGGGATAATTTAAAATTTTCTGTTGCTGTTGTTGAGACAGGGTTTCTCTGTCTAGCAGAGCTCTGGCTGTCTTGGAACAAGCTGGCCTCAAACTCAGATCTGCTTGCCTCTGCCTCCCAAGTGTTGAGACTAAAGGTGTGTACCACCACACCCAGTGATAATTTAGATTTTAAACCCCGGCAAAGAGCCATGTGTTAAAGGCTTGGTCAGAACTTTAAAAGGGAGTCTACTGGGAAGGGATGAGGTCATCACAAGGGTTGGGTTGTCCACCCACCACACAGGCCATGGCTTAAATGTTTGCTTCCCAGCTGGAGGATTATTTGGGGTGGTTGTGGAACTTTTAGCACATGGGCTCTAGCTGGCAGAAGATCACTAGGGATCACTGAAGATGCTTGCCCAGTCCCTGGTTCTAGCCTTTTTCTATTCTTTCTGGTTTATCATGATGTGAACAGACTCCTATCTAATAAGTGACAGTCTTGACACCTCTGTCTACAACTTCAAGGCTACAATTGAATAGCTAGGAGAGTGTCAGATACGAGGATCTATGATAAGGATCTAATCAACCTAGTCAGTGTAGGTGGTTCTGGTGGGGCTGCCTCCTTACTGTTGGGGATTGGTTTTTTTTTTTTGTTTGTTTGTTTTTTTTTTAGTTTTTTTTTTCGAGACAGGGTTTCTCTGTATAGCCCTGGCTGTCTTGGAACTCACTCTGTAGACCAGGCTGGCCTGGAACTCAGAAATTCGCCTGCCTCTGCCTCCCAAGTGCTGGGATTAAAGGCGTGCGCCACTACCGCCCGGTGGGGATTGGTTTCTAATGTTTTGTCTTAATTTGGCTCACAAAATCACACAGGAATCTGCATGTCCAAATGCTAACATTCCCTGTCTTCAATTGGTTTTGGATTAATCAGTAAAGAGCCAATGGCCAATGGCTGGGCAGGGTGAAGAGGTGGGACTTTTAGGATTCCCAGGCAAGAAATGCAGGGGAGAGGAAGAGGGAATTCCACCATGAGGGGGGCATAGGGCATGAGAGGACAGACCATGCTGTGACGGGGAAGCAGAGAGATCAGAATTAAGAGCCCAAGGACATGTGAGAGTCAGGGAAGTGGCCCCAGGGTCTTGCCTGCTTGGGTCTGGGGCAGCAAAGATAAAATATAAATTTGGAAAGTGTTGACTAGGGAATACTGGGAGGTGAGTGTGTGCTAGCCGCAGGGGGAGGTTCAGGAGTGGCCCAGCCACTGAGCTAGTAAGGCATATAGAAAAATATGCTGGTGTATGTGTGTCTTCCATTTGAAAATCCAGAGCTCCTGGATAGGAGCATAGAGCGGCTTAACTATTCTCTGCTACACCTTACCAGTTTGGAGATTCTTTCCACCTCTGCTCACTCACTTCTGGGAGAGTCCTAGAGTTCTCAAGGCTGGTCCGTGAATGTCCAGCAGGACAGGGTCCACTCTGCTGGCTTTAGATCCTGGGTGAAGAGTGAGTTTGCTGTTTTCTGAGGCTGGGCCTGTGGAGACCATGTCTTGCTGCTGTTTCCTAACACTACTCTACCCTATCAGTATCCTGGGAGCACCCAGAAGGTGCCACAAAGCAGCTATGACATCAGCTTCTGTGCACAGGTGGCCGTACGGACAAAAGCCCATGCAGGTACCTCTCCTGAGCTGTCTCGTTTAGCTCTCTGCAGAGGGAGATGGTTTTGAAGGCTTGTGCTCCACTGCCACTCGTGTTGGAACCCGGGCCACGGAGGTGGGGCCTTCAGGAGATGGCCAGGTTGTGAGGGCGAGGCTCTCATCAGAGCTGTTCTAAGAGGGGTCTAGAGAACTACCACCATGGAAGGACACAGGAGAAGGCAGCATCTGAGATGGAGAACAGGGTTCCCATCAGACACCCCAACCTTGCACGTCTAGTCAAATGTGAGAAATGATTTTCCATCTAGAAGCCCCAGGCCATGGTACTTTGCATAGCAGCTTGCACTGAATAACACAGACTGATATGTCCCCTAGCACCACTTGGGTGGAAGGGAAAGGAACTCTAGGTTCGCCTAACCAGGTCTATATCACTGGGCCCAGTGAGACAGTTAGCACTTCCTGTCCTGTCCAGCCCCAGGTTGGCAGAGTGGCCCGTATCACCTCTGCCGACCTCATGAGGGGCACAGCCTACTTCAGTAACTGTTTTCCTCAACTCAAATACACATGAAAGCAACATTTTACCTATTGTTTATTGTTGAGAGCTTTATTACGTCAGCCCTCTCTCCTTAGGCAATTCACTTCCTGTTCTAGAAGGGCAGGAGTATGCCACCTGCAGGGCTGCCTCCACCATTTCTAGGCCTGTTCCCTAGGGCTCTAGCTTCCACTACTTAGTTCCCTGTGTCTCCTGCCATCAACTAGCTCCTCCCCCAGCCCACCAACCCCCATGGCCAGCTTTTCTTACAGTCTCCTATTTGACTCAGCCCCTTTGCCTGTCTTCTGTTGACCCTGGCCAGCTCCCATCCTCCACGGCCACTCTCCCTCCTCCTCTTTAAATCTTGGTACTAGGTAGCTCCAGGAGCCAGAGAGAAGATCCCAGAGGAAGCCACAGATAGGGTCCACCCAGAAGTGTCTTTTCCTTGAGTAAAACGCCAACTCCCTAGGCAGCCATGGTCAGGTCTGTGTTGTCCAGAAAGGGGCCAGCCACACACTCCAGGACTTGGGTGCTTCAGACAATTGCCTACCGGCTTAGGGCAGTGGATGTAGCGTGCCAGACTGATAATAAGGTCATGCGTGATCGGGTCCACCAGATTCCGGAAGCTGGCATAGCGATACAGCACGTCATCCAGGGAGGTTGACTCCATGCCCAGGTCCTGAAAGACAAGGGAACACCCAGAAGTCAAGTGCCATCCAGAGTACCCAGAAAAATGACCACAGACTTTGGAGGCAGCTCAGATCCCAAAAAGCCCAGGCAAGGATGAGTCCAGAGAACATCCCTCAGGGGAGAAAGGCAAGCCTTGCCTATTCTGTCTCCAGCTGAGGTGCAGGAGACCTACAACGGCAGACATCCAGCATGCAAGCCCTGGTTTATGAACTTCTCCCAAAAACAGTGTTCCACACATCCTTCTGATGAAGCCACAGGTGGCTAGCCTTAGTACTCCATCTCATGGGGCAGGCAGATTGGGACACACAGAAACGTTCCCTTCCTCCAGACAGGATGGTCTTTATTTCTATTTTCTTGCTTCTAAATGTAGTGGGACTGCTCTTTTGGTAGACTGCCCAAGCTCGGTGCTCCTTTGTCCCAGAGGGTAACCAGGGAGGTGCGCACACATGAGGGAACTCAGAGAGTGTATCAAGTGGGGGCCCAAAGGGAAGGGGGGTGCATATCAGCACTGCTAAATGGGCTAGGATGCAGTAACCATCAAAGCAGGTGTTCCACTGGTTTGAGTAGCTACAGGGTTTTGTGGGCAACAGGGTTTAGGGCACAATGCCCCGATATATGGTACTGTGGCATTTGAGGGGACAGCAGAAGCAGGTTGCAAAAGCACTTCTCCAATTTCTCCCTAGAGTAAGCTATGGCTTCATCCAG
Source organism: Mastomys natalensis (assembly GCA_021653895.1). Taxonomy (NCBI): domain Eukaryota; kingdom Metazoa; phylum Chordata; class Mammalia; order Rodentia; family Muridae; genus Mastomys; species Mastomys natalensis. Next base: position 990,256 of record JAJTUV010000337.1, read on the forward strand.
AGGGGTCGCCTTTGTGTCCCACATTGTGGAGAGGACATTTTTTTATTTCCAAAACACAAAGGTGCTAAGAAGAATCTAAACCAATAGACCTTGCCTAGCTTCTTCCCATATATCCCAGTAGACTGTGCTCTGTCTCCAGACTTCTATATTTCCCATAAAACCAGAGACTTTGGAGGCAAGGCAATGCCTCAGCAGGTAAAATGCTTGCAGTGTACTTTCCAGTGGAGTTTGGATCCCCATGAGAGCCGGGTGGGTGTGGTGCCAGATACAGGGGCAGTACCACATCATTATTCTGGATGAAGACAGAGGCTGACTTCTTAAATTGTTGGCGTTATTTGTGCGTGTGTGCGTGTGCATGTGTGTACCCAGGCCTCAATCCTAGCTCTGTCTTGCAAGGATTGATCAGCCCTCACCAAGTTCTAGAGGTAGCCCAGGCCAGTGATAAATGCAGCGCAGAAAAGGAGCCCTGGATTTTGATAGTTACTTCCTCTGAGAGAAAAGAAGAATGGGCTTCTGCCCCCATGGACCTGGAATGGCCAGGGTACCAAGCCCCATCTCCTGTGGGGAAGGAAGTTCACAGAGAGCTATGTACCACAGGTAGGAGCCAGTTTGGAGAGCTCTGCCTTCCACTGAGCAGGCACCAGCCTTAGAGGCAAGCTGAGTGCTATGTGCTGTGATCCCTGTCACTCAGTTTGCTTGTCATCCACTGACACATGGTGTAGTATGGTGAGTTCAGAGACTTCTGAAGAGCTGGCTGGCAACAGTGAACCTTGCTTTGACCTCTGTCCTCTGATTGTTCAACCCCTCAGACAATCTACCCAACAGCTCCAAGCCCGTGCCCTCTCTGTAAAATGGAGACAGTGACCTTAGCATTAGACATTGGAGAGAGAAACCAAACTAAGCAACATGGGCAAAGCCTTCTGTGGCTCCCCCAAAGCCCCTCCCCACTCCGTTGGCTCCTGACTTCTTCCTGCCATACCACGCAGCTCCTCTGGTCCATACACTCATCTGAAAATGTACTGAAAGCCATTAACTGTTCAGAAAACAAAGGAATCAGGGCAGTACAGGGACCTTGGCATATGAACTCCAGGTTGGCCCTGTGGTCAGGAGGGTGTGTTAGGAATGAGGAAGACAGGCCCTATCCTGACTGGGGCATAAGGAAGCTGGGAAGGCCTCAATTCCAAGGACATCAGAAGGCCATGTAGTCAAAGGGCCCTAACCTAGCATTCAGCCTCCCAGCCAGACTTCTGCTTATAGGTCAAGCTTCCCTCTTGGGATAGGAAGGCCAAGGATAGGGTTGCGGAAGCACAGTAGTTATTCCCAGGGCTAGAGGCTAGACTCATGGCTATGGGAAGGAGGTCAGAAGTATGGAGGTCTTTCTTTTCCTTTCCCTTCTTCTCCTTTACCATGTAGCCCAGGCTGGCCTCAAACTTGCAATCCTCCTGCCTTAGCTTCTCAACCACTTGGAGTACAGGCCATGGCCAGCTAAAGGTTTTCTTTTTCTTTTCTTTTCAAGATTTATTTATTTTATTTATATGAGTACGCTGTAGCTGTCTTCAGACACACCAGAAGAGGGCATCAGATTCCATTACAGATGGTTGTGAGCCACCATGTGGTTGCTGGGAATTGAACTCAGGACCATTTGGAAAAGCAGTCAGTGCTCTTAACCACTGAGCCATCTCTCCAGCCCAAGGGTTTTCTTTTTATCTGTCCTGTTTCCCTTTGGTTGTTGACTTAATGCTAGCCTCTGTCTCTCACCTTAGTACATCTGTCCTTGGGGGTGATTCACACCTGATGTTCTCAGGACTCTGTAATCCCCTTGGCTTACTGTAGGTCTGTGGGCGAGGGATCCCTCTCCCTTGGGATGTGTTTTTTCATGACTGTGAAATAGCAGGTCAACTACAAGCTATTAAACTGTGTCCCAAGGTCCTGGAGTAGGCAGGTGTTACTGGGGGACAAGAGGAAGGCAGAGCAGCTCTTGGTCTCAAGCAAGTGAATAAACAATAAGTACTGCCAAAGAAGAGTTGAAAACCACAGAGAAGATGGGCAGGCTTCTTATCCTCTGTCTAGTCACACTGGGTCCCATATCTACAGGCCCTTCCCCCACATGCCAGGCCATGTGGGGCCATTACATTCTTGGAAAGACCAAGGAAGACCACTGGAGACCTGGCAGGTCTGACTGGGTGCAGACTGTACCTCTCCAGGGTTACCCTTAGTTGTCTCTTTTACCCTTCAACTCAGGAGCCCCGTGGCGGACAGTAGCTGCCTCTGTGTTGTCTCAGTGGCATCATAGAGTTGGAAAGGGTGGAAGAAAGATGTCGCCACCAGGAGGGAGGGGTTGGGTAACTGAGTCACAGGGTATCACCTTCCTGAAGAATTTTTTGCTGGTGTGGGACTCCCAAAGGTCCAAAGGCTACAGTAAGAAATACCAGCCTGGGGCTGGGCAACGGCTGCTATACTTTATTGCTTGCTTGATATCTGGCCTGGACTGTGTCCAAGCACAGTTGTGTTACTTCAGGACATACCATAGTATCTGGGTATCTTTTCTATGTCTCTTCCTCTAAGTCAGTTCCTTGGGGACTTTTGTGTCCTGGTCCATAAACTGAATGTGAGAGAGGAGAGCTAACTAGCTCCTTGGGGTATCTGTCCTCAGGTGGCTGGATCTTTTGCCACAGCCCTGGGAAAGCCAGCTTCCCTGAATGTAGGCAGTGCTGCATGAGGGGACTGTAAGAATCAAATCCAGATGTGGCCCCTGCATGTGCTGGCCTTGGAGGGGCTGTTGCCTTGCAACAGTGAGGCACCCAGAAGAACTTCATCTTCCTCACTGTAGCTCTGCACAGCACATCTCTAGGAACTGTGCGCACAGATGGCTGCTCATCAGTCTGGGCAAATCTCTCAAACAGCACTGAGTCACTACTGGTGGGAGCTCCGCTAGAAGGGTATAGCTGGGTTAGCCCCAAGCTGCTAAATGCTCCCCGCCTTGAAATGCTGTGCCTAAAGGTAACAGGCACACAGAGTATCTCAGGGAGGCAGAGCCCCATATGACACGAGCTCAGATAAGCAGGTTTGGAGACATTTTGCAATGGGATAAGCAATGATGGGCCTAGGGCCAAGGCTGTGGGCTTCCAAAGGGCAAGATAGAGCCATACTGGAAGTCAGAACAGCATATTCCAAAGAGTAGTCTTCTAAAGACCAGGGGAGGAGGAGCCTAAGGCCCTTGAGAAATCTGAGGCTCTTCAAGAGCCTCTTCCAGGGACATAACTTGCGTCACATTGGGCTTTCTGTATAGAGCTCAGCCCCAAACAACCTGCTGTGACAGCTTGGAGACAGCTGCCACAGGCCTGGAGACTGGCTGTTGAGGGAAAGCAGGATACCAGACATTCACAACAGGAAACAGCCTCTCTTCTTCCATCTTCATTTCCCTTTGGAAAATTTAGTTACTTTTGTAAAAATCTATTACTCTCATATGTAAATTTGTTATAAAAATTCTAAAATTTAAAAACAAACAAACAAACAAACAAACAAACAAAGAAACCACTCAGCTTAGTTGAGATGTAATCCACACACAATTTATTCATCATAGGACACAGTCTGGGGCTGTGGCAGAGTAGCCAAGGAATCCAGTGCCCTCCTCTGGCCTCTCTAGTACTCTGCATCTGTAAGGCCCTGGGTTCAATCCTCAGCACACACACACAAAACCGAAAACAACAACAACAACAAAGCCAAACCATAAAGTAAAGCTTTGTATAACCACCACAATACATTTTAGAACATTTTCATTACCAAGAAACTCTGTGACCATGACTCCACTCCCAAGTCTCCCCTATCTGGCACTGAGCAATCATACCTACTGTCTGTCTCTATGTATTCTGGACTTCTCCTTTTGTTATCTACTGTAATTATAGATCTTTCCAGCAATATTGCTTTCTCCCTTATTGTATACAAAATTAGTATAATTAAACTTAAAATTAAAGTTAATAAGTAAGCCCTTTGGAGACCCTCCTCTTTAAGAAAAGAAGAATGAAGGAAGGAAGAAGGAAGGAAGAAAGAAGAAAGAAAGAAAGAAAGAAAGAAAGAAAGAAAGATTTATTTAGCTAGACGTGGTGGCTCACACCTTTTATCCTGGTACCTGGTCTACTGAGTGAGATCCAGGACAGCCAGGGATACAGAAAGAAACCCTGCCTTCAAGAAACAAAAAATAAAACGCCCCCCACCCTCAATATTTATTATTTTTATTTTCTGTGCATTCGTGTTTGGCTGAATGCACATGCACTGTGTGCACCTGGTACCAGGAACTGGGGTGTCAGTTACAGATGGTTATGGGCTGCCACGTGGGTGCTGGGAACTGACCCTAGGTCCTCTGCAAGAGCAACAAGTGCTCTTATCCACTGAGTCATCTCTCCGGCCCCTTAAGTCCCTTTGTTTTAATTTCTAATACTATAACTAGCATTAGATAGAATCTCTACAAGGGAAACCTCTCTGAAGCCCTCAGTACATCTGAGGACTATCCAAACCATTCAGGAGCTGCTGCAACAGAAAAATGGGTTATTCCACTACAGAGCGGGAAGCAGGAAGTAGAGAGCCCCAGGGAATACTATGGCTCTGCATCCTGAAAACCTTCTCTGGATATATGGCTAGCTTTGCCTATTACTACTACGTCCAACCCGTCAATGAAGTGCCTGGTCTATGTGGGCACAGATTATGTGGGGGTACTAGGGGTTCAAGGGAACTCCATGCCTACAGCTGGTGTCTGGGGAAAAAAAAAGTTATCAACTCAAGGGACTGGGCCCTAGACTTTCCACCAGAGAGAGCTCACACCATGGGGACAAGGACACAGGAAACTGTTTTCTTGTTGCTGTAACACAATACTTGAGTCTGTGGAACTTACAAAGCAGTTTATATTTAGCTCATAAGTGTAGAGATTGGGAAGTTCAATGCAGGGTGGGCTCAGTTGCTGAAGGTGTCGTGCTGTGTTGTGACACTGCAGACAGCACCGTACAGCATGAACGTGTGTAGAAAAGGCACTGACCCACTTGTACCAACCTGTGCTGGAGAGAATGAATTCATTCCCATCTGTGACAGAAATATTAAGAAGCTCTTTAATGTCAACATTTGTCTGGGCTAGCACACTCCTTTGGCAGCCTTCCTTACTGTAACTGGGGGTTTTGGAACTAGGTTACTCCCATTGCTGTTACTATCATAGTCATTGCCCTCCCCCTTATTTTGTGTGTACAGTATGCAGACTATGCTGACCCATATGCACTGTGTAAGGTTGATGTCAGGAATCACCCTTGTTCTTCCACCTGCACACTGAAGCAGCAGGCTGTCTCAATCAAACCCAGAGATTTATCTCTGCTACCTGAGGCTGGAATTACCTGTGGGCTGCCATGCCTACCTTACAAGTGTGTGGCTGTGGTGGCCTGAATGAGAACAGCCCCCATAGGCTCATATGTTTGGAAACTTGGTTCCCAGTTGGTGGAACTGTTTGGGAAAGATCAGGAGGTGTGGCCTTTTTGGAGGAGGTGTGTCACTGGCAGGCAGACTTTGATGTTTCAAAAGCCCAGGCCATACCCGGTTAGCTTTCTCTGCCTCATGCTTGTAGGTTTCTCTGCCTCAGTGACTGCTCCAGCACCATGCCTGTCTGCTGCCATGCTCCCTACCATGATGCTCATGGAGCTGAATCCCATATTAAACACTTCATTTTATAAGTTGCCTTTGTCATCATGTTTTGTCATGGCCATAGGAAAGTAAGACACTGGGTTCTGGGACCTGAAAATCCTCAATGTCTGCAGGGCAGATATTTTAATCAAGCTGTCTCCCAGCTTCTATTATTATATTATGGTTGCCTTGAATGTGAATGTGCTGGTGAAGTCTGACATTGTATACTCAGGTTTGCACGCACAGGCACATAGAACTCTGCACTGGGCTTGCACACTCGCCTCTGCCCCTTGCTTCCTGCCCAGTGAGACTGGTACCTTTACCCTGTATCTTGCATTCAGTCACCCAGCGCCTGTTCTCCTCAGAATAGGGAGAAGGGTTCTTTCCTGACACAGACGATGAAATTTCCTTTACACTAGAAAACAATTAGGCTCAACAGAAACTTCAGAATGTCAGATACTTGGCTGCCCTTGGGTATTCAGTAATGCAGACACCCCAAAGGCTGCTCAAGTTGTTTCTCCAATACCAGGCTCCTATAGGCCCGTGTTTCTTGGGAAGCCAATACCATGGTTGGTATCATTATGACTCTCAGTTATCAAACAGGCAGCCCATTCATGATGACCCACATTTTTAGAAGCTTCCCCTAACTCTCAGCTACTCTCCGGTCCCACAGCTTCTCACCATCCTATGTCGCCTCTTCCATCCCCCCACCCCCACTCCTGGTCCCCAGCCCCGCTGTCACTCAGTTCTCTAACTTTTCTTCTTTGGCCTGATCCAATTCTAAGATCCAAAAGGCCCTGCCCTCCATAAGGCCCCCAGAAATAACAAGCACTGGGTAGAGGGAGAGAAACTGGAGCATTCTTGCATTGCTGGTAGGAAGGAATGCAAACTGATGCGGCCACTGCAGAAAATGGAATGGTAATTTCTTTTTTTTTTTTTTTTTTTTTTGGTTTTTTGAGACAGGGTTTCTCTGTGTAGCCCTGGCTGGCCTCAAACTCAGAAATCACCTGCCAGGATTCTCTGCCCCTTTCAAGTGCTGGGACTAAAGGCGTGCGCTACCACTGCCCAGCAGAATGGCAATTTCTTAAAAAAAAAAAAAAAAAGAAAAAAGAAAAGAAAATCAAATGCAAGATTATCATTAAGATCCAGAAATAAGCCAAGGGAATTGAAAGCAGGGTTTCAGAGAGACACTGAACACTCACGCTTCCAAATAGAGACAAGAGAACTTGTGGCTCTTGCTGAGGACCCAGGTTCTACTCCCGGCACCTACATGGTGGCTCAAAGTCATTTCTAAATCCACTTCTAGGAAATCCAATCCCCTTTCTGAACTCTCAAGGCACACATGTAGGCAAAACACTCATACTCATAAATTTTAAAATACCTCAATTAAAAAAAAAAAAAGGCTGGAAGCAACCCAAGTGCCACTGGACAGATGAATGGACCAAGGAAACAGTACTTCAGCCTTAATAAAGAAGGAAATTCTGACAAGTGCCAAACAGGAAGAATCTTAAGGACATTAATTTGAATGCAATAAGCTAGCCAAGGAAGGGCAAATCCTGTATGATTCATTTATTTGAAGTCCCTACAGCAGTTAAACACACAGAGACAACAGAACAATGGCTGCCCAGGAACAGGGCAGGGGACTGTGGGACGACTGCTTAACAGATGTTGATTTCAGCTTTGCAAGATGATCTCTGGAGACTGGCTGTGTGGCCTGAGGCTCAGCAGGAGGTGTGTGGCACCCAGTGTGAGCACCACACCAAAGCACTAAAGAAACTAAACTGGTAAATTTTATATTACTTAAGTTTGGCTACCATTTGAAAAAAGGAACGTGAGAGCCAGACCAGCAAACACACACATCATCAAAGCTGGTGGCTGCTATGGTGGCAACCACTTTTTAATCCCAGCACGTGGAGAGCAGAGGCAGGAGGGTCTCTCTGAGTTTGGATCTCTGAGTCTGAAGCCAGCCTGGTCTACAGAGCGAGATCCAGGACAGCTGAGGCTGCATAAGAAACCCTGTCTTGAAACCACTCCTACCAAAACCAAACAAGCCAACAAAACAATCACATACACATCATCCGAGGCAGGAAGAAGAAAGCTTCCTAACTTCTGCTAATTACACTAGGTTGCTAAAATTTATTTTCCCTGTTGGTCCTAAACTCTTTGGCTTAAATGGTCCTCCTGTTTTAGCTTCTTAAGCCGCTGGGATGAAGTTGTGTGCCACTATGCTTGGTTGGCCATTAACATTTTTTCTACTGTGTGTTCAGTGGTGAATATTTCTTCTGAATCACTGACAGAGAAAGCTTAAGATCGATCGTTCTACCTATTTACTTTTTTTTTTTCTTTTTTAAATTAAGCTTCTGCCTTCTGAGAACTGACGTTGGCTCTCAATGTCTCTATATTTCCTAGAAAATTTTAGTAGTACGTGGTCTCAGCGCCTTCCACACCTCTGATCTCACATTCTGTGGTCATCAGCCACATTCACTGTTACTGGGAAGGGACAGAGCTAGCATTTCAGTTTCAGTGATTCTCCTCTTGCTCATGAATCTTCCTTATCATTTCACTCGCCCCTCCCCCTCTTGGCCTCTTCCGGTGGCCTTTTGCTCCCTTCCCATTGAGCTCATTTCTTTGTGATCCTGCAGTTCAATTTCTGAGATGAGGCTCAGGTTCCAAGATAGTTATCCTATTTCCCCCATGCCTCACTCCTGAAGGTGATATCTGGGGACACCTGAGCACCTCAGAATGGCCTTCTCCTAGGGTAAGAGCTGAATTCAGCTCTAGCTGGCTGTGACCAACCCTGAAGAAGACTAGACATTGGCTTCTGTGACTCTGCAATGGAAAAGGGACAACCCAGATCTCCACATCAATAAGGGCAAGAGAGGCTATGCCCATGACCATTATAGCATGCCTGCAGGTCCTCAGACATTATAACATGTGGTATGTTTATAAAAAGATAAAGAAATAAAGAGCATGTTCTGTGGGTGTGTGGAGAGGTATGGGGGAAGGGATGTCTTAGCAGGCCCATGCCAAGGCATCTCTTCCCCCCGAGGGACCAGTCACACACGGCATAGTATAGAATAGAGTTTATTCAGGGCATGGGGAGGGGAGCAAGGAGGGTAGTAGAGGCAGAGAGAGAAAGAGAGTAGAGAAGTAGAGGCTGGCCATGACTAGTGGAGAGAGGGGGAAGGGAAGGAAGAAGGGGTGGGGGACAGAGGGATCAAGAGAGCAAGAGATCAGAGAGAAAGGAGGGGGCAAGCAGCTCCTTTTATAGTGAGCCGGCCTACCTGGCTGTTGCCGGGTAACTGTGGGGGTGGAGTTTAGACAGAATGCTAACAACCTGCCTGCAGGTTCAAGACCATTTTAAGTCCTTCAGGACACTGTCAGCACCATGCTGACCCTGTGTGAACAGCCTTCACAGTTCCTGGTCACTCTGTTCTGCCTGTGGTCTTGAGCTGCTCTCTGACGCAAGCATGGGAAAGGGAGTGGAGAACACCCCCAAATCATGATTCCAAGTCCAATCCCTAACCTGTGGTTGAAGTAGTCAGGCTGAGGGAGAGAGTCGCTTCAGACCCTTCTTCAGGAAGCCTGAATCCCTTCATTCTAGGGCCAGCTTCACAATGCCTACAGGGGGTTTCTCCCAAACTGCCCAACAGTCTGTTTGCAGTGTTCTCATCGCTGGTCCGCCCCCCCTCCCCCCCGTTTTTGTTTTTTGTTTCTTGTGGTGTTTTTTGGAGAGGGTACTGTCTACAGAGAATGCTGCAGGGAAAGCCACGGAGTGGACTTTGAGGCACTTTCTATTTCAAACCCCAACCCCCCTTTTCTTCCAAAGACCTTCCCTGCAGGGAGTGAGCTGGCATCTGCCTCTCTTCCTAGCATGACTCCACAGTTTCTTCATCAACACAGTGGGGAGAGGAGGGAGGCTGCCCCTCTGAATACTAACTGTAAAGGTAAACAACGCCCCGATGGCAAACTGACAGATGCTGCCGCAGCCTCAGAGCAGGGCTGCTGAATGACCTCGGAATCCTGCACAGCCCCCTAGAAGGAAATTAATTAATGTCCAGAGGGCAAACAGGAAGCAGCTAGGCAGCCTCTCCTACAGGCTCAGGGGGCAACCCAGGCATATTTCGCAAAGGAGGGGACCTGCCAGGGAAATACCAGGCTGCAGCTGGTGCTTCAACTACTATCTCCTTCAGAGTGACTCTCCTTCCAGGGGAATCCCCGGGGAGGGGAGGGAAATGTCAGGTGCTGTTAGGAAACTGCTCCGGGAAGCCTCCAGAGAGAGAAGCCAGGATGTTGGAGCTGAAGAGTCAGAGCAGAGCTTCCTCGGAAGACAATAGTATGGGAAGAAGGTAGCTTTAACGTGTCACAGGGAGGGGACAGAGGCTTGGAATATATGCACACATCCAATGTGAGAAACACACATGGATGCAGATGGCTGAATGGTGATTCCCTACCCCACCCCAAGACACCCTCATGCTCTTGTGCTCAGAAACCGAAAGGTCGCCATTTGTGGAAAGAGGTCTTTGTAGATGAAATTAATTTAAGAACTTTGGAAGATGTCACCTTTGTTTATCCAGGTTTCCCAAATCCAACATGGGTGTCCTCAGAATAGACAGAGGTGATGCAGAAGCAGAGGCAGAGCTGGGAGGGATGTGGCGACAACCCTTTGAAGCTGAAAGGAGCTTCAAATAAAATTCTGTTGTTTGAGGCCACCCCGTTGGTAGTAATTTGTTCCAGCAGCCTTAGGAATCTAGCACAGTGGCTTGAGACAATGGTGACACTTTTCTCAAGGCTTCAATAGGCGAAGGGGGACAGGGCTCCTGTGCTACTGTTGACACCAGCTGAGGTCACTAAGGGTAAGGAAGGCTGGCTCTGCTTAGTCAGCACTCTCCGGGTCCTGGGGTTTCTGTCAGTTGCCAGTTCACATAGTAGGGTGGGCAAGTAGTAGTCCCACTATACCCCAAAGATGGTCCCCAGCTCAGTACAAGAAACTGCATTTAGAACCAAGGGGAAGGGCTGGAGAGATGGCTCAGCAGCTAAGAGCTGCTCTTCCTGAAGATCTGAGTCTAATTCTCAGCACCAATATGGCAGCTCAACATCGTCTATAACCACAGTCCCAGGGGATCTGAAGCCCCTTTCTGGCCTCCACAGGCACTGGGTATGCATATGGTACACAGACATACATGCAGGCAAAACACCAATACACATAAAAACAGAATAAAAAAATTTAAACAAGAGATGTATCAGCTGTTAAGAACACTTGTTGCTCTTGCAGAGGAGCCAGGTTCAGATCCCAGCAGCAAGATGGTGGCTCACAACCATCTATAACTCCAGTATGAGGGGATCTGACACCTTCTTCTGATCCTTGAGGGTACCAAGCATGCAGATGGTACACATACACACAGACAAAACACCCATACATATAAAAAATATAACAAAAAACCCCACAGCCCCCCAGTGGGTGTGAGCTGTTCAGAGATAGCATGCTTGCTTAGCACACGAGTCCCTGAGTCTTATTCTCAGCCCTGGAAAAAAATACCAACAAGTGGGGAAAAAACTAAAAGACACTGAATTGGTCGGCGCACACCTTTAATCCCAGCACTCAGGAGATAGACGCAGGAGGATCTCTGTGAGTTTGAGGCCAGACTGGGTTACTTAGTGAGATTCTATCTCAAAAAATTTTCAGATGGTAAATTTGTTTAGTGTTTATGTTTTTATAAAAGTTTTTTATTATTTTATGTACATGGATATTTTGCCTGTAGGTATGTCTGTGTATCACATGCATGCAGTACACGTGGAGGCCAGAAAATGGCATAGGATCTGAGGGAATTGGAATTATAGATGACTGTGAGGCTCCATGTGTGTGGGTGCTGGAATTGAACAGCCAGTGCTACTACATCATCTCTATACCTGTGTGTGTGTGTGTGTGGTGTGTGTGTGTTTGTGTGTGTGTGTTTGTGTGGTCCTGGTTCCAGCTCTGCATTAGGACCAAACCTGATGACCTGCATGGTGGAAGGAGAGAAGAGAGGCTCAGGTAGGTCTCACGGACTTACATGTGTATGCCTTGGCATGTATACACTCATACACCCCGATACATGTAAACACACAAAAGTAATAAAAAAATGACTAATTGAATATGGTCTTATGATTTTAAGCAGAACAAGGAAGGGAGATTCAATTAAACTTACGACAGCTTTGAAATGTGTTCAGAGAACTTCACAGAGAGCATATTTAAAACCGACTTTGCTATATTTTAATATTGGTTAGGATTACCACATCCTGCTTTTTTTAGGATGGTGTCTGGTAAACTGTAGAAAAGGGGCTATAGAGTTGGAGAAATGATTCTCATGGGTAAGCGCACTGGCTGTTCTACAGAGAACCAGGTTGGATTCCCAACCCCCACACAGCACACACAATAGTCTAAAACTTCATTTTCCAGGGGATCCCATGCCCTCTTCTGCCTCTCTGCATGTTGGAACTCCTAGCAGAAAGCAGGCTATCATCGTTGTAGCCATCGATCCATATAACCCTGACAAGAGACTTGTTTCCCATAGCCCACAACAGCACACACATCTATAAACTCTTGTTTTCTCACATATCTTGTTTGCTGTTTAGCGCCCAAGCTGAAGGCACTGCATATGCCTTTAGCTGTGCTGTCCACGAGGACAAGCCTGTAAAAGTAACTACAGATTTCTTTCAATAAAAGAGACTTGATCAACTCTGTCTTGTCTTCATCCCCACTCTCTCGTCTTGCTAGAGCCTGACCCGGATCGGAGCTGCAAACGGGCTAAACACCTGGACACTGCATGAACTATATACAGCTGATGTGCAGGTCAACAACACATAAAATAAAGTCTAAAATATCAAAATTATGTTAACAAAAAGAAACTGAATACATTAAACTTAGAGAAAAAAATCACTTCAAACATTTTAGTAGTCTGGGGTGAAGATCTAAGGTAAAGTGTGCAAATGTGTCATCAGCTGGGTTCTGTTTCTAGCACACTCACTGCATGGTCAGGCTAAGAAAGGACAGTTCACACAATTAGGTAGAGTGCATAATATTGGATGTTAACAAGTAATAGTGACTTGTTAATAAGTACTATCTATCTATCTATCTATCTATCTATCTATTATCTATTTATTAATGTATGTGGGTACATCGTGGTTGTCTTCAGACACACCAGAAGAGGGCATCAGATCCCCATTACAGATGGCTGTGAGCCACCATGTGGTTGCTGGGAATTGAACTTGGGGCCTCTGGAAGAGTAGTCAGTGCTCTTAACCACTGAGCTATCTCTTTAGCCCTGTTAATAAGTACTTATATTTATTAAATTAATAAATACTTATTACTTATTAATATTGATGTTAACAAGTAAGCCACTGGTTTATGTATTTTTCAGAAGAGAAAGATCTTTACAGAGGTTTAATTACCTAAGTTATAACCTCCTTGCCCTGGAATACAATTGTGAAGTTTACATGAAGTTGGTGAGTTAAATGTAAAAGCTTAAGGAAACAGATGTGTATACCGCACGCCTTTAAACCCAATACTCAGGAAGCAGAGGCAGGTGGGTCTCTGAGTTTGAGGCCTGACCTATAGAGCAAGTTCCAGGACAGCAGGACTACCAGAGAAACTCTGTTTCAAAAAATCAAGAAGGAAAATAATAAATGACTAAGAGTCTAAGGAACCCTAGGTTTTCCATTGCGTTGTGCTGATTATTAATTGAGAAAATCTTGGTGCAGACACAAGCTGCATAATTATGATTCTGTAACAGAGGACCAGGAACACAATAGTGGTCCCACAGGATTACAAGAGCTGCAGAAGCTCCTACTGCTTAGCAGCACCACAGACACCATGGCATTCTAGAGCATAACATCACTGGGCTGTGGTGATCTGGTGTCAAAGGACAGTTCACATAATTAGGTAGAGTGCCTATTATCTGATGGTAACAAGTAAGTCACTGGTTTATGCATTTATCTAATTAGTATATATGTATTAATATACACACACTTTTTTTTTTTTTTTTTAAGATTTACTTATATGAGTACACTGTAGCTATCTTTGGACATACCAGAAAAGGGCATCGGATCCCATTACAGATGGCAGTGAGCCGCCATGTGGTTGCTGGGAATTGAACTCAGGATCTCTGGAAGAGCAGCCAGTGCTCTTAACCATGGAGTCATTTCTCCAGCCCAATATCTTTTATTTATTTATTAATTTTTCTTGAGATAGGGTTTCTCTGTGTAACAGAGCCCTGGCTGCCTAGAACTCAATCTGTAGACCACACTGGCCTCAAACTCGGAGAGATCCACTTGCCCCTGCTAGTGCTGAGATTAAAGGTGTGTGCTACCATGCCTTGCTTACACATATTTTTTAAACAGTATTTGTTTTTTGAGACTATCACACATATATACCATATTTTGAATATATTTATTTACTCTCCCTTCCCACTTCAACCCCTCCTGCTCCATTATACATATCCTAAAGAGGCCAGGTGTGGTGTTGTAGGCCTTTAATCCAGCAACCTGGAGATGGAGGTAGAGGTGGAGACAGGGTAGAGGCAGGCAGATTTCTCTGAGTTTGAGACCAGCCAGGGCTACAGAGTGAGACCTGTCTCAAGCAAAAACAAGCAGCATGGGGAGGTTTATTGCTGGCAGCAAGCAAGGAGCAAACTGGAGACCATTCAAAGCAGTGTCTCCCTAAGCAAGTGTATGAAGGGGCTCTGACTGGTGAAACACATCCATTCATCATCGCAAGTAGACAAGGGACATGTGAGCATGCTCAGTTTAACATGTTTTTCATACACTGCATACTCAAAAAGTGTAGGGGGCAGGGCGCAAACACAGCTGGGAATCTTAGGAATTAGGAGGCGGAGACAAGTTCTGGAGTTCAGGGCCAGCTTTGGTGGCATAGTGAGGTTGAGTACAGCTTGGGTTTCACAAGACCTTGACTCTGAAAAACAGAAAGGAAGAAAGAGAAAGAAGGGCTGGCATGATGGTAAAGATGCTTGCTGTGCAGGCCTGGTGACCTAAGTTCAATTCCTGGAACCCATGTGAAGGTGGAAGGAGACCAGACTCCATGACGTTATGACGTTATCCTTTGACTTCCACACACTCTGTGACACACTGACACCCCCTCCCCCATCATCATGCACACACAGTATGGACACACACAAATAAAAACAAGACTTTAAAGAAAAACAGCAGACATTGATGCATTTGAGAATTTCATTTTATAGTGAACAAAATTTATTCTAAGTTACCTAGGTCTAGGTCAGAATGACTTCACAGTCTTGGCTGGTTCCTTTTAACTTTCCCTGGAGAGTCTTCTAATTTGGAAGCTAGAAGCTCAAGCCACATGATGCAGATTCTTGGTAGGTGGGCCCAGCTTCTTTGGCCTTGAATGTGGAATGGATGTGCACAAGTCTGTTTTTATTGCTATTTCAGTATGCATTCCTACTTATGAAAACGATGTCACTGTAAAACAGGATGCTATATTACACCAGCAGCTGCCTCAGCTCTATCTAGCGTTTATCCTTCTCTTCCTTTCTTAAAGATTCACTATGTAAACTGGGTAGTGGTGGTCAAGCCTTTAATCCCAGCACTTGGGAGGCAGAGGCAGGTGGATTTCTGAGTTGAGGCCAGCCTGGTCTACAGAGTGAGTTCCGGGACAGCCAGGGCTACACAGAGAAACCCTGTCTCGAAAAACAATAAACAAAAACAAACAAACAAAAGATCTCACTATGTAGCCCAGGCTAGCCTGGAATCTGTCATTATTCTGCCCTATCTCCTTAGTGTACCACCATATCTGGACTTACCATGTCCCCTCTCCAACCTCTTTTATAAAAAACTGTATATATGCATTGTGTGTGTTGTGTGTGTAGGTACACGTGTGACAAAGCCAGTATGTGAGGGTCAGAGGGGAGTTCTGTGAGTCAGTTATCTGTTTCCACCTGGGATCAAACTAAGGTTGCCAGTCTTATGTGGTAAAGTGCCTTTCCTCGCCAAACCGTCTTGCTCTTGACTGCAACTGAGGCTATGTAGAGTGGTCCACCTGGTACCGTTGAGGTGTGTGCATGCAACTCTAGGATTCTGCATAACGATGTGGTTTACAGAATGTGTGGTCAGCAGCCTGTGTGTGATATACACTCAAACATTCCTCCAATAACACCAGCGGCAAAGTCATGCACATGGCGAATGGGCACGTGGAGATGGGAGTGCTGTCAGACTGAGAGTAGAGCTGCAAAAGTAAAGATACCATAACACACACACACACACACACACACACACACACACACACACACACACACCATAAATTAAAAAATAACCACCACAGTCCCCTCTCCCTAGAGAAACCCCCAGTGCATGAACAGCCCTGTTTGAAGAAGAGGCCTCCTTCCAGGGTGGCATCACCCAGCCCTGGTCTCGGTCTGGGCAGTCCCTCTTGAGGAGAGTCATCTTGCTCAGTGTCTACCATGGAGCCTGGTGCCCAGAAGATGTCATCAGCATCCAGTTGACCCATGCCAGTCTGCTGCTACTATGTAGAAATCAAGGTAGGGAACTGCTTCTGATAGAGGCCCCACAGCCCTTGCCTAACTTCCCCAGTATGGCTGAGCAAAGGTGGGGATCTTTGGTCCCCCTTTATGGCTACTGTTCTCCCAGGGATAGGTTATCATCCTCAGGCTCCTACTGAGCCTTTTGAGTTCTTGCAGCTAATTATCAGGCATACTTGTCCTCAATGGTGACAAGTGCTTCTGTGGCCCAGCTCAGCAAGATGCTATGGACAACCTTTGCTAGCTCCATTCATTTCCTGGCTACCGGTATGTGGGTGCCTGCATGCCTGCGTGTGTACATACATATGGGTTCGTTTGTTTTTGTTTTTTGAGAAAGGGTTTCTCAGGCTAGGGAGACAGCTCAGCAGTTAAGAGCACTGACTGCTCTTCCAGAGGGTCCTGAGTTCAATTCCCAGAACCTCGTGGTGGCTCACAACCATCTGTAATGGAATCTGATGCCCTCTTCTGGTGTCTGAAGAGAGTGACAGTGTACTCACAACATAAAACAAATACATCATCTTTAAAAAGAAAGAAAGGAAGGAAGGAAGGAAGGAAGGAAGGAAGGAAGGAAGGAAGGAAGGAAGGAAGGAAGGAGGTTTCTCTGTGTAGCCCTGGCTGTCCTTGAACTCCCTCTGTAGACCAGTTGGTCTCGAACTCACATTCACCCATCTGCCTCTGCCTCCCAGAGTGCTGGCCTGCCATTTGTGTTTTAAGTCTTTGAAAATGACACCTTCAGGCTGGAGAGAAAGCTTGCAGGTAAAGGAGCTTACGGGCAGCTCTGACAACTCAGAGGGTGGAGGGAGAGAACTGACTCATGCTATCCTCTGAACTCTACACACATGCACTACACACACTAAAATGAAGGTTAAAAATAAAGACACACTCTGGGGGTTGGAGAGTTAAATTGGTGGCTAGGGGCCCTTGGGTTTGAGTCCTAGCACAAATATGTTGGCTCACAACTATCCTCAATTCCAGTTCCAAGGAACTCTTCACCCTCTTCTGACCTACAAGGGCACCAGGTATATATGTTATACACAGACATACATACAAGTAAAACAGTCATGCATCTAAAATAAAAACAAAACAAAACAAAAAAAACAACAACAAAACCCAGGACCCCTCTGGAAACAAGTACCTGGTTACTGCCAAGTGTAACTTAATTATAAGTCAAGAAACCACAGTACTAACCAATAACTACAAGAGGATGCTATCTCTTTAGAAAAACAGAGGACAGGATTAATTCCCCCAGGGTCACAGCTTCCCTCTAGACATGGGTCAGAATGGACAGACTCAAGACCCAGTTCTGGGCTAGTTCCTTCTCTTTGGAAGGGAGGGGCCCAGTGGCAGGAAGCAAGAAAGAGCAGAGAACACTAAGAATTCAACAAATCCACCCCGCCCCTGCCCCCCGCGCCCCCTCCCCCCTTCTTTCAGACATTCTGGCTCTCTGGATTTTCTTTTCGTTTGGTGCTAGGACAGAAGAGACCTGTGTGCAGGGTTCTCTCTGCAGCTGAGTCTCCCTGTCCTCCTGTGTTTTCTGAAGCTGACAGGTATGGTATCTCCAAACTGATTCCCCAGCGTCCCTTGCTTTCCCAGAGCCTCTTGTATAACTGAAATTTTGTAGAAAATGGGGGAAGGGAGGAGGGCAGGGGCAGGAGTCCCAGAGGTCCCTAGGCTCCTGAATTCCCCGAATTCTTGGCATTTTGCATTTCCTCTTGGGAAATAATAAAATCAGCTGTTTATACCTCCGGCAAACCGATTCAAGTCCATTATCCCTTCCCGTGGTAAAGTCTGTCCCATTTAGATGAAAGGTATGTTCCATCACCAAAGGATTCAAGCAAGAGGCAGAGGGATGACTTGGAGGACACTGCTGGCTCCTGTGCAAGGGAGCCTTCCCAGGAACAGCCCATTTCTCAGAGTGAGAAACTGAGGTCTGCAGGGTTGACTCAGTGAGGAAGAGGACAGAAGGAACCCCGGGCCCCCAGAAGTTTCTAACTCACCTCTCCTGGACACCAGCCCTTGGGAGTTACTTATATTAGACTGAGTTCTCCAGAGAAACAACCAATAGAAGCATTTGTGTGTGTGTAGAGGGGGGAGAGAGGGAGAGAGAACTTGGTTTATTTTAAGGACTTGGGTCATGTGATTGTGGGGGCTGGCAACTCTGAAATCTGCGGAGCAGGAGGACAGGCTGGAGGCCTACCCAAGACCTGGCATCGCTGTCTTGTTTTTGCTGCTACAGGAGGCATGGAGGCAGAATCTGTCTTTCTGGGGTGGGGGGCAGCTTACATCTTTTCTCAACCGACCAACACAGCCCATCCATACTGCAGAAAGAAATGTTCTTTTTAAAACACCAAGATTTACACGTTCATTGCATTTAAACATACCTCCAGCCACATCTAGACTAATGACTGACCAAACACTGGTGTCATGGGCTAGCCCAAGGGACATAAAATTAGCACCACAGTGAAGTGAGGGTCTTATCACTTTAAATCTCTACATCAGAGGCAAGGCCAAAACCAAGGCCGAATCTCCAGTGTCTGGTCTCAGACCTCTCGCTGTCCTCCCTCTGGGCCAGAGGATGACTCAAATGGGGTGAGGAACTCAGCTGGAGTCCAGTCACTCATTCCCAGCTCCAGAAAGAAGGAAAGATCCCCTAGGACTCTAAGCTGGCTGAGGGTGGAGCTCAGCTGTCTGTCACGTTGGACAGTGGGAAGTGTGGGTGAGGGCCATGGTATCCTTCTAAGTGTTTCCTAGCAGGAGCTGTGGGACGCCCCCTCCCCCCAAGCCAGGTGGAATCATTCCAGCAGCAGTGAGCTCTCAAGGCTACCGGGAGGAGATAGCCATGTCCCCTGAGGATGGGAGTGATCTTTGGTTTCTGGGTGGCTCCTGAGTGTGTCCACAACTTCCGTGGACACTGGGAGGTGGGGGAAATAGTGAGGTGGAGGGGGAAGAAATGGGTGAGGGGAAAGGTCAGAACCACAGGACTAGCAGGAGTCCAGGGCTCACAGTCAGTGTCCTTGACCCTGCCCACAGTACTTGCCACAGTGGACATCTTCCAACATAAGCACCTCGCAGGCAGAACCTGCCTGGGTGCTCTCAGTTCTACATCTGCTGTGATGGTCGTCTTGCCTTCTTTGGTTTCCTGGATGGGCTTTTGAGTTTTCTACAATTTTAGGGCTATAGGTAGAGTTCAGTGGTATGTAATTAGCAAGAGACAGGTTCTGAGCTTTAACTGATAGTAGCACACACACACACAGGCAGAGAGAGAGAGAGAGAGAGGAGAGAGAGAGAGAGAGAGAGAGAGAGAGAAGAGAGAGAGAATGGTTTCTGTGAATGTGTCATCTATTGAAATTCCATCCTAATGCCTTCTCTTTCCTTTCCAGGCTTGCCCCTTCCTATCATAGTCCTATTCCCAAGAGTCCCCTCTCTGGCTCACAGAGCAACTTCCCTTTGAAATGTCCTACCCCATTCAAACCATTCTACTCTCTTATACTCGGCCTGCTTGACTGGGTCACTTTCCAAGCAGCAAAAGCCACGTCTTAAGGGGTGGGAATTCCTGGAAAAGGTAACTTGGATGGTTTTGTGTCTGAGTTTCCATATTCCAAACCCATTCATTCAGTGTTTTTGATGGTCCATGGTTTATAGTTTCCTATAACCGTGGGGCAGGTGTGCTGCCCATCACTGCTTTTGCTCTGAAACACACCTCAGGAGGAGGGGACAGCTGAAGCCTGCAGCTGGGAATAATAAAAACTCAGCAGATTGGCAGAACCTAGAAAAACTAAACTGACTGGGATTACTGAGTCTGGCATGGGGCACACCCAGACTGTAGTTCCTTGGAACAGCTAGAGGGGGACATAAATGCAGTCAGTCTGGAAAACAGAGATGGGGTTCACAGACCCTGGCAGTTTGTGAGAGCTTAGTAGAGATGGGCACCATATCTTTGCTGTGCCCTGGATGCCCCAGATGGAGTCCAGATCCACTCAGGGCATCTCTGACTCTATCTGATGCTCCTAAATAGGTTGGAATGATGAACTGGACTATCTTAGAACAGTAGTTCTCAACCTATGGGTCACGCCCCTTTGGGAGTTGAGTGACCCCCTTCACAGGGGTTGAGTATCAGATATCCTATATATCAGATATTTATGATTCCTAACAGTAGCAAAATTACAGTTATAAAGTAGCAACAGAAGTAATTTTATGGCTGGGGTCACCACAACGTGAAGGACTGTTAATGGGTTGTAGCAATAGGAAGGTTGAGAACCACTGCTCTAGAGGGTTCAAGAGGATGATAGCAAGCCCTGGTTAAGATTAAGTCGAGCTCAGGTTACTGCCTCACTGCCCTGTTCCTTGCTGATCTGAGGCTGTGCTGAAGGATCTGATAGAGGGAGGGGCCGATCAGCCTCAGCTCATAAATATCTGAATTTCTCCACTCTCACACTAAGGCTGCCTCTAGAGCAGCTGCGTAGGGCAGAACTACGTTGGTGCTGAATGAGCTGAAGGCAGCCTGTGAAGGAAATTCAGGCGATAGTGACCCAGCCTCACACACCAAACGGCTTTAATCTTCCAAGTTCTTGGGCTTGCTGGGCTGCCAGGAGCAGAGGCTCTAACAGGGAGGCAATGAGCCGTCCAGTGTCAGTTCATCACTTCAGCCCTCACTGTTTTCTTAGGTTAAGAAATGATGTTCTACAAATATCACTCAGAGAATGTACTCAGGACAGTGGTACATCCTTCAATGTCTCCCCTTACCTCCCTCCTGTTCCTGCCACAAGAGAGTGGGGGCCTCTGTGATCTCCGAGTTCCTTCACCCTGCCCATAAGGAGGGAACCTAAGCTACTTGCCCCAACCTAGGGAGCCTGGAAAAATGCCTCATTAGTAACTGGAGCAGACACAGGCTTCCAGTGCTTCTCCAGCCATGGTTATGAGGATAGCAGCTTGGGAGACCCAGTCCTGGCTCAGTCACACATGATGGACTATAACTCTTCCCTGGGTCATCTGTACCTCCACTAAACATCTAAACTCATTCCAGAAGGTCTCACCCATAGATCTGCGGGAGCCCCTTCCCATCCACTTCCTCCATGAGAGGGAAGGAACTGGTTGGATCCAAGAAGCTGGGATCATAGCCAGAGTAGGGCAAGGTGGTCAAGGAACCCATCAGAAGTGCCCTGAGCCAACACCTACCTGGTGCCAGGGGGGGACTAGAGCTCTCTCATAAATACTCTGCAGGCCAGCTCTCTGTGTTCACTCATAGGAGATATGGGGGAAGGACTACGGGTATGCTGTGACTATCAGGAGAGGTGCTGGGTTGGAGAAGTGCAGGGTGGGAATCTAGACTGTTTAAGTCTACGTGGTAGGCATCTGCTCACAGCACTTAGGGAGGGAATCCTGCTCTGCTCAGGAGACAACCTGAGGCTCAAGGTTAGGCTCCAAGAGACATAAGCTACATGGATGAACTTAGAAGAGCAGGTAGGGAGTCACAGGCCCCACCTTCCCAGGCTGTATGAATGTAGATTTCTCCCACACAGAAAGTTTGAGTAGGAAGATAGAACCTAAAGGGAAACTGGCCTCCCTTGAATGCAGGCAGCCCGTGGAGGTTCATCAGACACCCCTCTTCCACCAAGGGACACAGGCAAGGGAGATTTTCAAGGGAGGCCAGTTTCCCTTTAGGTTCTATCCCTTGCCTGTGTCCCTTGGTGGAAGAGGGGTGTCTGATGAACCTCCACGGGCTGCCTGTGGCTGTGGTGGTGCTCCATGGAGACATCAGTTGTGGAATGGGGAAAAGTCACAGGTCAGGGGACCCAGAGGGCAGAAAGGTACAGGCCTGAACACTGGGTAGCTAGGAGGGCTCAGCAGAGCAGATGAGACAAAGTCCTATTCAGGAAGTGGCCGGTAGGCCGGCTCCCTGCAGCTGGGCCTGAGTGTCTGTGACCACTTACAAGCCCCATGGGGAGGAGGGGAGTATTCAGTGACCAGTGTACCTGTGTAGACCTCTGGAACACTCTCAATCAGAAGCAAGCCAGGTGCTGGAATCTGAGTAGCTGATTGCTCACCAGCCACTGTGGCTATTTCTGCTCCTCTGTCCATTCTAGAATGAGCATCCTGGCTCAGGACAGCAGGCTCCAGTTCCCAGCTACGGCAACCACACTGCTTAGTTGAACACATGCCTGACATGGTGAGCTCTTGGATCCCAGCCTCCCTCTGTGAAGCAGGGCACAATTGTTGCTGGGACCTTTCCCCACAGGTTGTACGCTGTGTCCCCATACCTGCAGCTGTTCCCTGAAGAACAGGTGCAAAATCATGAATACACGCATTCAATTGGTCTTTTTCCTTCTTGCCCATCTATAGTTTCTTATTTTCCATAGTGGCAGAATGCTGCTTTTTTTGGATATATTTAAAAAACTTCTAGTTACCCTTTAAATAACTACATATTAATTCCATGTTTATTTATTTATTTTTGAGCATGGTGGCACATACAACTATACTCCCAGCACTTGGGAGCCTGAAGCAGAATCGTTACAAGCTTGAAGCCAGCCTGGGCCACATAGTGAGACCTTGTCTAAAAAACAACAACAACAAAACCCCCAAAACTATAAGCCAACTATTTAACGAATTTAAAAGGGGCCTGGATGCAGGGATGCAGCTCAACTGGCAGAAAGCTTGTCTAGAATATATGAAGTCCTGGCTTGGATCCCCAGTACCACATGAACTGGGTATGGTGGCATATGCCAGTATTCCCAGCACTTAGGAGACAGACACAGGAGGACAAGAAATCTATCATCTTTGGCTCTATAGAGTCAGGGCTGGCCTAGGCTACATGAGACAGCCTGACTTAAGAAGAGAAAAAAAGATAGAGCTTGAATGCAGGTTTGTGGACTGAAAACCTGCAAGACTGGATCTCCAGTGCTTGCTCTCCCTGCCTAGGCATGTGCTTACATCTAGACAATTGAAAGGAGCAGATCTAGACCCTTTATTTCTCCCTAGAACATTCTCCTATTCTCATGGCTTCATAACCCATCTTCCTGTGTGTAGAGTTGGGAGAGGTATAGAGGGAAGCCCACAAAATTCAGGCAGACGAACAAGAGACATTTGTTTTATTTTTAAAAGAAGTTCATGTAGTCTAGGCTGGTCTTAACCTCCCAATCTTATCCATACCCCCAGCACTGTTTAAAAGGCATATGCCTCTATACCTTGCCCAAAGAGACATTTTTAAGAGTTTGTTTTTTACCAGGGGAATCAGAGATACAAAGGATGGAAAGACTCAGAGATTCAAAAGAAGTCACAAGAAGCAGAAAGTAGAGGCAGGAAGATAGAGGGACTGGAGGAAACACACGGTAAGGGGCAGGTCTGCAGGTAAGCCTGGTGTTTTCAATCTGCTTTCTGCTACTGCAACAAAATGTCGCAGGCTGGTAATTTATAGGAAACAGTTTCAAGTTCATTTAGCTCACAGATCTGGAGGTCGGCTATCCAAGGGCACAGCATAGCATTTGGAGAAGGCATTCTTGCTGTGCAGTAACAGACTAGAGAATCTCAATGGTATGACAGGGCAAGGTCGTGTCAGTTCAAGCTCCTCCTATCACAGGACCCCACTTTCATGAGCTTATCTTATCCTAATCACTCGCCAAAGGCCACCTCCCCCATATACTATCATGAGTTTGGAAGTTAGCTATTGTAACACAGGATCTTAGTACACGGACCTTAGGCTCAAACCAAGTCCGTCTGCCTCTGCAGGAAAACACACTTGGGTACTCCCTAGTCTCAGCTGGACTCCTATGTCTATCCTGGTTAAGATAAAATTAGAAACATCAAAATGCCACATCCCTTTGAGCTGCAGCTGTCGGTGGAACTCCATATGGTTGCAGCAGCCAGGAGTCTGAGCTAATAAAAGTTTTTTAAAAAAAAAAAAAAAGAAAGAAAGAAAGAAAGAAAAAAAAGAAAAGAAAAAGTGAAGCTGGGAAATGCTCCCAGAGAGCCACGTGGGCACCACTGGAAGCCAGGGTGGGTGGGGTGGGGACAAACGCAGGCGATGTCAGAACAGGTCCCGCCTCTGTTCAGCATGCCAAGGTCTCGTCCTCATTTTGAATACTCAACTCCTTGAGTAATGGTGAGGTCCGCTGGTGTGGATGACTGGGCCCTTCCTGCTCCAGTACTTTGCGGGAGGAGATAGAGCAGGAAGGGATCTGTGTCTCCTCCCCTTCACCGAAGCCCTAACCTCCTGGCTGAGATTTTCAGTACAGGCTGATGTTGTAAGGACCCTGGAATCAGTATCCTTAAAAAGAATCTCCAGAGAAGCTCCTCACTCCTGTGCACAGGAGGGCACTCAGAACCCCAGCGAGGGCCCACACCACAAGGTGCTGAACCTGCTGGGGCCTGGATCTTGGACCTAGCCTTTGACACTTTGTTCTAGAAGCCTGAAGGAACTAATATGACTGGGGGTGGGGGGGGACCCACAGTCAGGAAAATCTATAGCAAGGACCAACAAGCACACACATATGTGGCTGTAAATATCCTTGTGTGCGCATGTATATTCTCATAGAAAACTGTGTTGTTGTTCCTGGTGGGGAAGGTGAGTCAGGTGGCTGTCTGAATAGCTCTACTTAGGGGAGGGGTCTCTGCCAACGCTGACCCCACCTCTGTACATTTGATGGGGACAGTGTAGAGGTACTAGTCAGCTGATGAGAAGCCTCTTATTTACTGGAGGTAATGGATTATGGGGAGCAGCTATTGGAACCCAAATATCAAGAGGCTATCCTGGCCAGTATTCAGAGTGGAAATAATTGAGAAATTTGAGCCAATCTCAGCAGACACACAAGAGAGCACAATATGGGCTAGGGGGAAGTGAGTCTGAGGCATTTAAAACTGTATCTATAGGCCAGGATGGTGGCACATATCTATAATCCCAGCAAAGGCAGGTGGATCTCTGTGATCTCAAAGCCAGCCTGGTCTACATATTGAGTTCCAGGAAAGCCAGAACTACATAAAGAGACCTCGTCTCAACAAACAAACAAACAAACAACAAACAAACAACAAAAAAGACCTCTGGGATTTTCTCAAACCTGACCGTGTGTCAAGGTACCTGGTGTATGGATGGCTTCAGTTCCAGGAAGGCACACACAGAAATGCCTGGATACTGGGGTGAGGGTGGGAGTTGGGGAGAAGGGCAGTAAGACTGCACCACCCTGCACTTCAGAGGTGGAGGCCAGGACATGGCAAGAGCTCAGAAGAGACACTGGATTTAAAACAGCTTTTGGAAATCTCCAAAATTTGTTCCAAAAAGAGGAACCCCTCCCCTGCCCCATCAGACCTTGAAGTCAGAGACTAGCCTACTCTAGGCCCTGTGGTTAGTTTGGCCACTACAGAGATCGCTGTGTCCCTGGCCAGTGTCCCTGGCAGCTGCGGAAAGGAACAAAGCAGGTCCTGAGATCAGAAGCCTTTGCACCTCTATCACTAGAAATGCTTGCATGCAGCCCAGACAGATGACCAGAGCTCAAAAACCAAGGTTCCTTTGTGGAGGGAATGCATGCGATCCTGCAGGAGCTGACTAGGAATGGGGAGGCCCAATTCTCCCATCAGGCTTTGCTCCCCTCCTGCCACCTCAGCAGAGGGCCCAGACTACACCTGCCCAATAGGATCCTGTGGTGCCAAGGCTGGGCACCATGCCACTCCTCTCTCCAAGAACACCTCAGCCTGGCAGGATGCCAGGCACAATCAAGCTTGTGGCCATCAGGGATTTCCTGAAAACTGCCATGCCCAGAAACCTAAAAGCAAACGCACAGGATCTCACAGTCATACTGGCAGCCTGATAAATCAGATGTAGGGCTGAAACAGGGCATCCGAATGCTTCCTGAATTGACATGTTGACAGTCTATACACACACTACTATAGCACAGAGACTTACTAAGGACTATCACAAACCTGTAGGTTTTCAGTACTGTACCATGCATGCTGGTAATTGTGGGTCTCTACTCTCAGGAAGCACCTGACCTTGTCTGACAAACCAAAGGTCATGTGGGGAAACCATGAGTGACTAAAATACCTTACACTATGGCGGGACTGATGTGCAAACTAGATGCTAGAGAACGGGTTGGTGTGCTCAGGAAGGTGGCATGCTGAAAGTAAAGAACGTGTGTGGGAACAAGATGCGTTCCAGGTGGGGGAAGAATTAAGAGGTGACACTGGGGACCTGCCTTCCCATTGGCTACCCTGAGAGATTCTCTTGGAGGATTTTGGGAGGGAAAGGATGACCTTCAAATGTCACTGTGCTTGTCTGTCTTTGGGCAGGAGACCTGTCAGTCAACAGGGAGTCTCCAGGTGCTTGGACATTGTCCAACTCCTCTTGGGTCAGTGATATGTGTAGACCCTAGTGCCCATGTGTTTGGTTCTTGTGTTTGTGGGTACAGTTTCTGCTTTCGAGCATAGGAAGACAGCTTACCCTTCTAGACAGTACCTAGAGCCACAAATCCAGGCCACACTGAGTGAGGCCAGTTAGGCAGGCAGACGGAACTACCCTGGTATTAGGGATTACACCACACCAGTAGTAAGCCAGCCTAACTGGACTCTGTAGGAAGTAGATGCTAGGGTTTGGATGAATGTCCTTCAAAGACCACGAGTCTCTAACACGCGGTACTCTTGGGTAGTAGCAATCTTAAGATGTCTTGGGTCCCTGGCTCCTTCCTCTTTGCTTCCTAGTCACTATAAGGTGAGCCGCTTCCTCCCACACACTCCCTGCCATGGTGTATTGCCCTACCACAGGCCCAAATGACCTGAAACCCTTGAATCTATGAGCTCAAACAGAGCCTTGCTCACAAGTTGATAACCTCAGGCATTCTGTCATATGAACAGCTGACTAACACAGCAGGGATGCTGGTGAACTCAGAGATGGGTCACCTTGGCAGGGAGTATGTCTATTTCTCATTCGCTATTCCATGAAGCAGGACAACACCACGGTCTGAAATTTGGGGACTGAAGAAAGATCGCTGGACTGAGTCAGGGAGACGCACCTTCTGTGCAGCCTAGCACTTTCTTTGTCAGATCATTCCTTCCCCAGGACTCCTAAAACAGCAGACTGAGCCCCTAAGCCCAAGATGCACAGGGAAGCGGAAGGTCTAGGTGAGGGTGTGATGGGTAAGAGTCAGGGAATGAGCTCTTGTATGCATATGAGCATCTGTTTCAGACTGCTTCTGAACCAGGAACTCCTTGGTTTAGGTCTGAAGAGAAAGGCCACATGTTCTTGTCCCTAATCCAGCTATACCCAAAGTAGGCCAGATCCTCCTGGTTGCCATGAGAACACACCTTGATTGGCAGTGCCAACAAAATTTCACACTTGATAGCATTTGCTCTGCTCAGTACCCAGGATGCCTTTTCGGGAAATGAGTTAACACGACTCAGAGAGGTTACCACTGGGACCAAGGTCACAGCAGACTGAGGACCAAAGGCAAGCCACCCAGACTTGATTCTTGGTCCCAGGCCTTTCTCAGTTTATACTGTTCCTAAATGGAGAGGATGCCTCTGTGATCCTTCAAGGCAACTGCCTGGCACTCTCCCTGCACCTCTTGAACTGTGCATGAGGCCTTTCCACAGGTGATAAGCTGCAGAGTCTCCAAGCAAGAAAACAGTCCCTGCACCTTACAAGCGGCAACAGCAGCCATAATATGTCAGCTTACCACGAACTGCCACACTTGGTTCTGAATTATTTCTATATGCAAAACACAAAGCAGGAGAAATGGAGGCAGGAGAGAGGAACATTGACTCTAAACTTGTAGCATTCACAAGCTCTGTGTGTCTCTTGAACGTCTTTGCAAGATCAGGTGCATTTGTCTGAGGAGACTGAAGTTCTTTCAGACCCTCAGGAAGGTCAATTCCTTCAGGAGCATAGGAGCTACGGATCAATGCTTCCTCTAACCCAGCATATGTTCTGAACACTAGAAATCCAGTGTCAACAGCTGGGGAGAAGCTCAGTTGAGAGAATGTCTGCTGGCACGCACAAGGCCCTCAGCTGGATCTCCAGTACCGAATAAACTGGGTGTGGTGGCCCGTGCTTATAATTCCAGCACTTTGGGTGTGGAGGCTGGAAGATCAGAAGTTCAAGGTCATCATGAGTGAGTTAGAGGTCAGCCTGGGACATACAAGACCTTGCTTCAAAAAACTCAAATCCAAACACCTAGTGTCCAATGTTATTAAATAGAAGAGAAAGTACTATGTGAGTGGGGGCGGCCAAACTGCCCAGGTTCCTGCCAGGAGGAAACTAAGATGGAAATAGTATCTTGGGGGAGAGCCACTCAGACTGCAGCACAAATCTGGCTAGACATTCCGATGGTTGGTTTCAGGGTCCTAGAAAACACCCTTTTCATTTGTCACAGACACTTGGACATCCCTGAGCCCCACTCTCACATGCCTAAGGCCAATGGCCATTTCCTGGAAGGGCTCTGATCCCCACATTACAGGCAACACAGGGCAGCTCTCCAGGTCCACACCCCTCATCGTCAGCCACACGATCACAGAGCCCCAGGAAAGGGGGAAGTCTGATTAACCCTGCCTCTTCCCTTTAGCCCTCCTGGGCCTGTGGTTGGAGAGGTGCCAGAGAGAGAGAGCCAAAGACACACAAGCAGAAGACCCTAAAGGGAGAGGCCCAGGTTCCACAATGCAATGTGTAATTATACCGGATACCCCTAACATCGGCCTCCTCCCTGAGACCCTCGGCTCCTCCAGTGGGCTTCTAACTGGTGCTTGCCAATGCTGCCTTAATTTTCTCCCCACCCCTCAATAAGAGCTTGTCAGTTTCTGCCTTGCTTTGGTGTTCTTCAGAGCAGCACCTCCAGGACTGGGGAAGCAGCATGTGATCGGTACAACTCTCTTGCTGCCTATTGCACAGACAGCTTATGATGGTCTGGGAAATCCATTTTCTGTGTGAAAGTGACAGAGTTACAATGGAGGCCATACAAGGTTGGCTTCTAATTTTTAAAAGACAGAGAAATACACATCACTAAAGTTACACGGTGTAAAATGTCATCTTTCTTTGATGATTCACCCAGGGAAGGTATCTGAGGTTCCAGCAGCCTCCAGGGAATCACTGTGGATGTCAAGAAAACTAGAGGCAAAGGTGGAAGCTTTACACCCTCCCAAGTTCCCAAGTCTCTAGCTCTCTCTCTCTTTTGCAGTGCACACCTTAGGAACAAACTCCAGAGAAACATTATAGGATGTGAGGAAAGCCACAGTACAGAATCCAGGGAGACGTGGATCCAATTAGATCCTGGAAGCTCCTCCCAGGAAGTTGTCCCTACAGCTTCTTCTATCAGTAATGGGAAAACCTCACAAAGGTCAGCTGAGGTTTTCCCTCCCCCATTTGCAGCACACTGCTTATCTACAGGGGTCTTCCAAGACTATAAGGTCTGCGCTAGAATATAACGTCTGCACGAGTCTGTGCCACAAAGCCAGATGGAACCAATCTGATCGCCATTCTGCAGAGCACCTATGCACCCTCCTGCCTCTGCCACTCAGGAAGACCCTGTAGTACAGGCTACCACTTTTCCCAAAAGAAAATGAGAAAGGAAAACAAAAAACCACTTTTCCCAAAAGAAAATGAGAAAGGAAAACAAAAACCGAGAAGTCGTGACGAACCAGTCCCTTGAATAGAGGGAACTGACCAGATCTGTAGTTTGCCCCTATTCAGTGGGTTAGGACCAGTCTGAGGGTAGAGTATAGGTCAGCCTCCTGTTCCTGCTGGCCAAGAAACCAACCCTAGCTTCATTCTGACCAAGACTTCTGCCAGGGTCTCACGGCAAGGGCCAGTCAAAGTTAGGGGAGATGAAACCACAATACACAATATCTCCTGGTGGCAAACGACCTAGGGACTGAAATCTTACCGGTCCTAGGGATATACCTCAGAAGCTAGCTGGCTTTAACAGTTAACTGCGCATTCCCTGGGGACCCTTGGAAGAGGGTGATAGGTTGTGAGCAGAGAGGAAGAGAACCCTGGCCCAGACCAGGCATGCATCTCTGTATCCTCTCTCATCAACTATCCCTGGGGACTTGTGGAGGAGAGAAGCAGGGACAATGGTCCAACAGGTCCCCTTCACCAGCCTTGCCAGGTCAGCCTTCCTCACCCTAGCCTGAGGCCCCAAATTCAGCAGGTACACAGAGGCACCTGCTGCCACACCGCTCCATTCCTGAGAAAGGGGGACCCTGGGCGGTGCCTCGCGGCGCTCTCTTGTCACCCCCTTCGCAGGGGCGGGGCGCTTCGGGAGCCGCCGCGCCCCCTACACCCCCTCCCCGTGCTCACCTGGCGCAGGTGCTGCAGCAGCGTCCCCGCCTCCTCCCGCCGGCCCTGGCGCACCATCCGCAGCAGCTCCTGGACCATGCCGACTCGCCGGTGGTAGGGGGGTAGCCCACCGCCCGCGCGCCCCGCCTTGTCCCCGGCGCGCAGCAGCAGCGACGCCCAGAAGTCGGGTCGTTCGCGGCGGGGGCCGGGCGCCGCGCCCGGGCTGGCTCTCTCCGCCAGGCTGCCCTTGGTCTGCCGAGTGCCCATGCCGCCGCCCGCCTGGGGCTGCGCGCGCCGGGCCAACGCAGCGTCCCCCGCCGGCTTCGCGCCTCCCCGGCCGCAACTTTGGGGGAACTGTTGCGCGCGGGAGGCGCGGGCGCGGGGCGGGGGCGGCTGCAGCCCGCGCTCCCCTCGCTCCTCCCTCCTCGCTGCCCCGGCGCGCTCTCCCGGCGCTCGCCGCCAGCCCGTCGGCCCCGCCCCGCCCCGCCGGCCGCCCCGCCCCCGCGCCGCCGCGTGTCTCCCTCCCTCTCCAGCGCCCGCTCCTTCCCGCCGCGCGTCTCTGGGCTAGGGGTGCCCGGCACCCCCGCCCTGCTTTGTCCCTGGTGCAGCGCCCCCTGCCGGACACCGTGCTGCGCCTTTTGGGGCCCACTGCGCCCTGGCAAAGGTCGGTGAGTCCAACCGAGTTCCCCAATGCTTTCATGACTGCGAGTGTGGTTGAGGCCCTGGGGTTGGGGTGGCGGGAGGAAGTCGGTGCTCCGAGCGAGGTGGGGAAACTTTGGGACTTGGAGGTCCTGTTCGCCCCAGAGTCTAGTTTCTCAAGAGTGGGCTGTGCAGAGTACCCCAGATTGTCTGAGGTGCTGGTTGAAAGCGCAGTATCTCAGGCCTGGCTGCATGCCCACTGTACAAGCCTCTTCTCAGGGTCTGGAAATGTGCATTTAGCTAGCATCTTGGGCGGTTCCGATGCTCGTTTCTTGGAGCCTCGGTGGCTTTCAGGTAGATGATTGTGGTTGGTGCACGGACCCAGATCTGGATACTCTAGTTTTGTGAACTCTGCATTCTTGTTCTCCCTCCACTGCAGAGAAGAGTCCTTTAGGTCTTCCTGCTACTACTACAAAGCGGAAATGTGGCTGCTGATTAGACATTCCTGTTGTCTTCTTCTCGGGTTTCTTCTACCAGTCCCCTAGGAGCCCATGCTGCATGGATAAGGTACTTTGGAGGCCTTTGTGCCCTGTTCTTAGCTGTAGGAGGGGCAGCAGTTTTGTTGTCGGTTTTTTTCCTTTCTTAAGGTCCCTAGTGCTGCTTTAGGCCAGAGGGCTGGAGTCTACCACCTGCTCATCCGTATCGGGAAAGCCTTGGGCTTCCAGATCCCTGACTGCTTCTGGAAGGTTAGGATAATAACATAGTAACTTTATGTCAAGAGTTGGGAGGTGAAGACTCTGTGTGTGTATGTGTGTGTGTGTCTCTGTCAGTCTGTCTGTCTGTCTGCCTGCCTGCGTTTACTCGGATACTTCAAAGTTTCTCCCTGGTCTGGAACTCCCCAAGCAGGCTAGTTTGACTGGCCAGTGAACTCCAGGTATCCACCTATTTTCCACCTTCCTAGCCTAGGATTGTTAGGTGAATGCTACCACACGACATTTTTTTTTTTAAAGATAAGTCACATTATGTATCCCTGGCTAATCTGGAACTTTTTACATAGACTAGGCTGGTCTCAAATTCACAGATTTACCAGACTCTGACTCCTGAGTGCTGGGATTAAAGGGGTGTGTGGCAATTTTTCTTTAAAAAAATATTCTATGAATTCAAATCTTTAAATTAATTTAGAGCTTAATTCTTTTTAAAAATGGGTCATGGATACCAAAGTCAGGTCCTGCTTGCAAGGCAAGCATTTTTACCAATTGAACTGTCTCCTAGCCCAGTGGATACTTTTTGAAAAAATAATTCTAATGACACTTGTTATTCAGGACCATCCTCAGCGGGGTTGGGTACCAGGGGAGAGAGACCCAGCTTGGTTCTGAATTGATAGCGAAGTAGCTGGATGGGTGTTAATAGATGGGAAACGACAAAGTGGAAGTACCACCTGTAACAGGATTCTGGCTAAACTTGGCCTAACAGTTGTGGAAGACAGAGCCAGTCAGCATCCCTGCAGGCTGGTAAAGGAAGAGAAACCTCCTCAGACATTGCAGGTGATCAGCCACCCGGAGTAGTTCTTCCTAAACCGACTTGAGAAAACTCTGCTAGAACTGGATTCTACAAAGACACACACTGATGGGCCGGGGAGAGGGTTCAGGAGCCTGACAAGGTGTGCCAAGCAGGGATTCTTATCTATAGATGAACTCCAAGCAGAGGAGCTGTACAAGTGAGAATTCTTTTCCTTCTTCCCAAGTGCCAAGTGCCTTGAGGATGAGGCCTTGGGTCTCCCCAAGTTCCTTTTCTGCAGCCCACTCTCTGATGTTCTTGGAGGACACTGCTCTGGCTTCATGGTTTAGCATTGCGTTCAAAATGCTTGACTTTTGTGTGCAGAGGACACTTATTCGTGTCTTGAGAATCTGGTTTGGGAAATACCCCTGGGTCTCATTTCTGGCCTGCTTGACCATCCAGGAAAGTAGCTGTGAAGGCTCCCTGCTGACAGGGCCCCTCCACCCACCTGGAGACAGACCCCAAACCTGAGCCAGCAGGTTGCCCTGCTTGAGGATGTATGATTGGAGCAGATGCAGTCCCACCAGGGATTTGAGGTCATTCTTTCTCTGAATCCATCCTTCTGTTATTTTTTCTCTCAGTTTTTCTCTTTCTGGGCTTGTCTCAGTAATGACCATTCAATCTTCTCCATTTATTAAGAAACAAGTTAAAAAGCCGAATGTGGTGGGTACGCCTTTAATCCTAGTATTCAGGAGGCAGAGACAGGTATGTTTTTGTGACTTAGAGGCCAGCCAGGTCTACAAACTGAGTCAAGAATGGCCAGGGCTATTACACAGAGAAACCCGTCTTAGAAAAACAAAACAAGGGCTGGTGAGATGGCTCACAGTTAAGAGCACTGACTGCTCTTCCAGAGGTCATGAGTTCAAATCCCAGCAACCACATGGTGGCTCACAACCATCCATAATGAGATCTGATGCTCCCCTTATGGGGTGTCTGAAGACAGCTACAGTGTACTTACATATAATAAATAAAAACCTATGGCCAGAGCGAGCAGAAGCAGGGCCAGAATGAGCGGGGCTGGAGCAAGAGGAGAAGGGAAGGGAGAAAGAAAAGAAAAGAAAAGAAAAACCAAACCAAACGAAGAAAAACAAAGCGAAACCAAAGAGAGTGAAATTGAGTTTGCCTCCATCTGTTCCTGCTACCAATGCTCCACCCCTTCCTTCCATTTCAGCAGAGCTTTTTTGCTTGTTTGTTTGTTTAAGACAAGGCTTTTCTGTGTTAGCCTTGGCTGTCCTGGAACTAGCTCTAAACCAGGTTGGCTTCAAATCAGGGATCCCCTGTCTCTGGATCCTGAGTGCTGGGATTAAAGGCATGCCCACCACTGCCCTGCTTCAGCTAAGCTTCTAACAAATGCCTCGTATTTATTGTTACAACTTCTTCACCTCCATCCCCTCTTCCTTCACTACAGTCTGGCTTCCATCCACACCACATCATTGAAGTGTGTCTTGCCAGTGACCTAGTTGCTAAATTCAGTGGCTACTTTCAGTCTTCATCTCACTCAGAGGCAGCGCCAGATCCTGTTGCCTACTTGGTTTTGATTGAAACTGCTTTCTTCTAGACTGGCATGAAGATGCGCCCCTGGAATTCCAGCTGTTGGGAGATTGAGGCAGGAGGATAGCAGGTTTGAGGCTACATAGGGAATTCTAGGACAGCTTGGGGAATTCAGAAGCCTGTAAAGAGACTACTACTCTGAAAAGATTCTG
This sequence comes from Mastomys natalensis, assembly GCA_021653895.1. Lineage (NCBI taxonomy): Eukaryota > Metazoa > Chordata > Mammalia > Rodentia > Muridae > Mastomys > Mastomys natalensis. The sequence continues at coordinate 1,024,611 of JAJTUV010000337.1, forward strand.
TGCCTTTCCTCTTGCAGCGCCAGAGGTGGAGCCCAGAGCCTTGTGTGTCCTTTCCTTCTCAAGTCTGTTAGAGCCCTCTTTCTTACCCCTGTCCTTTACTTGTTGGCAAACAGTGTTGTCTGAATCCTCATTGTAGGCCTTGCCATGGCTTATAATCACAGCTTATACTCACGGCTTACACTCATCGGCCTACACTCATGGCTTTCATACCATGCACACATTGATGGCTCTGGTAATTCGGCAGAAGACACAAGACTTTGAGTTTAGAGACCAGGACTTTACCACTCTGGCAGAGGAAATAGAAGGAGCATCCCCATATTTTCGTAAGTTCTTACCTCCGAGCCCTGCAGGGGCAGTGTGATGGGCCCAGATGGATGCTCCACATGCAGATGGTTTGTGTCATAGCTGAGAAACATGGAACTTGGGGAGGAGGGAATCTACGGCTTATAAAGGAAGCAGTAAACTGTCATCCTTCAAGTGTGCCTGTTAGAAGCATGCACTGGAAAGAGGCTCAGGTAACAAGAGGCAGGGTCTTTCCATCCACAAGATGTGAGAGTGTGCCACCCTCCCCGAAGAATGTCACCTTCTTCCAGTGAGTATATCCTCTTCCGGAGCACTCAGTCTCTCCACCGTCAGAGACAGGCCAGGGACCCTGGATCTAGTGTGCATTGGATCATCTTCTGCACCCTTACCTGGCTAATGGAGTCTGTTAACACTGGCATCAAGGCCAGCGGCTCCTTTCTGCTGTCTGGTTCTCTGGCTCTCCATGGCTTTCCACATGCTGTGTTTTGGGTTGTGTCATTTGCACATACTGTGCCACTCCATCTTCTCAGCAGCTGTGAGATTTGCTTTGTTTATGGTCTTGATTTTCCAGGTGAAGAAATGGAATCTTTGCTAGGTTAAGTGATTTGCCCAAGGTTTCACAGACAGAGCTGGGGAGTTGAACTTAGGTTTGTCTGAATGGAAAGCCTGTGTTGTTAGGATTTCATACTATTTGTCTTCATTTTAAAATATGTCTTTGTCTGATACACAGCTATTCCCTTGGTTGAGGATCTGTCCATTTGAATCTATTCTCTTCTTTCTCTCCTCTCTGTTAGCCAGCTTTTCTTTACTATAGCAAGTACCTGAGAGAATCAACTTATAAAGAAAAAACTTGGGTTCATGATTTTATTTTTGATTTATTAAAAATTTATTTTACTTTTAATTATTTGTGTGCATGTGTGTGTATATCAGTGTATAGGTATGTACACTCCAATGCAGGTATCCTTGGAGACCAGAAGAGGGCATCAGATTCCCTGGAGCTGGAGTTAAAGGTGGTCCTGAGCCATGGAGGTGGGTGCTGGGAACTAAACTGTGTCTTTTGCAAAAGCAGTAGGCTCCTCTGCTGCCCCTTCCTTCTGTTTTTATTTTAAACTGCAGTCTTTTCTGCATTAGCCTCACAAAGGATGGGATTATAGGTGCCAGTCGACACAGTCAATAGATTCATTTTACAGGTTGTCAGTCTGTGATCAGGGAGCTTTTAGGCTACTGTTTTAGTGCTAGGTAGCAATGGTGGAGAGTGCATGCAGGGACAGAACACACTTTGAGTCTGAGAGGTGAAAGAGGAAGTAGTCAGTGTTCCCTGGTTCTATTCAAGGGCTGTGACCTCAGTGACCTTAAGACTTCCCACTAGGGCTCACCTCTTAATGGTTTACTGCGTTTCAATAGTGTCACCCAGAGACCAAGCTTAAGTATGGACCTTTGGGGGCATTTAAAGTTCAAATGATAACGCTCTCACTTCTTCAGGCCTTTCTGTCGCCTTCACTGCAAGCTACTAAATGTGACGCTGCTAATGTAAGGAGTAGTCCTGCCCTCTTCTTGTTTGCTCTTGTCACTCATATTACTTACATGTCTTCCCAGATGCCACTGTCCATTTCCTCCTTAGCAGAGATTCCGCCATCCCCCAAGACTTAGGTGTCACCTTCATGTGAGGCCTCCATGCCCACCTTTTGGTGACTATATTGGGACAATAGCATCTCGGTGCTTCTGTTTGTACACGGCATTATTCCTCAGACATCCTTCATTCTTCCTTATCTTTTAGGTTTTACTTGCTGTCACTTTCTCTGGCATGGCTTCTTGGATTCTTCTGCCTCCTTCTAGCTTAGCTCAGGTGTCTATCTTGAGTGTACTGAAGTCCCTCTGCCTTTACCAGATGCTGTAGTAATAGAACTGTCATAAGCGGAGGCCGTTGTCCATCAGCGCCTGCATAGTGTGGGACCTGAAACACTGGGAGAGCTCAATACATTGTAGAATGAAACTCGGCTTCTTACCTAGTCGTATGCTTTGGATAGCTGTGTGTTATCAGCTTGTTGCTGTGACAGAACACCTGACAGCGGAAGGGAAGAGGGTCTTTCTCGATTCACAATTTGAGGCAGAGAGGCGTGGTGATTAGAGTGTCAGGTGGCTGATGGGAGGAATGCTCATCATCCCCCCCCGCTCCTTTTTTTTTGTTTTTCCTTTTTATCCCATCTAGGACTCCTGGGTAATTCTGAATCCAGGCAAGTTGATAATGAGGGTTAGCCATCTCAAGCTTCCCTATGTGGTCTTGCTGCCATGGACTGGTGTGTTCTGCCCTGCCTTTCCTTCCATGATTGAGACTGGCTGGAACTGTGAGCAGAGCAAACCGTGCCCTGCCCCCTTCTGTTGTTTGTGGCAGCTGACTACAAGGAGAACAACAAGTGCTGCTCACAGGCTGGATAAGTGACTCAGGGTATTTGCATTGAGGAGGAGTTGATGCGGATGTCGAGGCTCCCACTCACCTCTGCTCTGGGACTGCACTAGACCTAGAGGAGCCGGGTGTGGGAGAAAACCAGTGTGGGTTTTTCTTTCCTCAGTCTCATGACCGTTTGCGGACTCAGAAGAATTTAGTGCTGACCTTTGGTGGACAACAGTGCCTATGCCACCATTCAACAAAGGGCTTCTCTGTCTCTTACTTGACAATGATCTTCCGCTTCATCAAAATGTAGTTAGTCTCTTTAGTTTGAAGTCTCTCCTAGATCCATCTGTGTATTTCCTTGTAAGAGCTGGTTTTAGCAAAGAACTCTGCCAAGGTCATTTAGCTAGAACTCTCCACTTCATTGTCTGATTGCTCCCATGGGCAGGCTTTCTGTTCTGCACCAAGCCGAGGGAGGTGTTTGCTCAAGCTGGCTTGTCTAAAGTAGGAATCCTGTAAGATCAGTTTAGCCAGACACTCTCTTACTTTTCCTATTTCCTCTTGGTAGTTTTCCATCCACTGACTTTACCCTTGCCCGTGGCTATGGTGCCGTCTGTGGTGCCTTCAGGGTTAAGCTCTATCTCTTCCCTGCACTGAAAAGTCTGTCGGAGATGTCCCTAATTTGGGACCTGATTTTGAACAAGGTTTTCTTTGTGCTGCTCTTCCAACTATTTTTCTTTGACAGGTTCGTTTTTCTCTTCGAAGGCTTGTCTCTTTTTGGGGTGTCCACAGTAGCCCAGTTAGTCATTTCTCTATCACAGTTATTTCTCTATCACATTTAGGTAAAATGCTTTAGGGTCCCTTTATTCGTTATTTTTCTCTTCGCTCTGACAGAGTACCTGTCACAGGCAGTCTAATGAAAGAAGCCGTTATTTGGCCCACAGTCCAAGAGTATATAGTCTGTCATGGTGGCAAAGTCACAGCAGCACAAGGGTGGCCTCTCACATCACATCTGCAGTCAGGAAGCAGAGAGAAAGAAAGATAGATGTTTGCATTCACTTGATTTATTCATATTTTAATTTTTTATTATATTTTTGGCTGGACATGATAGTGTGTGCTTTTAATCTCTGCACCAGGGAAGCAGAGACAGGTGAGTCTCTAAGTTCCAGGTCAGCTAGGGCTGCATAATAGAGACCCTGTCCACAAAAAAATTATATATATGTATATATCTACATATATATGCGTGTGTTTGTGTATATATGTATATATGTATGATGTGTGTGTGTGTGTGTGTGTGTTATATAAAATTTTTTGATTATTCAAGACAGGGTTTCTTTGTATAGCCCTGGCTGTTGTGGAACTTCCTTTGTAGACCAGGCTGGCCTCCAACTCAGAGATCTGCAGCCTCTGCCTCCCAAATTGCTGGGATTAAAGTATGAACTACTACCAGCTGGCAAGACTTTAAAATTTTTTCTTCATTGTATTCAGTCTAGGTCCTTGGCCAATGAAATGGTACCACTCACATTTAGGATGGATCTTCTAGCCTTTGTTAACCCAGTCTAGAAACTTCTCAGAGATATGCCCAGAGGTTTGTCTGTTAGATGAGTTTAGATCCTGGCAAGTTGACAGTCAATATTAACCACCACAGTCTCTAAAAAAACAAGGCCTGAGGCTTGGGCAATATAATCCAGCCACTTGTATGACATCCTAAGTATCCAGTGCCTTTCTTAATCAGGAGTCTAGAAGCCTGAGAATACCACAGACCTCTGCTGGTAGGTGTACAGTCAGACGGTCAGAGATGCTATTGAGAGAAATGGCCTTCCAGGGAGGACAAGCCAGGGAAGGACAGGAGAGCTAGCCACTAAGTCTCCAGCATCAGAGGCACACATCCTAATCCATCTACCTAGTGCTGCCAAGAGCCATAAACAATGATTTCATGCTTTCCTTTCTGTTCTCTAATGGGTTTTCATTGCTCCGTGCATGGCCTGCCTTAATCACGTTATCTAGTTTGTTCTATAATAGGAGTTCACAAACTCATCATCCAAAACAAAACCAAGCTGCAGCACATCTGGGATGGTATGATTTGGACCTGGGATGCCTGTTAAAGGTTTGGTCCCAGGCTTAGCTGTCTTAGGATCTGGTGGAACCTGTAAGAGGTTAGGCCTGCGGGGAAGCATTAGGTCATCATGGGCGTGTCCTTCAAGGATTTACCCCTTGCTTATGCTTCCTTTCGTGTCCCAGCTACTATGATGTACTGTGCCCTGTCATAATTCAAAAGTAACGGAGGGGCTGGAGGATGGCTCAGTGGTTAAGAACACTGGATACTCTTACAGAGGCTCCAGTTAGATTCCCAGCACCCACATGGCAGCTCACAACTGTCTGTAACTCTAGTCTCAAGGGATCTGATACCCTCTTCTGGCTTCTGAGGATACTGGGCATACAAGTGTATGCATGCAGGCAAAAAACTCCCACACATAAAATAAATGTAGGAAAAAAAAAAAGCAGTGGAACTGTGGACCATGGGCTGGAGCCTCAACCTCCAATCTGTGAGCCCCCCTAAAAGCCTTTCACCTTTGTAAGTTGATTACCAGGCGTTTTGTTATAGTAATGGAAAGCTGACTAATACACAGAAAATGACATGGAATTGTAGGTTTCTCTTCCATCCAGAGATCCTGCCTCCTACTGCTTAAGTAGCCCATGTCCTGAATCTGGTGTTTATCAATCTTTGCTTTCCCTTTTAAATTATTTTAAATATACTTAAGTGGAAAATTTTCACAGCTTGAAACTAGTCTGATCTTGCTTTATCCGACCTTCACCCATTTCCCATTTCTACTGCTTTGGTTGTTGTTTGTTTATGGTGCTAGGTCAAACCTAGGGCCCGGTGCCTTCTGGGTAGGTGCTCTGCTCTGTCACTGACTGACATCCCCAGCTCCTGTTTATACTTTTATTTTGAGATAGTGTTTTGCTAAATTGCTCATACTGCCCTTGACCTCCTCTGTGACTCAGGCAGGCCTTGAACCGCTGGAATTGGGGGCCTGTGCTTCCAGGCCCAGTGGTTTCTACATCCTTTGGGCAGTTGTATCCTGTGTATGTATCTATTCTTGCTTTGGGTTATTTTTAACTTTATAAAAATTCATCTTGCTGTGTGATTTTTTTTTTTTTTTTTTTTTTGTGGAACAACTTTTTTCATGTAGTAATGTGTCAGTAGAACTCAGTATTGTGGATGCCACCGTAAATCCTTCACTTTGTGTAACGGCACACTTCGTGCAGGCTTATACCGTGGCTTAGGCTTATTGCTCCACTATGCTACTGATGACCACTCGATATGTTTGTGAGTTTTTGCTGTTGTGAAGAGTGTGCTCTGAACCACCTCCTCTTCTTCCTTCTCTTTCTCTTTCCTCCTCCTTCCTCCTCTTCTTCTTCTTCTTTTCTCCTCCTTCCTCCTCTTCCTCCTCCTCTTCCTCCTCTCTTCCTCCTCCTCTCTCCTCCTCTCCTTCTCTTCCTTCTCCTCCTCTTCCTCCTCCTCTTCTTCCTCGGAAAAGATTATTTTTAATTTTTAAATTATATGTGGATGTGTGTACCTGTAAATGGGTATGTGCACATGAATGCAGGTGCCTCAAAGGCCAGTGGGATAGGTTCCCCTAAAACTGGAGTTATGGACTGTTTGGAGCTGACAGGTGGGTGCTGGGTGTCAAGCCTGGATCCTTGGAAGAACAGTCAGTGCTTTTAACTGCTGAACCATCCCTCCAGCCCCCCCACCCCCACTCATTTACAGAAAGAGAGAAAGAATAAATTTGGGGGACCTGGAGTGGAACGCTGTAGACGGAATAACATCCTCTCAGCAGTCACACGGTACAGCCTTAGCCTCAGTGTGATGCTATTTAGAGATTGGCCTTTGGAAGGTAATTAGCGTTTAGATGAAGTCTAGAGGATTGACCTCTTGAGACTGAAGAACTTGCTGTGTCCCCTCATGTCCCTAAGGAAAAGCCATTTTGAACATGGTAAGGAGGAAGCTGGGAAGAATACTAGAACTCCACCTGGTACCCTTTAGCTTCATCCTTCAGAACTGTGGGGCTAGATAAATCCTGTTCCCTGACCACCCATCCTGTGGGTTTGTTATGGAGGCATGAGTTGACTAAGACAACCAACCAGAGAGGCCAACTACCTCTTGATACACCTGCTTATTTCCTTTTCTGTTAAGTATCTGTATCTTCTGTGTTTCTGTTGCGTTTTTTGAGTTAGTTTTTGGTCACGGCACTTGGGAGGCAGAGGCAGGTGAATCATTGTGAGTTTGAGGCCAGCCTGGTCTACATAGTGAGTTCCAGATCAGCCAGGGGTACATAGTGAGACCCTGTCTTAAAACAACAGCAGCAAAAACAGAACAAACAGCAGCCAGCAGCAGCAGCAACAAAAACCCGCCTAACTTATTTAGAACAGCCAGAAGGTGGAACTAACCTAGGTCTACTGACAAACAGCTACATAAAAATGTCATGCAGTCATGCAGGGAGTTACATTTGGCCATAAAAGAGAGGAAATTCTAATTCATAGTATGACATGGGTGAACTGTGCTGTGTCAAAATAAACCATCACAAAATGACAAATAGTGCTCAACTCCACTTACCGGCATGCCTAGGGTGGTCACATTCATAGAATCACACAGAAAAAGGGGAGTGTGGATTGTTTAGCACAGAGTGTTGGTTTTGCAAAGATGAAAAGATCTTCAGAGACTGATGGGTAGAGGATGCAGAACAATGTGAAACAACCATGCAAATGATTAAAGATGGCAGCGTTCATAGGTCCTGTGTTCTGGTGAGCTTTACCCTACGGAAAGAAAACAGTAACATGGCAGCAGCTGCTTGTGAAATTAAAAAAATCCTTTTAATAAAAAATATTTATTTATTTTATTTATATGAGTACACTGTAGCTGTCTTCAGGCCCATCAGAAGGGCATCGGATCCCATTATAAATGGTTGTGAGCCACCATGTGGTTGCTGGGAATTGAACTCAGGACCTCTGGAAGAGCAGATGGTGCTCTTACCCTCTGAGACATTTCTCCAGCACTTTTAAATCTTTTTGTACACTAAGCATTGAATGAACAGTCTATGTCAGGCGTGAGGCTTCTCAACAAGAATAAGACTCACGGACTGGAAGGGACTATAAATGGTGTTTGCAGGGAGGTTATATAAAATGTTCAGAGGGACAAAGTTCTATTGGTGACACGTGATGAGCAGCCAGTTCTTTCTAGAGGGCCTAGGAACCTATGTGGAAAGCCAATATGTAACTGGAATCCTGAAATGTAAAACTATTCTCACTACATTTTGCTGGCTGAGGAGGGAGAGATTTCATCAGTGTCTGGTTCCAGTACTTTCTGGCACACCTCATCTCTACACTTGATGCTTTGGTGACGGAGGAGGTCCCAGCCAGCCAGCAGAGAGCACGGGCCTGGGAAGGTATTTGGACAGTGTCCTGAATGTGTCTATTTTTTTATTGCTTCTAAACTAACTAGCAAGTGAAAGAAAGGAATAAAGGCTGGTGTTCTCAGGCTTGTTTGTAGAGAATAACACACATAGGATTGTGAAAAAATCAGTTGTGGGGCTGGAGAGAAGGCTCAGCAGTTAAGAGCTTGGTTTTCTTGCAAAGCTTCCCTGTTTGGTTCCCAGCACCCACCTCTAACTCCAGTGTCTGGGGAGCTACTTGTCTCATTTGGTCTCTGCAGGCACTATATATGCACGCGGCAGCCGCCCACAACACACACACACACACACAGGCACATCTATACACATAATTAGAAACAAAACTTTAAACTCGCTTATTCAGATCCAGATTGCTCCGCTTGGCAGGAACACTTAGCATTTACCTGTGAATCTTCATCGCTCAGAGACTCCAGCAGCTATATCTTTCTTTCCAGTTGTGTTTCAAGTGAATCCTTATTGATTGATCACACCATGCATTTCATCGCAATCAAGTTATTTTCCATAACCACCTTTACTGACTTTCTAGAGCCTTGTATGTTTTTATGAATATAGAAACTAATACTTCATATTCGTGGCAGTCTGCAAATCTAGAGTTCATTGGGACGAGAAGCCAAGCCCAGACACTCCCGCTCAGAGCTTTCTTGGAGTGTGAAGGAATTCCCCATCAGTGACAGCCAGGAAAGCTGATTAGCAGAGCAACACCCTGCTGTTAGGTGTTTAGGAGATAAAGTAAACTATTGACATCCCTTGGCTTGCCTGGATGTTACTACTTCCTGTTTTCAGCAGGCACAAAGGAAACATCACAGTTAGTTAGTCCATTTCCTGGAAATAATATCCTTCCTAAGAGTCTGTTTCATCACCCTCAAAAGAACAAGAATTGTTTAGGTGATCACTAATATTGTCTTACATTAGGCAAATAATAAAAAAATTTTTTTTGTTTCCTTAAAAGAAATTTCTGGGGACATGTAACAGTTAACCCAGAAAGACTATTCTTTACAGACAAACCAGCATGGTAAAACAAAACAAAATAAGCAAACAAAAGAGTCTTAGTTCCAGTCAGGGAAAGAGAACTCTTAGAAGCAAGCTTAGCAAGGACTAGTACACATCACTTCAGGTCACTTCTGTAGTTGTCACTTGGTCACACTAAATTGCAAAGGACTCAGAGTGTTTCTTTGTGAGCTGTTCTGGCTTTGCCGAGCAGTGAGCGTGGTATCTGTAGATTATTCTCCTAGTCTGGGAGTAGCTCAGCTGAGAGCTTGAGGACACATCATATAGTTCTCTCTGGGTCTGCAAGTCAGCACCTCTGATACTCTGTCAGTAATTTTGTGAGCAAAACCAAACAGCAATCCTCAGAGCTTTGCAAGTGATAAGGAAGCCGAACATGCTATTTCATTACAGTCAATATCCAGCTGGCAGATAGACTGACCATTTCTTTCTTATGTAGAACATTCTTCTTAGTTGAGGGTGATTTTGACCTAAGGTTTCTGTATTAGGTTCTCTAGAGTCACAGAATTATTGATTGATTGATTGGTTGAATGAATCTATCTATCTATCTATCTATCTATCTATCATCTATCTATCTATCTATCTATCTATCTAAAGGGAATTTATTGGAACAACTTACAGGCTGCAAACCAAGTAACCTAACAATGGCCAGCTGTGAGTAGGAAGTCCAAGAATGTAGTGGTAGCTCAGTCCTACGAGGCTGGGTGTTTCCACTGGTCTTCTGTATACGCTGGAATCCTGAAGAAAGTAGGCTCCAATAGATGATCTGGCAATTAGTGCAAGCAGGTGAAGAAGAAGGAACCCTTCCATCTTCTGTTGTCTTCAAGATCTGGATTAAAGGTGTGTGTTGTCTTCCTGCTTCAAGATCCAGGTCAAAAGTGTGCTCTCCATTTGTGGATTGTAGTTCATTCCAGATATAGTCAGGTTGACAACCAAGAATAGCCATCATAGTTTCCAAACTAAACAGCAAGTGAAAAAGTCATAAACGTGGAGTTTTCAGGCCTGTTTATAGAGGACAATGCAAATGAGGTTGTAGAACCCCAGCTGTAGGGCTGGAGAGACGTTCAGTTGTTAGAGCCCCTGGTGTGGTTGCAGAGGTCCCAGTTCAAATCTTGGAACCCACATATGACTCACAACCTTCTGTAACTGGCTACATTTTCTAATGGTTAGAGATATTAAAACAGTTTGTTACATTTATTTATTTATTTATTTGTGTGTGTGTGTGTGTGTGTGTGTGTGTTGTTAGGACAGCCCCTGGCTGTCCTAGAACTCACTATGTAACCCAGGCTGGCCATGAACTCACAGAAATTCACCTGCCTCTGCCTCCCAAGTGCTAGAATTAAAGGTGTGTGCCACCGTGCCCAGCTGGAGAGACATTTTTATTGTCTGAACTAGGGTTGGGGTACTACTGTCATCAATGGGTAGAAGCCAGAGGTGGTGTTAAACAACCTACTATGCACTTCACGGCCTTCTCTCTCTAAAGGGGAATTATGTGGTCTAACATCACCGCCATGCCAGTTCCGGATAGCTGACCCACCTTCTGCCTCCCATGGGTGTGAGGCATGCCTGAGGTTCACATACATACACACAGGCAAAACAAAGGGAATAAAGGAAGAAAAGAAAAGAGTATAACACAGAACTAGAATCTGGACACCCAAGTGCCTGCCACCTAGTTCTCTCAGAAAGTCGACCTGGCTGTCCACCCTGGTATTCTGCTGTTATAAGCATTGGGAATTACGATCCTGACCAGTGTGTACCCGAGTCTCCCTTGCAGCATGACTCTGTGACTGATTCTCACAGTGGTACATAATCTAGAACGAAGTGTGCCACTCCCCACTAAGGATTCTCTTTCCCTTTCTGCTGGCAGGGTGGAGATGACAACTAGGATCTGTGGGAGAGCCAGGGTTGCAACCTGGATCCCTGAGTCACCATAGGGAGAGCTGCCTATCCACTGGATATAATAGGTGGCATCTTAAAAAGTTGTGGTTTTTGTTATTACTCTGTGTGTGTGTGTGTGTAGTGATATGTATATGCGTGTGTGCCACACAGCATGCACGTGGAGGTCAGAGGTCAACTTTTGGGAGTTCATTTTCTTCTTCCACTTGGTTGAGGTGAGGTCTCGTTTCTTTCACCCCTTCGTGCATTCCAGGCTATCTGGCTCTCAAACTTACAGGCAGTTCATCTGTGTCTGCCTTCCATCTTGCCTCAGAAGTGCTGGGACTACAGATGTGTGTTACTGAATTTGGTTTAAAAACAAGCCAGCATCGGTGGCGCAGCCCTTGGGAGGCAGAGGCAGGCAGATCTCTAAGTTCAAAGTCCCGTCAGGGCTACACAGAGATACCTTGTCTTAAAAACAACAAAAAAACCCGACCACATATTTTATTATTTATTTTATGTGTATGGGTGTTTTGCCTGCCTGTATGACTGTACACAACATGTGTAGTTCATCCCTGTGGAGGAAATTGGAGTTTTGTTTGAGTTATTTTATTCTGGTTTTCTTGCATCCATGTCTATGCATCACAAGCATGCCTGGTGCCCTCAGAAGCCAGAAGAGGGTGTTGGATCCCCTGGAACTAGAGTTGTAAGCTACCATAGGTGCTAGGAATCAATCACAGATACTGAGATTAGAGGTGTGAGCTTTCATGTTTGGGTCAACAGATAACCATGAAAGCTTGTCTCATCTTAGTGACTAAGTTGCCCCCAAACCTATAAATGAATATGTAGATTCCCTCTGACTTGTCTTGATACAAGGAGCCTTAGAAAGCAGAGAGAACTCTGATTAGGAAAAAGCACGCCTTTTAGTCCCAGTACTCAGGAGGCAGAGACAGGCAGATCTCTGACGTCCAGGACAGTCTGGTCTACAGAGTGAGTTCCAGGACACCCAGGGCTACACAGAGAAACCTGGTCTCTGTCTCAACACACCACCACCACCCCCCAAAAAAATAAAAAAAGGAAAGAAAAAAGAACAGCATGCCAGTTATCCTTGTAACTGAGCTTAGCCTAGGGTCAATTCCAAGCTCGCCCTTGAGTCTGGATCACACAGGCTGTCCCTGCTTTGTGTGACTCAGTTACATCATCAAGTTGGTCAACTTATTGAGCCACAGGATATCCAGATATATGGCTAAACGTTGTTCTGCAGTTGGATCTGCAGTATTTTCTCCAAGACTTATGTGTTAAAGGTTTGGTTGCAGCCTGTGACACCATTGAGAAGCGGGAGAATATCTCAAGAGATAGGACCAGCAGGATGTGTGCTGTAACATCTGTAATCTCAATACCTAGGAAGCTGAGGCAAGAGAATTGCCACAAGTGTAAGGTCAACCTGGGCTACACAGTGAGATGCTGTCTATAATATGCAGGAAGAGGAGGGACTAGTGGGTAAGTTAAGTCATTGGGGTTTGTTCTGATCCTCTCTCTCTTTGCTTCCCAGTGGCTGTGAGCTGAACACCCCTGTTCTGCTAAGTGTTCCCTCCAGATGTACTGCGATGCTACAGGCCCAAAGCAACGAGCCCAGATGAGACTGTGAGCCAAGACAAGTCTTTCCTTTTCTTAGCATATTTACCCCAGTGTGGAAGGCTAGCTCTGGGCTGTCACTCCTTTGGAACCATGGTGGCATTGCTGTGGAAGGTACTGGTGGGCGTCGGTCTCTTCACCCTCATCCACGCTGCCTTCTCTGCTGCACAGCATCGTTCTCATACTCGACTGACAGAAAAGAGGGATGAGCCACTGCCGACCGATATAGTTCTCCAGACACTTTTGGCCTTTGTGCTTACCTGCTATGGCGTGGTTCATACTGCGGGGGACTTTAGAGACAGGGATGCCACTTTGGAACTAAAGAATATGACATTCGACACCTTAAGGAATCGCCCATCTTTTTATGTGTTTCACCGTTCTGGCTGTGGACTGTTCCGGCGTTCGTATTCAACTCATTCTTCAGACCTCAGCGTGTCATCTTCTGACGTACAGCTGAAGTTCTGAAAACTCAAATCGCTGCACCATTCAGCTTTTTTACAAATTAAGTAACAGGACAGAAGCAGAATTACGTCCCGGGATTTGGGATGTAAAACACCTCCTACACATCAGTGTTTTTACTGATATTTCAGACTTAATTTAAAAAAAAATCTATAATTAAAAAAAAAAATAACAACAACAAAAGATATTTATGTCAGGTACCCTTTCACAGCTGTAGAAAGCTGATTAACCAGATTTGTTTTTGGATGAGGCCAACATTTGGATCTCAGCCCAAGTAAAGCAGATACTGCAGGTGGACCTCACCCTGTCCGTTCAGGGGCTGAATGGAAACAAAAAGACCTCAGTAAGGAAGGTGTGCTTTTCATGCTTGAACTGAGACATCCATCTTTCTCTGGCTCTGTCCCCTAGCCCCAAATATGAGTGCTTCTTGCATCCTGAGCCTATGACAGTGAACTTGCATGCGGGCCTCCTGAGCTCTGCTCACTGACAAAGTCTTGAAGGAACTTGAAGGTTTTCACAATGTGTGGTTTGATTGTTCATTACACTCTCACCACAGGCTTCTCCCGGGCTCTCGGGCTGATGATCTGGAGGCTGCTGTGAGCTATAAGCTCAGAGATGGTGATGATGGTCCATGCTGGGTGACTAGGCCTAACTGTGAAGAAGAGAAAAGCCAGCATTCCCAGAACAGTGCACATCAGAGGTGGAGAGAGCCTTGCCCCTGCCAATCTAGCTACCCCTGTGGCCAGTTCCAGGTTTCGCTTGCTGTGTGCCCACTTCTCTTTTTGCTGTGGTCCATATGAGATTCTGCCATTTGCAAATATATTAAGGTTTGTCAGAGGACAAGAATCAAGGAGGGGAATGTGTTTATATAAAACTGTCCCCGGTGTCTACAGAGGATTGACTACAACCATGCACAGGAACAAAGTCCTCGGATGCTCAAGTAGTTTTTAGAAAATGACATAGTGTTTCCATAGAACGTCTGCCCACCCTCCCATATACTTCAGTCATCTCCAGATTACGTGTAATACCTAATACCATGTGAATTCTGTGTAAACAGTTGCTCTACTGCTTTGTTTAGGGAATAATGATAAGAAGATGCTTGCATATGTTCAGTACAGATGGAATTTCCCCCAAATATCTTTGGTTAGCAGTTGGTTGAGTCTCTGTCTGGTTTGTTTACTTGTCCTTATGGTCTACTTTTACAAGAATGTTGTCTGCCTGAGGGCAGATCATGTTTGTCTTGGTTCCTGTGGTGTCCCTCATTCCTGTCATAGGTGTGTCCTTGCTTTGGGGAGGGGACAGAGGTATGAGTGTGTGTGTGCGCTCGCGCACGCGCGCACGCTCGATCGAGTGTGAAGGGGGGGGTCGCTGATACACAGACACACACACAGGAAGAGAGAGAAAAAGCGACAGACAGACAGACAGTCAGACCTGGAACTTGATATATATAGCAGACTGGCCTTGTAGTCACAGAGATCTGCCTGCCTCTGTCTCTATTACTGGGATTAAAGGTGTGCACCACCATATTTGGTTTTTTTCCATACATATTTATCAAGAAAGGCTCAGTTCACTCTGAACCTAATGTTTCAGGATTCACTGTTGATTGGTCTGAAGCTTTCACCACTGTTTCCACTCCTTCCAGTCTGAAATTTCCCAGCCTTGGCTTCCATGATGGTAGTAAGGGAAGAGGCCCTGTACTGGGAACCTTCCTCCTTCGACATTGCTTCTCCAGAGATTCCCTTCCTCCAGCTTGTTGAATATACATGGCCCTTCTGACCTGTCTCTGGCTGTCTTCTCATTCTAAGAGACTTTTCTATTAGATAGTACGTTACTTACTTGAATCTTGTTTCCCTTCCCTGGGATTTTCCTGATCTTCATCCGAAGGGGAACTAAGACCTGTCATCTATATTCTCTGCATCTCCATCCAGGCAATCCTGGCTTTAGTACATGGCTATATCATTTAACTTCTCATCGTAACCTATGTTACTGGCACAGTCCTCATCGCCCCCCTTAACTGTCCAGTCCTTTTCATTACTACCAGACTTACTTTAGAATGCTCTTCCTGCTGCACAGCACTGTCATAGAACTCTTGCCTTCAGACTTCCGACACCTCCAGACCGTGAATACAAAATTAAGCCCGAATCCTCATCATTGGAGTGCCTTCAGAGACAAGCTCCTTCCCACTTCTCCAGCCTCTTCTCCGTCCCTCTCACAGTCTATTCCGTGTCTTCAGAACACTTGTAGGTGCACGGTGTACCCAGTGGTGTCAAGCATTTCACTGAATGCCTCTTGCAATGGTTAGTTTTAAATGTCAACTTGCCACGAATTAGAATCACCTGGGGAGAGAATCGCAACTGAATAATTGCCTTTATCAGACTTGGCTGTAGGGGATTGTCCCGACTGTTAATTGATGTGGAGAAGCAGCCCACTATAGGTGGCTCCATTTCCTAGGCAGGGGATCCTGAATGACATAAGGCAGGAAGAGAGTCGATGAGAGAAAGCTGGCAGCATGGGTATATTTATTTCTCTGCTTCTGACTGTGGATGTGGAAGACAGTGCCTAACATCTGCTCTTGCAGTGGGCTGTGACTGACATTGTGAGCCAAATAAACCCTTTCTCTCCGTGTTTGCTTTTTGTCAGGGTGTTTTCTCACAGCAACAGAAATGAAACTAGAACACTCTGTATTGGTTTATTAGGGTTGCCACAGACCGGAAGAAATAGGAATTAATTTTCTGTAACTTCGGAGGCCAGGAGTCAAGACCAAGGAGTTGACTCAATGCCTTCTTCCAAGGATTCTCTCTTTGGCTTGTGGGTGGATGTCTTTTCATCTTCTTCCTTTGTCTCCACGTAGCCCTCACTCTGTGTATTTGTGTTGTATTGTCCTCTTCATAAGGAGCCCATCCATACCGATGACGTTATGTTATCGTGATTACTTCTTTAATGATACAATCTGGGGAAGGTTTTGGGGATTGGACTTCAACATGTAACTTGTGGGGAACTGCTATTTAGCCTGCAATACTCCCCCTCATGACAGTATATATATATGTGTGTGTGTGTGTGTGTGTGTGTGTTTGTGTGTGACATTCCTACAGCCACCAATGTTCCAGCTCCTTCCTACATCAACTGGAAGTCCTGTATCTCATGTAGATCATGTGTTGGATAAATTCCAAGTATGAATCTTCCTGAGTAAAAGTTTCTTCCCAGCTGTATACCTGTGAAACTAGACTACACATTATATGTTTCTGAAATAAATAGGGGGCAAACGTGACATAAGCTTCCTAAATCTAAAGGAAAAGGGAACAGAAAGGTCACATGTTGGGACCCCTAAACATATAAATTTTGTGGGTCTGGATTCAGTTCATAACATCTTCCCCTTAATGAGCTTGGAGAACAACACCTACAATTGAGATCCTAATTAGCTTGCTGATTTCATGCTTCATGGTACTCCAACCCATAATCCCCTCCACCATGTGACTGTCCCTTCTGACAGCACAAGGACACTTTCAGAATACACTGCTTGCTCCTCCTTGGGCACATATGCACGACCCAGAGTAGACACCTGCAAAGGACTGAGTCCATTAGATAATTTATTTTTCAGTCTGATAACCCAGTTATTAAGTGCTTAGTGGGTTGAGAGTATACACTGCATGGATGTTCAAACGGAAAATTCACATGATGCCAGCACTAGCTTTTGTGACATTCAGAATGGCATGGAGTTTAAAACTCATCTGCTGTTTGTTTCTAGAATCTTTAACTTTTTATTTTATTTTATTTATTAGGTTTTTTGAGACAGGGTTTCTCTGTGTAGCCCTGGCTGTCCTGGAACTCTGTAGACCAGGCTGGCCTCGAACTCAGAAATCCGCCTGCCTCTGCCTCCCAAGTGCTGGGATTAAAGGCATGCGCCACCACCGCCCGGCTGTAACTTTTTTTTTTTTTTTTGTACTGCGGTTAACATTAGGTGACCGAGACTATAGAAAGAAAAAATCTCTACAAGAGGATACTACTGTATGTTCCCAGAGTGGACGAAAGCAAACCCCATGAAAGGGAGGCTCTGTTTTGCACACTGCTGTGTCCATAGACCCTAAAACTACCTAGAACAGATAGTCCCCCAATATTTACTGCATCTGTGAGTGACTATAAACAAGCATACATTTACCATACATGTACAGTTCAGATTCTTGAGTTTTGAGCAGCTTATGAATCTGTGTTGTTGTTGCTTTTTTTTTTTTTTTTTTTTCTCGATTAAGCTGAAGAGAATGTTAATACTCTCCTCCTGAATGGCAGGATACCAGCTGAACAAGCGTCATGTGCTTCTGGGTTCCCCAGATGACTCACAGGGATGCTTTGTTTGGGAGGAGTGGGATGAGACGATGGTTGACAAAAATAACCACGGGCCCTCGAAGACGACATCAAGCTCTACTAGTGAAAAGAACATTAGAGGTAACTGTGAATGCTTCACCGAGGCAGGGAAAGATAGCATTTGTTCTAGCATTGTGGGTTCACAGCTGCTCTCGTGTTCAGAGAATCAGAGTTAGGATAAATGAAGTAAAATTGCCATTGTTTCTAAGCAGTCAGCAGCTCCATTTAGATGAGAACATTTCTTATAAAGGATGAGGGAAACAGATGGGTGGGGTGTGTGGTGAACACCCCAAGGTGGTGATACCGTGCATTTGTTTTTTTTCTTTTTATGGAAGGCTTTTCTAGCAGGTATAGTGGTACACAACCGTAATTTCAGCACTCGGAAAGCAAAGGCACATGTGAGGCCAGCTGGTCTGCATAGTGAGTTCAAGGCCAGCCAGGAGTATGCAGGAAAATACCATCCGCCTCCTCCCCAGCGTGCCCACTCGAGGCTTTCCTAGACATATTTTCTCTCATTTGATGACCATGCCTACCAGGACAGGAGGTACACTGGGAAAGAATGTCAGACTTGCCTCCAGCATCATCTGTGTGGTGGAAGATTGCCAGCATCAGCAGTGTCTTGGCAGGAATGTGATGTGCAGATTCTGGGCCCTGCCCAGATCTACCTGATCTACCTGGGATGGTCCAGGAGTTTGTTATATGAGACTAGGGGATCCACGCCCATGCTTAACTGTAAAAACCCCTGGACTAGGGCTCGCAGGTGGCAGATTACAAACCTTGATCGAGAACCTGAGGATGTCCAACCCTGTCCTTCACTAACATTCTGGTGTTCAGAGCTGACATTTTCTCACAAGACAATCCATTTTGTTAACTACATTTTCCCTCACACCCACAAAGCCCAGCACAGTCTGTTTAGCCATATCTCTGGCTGCTCTCCTCAGGCCAGAGCTGTCGTCTACCCCTGGGCTTTTGTATGTGGGTCCTCCACTGAGTTACCATTGCTCCTGGCTTGGTACTTCTCACTTTGTCTCCTTTGATTCTGGCAGATCTGTTTATCCTCAGCCTGGCATCTATACTTTGTGAAGTCACTTTGTTGACTAGGAAGTAAATGACTGGAGAGCCCAGGTCTGCCTGTCTAACCATTGTTTCCAGAGCTAACCCTGCGGCTTAGCATACAATAGATCCTCAACAGACATTTATTCAATAAATAAACCATGAGCAGAGGAAGCTTGGTAGAAGGAAAGGATGATTTCTTTTATTCCTGATTCCTGTGCAGTTTAGGCTCTTGGGAGGAAGCAGGATGGGGGTAGGAGTGGGGGTGGGTTGGCTGTTTTGCATGCTTTCTGGAAGTGCAATCCTGCAGCCCTTGTCCCGTCACTGGTTTATTTATTTATTTTTTAGCACAGTGTCTTCAAGGTTCATCCATGTAGCATATGACTGCATTTCCTTAGTTTTAAAGTAACTGAGGATATAAAAAGAGAAACCTGGTAAGGGTACTGCTGTAAGCTCCAAGAATGGAGTGGGCACCTTGTTTTCAGTTCCTGGATAAATGTCCAGAACTGAGATTGCCATGGAATGTCTACATCCTTTGTTTGTTGAGACAAGTTTGTGTTGGTGTGGTTTTTTTTTTTTTTTTTTTTTTCTTTTTTTTAGCTATTCTATTTGGTTCATTTATCTACCACCCTTCCAGCCCCTATTCCACTCTAATCTTTTTTAACTCCCTAACACTAGGCAGGAGAAAAGGAAGGTCAGAGAGGAGAGGGGAGAAAGAGGGCATAGACCATTTAGACGACTTCCTGCTGATTAGGGGTGGGGACGTTGGGTTCCTAGGGGGCAAGTTCAAGCTTCATCTTTAGGGTATCCAACTTCTTCTTCTTGTCTCTGCTCATGGCCACTTGACAAACCACAGCAATAGGAAACAGAAGCAGAAGGGAGGAAAGCAGCTCCTCCAAGAGCCTCCAGCTCCTCTTGGGGCTCTGGCATTTATTCCCTTAACGGTTCCTAGAATTCCAAACACACTCTGCCGCTGGGTAAAAACATGCCCTGCTAGTGCACGAGGCAAATCATTGTCATCTGCTATGAAGCAGCCTCTTATTTCACAACTGAGATTAAAACAAAAATATATTCATATAACATACCTGGGTTTTTGAAGGAACCAAAATTCTCGCTATGGATTTTTGTTTGTTTTTTTGAGACAGGGTTTCTGTGTGTGTGTGTGTGTGTATGTGTGTGTGTTGTGTCCCAGTATGTGTGTGCATGTAGGCTGGGGGGTTGACAGCGAGGATATTGTTTGATCGCTCGTTACATTGTTTACTCAGGCAGGGAACTGAGCTGTTTGGACTGACTAGCTCACCTAGCCTGCTCTGGAATCTCCTGTGGGACTGACTAGCTCACCTAACCAGCCTGCTCGGGGATCCCCCGTCTTTGCCTCCATGTGCTGTGACTGCAGTGGCCACCAAACCTGCCAGCTGTTGTGTGGGCTCTGGGGATTCGCACTCTGCTCCTCACGCTTGCACAGATCGTTCTCTCTCCACGGCTCCGATCCTCTTTGCATTTTTAATGACAGCCAGCCGTGCAAGTAAGGATGAAGCAGCTTTTCATTGTGGTTTTGACTCATTTCCCTAATGAGAAGTGATGTTGAGCTTCTCAGAGAGCCTCTCTCTCTCTGTCATCTGTTTGTCTGTCTGTCTGTCTGTCTCTGTCTTTCTTTCTTGTGTGTGTACATGTGTGCATCTATGTGGAAACCAGAGGAACAGGCTGAGCCTTGGCCTCGATTACGTCACACTTTGTATCTCCGAGACAAACAGTGCCGTTTCCTGAACCTCGAGCTTATTGATTGACTAATTGGCTAGAAAGCCCAGGGAATCCTCCTTCTTGCCTCCTGGTTCTGGGATTACAGATGCAAACTGCTATGCCACCACAACCCATACCCACCTTAATAATCCTCATGCTCTCAGGTGCTGGAGGTGGAGCTCGGGTCCCATGCTTGCTTGTGCAGCTAAGCTAGCTGGCTCTGTCTCCCCAGACCTGCTCACACACGCATTGTTCACTTGTATTTCTTCTTTGGAGAAATGTTTATTCAAGTCCTTTGGTCACTTTAATTTTTTTTTTTTTTTTTCAGACAGGGTTTCACTATGTTGTCATGGCTAGCCTGGAATTCACTAGGTATATCAGATTGGCCCAAAAGAGACCCAGAAGCCTCTGCCTCCTACATATTCAAATTAAGGTGCATACCACCTTGCCTAACCCTTTGACTATCATTTTTTTAACTTTATTTTTATGCTATTTATTTTATGTTTCTTGGTGTTTAACCTGCATGTATGTACATGTCTGATGCTTGTGGACAACAGAAGAAAGTGTCTGATCCCTTCAAACTGTGAGTTGCCATGGTTGGGCCTGGGAATTGAACCCAGGTCCTCTGGGAGAGGAGCCAGTGCTCTTAACTGCTTGATCCACTTATCTAACCCAACCTCTGGCCATTTAAAAATGAGTGGCTTTCCTGACTATTACATATTCTGTGTGGCACTACATTCTGTCATTTATACAATACTGTATTTGTAGAAAGCCTGGGGCGCATACAGCCTTATTCTGTTCTTATAGCAACCTTGAGATATAGGTACAACCCAAATTCAAGGTCTGTGTGGGTCAAATCACATTCCTGTGGTCACGCTGTGGGTAAATGATGGAGAGGGACAAAGGGGAGCTGGGAAAATCCTATCAGTATCTTTCCTAAAGCCCTCATTGGTAGGAAGTGAATAGCTGGGAGGTAGGAGCCAGCATCTTCTAGTTCCATTCTAGCTTTAACCGGCTAGGGAGCTGTGCCTCACTCCACCCCATCCCTCTTTCTTTCTCTCTCAAAGTTGAATATTTAATATAAGGAATTGTTTGCACAGGTGTTGGAAGACCCAAAGAGGCAAACCTGCAATGGTTAGTAACCAGAGTAATAGATACAGTAAGAGGCCACGAGAACGACAGGGAGGAGTCAGGTTGCCAAGAACTCAGAGAGGTCCTGCAGAGCGGAAGGTCAGACCCTCAAGGGAAAGTATTGTGTGTCTGGTGATTCAGGGGGGCAGTCACCTGTGCACTAAAGTCCTCTGAGAGGATGGGATCTGGGAACTTTGGCCCAGTCTGCTCATTGTGCCTGGCCTCGGTGACACTGTTGGCATAGTAGAATACACATGGGAAAATGCTTCACAAAATCCCCACACGTCAGGGAGAAGTAAGGCCTTGTTAGGATCCACCAGAATGTTGTCATATCCATACCTGCATCTTCCCACATTTCATAACCCAAGCTCTGTCTGTGTGCTAGCTATCTGGTGTGTCTGTTCTTGAACGTTCCTAGGGGGCCCAGGAAAAAGGTTGGAGAGCTTTTGTGGCATGCCACAGGCTGCCTTGTTGGGGCTGGCCTCTCCTGCCTATTGGTTGTATCATTATCATCACTATCATCTTTTTAAAAATCAAGTCTTATGTAGCCCAGACTAGCTTTGAACGTGCTATGTAGCCAAGGATGGCCTTGTACTCCAGATCCTTCTGCTTCTACCTTGTGAGTGCTGGGATCGCAGATGTGTACCACCACGCCTAGATGCCCAGTAGTCTTGAGGAGACAGATGAACAAGGTGGGGTCATGGAGCAAGTGAAGGAAGATCTTCACCTCTGCCACAGTGGCCTGAAAAGCTGCAGGTAAGTTCGGTCCAGAACATCTGCTCAGCCCCCCTTCTCTCACTTCCAGAGATCCCTCTCTGCTTTGCCCTTCACTCTGCTGTTGCCCTAATTGCACCTCAGGAAATAACGCCGAGGCAGCTGTCCTAGAGGAGCCTCCAACTGGATCTGAGCTGCTCTCCTCAGAGTCCAAATACACAGTTAAACAGGAAGTTAGGACACTTTTGTGTTGAGACTGCCTGTGGACAGTGCCCGAAGGGTGGAGGATTTGCTCGGCATCCCTCTCCTGCCATCTGGTGGATGGATAAGAGGATTATGAACAGACCCAGGAGGCAGGACACCCAGGAGGGGAGGAAAGAGAAAAGCAGCAAAAGTCGTGCCACTCTGTGCTGAGGCCTAATCCCAGGCAGCATGCCCTGGCTCGCATTAGCTACCTAATCAGCGTTGTACAGAAATCTGCGTAAGTTTTGGCATCTGCAAGAAGAGTCACCATTCTCTAGCTATGTCACCAGCTGCAAACCTGCAAAGCTGCAAATGCCCTCAGAGGCTGGCCTTTGGAAATGTAAAAATGTAAAAATTCAGAATTCACAGAGTAGACTTGGGTCAAAGCCTTAAATGGAAAATTCTAGAAACACACATTGTCTAATTGTGCCTTATTCTGGATATTATGTTAAATTTGTCTCTGTCCTGCTCAGTCCCACTCAGGACAAGAACCATCCGTTTGTCCAGTGTCTGTGTGTACATATGCTAATAGCCACCCCTGTTGTCAGGCGACTGCCATGGTCTCACATGTTTGTGTTCAAGTTGCCTATATTTTACTCAATAATATCTTCAAAGTGCAACGCTGTCGATGCTGGCAATTTTGTTATAGTCCATCAATCTTATTGTTGTTGGTAATCTCTTCCTGGGTCTAGTTTGTAAACTAAAGGGTGTGCTGAGTGTGTGTAGGAAAAGCAGAGTCTACAGGTTTGCTCCTATCCATCTTCTGTTTTGAACACTCCCTGTGGGTCTTGGAAGACAGCCCCCTCAATAAGGGAGACAACTGCACTCACAAAGAATGGGTTCTTGCTAATTCCTGATATCATAGACGAGGTGGCTACAAACACTCACTCTGGAGCCAGGTGGTGGGGATGCACACCTTATTCCCAGCACTCAGGAGGCAGAAGTAAGTGGATCTCTGTGAGTTGGAGTCCAGTCTGGTCTACAGAGTGAGAGCCAGGACAGCCCGGGCTACACAGAGAAACCCTGTTTGGAAAAAAAACAAGACAAAACAAACAAACAAACAAAACAAAACAGACTTACTCTGGAGATGCTTCCTCTGTTTTGTGTAACTTGGGAGGGAAGATTTCTGGGGCTCATGGTTTCAGAGGTGGTCAGAGGCCATGCTCAATTCTGTCTGCTGCTTCTGGGCCTGAAGTAAGTGTAGCAGGAACTTTCCCTGGGGAGACATAAACAAACAAAATTCTTGACCCCAGACAAGGCACCAATGACAGACCAAAGGGATGAGTCTATCCAGGTCTACCTTGGTGAATCAATGAGTTTGTTTGGTGTGTAGAATCATGGGTGAGGAGTTACTTACAGGGGTGTGGGTGACTGCAGAACAGCATATTACAGGACCATCCCATCCCAGCATGGATACTGACTCCCACATAGTTACACACACAGTCTCCCTTCAGTTACCCCTCCACTCTTCATGTACACTGGCACTTTCCAAGACTGGTACAGCAGGGACTAGGTGCAGCTGGGAGCAGCTACAATCTCAGATGGGAGTCGGATGACCCTCCTCTCCCCTTGTTTTTTGAGAAAAGGTAACAGGCCTGAGGAGGGTGTCCTGTGAGCAACCATGGTTACTCTGATGAAGCTGGCAAAACTGTTATAGTCAGAGGAAAGCATGCCACAGAAGTGAGGCAGAACATCTTGGAAGGAGGAAAGAGGTGGCCTCCCAACATTCCTTTCAAGGACATATCTCAAGTGACTGAATTTCTTGCCAGTTGGCTCTACCTTTAACAGGCTCCACCACTTCCTAATAACACGCAACACTGATACCCAGCCTTTAACACATGAGCCTGTAGGGACACTTCAGATCTAAACTGCAGTACCTACTGAAGCCCCAGCCTTCAAACAGTAACTCTCTGGTCTTCTCTTTCCCAGCTCCTGGCAGACACTTTCATTTCTGTTTCTGTGACTTGACTCTTCAGTGTACCTTGTTCATCCTTATGTGACTAGCTTATTTCACTTAGCATAATGTCATTAAAGCTCATGAATCAGAATGGCTTTCTTTTATACAGCTGAATAATATTCCATTCTTTGTATATGTTATGTTTTCTTTATATATCCATCCACTAATGTTTCCTCACTGTGGCTGTAGTTAATAATGCTTCTATGGCATGCATATGTAGGTATCTGCCTGAGTGTCTGCTTTCAGTCTCCTGGGTGTATACCCAGAAGTGGAATTGTGAGGTAATATTATATGGCATGTTAGTATTTTTATTGCCATGACAAATAACTTTTAGAAACAATTTAAAACAGAAATGAGGGGTTAGAGAGATGGCTCAGCAGTTAAGAGCACTGCTATTCCAGAGGTTCTGAGTTCAATTCCTAGCAACCACATGGTGGCTCACAACCATCTGTAATGGAATCTGATGTCCTCTTCTGGTGTGTCTGAAAACAGCTATAATGTACTCACACATAAAATAAATAAATAGATCTTAAAAAAAAAACCAGAAAAAGTTTATTTTGGGTCATTTTTCAGAGGTTTTAATCCATGGTCTGGTGGCTCCAGTAGTTTCCACCATCTCCCAATACTGATCAATTTCTGATCCCATTAGTAGGTTAAATGTCCAACCTTTTAATATTGCAGTATGTGTTGGACTATAGTCATAGCTCTCCCAGAATCATGCAGCCCAAGACCATAGGGTGACACCTTGCGTTCACCAATGGATAAAATCAGAACCCTTGTAATACCATTGCCTCCCCAGAGCCCATCAGCCAGTAGCCACACCTTCAATACATCTGCTTTTTGGAAGGCATTTCACGTCGAAATCACTAGGACCTGCCACACTATTCCAGATGAGCATATGCCATTTCATTTAATACTCACAGAACTTCTGAGAGAAGGCCCATTATTCATTTCTTTTTTTTTTTTTATGGATTTTTTTTTTTTTCGAGACAGGGTTTCTCTGTGTAGCCCTGGCTGTCCTGGAACTCACTTTGTGGACCAGGCTGGCCTCGAACTCAGAAATCCACCTGTCTCTGCCTCCCAAGTGCTGGGATTAAAGGCGTGCGCCACCACTGCCCAGCTGAATTTTATTTTTTTATTGGATATTTTATTTATTTACATTTCAGATGTCATCCCCTTTCCCCATTTCCCCTCCCTAGAACCCCCATTCCATCCCCCCATTTTTCATCTCTTAACGTGTAAGGAAATATAAATCAGAAGGAGTCAGCTTGCCTATGCCAGAGAGCCAGACAGTGATAGAGCAGGAACAAAAGCAAACCCAGTTCACATCACAGGATGGCTGTCGTGGCTTAGGTGTCGCCAGGGTGTGGAGGACTGGGACTGCTGTTGCTGGCCAGTGACACAAGAGTGCAGCTACTGTGGACACGGACTGGCAGCCTCACAGTCAGTTAGGTATAAAGTTGCCATCTGCCTCAGCAATTCCATTCCTAGGTGCTTGTACCCCTCCCCAAATAAAAACAAGAATTCTAAAAATGAAACAAATTGATCGTGACCTTTCTTTTTTTTTTTTAAAATTATTTATTTATTTTACATGTATGAGTACATTGTAACTGTCTTCAGACACACCAGAAGAGGGCATCGGATCCCATTACAGATGGTTGTGAGCCATCACATGGTTGCTGGGAATTGAACTCAGGACCTCTGGGAAGAGCAGTCAGTGCTCTTAACCGCTAAGCCATCTCTCCAGCCCCCAGACCATGGCCTTTTATAGCAGTAGAGTTCACAAAGGTCAAAAGGCAGACAAAGCCTGGACGCTCCATGGTGAAAGGGCAGAGTGTGCCCATCCACACACTGGATATCAATCCACAGTAAAAAGAAAGGAGGCACAGAGTGGGTGAACTCTCAAAATGATCATTCAGAGACGCTGTTCACAGAGGCCTGTCTGTGTGACTCCATTCACATGAAATATCACAGACCAGCTAAACACACAGACAGAGAGCAGACCAGTGGCCCACAGTTGGAGGAGGGAGGGCTGGGGAATGGCGGGTGTGCATGAGGCTTCATATATGCAGTGATAATGTGGTACTACATGGTGGTGAGGAGTATCAACAGAACCTTCTAGAACCTCTGCATGGCATTCTTTTTTTTTTAATTATTTATTTATTTACATTCCACACGTTGGTGCCCTTCCCAGCCCCTCTTACCCCCCAGTTCTTCATCCCATTCGCTCTCCCCTTTGGCTCTCAGAGGATGCTCCCTCTACCCTCTGGGAATCCCCCTTCCCTGGGGCCTCAAGTTTCTACAGGATTAGGCACATCCCTTACTACCAAGGCCAGACAAGGCAGTCCTCTGCTACATATATGCCAGGGGTCTTGGACCAGCCCATGTATGCTTTTTGGTTGGTGATTCCCAGGGATTCAGGTTAGTGGGTACTGTTGGTCTTCCTATAGGGTTGCCATCCTCTTCAGCTCCTTCAATCTTTCCCCTAATTTTTCTATAGGGTCCCCGACTTCAGTATAACGGTTGGCTGTAAGTATCTGCATCTGTCTTAGTGAGCTGCTAAGACTAAGTTAGAGACTCTCAGAGGACAGCCATCTGCATAGCATGCTTGAGATGACACATACACACAGAAACAATTTCTGCATGTTTTTGATTGTTTTGTTTTTGAAGATAGGGCTCATTCTGCCCACCAAGCTGGTCTGAATTTAAAGTCATCCTCTTGCCTCAGCCTCCCAAGTGCCACAGTTACAGGGGCGAGCACCAAACCCAGCCTCTTCTTCCTTTACTTTTTTTTTTTTAGTTAGCATACAAAATAATGAGTTTCATTATGAATCATTACAGACTTTTGGCAGGAATGTCACCTGAAAACCGTTATCAGAAGAAATTCCACAGAATGACTTAAAACACTCAAACTGGGTGAGCCACTTCTTTATTCAGTTTGAGTGACTTTTGAATATGATTTTGATTATAGAGTATTTCATTCATTCCAAAACTTACAGAGAATACAACACCTACACGCCTGTCACACACACTAATGGAGGTTAACATTTGTCATATTTACTTCTGATTTCTCCACTTAAACAGTCAACTATTACAAATACAGGCTGGGACACACACACACACACACCCCCTACATAATTGTCAAGAGTTGGGGCAGTCTCAGTTCTACCACTAGGAGTCCCATTATCTAAGTCCATGAATGCTATATTCCATATTGTTTAAAATGGGTTTCCTTAAATGGCATTAATACTGCCTCGGTGAGAAGGTATGTGTAATGTAACAGCTATTGGCTTTTGACTCTGTTTTGCTTCCCAGTTTTACTAATGATTGCATTAGTATACAAGGGGTGTTATAAAAAAAAAAAAAGAACCAGAAAAGAGTGACTTAAAACAACACAAATGTATTCTCTCCTGCTGAAGACAGCACTGCTTCCTCCAGGGGCCCTGAGGCACGCCTCTGCTCTCTCCAGTTTCTGGTGGTTGCCAGTGGGCCTGCGAGTTCCTCTGTTGGCACAGCACCCTGAACTCTGCTTTCTTATGTGACCTCTTCTTAAGGTCTCTGTCCCCATCCTCCTGATCTTGAGTTGCCACAGCGCTGGATAAAGGTTTACTGGAATCAAGAAAACCTCTTTTAACTGTTGCATCTGCAAAGACTCTCTTTCTAATGATCTCACTCATGGGCCCCAAGGATTAGGACCACAACTGTATCTTTTTTGGGGGGTATAAATTCATCCCATGTCAGCCATGTCTTAGCATGTTCAGTTTAGTTGGGCATGTGCTATTGTTGGGGTTCAGGAATCACCATTCAAAACAAACAAATGCTGATTTCAGTTAAGCAAGAATAGTTTATTGAATGTACACCGTAATACCAGATGACCAGGAGCGCAAAAAGGACTCGACAGCCTAATTGCAGTACAGTCTGTTCTCAGAGTAGGTTTTTTATGTGAGAAACCAGGGCAAGGAAGGGAGCAGGTGGCTTACTAGGCAAAGTATTACTAGCGAACCTTTAAGCTGATCAGTCCTGAGTAAGGTAAGGGGGGTGGTGGTTGGGTGGTGAACAGGGCAATTTCAGAATATTGAGATAACAGAGCATGAGTATTATAATCATAACATTTTGGCTTTTGGCTTATTAGTAGCATTCTTCAGTGTCAGCCACAAAGCCACAATGAGCTTATATGTAGGGACAGGAAGGGCTGCCTGGTGGTTAGTTCTGACTCAGCCATTTTAAACCTAACAGTTCATACTGACCTTTGATTTGATGGGTCCTACATAAAGCTTTGTGGAATTTCTTAAGATTAACAAATCTCACACATAACATTCAGAACACACAGAACAAAACAGGGAATGTGGCCAGCATGTCCTTGAACCAAGTCACTTCTCTGTGTCAGTGACTGGCAGGCATGTTAAAAGCAACAATATGAAACTGCTGTCAGGCATGGGACAAAATGACTACAACTATTCTGGTGTGTGTGTGTGTGTTGTGTGTGTGTGTGTGTGTGTGTGTGTGTGAGAGAGAGAGAGAGAGAGAGAGAGAGAGAGAGAGAGAGAAGAGAGAAAGAGAGAGAGACCATAACATTATTATGCATAAGGCCCTGAATTTGGTCCCCAGCAACCTAACCTAACAAATATAAAACAAGAAGAGATAGTAAACTGTTGAGACTGTTGAGGGCTGCTGAGATGGTCTCAGCAGTAAAGTGCTTTGCGCCCAAGACTGATGTCCTGAGTTCAATCCCTGGAACCAAAGTAGAGAGAACTAACTCTAGAGTTGTCTTCTGACTTCTGCATGTGCATTGTGGTATACATGCACCTACATATACAGCATACACACAATAGTAATAAGTAAAATTCTAAAAGGATGTAAAAAGTTATTTCCCCCAAGTAACTGGTAAAACATATTCAAAACAGAGTAAGAAAGAACATAAACAAAGCCAGTGAAAAGAAGAAATAAAAGTCAAGAGGTAGGTTGGAGAGATGGTTCAGCAGTTAAGAACATTGACTGTTCTTCCAGAGGTTCTGAGTTTAATTCCCAGCAACCACATGGTGGCTCACAAGCATCTGTAATGGGATCCAATGCCCTCTTCTGGTGTGTCTGAAGACAGTTACAGTATACTCACATACATAAATAAATCTTTAAAAGAAGTCAGGAGGTGATGAGATAAATGGATGTGGGCTATGGGTGTGTCATGAGTGCTGCTATGCCCCAACCATGCTCTGCCATCATGACCATGAACTAATCCTCTGAAAATGTAAGCAAGCCCACAATTAAATGCTGTTTATTTTTATGATTTTAATAAGAGTTGCCTTGGTCATGGTGTCTCTTCACAGCAAACAGTGACTAAGACAGAAGTTGGTACCAGTGACTGGGGTATTGCTGTGACTTGCTTGACCATGCTGTTTGCTAGAGGAATATGAAAAACTTTGAGACTTTGAAGTAGAAAAGTGGTCAAATGCTTTAAGTGGGACTTAATGGGGCCATGCTAGTAGGAGCATAACCAGCGGTGCTGAGGGAGATGTGAACTGTGGGAACCCAGCTCAAGAGGTTTCAGAGGGGAAGGCTTTTAGCAGTTGGCCTAGAGACCATTCTTTGTGATAGTCTGGCAAAGAATGAGGCTGCTTTTTGTCCTTGTCCTAAAAAAAATCTGCCTTAGGCTAAATTGAAGAGTTTTGGATTAATGGTATTGTCAGAGAAAGTTTCAAGACACCTAGTATTGGCTCTGTCTTATCTTGTGGCTGTTAGTGGTTACTTAATGCAGATCTATAAGGAAAAGGAAGAAGTGAGGCAAGGAGAAACACAATATGTACAGTTTGAGGAGAAGAAGAAAACCAGGAAGTGTAATGAGCTAAGTCCTGTGCTCAAGAAGATGAAAAGATTGAAGAAAATCCTGATGCTAAATGGAATAAAAGGAGCAGTGACCTCAGGACAAGACCCCACCTAGCTAAGATGCCAGCTTATGAAGAGTTAAAAGAAAGCTTGACTACCGAAGGAAACCATCGACAACAGAAAACCAATGCAGATGCAGTTGAACTGGGGGTCAAGTTCCAGCCCATCAAGCAACAGAACTTGGCAGTTTGGGCCACATGGTTCTGGCTTTAGAGTCAAGGATACAAGAAAGGGGCTGTGGAATCTTGCTCCATGGCTAAGGAAAGCCTCTGAGATCAAGTGTGTGTCAAGGGTGTCTCTGTATTGAGGCCTAGAGAGGCCATTTCAAGAAGATGTATGGGTAAGACCTGGGTTGTGTTGGCGATTCCAGGATGTTGGAGATGCCACCGTCATGGAATACCTGCCAAGGAGAGCTGCAGACTGAGTGTGGTACCAGCCCAAGAGAGAGAGGTGTGCTGCTGTTCACAAAACTGAATGAAGTGAGAGATCTGAAGATCTCACAGCAACAGAACAGTAGCTAAGGTAACGGTGATTACAAAGATTAGCACTGACAACAGAATTCCTTTAATTTGACAAATGCTCTGTGTTTGTTTAGACTTTAGTCAGGCATTGGAGCTTCAAGGCCCATATATATATATATACATACTTCCTTGTAAATCCAGTTTTATCAAGAACCCTGCCACTTTAGCAAGAACTGCCTTCCTACTCTTTTTGGTGTGTGTGGTGCTGGAGGTGGAACCCTGGGCCTTGCCTATGCCTGACTGGCACTTTGCCACTGAGCTATAGCTTCTTCTTTATTTATTTATTTTTTTTATTTTTTTTTGGTTTTGGTTTTTTCGAGACAGGGTTTCTCTGTGTAGTCCGGGCTGTCCTGGAACTCGCTTGGTAGACCAGGCTGGCCTCGAACTCAGAAATCCGCCTGCCTCTGCCTCCCAAGTGCTGGGATTAAAGGCGTGCGCCACCACCGCCCGGCTTAGCTTCTTCTTTATATGATCACTTTTGACAGCTAATCAAGGGTCAGTGTGATGGTTTGAAAGAGAATGGCCCCCAAAGGCTCCTTCCCTCTCTCTCTTCCTCCCTCCCTCCTTCTCTCCCTTCTTCCTTTCCTCTCTTCTTCCCTTTCTCCCTCCTTCCCTTCATCCCTTCCTCCCTCCTCTCTCTCCTATCCCCTGCCTGCATACAGATCAGGATGTAAAGCTCTCAGATACTGTTCTAAACCATGCCTGTTTGCTTCCTGACATAATAATCATGGAATACCCCTCTAAAACTGTAAGCAAGGTCCCGGTTAAATGTTTTCTTTGATAAGAGTTGTTTTGGTCATGGTGTCTGTGATGGTTATTCTTGGTTGTCAACTTGATGACCTCTGAAATTAAAAGCCCAAGTAGCTGGGTACACCTGTGAGGGATTTTTCTTGGTTGAATTTTTTGAAGTGGGAAGACCACCCTGAAGCTGGATCTTTGAGGTGGGAAGATACACCGTAAATTTGGGCCACACTTTCTGGTGGCAGCCTATATAAAGGTCGTGGAAGCTTTTGTTCTTTGTCTGCTTGCCTTCACTCTCACTGGCAAGTTCATTCTTACACTGTCATTAGAGACTGCTTCTTTAGTATTCTGGCAAATACTGAAGAGCAGCTGAGACATCGAGCATTGTGGATTGAAAAGCTATTAGATTTTTGGACTTTCTGCTGGTAGACAGCCATTGTTGGACTAGCTGGACCACAGATTAAAATAATCCATTCTAATAAATACCCTATATACATCCCCTTCGTTCTATCTGTTCTGTTCCCCTAGAGAACCCTGACTAACATAGCAATAGAACTTTATAGCAATAGAACTTTATAGCAATAGAACAGTAACTAAGACAGTTTAGTCAGAATGCCTCCTCACTCTTAATTTTCCCTGTTCACTTCTTCCTCTTATTTTATAAGCATAACCACAAGTATTTAGAAGGCAATCTGAGAAGTACATCATATTTATTTAGCAACATAACAATAACGTTCCCCCTGGGCCTATGTTCTTCTTAGCCGCAGTTTTTTGACCAAATTTAAGGTTTAAAACGTAAATTCTGTCCCCAGGAGCAGTGGGTTACCCCACAAACGGTCATCTCACTATTGCACCCCTGGGCACTTTCTGCCAAGCAGGTCATAATGTAGCACTCAGGGTATGCAGTGGAGTAAAATCATTGATAACATTCCCCACCTGAAGATGCATAGTACCTCCTGTGGCTATAAAAGGTAGCAGCAGGGAGAAAGCGTCTCTCTTCTTTCCAGCTTGGTTTCTCTGTGTCTTCTGGTATGAGCACGTGGCATCTTCAGCAATAGAATTGTACCATCTAATTTTACTGGTTAAGCAGCAGCAGTGGCAATAGCCTATATTGTTTGGGGACCTCATGAATCTCTCTGGATCTGGACATATCTCTAAAGGGAGGTAACCCATGCTTGGACTGAGATTTTCATTTAACCTTAGGACTTCCAGGAGTGGCCTTATTCTAAACTCATGTACAGTACCTGTGTTCAAATATCTTCAATTTCATTTTTTAAAATTATCTTTAAAAATATTACTGCTTTTCGCACATATACTTAGTTTTGGCTAGCCCTTACCCTCACCCTTCCTGCTCCTAATACTATTCCTCCCAGCTTCATATGATGTGTTCTAAGAGAGGCCCCAGAAGCCTCTCTTTCCCCTCATAAACACCTTTCCGATATTCTTGCCTCTGCACACACTGACGGGCACAGAGAAATACATACAAATGAAAAGCTGGGCTTGCATATGAGATCTTGGGACAGTTGTCTTTTGAGGTCTGGGTTATCTTATTTAATAAAATATGTTCCAGGTCCATGAAACTGTAAGTTTCATAATTTTCTTTTTATTTATGGCTGATTAAAGTTCCATTGTGAGTGTGTACCACTTTCCCGTTATCCACTCATCTGTTGATGGACATGGAGGCTGATCTCATTTCCTTGCTGTTGTGAAGAGAACAGTAACAAACACTGATGTGCAAGTGTCTCTATCGCAGGATACAGAGTCCTTTGAGTAAATGCCAAGGGTATAATCGCCGGGTCACAGGGCTGAAACAGAGTTCCAAATAATTTTAATTTGAGTCCCCCTGATGGCTATGGATGTTGAACACTTTAAAGAATATGAACTGGCTGTTTGTACATCTTCTGAGAACTCTTTGTTTAGTTCTATAAACCAGTTTTTACTGGGTCATTTATTTATTTACTTGTTACTTAATTTTCCTCTTTTTAGGTTCAAAAATTCTAATTAATGTGTGTGTGTGTGTGTGTTTGTGTATCTGTGTGTGGTTTGCGTATGTGAGTGAAGTTTCCTGCAGAGGTCAAAGGGCATCAGGTCTCCTGGAGGTGGTGCTATGGGTGCTTGTGAGCTGCCTAACATGAGTGCTGCAAACTAAACTCAGGTCCTCTGCAAGAGCAGTCAGTGCTCTTAACCCCTGAGCCGTCTCTAGTTGCCTAGTTTTTCTGTTATTCGATATTCTGGATATTAATCTTTTTCGAGTATGTAGCTAGCAGGTTGTTCTCCTATTCTGTGTCTTACCTTGATGACTGGTTTTCTTTGCTACATAGGATCTGTTTAATTTTATGAGGTCCCATTTATCAACTGTTGGCCTTGTTTCTTGACTGACTGCAGTCCTATTCAGAAAAGCCTTACCTATGCTGACATCTCAAGTGTTTTATTTACTTTTTTTCCTTTAATGGTTTCAGAGTTTCAAGTCCTATGTTAATGTTTTGATCTATTTGAAGTTGATTTTTGTGTAAGGTGAGCGATAAGGCCCCAGTTTTCCCAGCACCATTTAAGAATGCCCTTCTCTAGTGAGAATTTGAAAAAAATTCAGGTGGCTGCAGCTGCATGGGGTTTGCATCTGAATCTTCTAGTAAGTCCCACCAATCAATGTGTCTGCCATTGCATCAGCACTGTGTGCTTGGTTCCTAGGGCTGTAAACATAACCGGAAATTAGGCATAGTGACACCGCCAGCCCTTCTTTTCCCACTCCACCCCTTGCTTTGGATGGCTTTAGCTAGCCAAGGTCTTTGTGCTTCTAAATGAATTCTAAGATTTTTTTTTTCTATGTTTGGGAAGAACAAGATTGGAATTTTGGTTAGGATTGCACTGATGTATAGATTGTTATAATATTGTTTCTTCCAATCTGATCTGTGAGCATGGGCGGTCTTTCCACCCTGTAGTGTCTTCTTCAATTTCTCTCTGCTTTGAAGTTCTCATTATAGAAGTCTTTTAGTTCCTTTGTTAGGTTTACTTCAAAGGGCTCTCTTTCACTGAGGCTGTTGTGAATGGGAGTTTCTATGATTTTTTTTCCTCAGCATATTTACTATTGGTTCATAGGATGTCTACAACTTTCTTCTTCTTTTTCGTTTTTAAAAAGATTTTATTTATTTTATGCATGAGTGCTCTATCTGCTTGTATGCCCACATGCTAGAAGAGGGCATCAGATCCCAGTATAGACGGTTGTGAGCCATGTGGTTGCTGGGAATTGAACTCAGGACCTCTGGAAGAGCAGACAGTGCTCTTCTCTCCAGCCCTAGCTATGACTTTCTTGTGTTAAATTTATATCCTACCACTCAGCTGAAAGTGTTTATCAATACCAAGAGTTTATGTATATTGTATATAGATTCTGTAATCTGTAAGTAAGGATACTTTCTACTTGTAGCTCTTTAAAAAAAAAAGATTTATTTATTTGGGCTAGAGAGATGACTCAGTGGTTAAGAGCACTGACTGCTCTTCCAGAGGTCCTGAATTCAATTCCCAGCAACCACACAGTGGCTCACAACCATCCATAATGGGATCCAATGCCCTCATCTGTCATATCTGATGACAGCTACAGTACTCATATACGTAAAATGAATAAATAAAATCTTTTAAAAATTTATTTATTTATTTCATGTATGTGGGTATACTTTCACTGTCTTCAGACACACCAGAAGGTGGCATTGGATGCCCATTACAGATGGTTGTGAGCCATCATGTGGTTGTTGGGATCTCTGAACTCAGGACCTCTGGAAGAGCAGTCAGTGCTCTTAACTACTGAGCCATCTCTCTGCCCAGCTCTTTTGTTTGCTTCTCTTTCTTACTGTTGTAGCTAAGCCTTCCTGTACTATATTGAAGGAGAATGGAGACACTGAACACCCTTGTCTTTTCTATGGTGGAAATGCTCCCCCACCTCACTTAGTATGAGTGCTGCCTGTAAGTTTACCACATATAACCTTTACTGTTTTGAGATATGTTCCCAGTGTTTTCAAGGATTTTATGCTGAAGGGATGCTGGATTTTGTCCAAAGCATTTTCTGCATCTATTGAGATGATCATGAAAGTTTTGTCCTTGAGTCCATTTATACAATGTTATTGAAGAGAATCATCCCTGCGTCTCTGAGAAAAAAAAGTCAGTATGATCTTGGTGAATACTTTTTGATATATTCTTTTTTTTAATAAAGTATTTTATGTCTGTATATGTATGTTTGTGTTCCACACGCATGCCCGTGTTTCTGGTAGCTGGAAGAGGGCATCAGGTGGCCTGTAACTGGAGTTACAGATGGTTGTGAACTGCCACGTGGGTGCTGGGAATTGACCCCAGGAATAAGAGCTACCAGTGCTCTTAAGTGCAGAGCCATCTCTTAAGCACCTTTGATTTATCTTGAATTTAATTTATAAGTGTTTTGTTTAGAATTTTGGCCTGTGGGACTGAGGCTCTAGATTAGGGGTAAGTTGCTTGCCTCACATGCATGATGACTTAGGCTCAATCCGCCGTACTATCAAGACAGTCATTCAGACAAGCATTAAACGAACAAGACTTTCCTCTCAATATAGACTAGAACAAAAATTAAGAGTTTTTGCATCTATGTTCATCAGGGAGATTGGTCTATAGCTTTCTTTTTGTTATTGTGTCTTTATCTGGTTTTGACATCTGGATAATACTGGCTTCATAAGAAAAGTTTTAGTAGTTGTGGTAGTTTGGATAAGTATGTGTAGTGGAAATTTTGATTTCTTTTAAAAACACAGAAATATTATAAGACTATTGTTTGTTTTAATCTCAGGTGTGGGATATGGGCCTGCTTCAGACTGTCCACAGCAGCTGATTATGATTTGCCGCGTGCTCTAGCAGGAGTGTGATTTTGTTAGTTGCAGATAGTTTCTACAAGTGTGTGATGTTTGGAATTCTGGAGCTCTTCAGAGGGCCCTGAGGGGCAGGGTTGGTGTTGATTGTGGTTTGCTAAGTGGTCGTGTGCAAAGAACAACAAAAAGAAGTTAGGTAGTCTGACAGCGAAGATTAAACTTGCCCCAAGAACTCAATGCCCCTAATCTGCAGGAAGTAGTCTAACAATAACTTCGCCCCTTTTCCTACCCTACTTTATTTGGGGATTTCTTTCTCTCTCCCCTCTATCTCCTACTGCTAGGGGGCTGAAAGGGTCGAATGAGGGTAAAGAAGGGTAGAAGTAAGAAGAACCTATAAAGTAGCCAAAGTCTGGCTACAGGCATGGCCCCCCGCAGATTCACAAGTTTGAATGCTCCGCCACAGGAGTGGCACTATTAGGAGGTGTGGCTTTGTTGGAGTAGGTGTTTGCCCTGTGGTTCCCATGAATCCCTGCTGACACCTGAACTCAGTTCAGTTCCCAGGGTCACTCTCAGTTTGGCCTGGAGTCCTGGGCTGTCACACCCTGTTGCTGCAGGGCTGGTATGTGGAAGTGCTTCCCCAGAGCTTTTTACTGGCCTGGCCAGATCAGCTTGGCTTGCCCCACGACTGGATTCCCAGCTACTCCTGCCTGCTTTTCCAGCCTTAATCTATCTTAACAGGTTCATTTAAAGCCCTTGTCTCTTGCAGGAAAAGGGATTATTGAGTGCAATCTTATCTGCTTTCTTGCTCTTGGTTTCACTCCTTTCTGTGTGTAGTCCACACACTTAGGAGGCTGGAGCAGGAAGATTGTCATCTGGAGTGATGACCTGGACTTTGACTGTAGACAGGAACCACCACACCCTGCATCAAACTGGCTTTTAAAAACCTGTTTGCAAAAAATACATTTTGACTTCTAAGTAAAGTGGTGGATTGGAACCACTGAAAGGATACAAATGTATCTAACAGGATTACAGATGTGTTTGGGTTCAAAGCTACCTTGTTTGTTTCCTATGTCTCACCTCCTCTGTTTTCTTTGGGAAATTCTCCAGTTGCCTATAATAAATACATTACAATACTTCTAAACAGGGGAGAAATTTGCCCTTATGAATGAAGGAAAAGGCTAGCCTGGGTTACACTATGAGACTCTGACTCAAATACCACACACACACACACACACACACACACACACACACACACACGAACAAGTACACACACACACACAGAATGAGGAATAATGTGATTTTTAAAAGTCAAGTGATAGGACATTCTCAAGGACACTCCCTTGCACTGAAGGACCAGTGTCAGGTGAGTGGGCTGACAGTGTGTGGCCGGAAGGGACTAGACACTGGCTCACAAGTCTGTCCTGATGAACCCAGAGCTGCATATGTGCCAGATGGGGCTCAGCCCACGAGCCACATCCCCTGCTCTCTACGGTTTGTTTTAAAAAGATTCTTCTTTTTTTTCTTAGTTATGTATTATGTGTGTGTCATCTGCATGTGGGTTTTGTGTATGTGACTGTGGGTACCCACAGAGGCCAGGAGTCTCAGATCTTCTGGAGCAGGAGTTATAGCAGTGTGCACCCAATGTAGGCTCTGGGAACCAAACTTGGGCCCTCTGCAAGAGCAGCATAGACTTGTAATTGTGGAGCTGTTTCTGCAGCCCGTTTTAAGGACTTTCTTTTTTTTTTTTTCTCTTCCACAGCATCTTACTCTTTTCAAATTCCTTGCACAAGATGATTCCCAGCTGTGCAGAGGATGTGCTGAACGCAATTCCTTAGCTCTACGTTCCCCTCTGGCAGTAATTGCCCACTCTTCGGCTGGGAGAAGCTACTGAAGCAACAACAAAGACCTCTCCAGGCTTCCTACCTGGGCCTGAACTACGTTGTTTCAGAAAAATTGTCACGATTCTTCTGTATTACCAATTTTATCAATCATCATGATGCCGAATCATCAGAAAGTTTAGGTTATGCCAGACCATGGTTGCGGTATCAGGGACAACAGCTATGGTTGTGGACATTTCTGCTTTTGTCCTTACTGTGTCTTTCTGGGGTGGGGGTGAGGTGAGGGGGAAGGAGAGATATGCCTATCGTGTGTCGCTTGCTATCCAAGAAAGAGCAGCAAGAAACTGACTATGTATCTATATTTCCTTCTGTTAAACATGAGGGCGGGGGAAGTAAATCATACAAGTTGACAATGGCGAGCTATGGGAGAGAACATAGCCGTGGTTTACCATTTTCACTGGCTAGGCCTCAAGAAGTCAGAGTCGTTGCTCCCTCTAGTGGTAAAATCTAGATCCGTCCCTTTCATTTCGGTGGTTGGTATTGCCCTGTGGCTTGAGTGTGTGGTCTCAAGTTACATTTTCTTCTGCTAAATTGTCCTGTTTCTCTCTTCCAATACATTTGCGATTTCACTTAGCGCTCCCAGGTAATGCAGGATGATTTTTGCCTATCTTGAGATCTCTAAGCGCCCTCTCTCCCTGTCACTTTTCCTTAAAATAAGAATGCTTGCTCAGCACACATGGAACTCACAATCCAATCCCTAGTGTAATCCCAGCATTCAAATTAAAATTAAAAATAAATAAAGAAAGAAAAAAAAAGTTCTACATTTACGAGTCCAGGAATTAGGATGTGGACATATTTGGGAGCCATTATTAATTTCAGGGCTTCTTAAAAAATTTCTGGGTTGGAGAGATGGCTCAGTGATTAAGACCACTAACTGCTCTTCCAGAAGTCCTGAGTTCAATTCCCAACAACCACATGGTGGCTCACAACCATCTGTAATGGGATCTTCTGGTGTGTCTGAAGACAGCTACAGTGTACTCGTATAAATGATAATAAAGAAATAATATTTTTAAAAAATTTCCACTCAAAAAATTCTATGTGACTCTAGGTATATAGATTTACAAAACATGTATACAGGAACTGAAGAAATAGATGGATCAGTGGTTAGGAGCACTGGCTGCTCTTCCAGAGGACCCTGTTTCAATTTCCAGCAATTCCCAGTATCCACATGGTGTCTCACAACCTTCTGTAACTCCAGGCATGCAAGTGGTACACAAACACACATGCAGGCAAAGCACTCATGAAAAATGGTACAAATAAACATTCACTGAAGTAAAGAAATAAAAATAAATAAATTAATTTAAAAACAATTTTTGTTGTTTTTTTGTTTTTCAGACAGGGTTTCTATGGTAGCCCTGGCTGTCCTAGAACTATCTGTAGACCAAACTGTCATCAGAATCCCCTCTCTGCCTATAACGTCACAGCCGCTTAAACTTGCAAGTTAATTAGACAGGGTTCTGTACTGCGTCCCAACTGACATGACCAATGCCAGAATGCTGCCTAGAATTAATACAGAACTTATCTGCTAAAAGATACACAAATTTTCACACTAACAGGATGGATATGCCTATTTATATTACACACAGTTTTACATCTCAGTTGAATATTTGGTATTTCAGCACACAGAACATCTTCACCAGTTCTCAGAGTTGAAGGACATTTTGATTTTATAACTGTCAATTCTGAGAATGGTGCACATAAATATAGCACAAAGTGGAAGATGCATATCTGGGGCTATTTCAGAAATTGTTGGAAATTCTGTCCTAATCCTAAAGTGAAATTCATAACTGAGAAACTTAAGCCGTAGGTTCTATTAATGTTCATGGCCAATCTGAGACATTAGTGTCAACTGGGAAGGGAAGGCACTTTGGCTTTGTTTTGAGACAGGATCTCTCTTTGTGTAGCCCTACGTACACCAGGCTGACAAGAACTCAAGAGATCCACCTGCCTCTGTCTCCCGAGTTCTGGGATTAAGGGTGTGCACCCCGTGCCTGGCCTACAGGAAGGAAGGGAGTTTTAGTGAGGAATAGTTTAGGTTAGGTTGGCCCGTGGGCACCTCTGTGGGGCATTATCTTGATTACGTTATTGAAGTGGGAAGACCTACCCACTGAGGTCAGCACGGTTCCCTGGGCAGAGGAGTCTGAACCATGTAATACAGAGTAGAGATAGAAAGAGAGTGGAGAACTAGCATGCATGCCTTACAATGATCCTTGACCTTAACTGTCAATGTGATGTGACAAGTTCCCATGTTCTTGATGTCCCTGTAACAACAAACTGAATGTGTCCTACCTTTGTGAGCCAAGTAGAACCCTTTCTCTGAAGCCAAAGAGATGGCACAGGAGTTAAGAGCCCCTGTTGCTTTTTCTGAGAATGGGAATTCAGATGCCCTGTCTATACCAGGTGGCTTAGGACTGCTTGTAATTCTAGCTCCAGGGGATTGGCGCCCTCTTCTGGCCTGTGCAGGCACCTGCATGTGAGTGCACAGATACACTCGCATTTACATAAATAACAAGATAAATCTTAGGAAAAGAAACCCTTTCTCCATTACCTTGCTTTTACTAGGATATTTTATTACAACAAGAGAAAAAAGATGGCAGCTCCACAAGCATTTTAAAAGGTCAAATATTTTAACACCCTCCATCCAAGGGTACCCTAATTTGAAACACACTAGGAACAATGGTAGGAAACATTCAGATTTTGCTGTGATCAAACATGTTTACAGAAACTGGAATGAAAATTTTGTATGTATGTTAAAACCCTGTAATTCATAACATATAGTAGTCCTAAATCTTAGGTCAGTGTCTGTTATGCTGCGTGGTATGATGGCGTGCTGAGTCCAAAGCAGGCATGTTGTTGTATGTTCAGGACCAAGGCCGCAATGAAATTGTGACATATGTCAGCCCTGCCAGAAATGCCAAATGCCTCTGATTCACCACATGTTTGAATTTGAATTCATTTTTTTGATCACTGTGCATTCAGAACCATTTTATTATTCGCCAATTCACAACTTCCACATTTAATTACATGACTCTGTATGACACATCCCGCAGGGTAAGAAGCTGAAATTTAGTATGCCATCTATATGGTTGGTGTTATAATTCCCAAAGTGACATGATTTCAGCTAACTTGAAGACATGCCAATTTAACTGTATGTCCCTAGTAGGGTTGTCTAAGCACAGAAATAATTTAAAAAATATTTTATTTTAAAATTTTTACATTCATTTAGCGTGTGTGTGCGTGTGCGTGTGGTGTGTGTGTGTGTGTGTGGTGTGTGTTCCCACATCATGTACTTGAGTCACAGAGCATGGAGCTATCAAGCTGGTACTTTCCTGGAAACTTCATTTCTACTAGCTAGCTTTCATAGTGCTGGAAGGTGCTCTACTTGCTATCAGAAGAGTGATCATCAAGGTTGCCCAGGCGTAAATAATTCAAGACACAGTAAGGACTGGCCTGGCAAGACATGCCTGCTGGCGACATTAGCCACTTGAACATCATGGCAGTAACCAGTCACTTTCTGGTTGAATTTAAGTCCTGTTCCACCAAACCAAACAAAAACCTGGCACCGCTGCTGGGCTAAGAACTAGGTCATAGGCCCTAGAGAGAACCTACGACTATTATTCTGCTAAATAGACACAGTATTCAAGTGACTCCTAATGAGTTAGCATTACACTCATAGATTAGTGCATCTATTTGCCATAGATGGGGATTAACACAGTAGACTGTGACTTCACAACAGGCCGAGGTCCAGGCAATAAGTGACCGTGGAGTTCTCAGCCCCATCGGGGCATCAATAGCACATCTGTCTTTGTGGAGGAGTGGGAAGGAAGACTATAAGAGCCAATGGATGAATACAAGGAAATGTGTCTTCCAGATATAACAAGGCATGCACACATGAGCTCATAGCAATGCCACAGTGTGCACAGGCCCTGCACAATCTCAAGCCAGACCAAATCCCAGTGTGGAGAGAGGAGGTGGACGTGAAGTCCCACCCTCAGCTGAGACAACTGACGGCTGTGGGGAGAGGGAGACACAGTTTCTTTAAGAATGTTGTCTCTGGTAGGGGCATTTCCAGTGGAAAGCCATAGGTCCTAAAATTCATGGGTAGCACAAACTGGTCCTGATGGGTGAAAAATAAAGACACAAGTTGTGAGGGTGGGGAATGGGGGCAGATCTGGGAGGAGATGGGGGAAGGGGGATGAATATGATCAAAACAAACTAATAAAATGCTTAAAAAAAACCACTTATCTGTGTGTGTGTGTTGTGTGTGTGTGTGTGTGTGTGTGTGTGTAGGGCATGCGGGTCATGTCATGCATGTGGATGTCAGCAGACAAGTTGGAGAAGTCAGCTCTCCTTCCATGTGGGTTCCAGGGACTGAACTCTCAGATTGTCAGGTTTGGTGGCTCCTGACGTCCTGCTGGTCCTATTTTAACTTTTAATAATGTTGTTGGTGTTATGGTTGGTCTGTGACTGTCTAAAATGTACTGCTTGATAATATAAATCAGTAGTTATAGTTATAATTAAGAATGTAGAGCCAGATGTGATGAGATGCCTGTAGTTTGGGCTATGTATGAGTCAGAAGTCAGACTTGATTACACAGTGAGACCTTATCTCAAACAAATGATCACGAAGTCCAGCTCTGTGTGGGAGCCACCTAGAAAACCACTGTTCAGTCACGATGAACTCCACTGGTACCTAGACTGTGTTCCTGAGATCCCAGCTCCTACTGAAAGGAACCAAGGAAATGGTTAAACCTAGGTCTGAGGCAGATAATGTGGGAGAGGTTGTCAAAGACAACCAGGGCTATATCAAAGGGCTCAGGAACCCACTTAAAAATTTTCCAAGGGGTCTGGGAGATGGCTCAGTGGGTAACGTGCTTGCCGAGCCAGTGTGATGACCTTAGCTTGGGTCCTCAGAACCCACATAAAGCAGTATGTGGTAGCAGTAATCTGTAATGTCAGTGCCCAACAGTGAGATGAGAGGTGGAGACAGGAGACTCTCCAGGAGTTCTAGGGACAGCTGGCCTCTTATGTGGTGGAGCAGAAGAGGCCCTGCTTCAAACAAAGCAGAAGGTTAAGACTGATGGTGGAGGCTGTCCTCTGACTTCCATATGTACAGACTGATGGTTGAGGTTGTCCTCTGACTTCCTACGTACATCCTGACACACCTATACCTACAAACATATGATCAAGCACACACAGACACAAATTATGCAATTTAATAATCAGTAAAGAATATTATGGACTAGAGAGATGGTTCAGTGGTTAAGAATCCTGCTGCTCCTCCAGAGGACCTGAGTTCAGTTCCCAGCACTCACATTGGAAGCTCACAATCTTTGGTAACTCCGTTTTGGGGGATCCCAATGCCCTTTCTGACCTCTAAGGGCACCAGGTGCACATAGATATATGCAGGCAAAACATTCATACACATAAAAATAAACAAATCTTTTAAAAAAAGAGATAATTACAATGAATTTGAAACCTATGTTACATGAACTCCTAACAGAACTTGGAGGGAAAAACCCATCAAGCAAACTAACTAAAGCAGAGAGCTTTCTCCTCTTGATGGTGAGTAGCTCTAGGTCTTGGCTGTCAGTGGTTGCTTATACATTAAGGCAGGACAGAGAAGAGAGAGGAGTTCCCCACCTGGGAATTAGGTTAAATCCTCTTGCTGGTGCAAAGAAGAATTTCAACATGAATAGCAATGGCTCTCCCTCTCTCTTCCCAGCTACGAACCTGCAGATCTCTGAGACGTCATCAGAAATGCTGTACGGTCCTAGTGGTAGCCCAGAGTGGTAGCTCGAGTGCCACCAAGCGGGTATGTAAGGTTAGTGCTAAGACAATTGCAGAGCTTCAGGACCACAGACCTACACTTGCACACTCTGGAGCAGCCCAATCCCAAACTTTCTTGGGTGTGTCTTACTTTTCCTTGACTCTCTTAGAGAAGCTCACATCCCTGTACTTGGGTATACTCTCTTTGTTTCTTAGTATCTTTAATAAAACCTCCAACCCTGCTTCAAACTGGCTATGCCTGAAGTTCTTTTCTGTGTCAAAGCCATGAAGGTCCCTAAAAGATTAAGGAACCTCCACAGGCAGCTGAGGGTGAGGGTGTGAGCTGTATCCCTGATCCCTTCTGACAACACTACAAAAAGAAACATCCAGGCATCTTGTGCTCACAAATATCTGGCTAATATTTTTGCAAAAAAAAAAAAATTTTTTTTTTAATTGGATCAATGTAGCAGGAGTTTTTGCTACACCACTTTGTCTCCCAGTGGATTGCATGTGCACACCTGTCCTGGAGCTATCTTTGGATCCTTGAATGAAAGACACACACACATTAGCTTATTTTTAAAATGCCTTGGTTACCTCAAAGGCTGGGCACTCTTAACCCTTCCCTGCTACCCCAGGCCCAATTGGGGAAGTCTCACATGGCTGGTTGGCTTTATCTCCTGCTCCTGCGTCCCATCTATGCTGAGATTCTGTTCCATCCTCTCTGCATCCTTGCCCATGCAACTCTAAGTGTCCTGCCCAATGCCCAACCATTGGCTGTTGGTATCGTTATTGAT
Source organism: Mastomys natalensis (assembly GCA_021653895.1). NCBI lineage: Eukaryota > Metazoa > Chordata > Mammalia > Rodentia > Muridae > Mastomys > Mastomys natalensis. The sequence continues at coordinate 1,069,370 of JAJTUV010000337.1, forward strand.
CAATCAAAAACCAGTTGGGGACAAGGATCTTCAGTGTCTGGACACACAGATTCCTAATTGAATCAAACAAAGCCTCAGAACCAATCTCCAACAGATCAAGTCTCTTCTCTCAGTGGCACATGTTGTGTTAAAACAAGCAAGCAAGCAAACAAACACCATGTAAAACTGTGCTCTAAACAAAAGAAAAATACTGAAAGAAATAAAACAGAAGTAAATGTTAGGGCTTACAAAGATTTAAGTGATATATCAATTACCTTCAGAGTGTAGAACTTATTTGGATTCAGAGTCAAATAAACTGCAAAATACCAAACCAACACAAAGAGTCAGGCTGGGAAATTTACATATATGTATATATATCATATATGTGATATAATCTTATATGTAGTCTCAAATACTTTCTCTCTCTCTCTCTCTCTCTCTCTCTCTCTCTCTCTCTCTCTCTCTCTCTCTCTCTCTCTCTCTTCAGGATGGCCTCTACTTGATCTTGAACTTCTGATCCTCTGACTGTACCATCTGGAATCATGAGATTACTGTGTCTACCAGGGATTGAGTCATGTAGGCAAGTGCCCTAGTAATTGAGCTACATTCCTAATCCTGGAAATTACTTTTAATTTAAAAGATGCAATTAAAATATAATGTTGAGGTCTGCCTCCCCGCTCCCAGCCTAGCTGTGGCCATTTTGTTCCATGCCCACCAGCTATTTCACAATGTTGCTGTAATATGCCTGCCAGTCATTGACACAGAAAAGTGACTTGAGAGCAGGGTCATGCTGATCACATATCTTGTTATGTTCTGTATGAGGTTTGTTAATCTTAAGAAATTCCATAAAGCTTTATGTAAGACCCATCAAGTTAAAGGCCAATATGAACTGTTGAGTCAGACAATATGAAATGGCTGAGTCAGAGCTGACCACCAGGCAGCACTTCCTGCACCTGTGTATGAGCTCACTGTGGCTTTTGTGTTTTTTTCCCCTTTATAAACTGGCCCTGAGAAATGTTTGTTGTTGTGGCTTAGAGTTAACTGAGCCATGTCCCTGATCTGATCAGTTTTAGGGTGTGTGTTCAATAAACCATCCGTGACTGACTGAGATCGGTGTTGGTATAGTTTGTGGGGCAACTCTCAGACTCTGACAATGATATTTAGTCCCTGTCTTGGAATTTGATTCTGAAGTGATTACAGATAAAATGTTGTGGTATGGGCTTCTGAATGATGAAGGGAAATGCATGCATGTCTCTAGCAAAGTATAACTGGCAGAGGCTAGAGTTGTTTGTTTGTTCGTTTTTGAAGAGAGTTGTACTATGTGGCTCTGGCTGTTCTGGAACTTGCTCTGTAGACCAGGCTGTCATCGAACTCACAGAAATCGGTTTCCTCTAACTTCCAAGTGTGGGGATCAAAGGTGTGTGTCACAGTGCCTGGCTGAGACTAGAACTTCAGAAGTTAGTCCGGATACGTGGCTCTGGGTTTATTTTTGAGGTCATGGGAAAGCTGCTTCAGTCTTCTGAGGAGAGCAGAATAGACGGCAGTAGCTACCGTTATTGTTCTGCCAGGAAGCATTCGTGAACCACAAAGACCACTAAGGAGCTGTTTCCGATGTCATAGCATGTTATTACATCGGGTGCCCTAGTGCTGTTTATATTCTGATGTTAATTTTGTTTCCTCAAGAGGGTCTACTCCGACAAGGAGTGGATCATGTACTCAGGTGATTTCAAGTGAACCCTCTCCCCATTTTAACTGATCAAATGAAGGCTAGAGCTTGTGATTGGGCAGTGGAAGGAAAAGGTGGAGTTGAAGGTTTTAGAGAGTGGAAGAAGGGTAAGGGACAATGAGGAGGAAGGACAGAAGAGAAAGAGGTGGAAAGGAGATGGAGCAGAACCACATGGCCTGGAAAAGCACAAATAGTCAGGGATCTCATAGCTGGGGAATAGCGTAGTGTAGTGGTAGATCTGCCCAATCTAGATGTGCAGCTTATAAATATTATAACTGATTTGTGTGTTTTTGCACAGGCTTATTGGGGTTAGAAATTTACTACAACAAATTGGAGCCCATTGTATGGATTAGAACCCAACTAACCTGAGATAAAAGTCCACGTTCCCCCCACTACTCCATATTAGGGTCTCTTTATTACAAGCTCAGGCTCGGGCTCTTCGCCAACCCAACACTGACACAACAGGAAGCCTTCCCTGACACAGGGAAGGGAAGGCAGAGCAGCCTCGAACCCTCAGCAGGACAAGGTTTTTATAGGAAAAGAGGAGCAAGTGAGGGGGGTGAAGGAGGAGGTGTCCAGTCTGGCAAGCATCTAATAGAATGACTATAAGCTATCAGGTGGGTGCTCTGAAGCAAGACTGTATACAATCACAAACGATCTGAAAGTACATCTGAAACAACCAGATAATCTTTGATTAACTGTTGCTAGGTAGTAGCTAGGGAGTCACTCTGGCCAAGGACAAGCTGTGGGGTCCTTCCTGTACACAGGTACAGCTTGGGTTCTGATGTAGGTCAAGTTCCTAGGCTTTTTTTCTCTTTAAGATGGAGACTGGTTCCAAGATGGAGTAGGTTTGGGCTCTCATTACCTCATCTCTGGTCCAGTTAGAGATCTTGATCAAGGGGACCTCCGTCCCTGTGAGCTGGGCTTCTCAGCTAGCTCAGCCAATGTGACTGTGCTCCAAGGTCAGCAAGGATCTCCTCTTCTGTTAGCTCCTCAGAGGATCTTAACAAAAAGCAAGTCCTCCACACTAAATTCTTTTTAGGTGTCCATGTGTGGTGTGTGCATTGACGTGTGCTTGTGAGAAGAGGCCTGGTAGATGTCGGGAGTCTTCCTGGGTGGCTCTGCACCTTGTTCATTGAGGCAGGGTCTCTCAACCATAAAAATCACAGCTAGTTGAAAGGTAGTCTGGTGAGCTAGTTTTCCCATCTCCACTGGCCAGGTCCACTTGGCATTTACGTGGTTACTGGAGACGTAAACGCTAGTCTGTATTGCAGATTGGGCTGCTCAACTATCTCCCATAACTTTTTAATTTTTTTTTATTTTTATTTTTTTCGGTATGGGTGTTGTTTTTATCTGCATGTTGCAACTCACCTCGAGTGAAGCCAGAAGAGGGCGATGGATGCCCTGGAACTGGAGTTACAAGTAGCTGTGAGTTACCATGTGCAATCTGGGAATCAAACTGGAGTCTTTTGGAAAAGCAACCAGTGTGTGTTCTTAACCGCTGAGGCATTTCCCAGACTTTTGAGAAAGGGTCTTATTCTATACTTTTAGTTGGCCTTGAACTCACTGCAATACTCCTGCCCCAGCTCCTAAATCCTGAGATTACGGTCTTCTGTTAAATTTGTGGAAGGCACTAACTAAAGCGGGCACCGGTAACCCCAGGGCTGGCGCCTGCTAGTTCCGGCTAGGGGTTGAGGGGCTTGGGAAGTGGCGTCACGAAGGTTGGACCACATTTCCCAGAACTCCATTCTCGGCCTCCCAGAGTCCCAGCAGCCTTTGCAGCCCGAGGTTGGGTGGCCGGGGTCTTTACCTGTTTTGGCTACCCGGCCTGATGAGAGGTTGGGGAGGGGAGTCTCTTGCTCAGAGATTTTGAGTGACGTTGGAAGTGGATTGCTTGTCATTTCCCAGTCTCCGAAAGGAAGTGGTCTCCATGGGCGGGTGAGGAGAAGCTGGCTGGAGAAAGGTAGAGGGCACACAAAAAAAACAGCAAAAGGGGCTCACATTCGAGAAGCTACCTTCCTTGTAGTCTTTGAAGGACCTAGTTAGGAGGAGGAAAGGATGTCAAGACCCGTGTCCACACAGTGAAGCTTGAGGCCACAGTTAACTTTCACAAGGCTGGCAGACACGGTGAACTGAACTGCAGCCACTCGAAGGGAAGCCCCCTCCTGTTGTCGACCCCTTTCCTGGCAGGCAGCATCCCTGACCCAGGACAGACTGTGGAATTACATGCCCAGAGCTCTCCTCAGCACTGCCACCTGGGGCTAGCCCTTGTATTTGCAGGTAGGTCTCAAGAGGATTGGACCTTTGCTTTTACGGTTCCTAGTTTTCACAAAGTTAACACTGTTCTTTTCTCCACCATCTAATGTTCTAGGCAGTTCCCCGTGTTCGTGCTCTTCTCGTTACTGGGACACTTTTACCAATTTTGGGAAACACTATATAGTCCAAGAGGAAATGAGTGTGTGTTCATGTATGTGTGAATGTGTTTTAATTGTGAAGTAATTCATATCATAAATTGTATGGCTGATACGCTATCCTTGAAAGAAAGTATCTGTCCTGGCTAGTTTCAGGTCAACTTGACACAAGATAAAGTCATTGGACCTATAAAATGACACTTTAACACACCTTTCCTTTCCGTACACTTTATATGGATCACCAAAGTGCTCATGCCTGGTATTTTGAACGGTTCTAGTGTTCAACGGGACAAATAAACATGGTGGAATACAGATTCCTGGGAAGAGCAATACGGAGGATGCACAGTCCACTTACAGGTGTGTGTATGGAGCAGACGCAAGAACCAACAAAAATTAATCATTGCACCTTAAAGGTTTGAATCCTAAAACTTAGTCATCGCAGCTGAAATGATTGCTAAGCCAGTTGGTGGTACATGGCAATAATGTTAGCCTGTGGAGGCTGACGTAGGGGGATAGTGAGTTCTAGTCTGGGCTATACAGCGAGACCTTGTCTCAAACAGACAAAACACGACTTATGTTTGCATTCAACAGATCCTCAGACAACTAGCTTAGGAATTGTGATGCAGGCCTGGAGAGATGGCCTGCTGGGCAGCCTTGAGTACCTGAGTTCACATCCTCAGCAGAGCACTGGCTCGTGCTGCAACCCTGGTGCCGAGGAGTTAGACGCACATGAATATGGGGCTTGCTGTTCAGCCAGCCAAGGGGAATCTGTGAAAAGACACAGACTCAATAAATAGGGTGGAGGGCTGGAGAGATGGTTTAGTGGTTAAGAGCACTGACTGCTGCTCTATCAGAGGACCCGGGTTTCATTCCCAGAACCCACATAGTAGCTGACAATTCTTTGTAATTCCAGTTCCTGTGGAATCTGATGCCCTCTTCTGGCCACTGCAAGGGCTGCATGGTTACAGGGCACAGACATACAAGCAAACAAAATACCCAAACGTATAAAAAAAGTAAGTAAAAAAATAAGGTGAGAATGATTGAGAGAAAGAAACATCCAACACTGAACTTTGGCCTGCACACTCATGGGTACATATCACCATATACACAAATAAATCACACACACACACACACACACACACACACGGGGGGGGGAATAGGGTAAGGATCTGACAGTGTAGCTCAGTGGTAGAGCATTAGCTTAACTTGTGAGACCCTCCGTTCAAATCAGAGCCACAACTAAAAGTGATGGAAGGTGTTATTAGCTTATAAGGCTATTGAGATGCAATAGTTACAGTGTGGCAGTGAGCATATACCTGCTGGCTTTCATAACTGCTCTGTGCTTAACCACTGGCAGATTAACTGACAAACTCTATTCCCCCTGAACAAATGGTGACGCTTTGCACCTGACCTTTCATGGTCATACTTGTTCCTTTTTTTCCGTGTGCAGATTTGTTCAATTTACTTTGATGTTTAAGACCTGGCGATTTGTTCCAGTTACCCCATTGGGAAAATTGCATTCCTCATTATATTCTTGGATACTATGTAACTGAGGAAGTGAGTGAAGACAGGATTTCTCCTTTATAAAGTTGGTTGGAAATGCTTGTTAATGTGACTCCAGTTGCAAGGAGTGTGTGTTAGTGCCCAGATTTTTTTCTATATAGCTACTTATAAAAAGGAGTGAGGAGTTTCAGAAGAGCTGTTTCCACCCAAGTATGGGGCAATGAAAGTGTAGGATGAACTTGTGTGAGAAGGCAATAAATCACCCAGAGACTGGGGATGTAATGGCAGTAGGGTTCACAGAGACGGTGACTGTAATGGACTAACACATAGACTCATCTGCTGTCACAGTAGATAACACAGAGAACTTCTAAATTAATTAGTGGAAAGGAGCTAAGCATAATCTTGCTTCTAATGCATTTTCAGCTAATGAAGGAAAATTCTTCCTTACAGAATACTGCTCAGCAAATGTGGAAAGAGGAATAGAAAAAAAAATTACTTGTTTTGTAGACCTTAATGACGAGGCTGACGCAGGCAAGGGTTACTGTTAGGTAACAGCGTGGCTAGGTACAAAGTTGTGGGTACAGAGGACAGCTGCACTGCCCAACTGTCGGTCCACAGACAGATAACGGTAGGAGGAATTGCACTGGGACAATCTGGAGGTTATAACCTCATTAGTCAAATGTCACATCAGCAGGAGCATGTTGGCCTGACAGAATTCTGGTGATGCAGGGGGAAATGCAACTGTGAAATGCTATGGTTAAAGATGTTTAACTGGAGCCTTTGGTCTCATTTCTACTTCCTAGAAGCTTCAGGACATATATTGCAGCACATGAAAGCCATGTATAGACTCTCAGCCAAATCCTGAATGTGACGATCAATGCACCCTGAAAACAACAGAAAACAGAGTCTGTTCTAGGCAGAGGAAACCGACACAATAGAGGTCGTGCAGACCTGAGCTGCTCAACAGGGGACATCAGGAAATGGACTCGTGTTTAGATGTCACAAAGGACTGCCCATTTTCTTTAGTGAGGTGAATGGCATCTTTTTTTATGAGATGTATTTAGAGGTGAAGTGTTTAAGCTACTTTTCTTTTTTTTTGGTTTTCGAGACAGGTTTCTCTGGTACTGGCTATCCTGAACCACTCTGTAGACAGTGGCCTCGAACTCAAAATCCGCCTGTCTCTGCCTCCCAAGTGCTGGACTAAAGGCTGGCCACCGCCGGCTAGCTACTTTTCAATATGGCAAAATATTACTTTAAAATATAGGTGGACAGTTGATTTTATGACTTTAAACTGTTCACATATTTAGCAATGCTCCTAAGAAAAAGTTGTAGGAAATATTTGCTGAAGACCCGTTGAATCACTCATGGACCAGACAACTTTAAAATGGGGAAAAGGCACAGAGACAGGATTCTGCACTGTTATTCTATTTTTTTTTTTTATAGGAGTCTTATTTGCCCCTGTGTGGAAGACTTTATAAATGCATTATTTACATAAAACACACAGAAGTAGGAAACACAAAGTACCGCCCAAGGCCTGTACCAAGCCACACTTATCCCAGTGGAAAGAAGCGTTATCAAGGCATGAAGCAACATCAAAAACATCTAGTAAACACACTTGTTATTCTTAACAAGACTGTGGAGTAAGCATCATCTGAGTATGTTTTAACCAGTATTTTGTGAATACTACGAAGTCAAGATAACTAATGCCAGGAAGGAGAAAGTGCTTAAGAAACACTCCCACAAGGACAACCCGACCTTTTCTTCAGCCCCTGTTGTGGTGTCTAGTGATGCTGTATTGTCACTATAGGCTTTGGTATTTACGGTACCAGAACTTGTGATGCTATATTGTCACTATAAGCCTAGGTATTTACAGTGCCAGAACTTGTTTCCTCTCATTTAGCTCAAGACCTTTCCTTGGGCAACAGCGCCCCACCACTTCCCAATCTCCATTCTTGAGCTGTCACAGTAAACTGTCAGACGTGACACAGGGACACAGAGGTTACTTTCGGTCCCGCCCATTTTCTCTCCATGCTGGTGATTCTATTTTAACTACTCAACTCTATTTAGTAGAATTTACTCGTCAATTAGCCACCATACACTGATCTTACTCAAGGCACTGGGGGAACAAGAACAAGTAGGCTAAAGCTCAGCTGAATATTCTGAGAGCATTACACTGCGGAGAGTAAATACAACAGTAATTAAACTGTAATTACAGTTTGTAAAACAAAAAAGTCATTAAAAAATGGTTCCTGCCGGCTTTTTATTGTTTACGACCCGTGAACTCAGTTTGTGATTCTGATTGATGGTCCCTTCTGCACCACAGCTTTTTCCAATGAAACGTTTTTCTAACACATTAAGTGCAAACTTTTTAAATTTTACTTCCATGTGTGAAGGAGTACTAGGCTTCTAATTATTCCTGAAAATAATGTTCTTTTTAGCTTCTTACAAATAGCCTAATTTTCTGTTTTTACCACTATTGTTTCCTTGCATAAAGTGGGTGCAATTATATTTCATGTCACATGAGCTGTTTGTGTACTCTCCCTCCTCACTCCTTTCCACCCTGGCTTTCTCTTGCTGCCTCTGCACTGGACTCAAACCTGCTTTCCATCACTCATTCTCACGTTATTTATGTAGCCATGTTTACTGCACTCAACCTGGCTTTATGGCAGCATTGGGCAAATATTTAGGCAGGGTTATGCTTGTTCCATGGCAAAATAGTTAAGGGCATGCATGTCCTTACCTTCTCTTTACTCTAAAGATCTTTGTTAACTGAAATGGTTTGATCAAGAAGTCTGTGTCAGGCTCATGAGATGGCTCAGTGGTTAAAAGCACTGGCTGCTCTTCCAGATGTCCTGAGTCCAATTCCCAGCACCCACATCGTGGTGTTCGTATAAAGGGATCTGATCCTCTTTTGGCATGTAGGTGCATATGCAGACAGAGCACTCCTACATTAAAAAAAACTATGAATAATAATAAAAAGAAGTCTGTGTTCTGAGCACAGTAGGCTCTCGAGAAGTGTGCTTCAATGGGAGAAACACCTTTCCTACAATAAGAACCATGGGAAAACTTGTCAATTTAACAGCCAGGTGGGGAAAAAAGGGAACTCAATGGCTGTCTTTTTTCCTTCAGGGTGACACTGGATGTCAAAACCAAGTGAAACTAAGTATACTGTTGTACTAAAGATGTCTTTAGGCTGGGGTGTTTAATCTGTGTCTGTTTGAGTTTGTGTTTGTCTAGGATTTTGGATATACTGATCCTCTGTCTTATCAGACTGCCTTCTCTTCCTATTAACTTCTACAAAGTGTAGTTAGCAGTGGTCATGTAGAAATCTTTTAAGAGCTTTTCAGGTCTTTTTTTCCCTCAAGCTTTACTTACTGGCTTCACATGGAAATTGCAATGGGAAAAGAGGGAGCAAAAATTGGGACCTTTTATTTATTTTAAGGCTTCAAAGCTAGGATGAAGCAAAGGCCCCGAAGCACCTACTGTCTTTCCTATAATGTCAGGATTACTCTCTAGTGTGAGGCCCACTTGACAGATGCTTTCTCAAGGCATGTTCCTAAGGCCTCAATAAGACATACTTGAAATATACAGAGAGCTGAAGAATCACAGGCTATAAATTGTCCTTTCCTAGTGTTTCTTTCTGGAATGAATTCAAGTGATATCAGATAGAAACTAGCCAGTTGATGGGGCTTTAAATCTCACACTAAATCTAAATGAATGAGAGCCATTTTACTATTTCTGGGACTTTCTGATACTGTGGTATCAAGCATATTGCACTTCTTCAGATTTCTTTTGGATATTTTGACACAGCACACAATAAGATTTAGGCAATTACGTTTTAAAGCATAAACAAAGTCTCTCCTATCTGTCAGTTGCGATGTCTGGCGCCTGTATGAACCCGCTGATGCTGAATAAGATTTGTACTCTGGGTGAAGGCTTTCCCACATATACGGCATCCATAGGGCTTTTCTCCTGTGTGAATCCTCTGGTGTTGAATAAGGCATGTTCTCTGGCTAAAATCTTTGTTACAGTGACTACACTTATAGGGTCTCTCTCCAGTGTGAGTTCTTCGATGTTGATTAAGCGATGAAGAGTAGATAAAGGCTTTCCCACAGTGGTGACATTTGTAGGGCTTCTCTCCAGTGTGGACCCGCTGATGCTGAGTTAGATTTGCACCTTGTCTGTACGCTTTCCCACAGGTATTACATTTGAAGGGCTTTTCTCCATTGTGAATCCTCTGGTGCTGAGTCAGGTGCACACTCTGGCTGAAGGCCTTCCCACACACGCTACATTTGTATGGTTTCTCTCCGTGTGTGTTCTATGATGCTGGGTAAGGTTGGCGCTTTGGCTGAAGGCTTTCCCACACACGTTGCATATATAAGATTTCTCTCCAGTGTGGGTGGTCTGATGTTGGATGAGGGTTGAGGAGTGGGCAAAGGCCTTCCCACATTCAGTGCATTTGTAGCACTTCTCTCCAGAATGGATTCGCTGATGCCGAATGAGGTAAGTGCTCTGGCTGAACACTTTCCAACACTCGGTGCACTTATACGGCTTTTTCCCAGTATGGATTTTTTGATGTTGGAGAAGGTGCGTGCTCTGACTGAAAGTTTTCCCACATTCATTGCATATGTAAGGTTTTTCTCCGGTATGAACTCTCTGATGATTAATCAGTGATGAACTATGGCTGAAGGTTTTACTGCACTCCAGACATTTATATGGTTTCTCTCCGGTGTGTGTCCTTTGATGGATGGTGAGGTGTGCGCGCTGACTGAAGTCTTTTCCACAGTCCTCACACTTGTACGGTTTTTCTCCAGTATGAATTCTCTGGTGTATAGTGAGGTGTGCACGCTGACTGAAGGCTTTTCCACACTGGTGGCACTCGTACGGTTTTTCTCCAGTGTGCATTCTCTGATGTGCAATGAGAGATGAGAGATGCTTAAATTCTTTACCACATTCTTCACATTCATATGATTTCTCTTTGGCATGGCTATCTCGATGTGCCAGGAGTGACGGGTATTTTCTAAATTTTTTCCCACAGACATTACACGAATAAGGCTTATCTCCAGGAAGTATTTTCCCATGCACGACAGCAACAGATGAGACATTATTGAACGTTGGCTTGCTTTCATTAACAGAGAAGTTTTATCATCTGATTGGGTATCAAACTGTACAATTAGGTTTGTGTGCGTTTCAAAATTATCTCTATATATATCACATTTACTAAGAAATTCTTCTGTAGGTTCTTCTTGTGAAAGCTCTGACTTCAAACTGAAGTCTCCTTCATCTATAAGAATCTTCCTGAAGGCACACACTGGCTGCCTCTCTAAGCTGTCATCTCATCATCATCATAGGATTCTTCCAATTTTACGGTTGGGTTCCATTCTGTTTGAGTTTAGGAAGATCCTTTAATGGAATATGTGCTTGATCTTTAGTTTCCCATTCTGAAATAATAAATAAAAAGATAGTAAAAGTCTCACTCTGTTTAAAAAAAGAAAACAATATATATGGATAAAATAATATCTAAAGATTATAGTTCTGATAACTAAAGTTTATGGTTCTTAAATTTTAGGAAAGGAAAATGAATGCTTAGAAAAGGAGGGGATACATCACTGAAAATGGAGAGGCCCCTTCCTAGTCAGCGTGGTATTCAGTACACAGGGGAGGCAGGTGACAGTGGTAAGAGAAACTTAGGGTTCATGGAGTAATTTATATATATGATGGTCTCATAAAGTAGGCATGCTGCTTTATTATTTTCCCTTCTAATCTATATTTGCAATCCCAAATAAATATAATAAATAATAATAATAATAATGTAATAATAATTTTGTTTTCTTTTTGAGTCAGGGTCTCTCTATGCAGCTTTGGTTGTCCTAGAACTTGCTCTGTAAACCTGGCTGGCCCTGAACTCAGAGAGTTCCACTTGCCTCAGCTTCCCAAGCCCTGGGATTATAGGTGTATGCCACTACACCAAGCTATCATATAATATTCTTAAAGTAATCTCATGGAGTGGTTCTACTCTCAGTTATCCAGCAGCCTTAAACAACGGTTCTTGAATCCAGTGTCTCTGGATTAGCAGTGTAAATTCACTATCACCCTGGAAGTGAGCTGGAATTACTGGGTCCCACCTAAACTTAAGAGAGTGTGACAGTGAAGCTGAATGATCTGCTTTACAAAGCACTGAAAGTTCCTCAGTAAAATGGGAGGACAAGCAACCTGAAGACTAAAAAGAACCCTCTCTCCACAAAAGAGAGTTCACAATACCTCCTCTTGGTTTTTAGCTTCAGATGATCTGGCCCTTTACCTTTCTATATCTCCTTTATACCTCATATTCAATTTAAGTTAAAGTTGAAAGCTACGTCCAGTCTGTAGATGCCATGCTAGCCCCAGACTGTCTGTTCCTATGGCGTTTCCTACCTATTGAAGGAAATGCTTGTGGTTACCTTGTGTCCTGCACAGCACTCCTTCCTACAATCTAAACAGAGATGGGAATGAGTCAAAGATTAACTTGTCTTCCTTAGCAGCCACATGGCCAACTATCAGCACTCTCACACCTCCAACTTACACAGCCATAGACCTTGGTCTTTATAGTCACTTTACAACTCTGTGATTCTTATAGTTTCAACTTAGATGTAAACTCTGGAAATAGGTTATAGCTTCTTCACATTTCCTTCAGAAAATGGCCCAAGACTCTGGATTTTGTGGTCAGTCAAATGAACTTGGAAAAATGATAATAACTTGTTGACACAAAATATAAACACAGAAAGCTAACCCAAAACCTGGCTGTGAGGCACTCGAGTATGCATTTATTGATACCCACTGCTGCCACATTTCTAATATGACGATTTAAATCAAATTTTATATTACACCCCTGTGAAGCCAGGTGGGAAATATGTAACTTAAGTCTTGATTATATAATGTTATGAATAATTTTGATATAGAAGAAGGTACTGGATGGTTCAGACATCAAATGCAGGTCAAGGTATAATCACTGTACAAGTCTGTCAATTCCAGAGGACAGTATGTGGCCACTGAGGATGAAACTGGTGCTTGTATGAGTCAGGGTCCGGGTGGAGCAGGGCATGCGGGGTACAGCAGTGCCTCATGAAATCAGGGAGGCCTAGGCGAGGGGAAGCTATACAGGACACACAGGGTGAACACAGGCAGGTGTGAAACAGCACACGGCGGGATGGAGAACTGATCTCTGTAAAGACACCCCACATGTATCACACACGCAGATGTTGAGGTCCCAAAATCACTGAGGGGAGGAGCCACATATTCAATTTGCTTCCTTACACTGCATGAATTTACAAACCATTTTCATGACTTTTATTCAAATACAAAAATCACAGTTGACAGCAGGATGTCTAGGAAATGTCAAATGAGAATGCGCCATCATGACTAGAAGGGAGATGTGGTGGGAGAGAATTCATTCTAATCTTCAATAAGTTGACTCTTACTTTTTGCTATTTAGTGCTAGAAGTATAGTCGTATTGGTTTTTTAGTAGAGGAAAAATTTAAAAGATAACTCTCAAATTAGGATGTTATCCTTCCCCTAAAGAACAAAACAAGAGTGGATTCAACAATTATGTATATAAACAAAAAGAACCAGCTGGTCCTAGAAGCTCAGTTTAACTTCTGTGTAATCAGGCTTCAGCGTCTACATACACCTAGAAAGAAAGTACGCAGACAACACACACACATGCATGCATGCACACACACATACACAGACATACACACAGACACAGACAGACACACACATATACACACAGAGAAACATACATAGATACACACACACACACACACACACACACACACACAGATAGACATACACAGACACACAACAACACACAGACACACACATATACACACAGAGAAACATACATAGATAGATACACACACACTCAGACAGTGATTGAACCCAGGCTCTCATGCATTCTAGATAAGTGCTCTACCACTGAATTACACCACAAATTATAGTTAAACCCAAAGCAAAAGTCCACTGGTGTACTATTATAATACAAATATGTTTAAGCAAATCAGTCTATTGGAAATTCAGGAACTGGGACCACGACTTAAGGCTTAAGTATGTTTATATAACTATCCAGAATGGTTGCTTAGCAGTGCTATCTATTGGTTAATAAGGTCAAATAGTGAGTGTTCTAGCAGTTCCAATAAAGATATCAGAGTTGATTCAGGTAAATAACAGAAGCCACAGCAGAGATGCAGTGATCTGAATTGAGCCTCCCAGAACGGCTAGGTCCTGTACAAACATCAACCACAGGAGTTCTAACGGGCTGGATAATCGGCTCAGCAGTTAAGAGCACTTGTTGCTCTTGCAGAGGTTCTTAGCACCCACATGATGGCTCACAACTACCCCTAACAGTTCAAGTGGATCTGACACCGTCTTCTGACCTACACAGATACCAGAGACACATAGTACACATACAAGTAGGCAAAACAATCATACACATTAAAATAAGTTTTGAGCCAAACAAATATGGCAGCACACACCTTTAATCCCAACACTTAGGAGGTGGAGACAGGTGAATTTCTGTGAGTTCAAGGACAACCAAGGCTACAGAGAAAAACCCTGTCTCAAAAAACAAAAACAAAACAAAAAAGTTATGACACAGTAATGTTCACTGAAGAACAAAACTATTATTTACAAAATACCCATGGTTCAGTTTCCTTTATGTATTTACTTTTTAGACAGGTCTCTCTATGTAGCCTTGGCAGGCCTGAACTAGCTAGCTACATGTATCAGGCTAACCTTGAACTCACAGAGATTTGCCTGCCTCTGCCTCCCGAGTGCTGGAGTAAAGGGCTGTGCTATCACACCTGGCTTTATTCTAATGACAACCCTAATCAAGGGTCACCTCTGAGCTGGCAAGACAGCGAAATCTTCGGCATTCACCAAACTCAGGTGAAAGCAGGAGATGAGAAGACACCCAGAGCTGAAAGTGTTGTCTACTTGAGATGCCTACTCCATAGCCGAGGAGTTTAAGTAGCCACTCTGAGTGAAGCAGTCCAGGGGCCTAGGACACAGCTGGGCCCAACAGAAAGGGAGCTGACAGGAGCCCCTTGCAGAGGAATTAGACACTGGGTAAGGGCCCACAAGAAACAGAAAAAAGAAAGTGGCCTTTCCTGGTCTTTGTGCTTATGAAAATCTCCATAAATGCAATAACACCCCTATATGTTAAGCTAAATTGAGTCAAATATGGTTTTAAAAATTTAGAATTGAGACAGGTTCATTTCAGACTACGAATGGTTAATGAATTGGAACTTTATTCAGCTAGCTTTCGTCCAAAAAAAAAAAAAAAATCTCCTAACTGAAGCCCTTCTTTACAGTCCAACTGACTCTAACATGGTCTAAACTCCGCTCTAATTCCTGCCATTACAATGTTCAACTGTAGATCTTCCAGAAGATCCACTGACTGTCCTTATACAGGATTTTTCCAGTGGCCAATAAACTGCAAGTCTGATTTAATGCTGTATTATGGAAGAATTAGCTTCTCCAGTAGAAATCCTTAGACTAGGTGATGAACAGTGAACCTTTTTAACAAGTGAAGCCCACACAGAATTTTGTCAGTATTGTTTAAGTCATTGTTAATGTGTAGTGGATATTCAAGTTGTTGTCTTAAGTAATAACAGCTCGATGCAAGAGGAATACAAAATGTCCTTTTCATAGAAAAGGAGATTTAAAAGTATGTTAATTTATGATTACTTTTCTTTTATAAAAGAAACACAGGAAAGGGAATCTAGAAACAAATGAATAGAGTTATCTGCAGGGACTAGAAAACATCAGAGCTTGTATTTCTTTATATAGTTCTAATTTCTGAACTTTGCTAGTGTTTTTATATATTCAAACTTATAAATAAAAAAGCAAGAATATATTTCTTAGCGGGATATAGTATAAGGACAAAGTGAAAAAGACTTCAATGTCATAGTAAGCGTTCTAACAGTCTGTCACTGATGTATAATAATTCTAAAACTATCTGTGGAGTATATAACAGAGCAAAGGAGGAAACATACTGAGGTGTATCATTTGAATTAGATTTATTAGTATGAATTAACTCATGACTTCTAAAAGAACAGGAAGGCTGCCAGGTGTGGTGGTACATGCCTTTAATCCCAGCACTCAGGAGACGAAGGCAGGTGTATCTCTGAGTTGAGGCCAGCCTGATCTACATAGTGAGTTCCAGGACAGCCACAGCTACACAGAGAAACCCTGTCTTGAAAAACACCAATACCACCACCACCGCCCTGGAAAGCTACCTACTTACATATTTCCCATTGCTACCCACTAATCATGGGTGGAAACAATGATACTTAGAGAGTCCCTGGCAGACTCATTTCGAAGAGATCTTGATTTCCAAGATTATTCTTCATTAAAATGAGGGCTCTGGGAGACATTCCAAGTCCATGGTAAGCATGAGTGAGCATAAAGAATGCTCTGTGTCAGAAGCAGGACACACTCAGAGACTAGTGGGTCTGAAGGTCCCAGTATAGAAATTTGGAACAACTGAATATCAAAAACAAAAACAAAATAAACCCAACAATGACAAAACCCAAGAATTAACAGACTAATAATACCTTGAATTTTTAAAAATTTGTTTAGTCAATAATGGTTTCAAAATAGAAACACGATAGAAAGAAGAGAGACAGACTTTACACAAGAATGCTATTTATCACGCAGAAGAGATGACTGAGTTAGGGAATCACTCTTGTGGTCCAGCACAGCACAGGGATGCAATAGTCATGGGGCCTCGGGGAGCAAACTTCACAAATTTTTACAGGGGAAAAACCCGTACCCTTAACCCACATACTACATTCACTAAACTGATCATCACCAAAACAACAGCGGTTAATAAGGTATAACACTGGCTTAGAAATACTGTGAGCAAAGATGTTTAATGTGAGACCAGGTATGATGGTACACTCTTTTAATCTCAGCATTTGGGAGGCAGAGGGCGGGGCAGGTGGACCTCTGAGCTGCAGGCCAGCCAGGTTTACATAGTGAATTTGAGGACAGGTCGAACTACATAGTGAGACTGTCTCAAACAACCAACAAAAAACCAGTTAAATCGGCAACAAACAGTTTAAATTAAATCTATTTGTGAGGAAGGGAGAAATCGGGATCACTTTGTAAACAAGACTTTTTGGATCCATATTTTTATCATAAAAATTATGATCATAAAAGACTTTTATTATCATAAAATACTAAAAAGGAGAAAAAGAAAAAAAAGGTCTATGCACAATGGAAACCAATATGGAGATTTCTTAAAAAACAAAATGGTACATCACATGACCCAACTTACCACTCCCGAGCACACACCCAAAGGAGCCTACGTCCTGGTCCTCTCCACTCGCTGCTCCTCCTCTCACATTATGAGGAAAAGGAGTCAGCCGAGATGCTCACTCACATATGAATGGGTAACGATGATGTAATTCTATTAGTCTGTAGGGAAATGATGGATCTGAAGACATACTAAGTAGGGTAACCTAGGCTCAGAAAGACAGACTCTTCTGGTAGACCCTTCTCTCATGCATGGCTCCTAGCTTCTAATTATGTTTTCCTTTTCATTTATTAGAAAATTAATCATGTATATACATGCACATGTGATGTGTGTGTGGGTATGTATGCCACAGCCATGCGTGTGGAGGTCAGAGGACAATTTTGTGGAGTCTGTTATCTCCTATCTTTAGGGCTCCTTGGGTCAGGTCGCCAGGCATGTGTGGAAAGCAGTTTTACCCAGCGTGCTATTCTGTCCCCTTAGCTCCTAGCTGTTAAACATGCATCACACCAAGGACACAGATTCTTTAGTGTCAAGTCTTGTGCTGGCTCTTCTTCTCACCTGGACTAGGGCCTTCTACAATTTCTTTTATCACCATCCATGGCTCTTCTAAGATGGGGATCACAGTCGGCCTGTACACGGTCAGTCCTGAACAGAAGGAACAGAAGGAGTTCATTCTGAGATAAGGAGCTAGATTTCTGCTTGGGCCTCTGTGGAGAGGCAATGGCTCGTGGGGGTGACCTAATAGGAGTGCTAGGTGTGAGGCAGCACCCAGCGGTGGTGCAGTACTGCTGGGCACTGTGCTGCACACTGGCCCACCCAGCAGACCTTTCTTTTGGGGAGCAGTGGACATGGTCATTTTTGTGCCTGAAGGAGACTTCTCACCTCTACACTGTGTTTTCAGTCTGGTCCTCCAGGAGCCTAACAGTAATGTTTAGTAAGGAGGGGCTGGAACACACTGCGTCAAGCCTTTGGGGAGAAGAGGTGTGGCTCTTACCTAGGGAAACCATGTTCCAATAGTTCTGTAAAGTCACAGTCTTATACAGTTCCTTCTGAACAGGGCGCATCAGCTCCCAGTCCTCTTGGGTGATGTCCACAGCCACGTCTTTGAATGTCACCGATTCCTAAAATATCAAACATAACTTAGCTCGACTGAAGAACTATTGAGGGCAGAGACAGTGGTGACACTGTCTGTGTGCCTGTGCTGGTGGAGGTCACAGAATCTAAGTGTCATCCTGCCAGGTGTGGTGGCCCACACTGTAACACCAGCATTCAACAGGCTGGGGTAGGGAGCCCAAGTTCCAGGCCAGCTTGAGCTACATGGTGCGACCTTGTCTTAACCAACCAACCAAAGTCCAAAACCCTTGTCCAGTATATGGTGACTCCACAGTATCCTTCAAATGTCCTTAAAGGGACATTTTAAAATAAGGGTAGAATGTATTGTTTTCAGCTGATACTGGCACATAAATTTAGTGGGTCCATCTTAAAGAGCTGGGGCATAGCTCATTGGTAGAGCATTTGACATGTATCATGTGCCTGTGTGTGTGTGTGCGTGTGTGTGTGTGTGTGTGTGAGGGGAGAGAGAGAGAGAGAGAGAGAGAGAGAGAGAGAGAAGAGAGACAGAGAGACAGAGAGAGAGAGGCAGAGAGAGAGATACAGAAAGAGACGACAGACAGACAGACAGACAACACACACAACACACAGAGGCAGGGGGGTGGAATCATGCCTATGTTCATGATGTTTATGTAGGTCAGAAGGCAGTCTTAAGTGTCAGCCATTACCTTCTACCTTCTTTGAGAGAGGGTCTCTTGTTTGCTAGCTAGCCTGTGAACTTCCAGGAACTCTTCTGTCTCTGCGTCCAATCTTGGTCCTAGGAGCTCTGGGTTTATGGATGTACATGATCACATCTAGCTTTATGTGGGTTCTGGGGATCCAAACTCAGGTCCTCATGCCTGTGTGGCAGCACTCTGCCTATGAAGCAGTCTCTCAACTACAGGAGCAAGGCTGACAACTAGATGACAGAGGTGACTTAGCCTTAAGAATAAATTCAGCATGCTATAATTAAAAATCCACATGCTCTACAGTGAAACAGAGCCCACTTTTTTATTCCTGCTTTTTTTATTTCTGTTGAATTGCTGCATTTGTAGATATACTTACTGGAAAGGTTACCGTGTCACTTTTTGTTCTTGTCAAAAAAAAAAAAAAATGTTTTAAAGACAGGGTCTCACTATGTAGCCCTGGCTGGCCTGGAACTCACTGTGTAGAGCAGGCTGGCTCGAACTCACAGAGATCTGCCTGCTTCTGGTTCCCCAGTGCTGGGGTTGAAGCCGTGCACCACCAGGCTCTTCATTATCCTGGCATGCTCCCTTTTTCAGTTATAACTTTAAAAACATTACATATTTTTGCGTCAAGGTCTTAGTGTGTAGCCTATGCTGGCCTTGAACTCACGACATTACCTCCTTAGCCTGCCCAGCTGAATGAGAGTAGAGAGAGTAGAATCATATTAAGTTTATAATTTAGGGAGATGACAGCTTTGCAATTATTTTTTTATGTCCCATAAAATGACAAACGATATTAAAGTGCTGTAAAGTCCATACTATGCTTAGTTCTACGTATCTTAAGATTCTGAGTGTTTGTGCATGCATGATACTGGCTAAATAATCTTTTAGTTTGTTTTAGCACATGGTCTTTACACGGACATATTTTTGTTTTGTTATTTTCTACAGCAGTCCACTTCTAAATTTCTAACACATTTTCCCTTGATTTTCTCATTTTCTAAGTAAGTATGTTTATCATCTCATAAAGAAATAACGGGGCTCAGTGGTTAAGAGCACTGACTGCTCTTCAAGAGTCATGAGTTCAATTCCCAGCAACCAACAGTGGCTCACAACCATCTGCAATGGGATCTGACACCCTCTTCTGGTGTATCTGAAGACAACTACAGTGTACTCATATGCATACAATAAATAAATAGA
Source organism: Mastomys natalensis (assembly GCA_021653895.1). NCBI lineage: Eukaryota > Metazoa > Chordata > Mammalia > Rodentia > Muridae > Mastomys > Mastomys natalensis. The sequence goes on from JAJTUV010000337.1 coordinate 1,089,258, forward strand.
TTTAAAAACAAGGAAAAAAAAAGAAATAATTTGGGTATCAGCCAGAGGCTTTCCAACTTCAGGAGATACCTATATCTGTATCTATATCCAAATATCTTCCCAGTAAATCCTCCAGTAATGTTGCTTAAGTTGTTATCCGCTAAAACAAGAGACTACCAAACCGTAGATCACAGAATATATGACCTTTACTTTTTAATGGAGGAAAATATTAGCAACATTACTATAATCTAGGATAACCAGGTATCTCATATTTAGTGTCTACAATCTAAAAGGCAAAGTCTACTTTCTGGCACTGAATAACTTAGGCCGGGGTGGTTAAGAATCTTGTCTCACACCACAGATTCAATAGCAGAGCCAAGAACCCAAACCCAGATCCCATCTGGTTTAGGGGCCAGTCTAAGAGCCTTCACACAATACTGCTGACTAAAGTCACAGTGAGGAGGACAAGGGAGGTACATGTGCTTACTGAGAGAAACTGAGGCCTAGGTTTTGGATGGGGCTTTTGAGGACTTATCAGTTATAGGCCCAGGACAAAATGTCTTCATACACTAAGAAGCAACTTTAAAACCACAAAAGAAAAGTCAAACTCACTTTGGTCACCAAGTCATTGAGCCACCCTGTCTGGAAAGCATGCTTGGGGTCTTCCTCTGGGAGTTCTTGGGGAAGGGCAGAATTCTGAGGAGCTGGGGAGACAAGGATGATTAGTCTGTTTGCATGGCCTAGGACACACTTTACCAGACATCTTTATGTCCTTAACGCGAGAAGGCAAAAGACACTGAAAACTTTGAAAACTCGCTAATACTTCAGCATCTGAGAACAGGCCAATGACTTGGCCTATCCTATCAGTGCAGACTTCAAAACCAAGCCTGCCTTGGCACTATATGCAGAAAAGCCATACTTCCCCACTATTTTTGTCTGTTTGGTGGTGCTGGGACTGAACCCTGAACTATGGACATGCAAGGCAAATGCAAGGCAAGCACTGTCAGGCTACAGACATCCTCTTCTCTAAATGTCTGATACAAAGTTGTGAGTTGTCTCAATACATCAATGCTCGTTGGCTACTTTCTGCTATTTTGGAAGTATATATTTGTAAAACCCATTCATAATGCTAATGGATTATTAGCATAATGGTGCAAAGCTCTGTAAGTCACAGTGGTCCCAATCATTCTGAAAGGGGACAATGATGTAGGATGGACCTCATGTTAAAAGTTCATTACAGGCTGACCTTTATTCTCCCCAGCTTCATTGAAGAGAGGGGCTGTTCTCAGAGGTGCTAGGTGTCTTCTCTAACCACCCATGGATTCTATCCCTCTCTGGGGCACAATTCTCACCTTCTTCTTCTAGAATCTCAGTCAAATCCTCCACCAAAGCCACCACTTCCTCGCTGCTCTCTGGGTACTGAGAACTGACCCAAGTCCTGACCTCCCCAGGCAGGATGCTCAGAAACTGCTCCAGCACCAGCAGCTCCAGAATTTGTTCCTTGGAATGAACCTCAGGTCTCAGCCACTTCAGGCAGAGCTCTCGGAGCTGACACAATGCTTTCCGAGGACCTGCCATGTCTGGGTATGGAAAATTTCTAAAATTCTGTCGACAGGTTTCAGTGTCACGCAAGAGTCTTGAGGTGAGTGTTTGCTTCTCAGCACTGCAGGGTCCGTTCTGAATCTTGTCTGGCTTCCACATTAGAAGGACTTGTGAGCGTGAAGAATTTGCCATCTTCTTTCTTGAGGCTAACATTGCTACAGACAGGAGAACCTATCTGACAGTATCCTTTACTTTTCCAGAATTGAGCCAACTGTTTAAAGTCTCATGTGACAGTCACAACAATTTTTTCCCCCAAGGGCTGCTGGGGCCAGGTCCAGAATGGAACCACGATAAAGTTAGTACCTTGTAACAAATTCTGAGTCCAGAACTTGCAAGGATGAGTAAGACCCTGAAACACAAGAATTGTCTTAGTTAGGGTTACTACTGCTGAGATGAAACATTTTGACCAAAATCAATCTGGGGAGGAAAGGGTTTATTTGGCTTATGCTTCCACATCACTGTTCATCATCAAAGGGAGTCAGGACAGGAGCTCAACAGGATAGGGACCTGGAGGCAGGAGCTGGTGCAGAGGCCATGGAACAATGCTGCTTCCTGGCTTGTTCTCCATGGCTTGCTCAGCTTTCTTTCCTATAGAACCTAGGACCACTAGCTCAATGATAGCCCCACCCACAATGGGCTGGGTCCCACATCAATTGTTAATTAAGAAGATGCTCTACAGTCTGGCCTACAGTTCAGTCTTATAGAGGCATTTCCTCAGCTGAAGTTTCCTCCTCTGAGATGATTACAGCTTGTGTCAAGCTGACATAAAACTAGCCAGCACAACTGATCTCCTGTCATTCTGACACACAAATGCATCACTGGTAAGCCACAACCTGTCCTTTCTTATTCACCTCCAAGATCACACATTAATATCAACATCACAATATTTTCAAAACATTTTCAAACTTAAAAAGTCCCACAAGTGTTACAAAATCGAACACTTATTTTAGTCTTTTTAAAAATCCCAAGTCCCTCAACTGTGGGCTCCTATAAAATAAAAGATAAGTTATTTTCTTATTTCAAGAGGAAAGAACTAGGGCATAGTCATAATCAAATCAAATCAAAACCAAACTCTAACTGTGCAAATAACTCAATGTCCAATGTCTGATGGAATCCATTCACAATCTTCTGGGCTCCTCTAGAAGGCTTGGGTCACTTCTCTGGGCTTCAATCTCTGCAGAACACATAGCTTGTCCTTTAGGCTCCAGCTGGATTCACACCCTGTTGCTGGGGTCTATGGTGATCACCCCAGGGTACCGGCATCTCCAAAATGCCAGGGTCTCTTGATGAAACTGGACTGTACTTTCACCAATACCTTTTGTGTTGGCTAGTCTTATATTAACTTGACACACAAACTAGAGTTATCTCAAAGGAGGGAACTCTATTAAGAAAATGCCTCGATAAGATCCAGGTATAGGGCATTTTCTTAATTAGTGATTTATGGCAGAGGGCCTAGTCCATTGTGAGTGTTTCCATCCCTGGGCTGGTCATCTTGGGTTCTATAAAAAAGCAGGCTGAAAAAGCCATGAGAGTAATCCAGAAACCAGCATCTCTCCACGGACCTCTGCATCAGCTCCTGCCTTCAGGTTGCTGCTCTGTTTGAATTCCTGTCCTGACTTCCTTTTATGATGAGTGGCCACATGGAAGTGTGTAAGCCAAATAAACCCTTTCCTCCCCAACTTGCCTTTTGGTTATGGTGTTTTATCTCAGCAATAGAAACCCTAACTAAAACAGCCTCTTCTGGGATTTCTTCATGGATCCCAGCCCTGCCACACGGTGCTAAGCCTCAGATGCTCTCCACGACTCTTTCATGGCATCAAAACCAGTACCATCTGAGTGACTCTTACCCTCCTAAGCTGGCAGCCAGAATGAGGTATAATCTTGTCTACCTCTGAAATATAGCTTCTTGTGCTGACCTGGAGGAAACACGTCCTAGAAGACTTCACCTCAGTGACACTGTTCACCTCAGTGACCTGTCACCTGTGACACTGTTCACTCAGTGACACTGGTCTCTTCCTAGTCATAGCTGATTATTCAGTTCCAGATGACCAGACACCAAAGATTCTTCACACAAAAGGCCAAGTTTGCTTTTCTCTCCTGCCCCTAACATTCTTCTCTGCCAAGTGCCTACAGAGTAGCTCACTGAGCTTCCAACACTCAACGACTTTTCTAGCCTAAAGTTCCAGTGTCCGTCTACAATCCTCCCAAAACAGCATGGTCAGGTCTCTGACAGCAATACCCAATTTCTGTCCCAGTTAGGGTTACTACTGCTGTAATGAAACACCTTGACTAAAATCAATTGGGGAGGAAAGGGTTTATTTGGCTTACGCTTCCACATCACTGTTCATCATCAAAGGAAGTAGACAGAGTCACAGGGCAGGAACTGGAGCAGGATGCAGCTCAGTCTATAGAGGCATTTCCTCTATAAGATGACCATAGCTTGTGTCAAGGTGACATAAAACTATCCAGCACAAGAATGGACATCAGCTCAAGAATTTTTGGTGTTCTCTGCTACTCCTCATACACACAGAAGCAGCCTCCTCAGAGTGCAGGATAAACACACAGGATTTACCCTGGTCTTCCTTTCCTCTATCCTTGGACTTAGAATCCTTGAGAGGGACAGAGACACATACACAGAGAATGTGTGTTTATTGATGGTGGTGTTAGAAGCAATGATTTAAGGAATCATGAGCAGAATGGTTAATTTCTAACTTGTTAAAACCTTGCAGAAAGAAATGTTCACTATCTTAGTCACTAATATTCCTGATGTTCTCAGCAACAGAGCAAATCTGTGATTATTGGGAAAGACTGGAGGTTTCCAAACAACCTCGTCGGGAGGGGCCAAGGCGATCTATTTATCTGCCTCAGAGCAGAGAAGACAAGCCTGCTTCCTCAAGTGAAAATCAAAAGCCCCCCAAAGCCAACCTCACAACTATCCCGACATGGAGAAGAACCCACACGTACTTGTTTGGGGCTCCAACTCCCAGCCTAGCTCATCAATAGTCATGCATGCCCTGAGGAGATGGGCCCGCCTTGCTTTCAACCGCCTCCCTTTCCCAGACTGCCCCGGGCCGGCCTCCCCGTGGACATTCGCGCTCGGACATCAGTACCTGTCACTCGGGCCCTGTCGGCGCAGCCCGGGCAACAATGGCGGCGGCGTGGCGGGTGTCTCCGTGGCAGGCTCGACCTAGAGCTGCACCAGGGGCTCAGCTTCACTGCTTCCCTCCCTGGGAGGAGCCGGGAGCCGCCTGGACACGCTTGTCCCAGCCCGGTCCCCAGAGGCCCCGGCCGGAATCCCCAGCTCCCGGGTTTCGCAGCGACCTCGCCTCGGCGCCACTGCGCATGTGCTAGTGGAGAACGCTGCGCGCCCGTAGAGCCAATGGGAAGCTGAACTCGGGTCTTCCCGGCTTGAGGCCCAGGCCCTGGACCTGTCTCTATGGCAACCTCCTCCACCCATCACCACGACTTGCTTCTTAGCCACAAGGTTTTGACGGGAACTTTAAAGTTTCCGTGGGTAGAGACAGGCCTGGCAGAAGACTTGGACTTTGGAGCTGTAGCAGCAGTAGCTGGGAAAGCGTTTGGAGAGTAAAGCCGGATTCTTACAACGCAGAGATAGACAGGCATCAAGCATGTGGCTTGCAGGGAGGAAAACCCACAGTGCTCTAAGTGGACTGTAGTGCATAAATTCTTAATGGCTCTGATTGTCACCTCTAGAATCCGACACCGAAACCTCCAGATTCAACTAATAAATAAATTCTCTGTCTTTAGCATTTCTCTCAGCTCCTTCTGTTCTGTGGATTCTTTGGTTTGGTCTTTTGATGGCATCCTGGACTTCTTGGGCATCGTAATACTCATTTAAAAAGTCCTTCTTGAATTTAGATACAGTAGTCAATCTTGTCCCCCCTTTTTGATATTGTTTTCTTCTGTCTGCTGAGTCCATTGGTGATGTTTCTATTGTTTTTTTGTTCGACTTACTGAGTTTTTAATTTTCAGCATTTCTGTGCGGGCTCCCCCCTCCACAAATACTGATTTCTTTCCCTACCCATGTTCACGAAAGCAAAACAGGTTAGACTCACTGGGTCACCAAAACCAAACAGGAAAGTAGGAGAGAGGTGGGTCTCTGTGAATTTGAGGCCACCTAGTCTACACAGCCAGTTCAAGGTTAGCATGGGCTACATAATGAGAGGAGGAAAAGGATGGAGAAATAGCTTAGTGGTTCCGAGTGCTTATGATTCATACAAAGGGCCTGTGTTTCAGTTCCCAGCACTCACATGATGACTCAAAGTCTGTAACTCTGGTTCCAGCGAATCTGATGCCACGTCTGACTTCCAGGCTCCTGTGTGCATGTGATACACATATACAACACACAGGCACACACACACACACACATACAATTAAGTTAACGTTAAGAAAATAAATAACGTTATAATGTATCTTATGGCTTTGAAAACAAGAAGGAAACACCAACCCATCGGCAGGAGGAGAAAAGAAATTAAGATCAGGGCAGTAATTAATGTTGATGGACAGTAAGCTGACTCATTTTTCTTGCGCTTGTGAAAAGAGTTACAATAAACACAGATGTGCAAGCACATGCATAGTAACATGTAGATGCCTTTAGATGTGTGTCCAGGAGTGGCATAGCCAGGTCATATGGAAGATCTACTTTTTTTTTTTTTTTTGATAAGCCTCTGCATTGATTTCCATAGTGCCTGCAGCACATTACACACTCACCAATCACAGATAAGACAGCTTCTTTCTCTGAAACCTTAAAGGCATTTGTTGACATTTGTTTTTTCCGATAGATATTCTGACTGGAGTGAGATAGAATCTCCAAGTAGTATTTTTCTGATGGCTAAGGAAGTCAAACACATTAAAAGTATTTATTGGTCATTTTTATGTCTTCCATTGAGAATCCAGTTTACCGGCCCATTTACTGCTCTGATGTTTAATTTCTGCACAGTTCTGTATATAGTCCAGACTAGTGGTTCTCAACTTGTATGAGTCATGATGCTTTGGGAACTGAATGACCCTTTCACAAGAGTTTGCCTAAGGCCATTGGAAAACACAGATCTTTGCATTATAATTCATAACAGCAGCAGAATTACAGTTATGAAGTAGCAATGAGAATAATTTTATGATTGGGAGTCACCATGACATGAGGAGCTGTATTAAAGTGTCACAATGTTAGGAAGGTTGAGGAACAGTTTCTCAATTTCTGAGCTCAGGGTAGCTATAATTTGTATTTTCATAATGATTAAGGAACTCAACGCTTTTCAAATATTTGTTAGGAAATTGTGTTTCTTTTTTCTTTTTTGGGAAATCTAAGTTCAGTTCAATACTTACTTTTACGATTAGGTTGGTTGCTTTTATGATGTTTAGTTTCTTGAGTTCTTTGGATATTGTGTATGTTGATCTTCTATCAGGTGGTGAAGAACTTCCCCTGTTCTTTTCACTCAACACTTTCCTTTGCTGTATAAAAGTCTTTTACTTTCCTAAGGCCCAATTGTTGACTGTTGGCCTTGCTTTTTGTGTAACTAGCATCCTATGTATAACGCCTAACTGCATACTAAACACTTACTCTTTTTTAAAAATGTAATTAAAGAGTTTTGTTTTGTTTTGTTTTTATAGTTTTGGAGACAGGGTTTCTCTGTGTAGCCCTGGCTGTCCTGAAACTTGTTTTGTAGATCAGGTTGGCCTCAAACTCAGAGATCTGACTTCCTCTGTCTCCCAAGTACTGGGATTAAATAGGTGCACCACCATGCCTGGCTCTAAATACTTATTCTTATATATACACATGAGCATAGCTCTCATCACTCATCAAAGAGGCTTCTTTTTTTGGAATAGATGAATCATTACAGAAAACCACACTGATCAAAATGCAGAGAACTACTGATTATAGGGAACCCAGCCCCCGTGGGTTCATCTCCAACACAACACCTAACTCCAGGGTTCAGGGAACACTGCAGCAAGAGATAGTGGAAAGACAGATGGAGTCAGAGACCAGGAAATCTGGGTGAGACAAAGAAGCTTCACACGACATCTCAACAACCTTGCTGCTTAAACAAGGCCTGAAACAAGGACAGCACCAACGGACATGCCTAGAAAGAAGAAATTTCATGGGTTCTCACCTTTGACAAGAAAACTACAGACAACTAGGGAATGCTTAGGGAAGAATTAGTCTTACCCAGGGATGAGCCCCTTTAACTGGTGATCAAATACCAAACGGTTAACCTTAAAATCATATACTTTCAAGCAACGCTAGAAGAACTCAGCAGGATTTACACACACACACACACACACACACACACACACACACTGTAACAATAACAATTAAAGAAAAAGAGGCCATGTATTTGGAAGAGAGTGGGGAGTGGAATGAGAGGGGTTGGAGTGGGGAAAGGAAGGGGGGAAATGATCTAACTATATTTTAATTTAAAAACTCACGTGGCTGTAGATGTGTGGGTTTATACCTGCATCCTCTGTTCTAGTACATGGGCCTACCTGTCTGGTGCTCTGTAATACTCTGCTGTTTTTGTTATGGGTCTGTAGTATAGCTTATAATCAGATACTAGGATACTGCTAGCATTTTTCTTACTGTCCAGGGTGATTTTGGCTGTACAGCTACTTTTATGTTTTCACATGATTTTTTTTTTTTTTTTAAGACGAGGTCTCACCACATAGCTCTGGGTATCCTGGAACTTTCTGTGTAGACCAAACTGACCTTGGACTCATAGGGATCCCCTTGCCTCTGACTTGAGATTAAAGGTGTACACTAACACACCTGATACTCTATATGAATTTTAAGACTGCCTTTTCTATTTTTTGTGAAGCATGATCCTGGAATTTTGATGGGTGTTGCTTTAAGTCTGTAGATTGATTTTGTTAGGACAGTCATTTTTGCAGTATTAATTCTTTCAACTCATGAATTTGGGAGTTCTTTCCAGTGTCTTTCTCAATTCCCTTCTTTGGTGTTTTAAAGCTTGCTCTGTGGAGATCTTTCACTTGCTTGGTTAGGTTTGTTCCAAGGTCCTTTATTATTTTTGAGACTGTTGTGAATAGAATTGTTTCTCTGATTTCTTTCTCTGTGTGCTTCGCATTGGTATGCATTAAGGCTTCTGATTTTGTATGTATTTTTATATGTCCTGTCACTTTACAAAAAATGTTGGTCAACTCTTGACAGTCTCCTGGTGGAGTCTTTAGAGTCTTTTACATATAGAATAGTACCATCTGTAAGTAAGGATACCTTGATTTCTTCCTTTCCTACTTGTATCCTTTCTATGTTTTCTCACGTCTTGCTCTCTCAGGCTTTAAGGACTATTTTGAACAGAAATGGAAACTGTGGACATCCTTGCTTTGTTCTTGATTTTAGTGGAAATGCTTCCAGCTTTTCTGCCTGTAGAATTGTCATAAGTAGCCTTTATTATGTTTAGATATGTTCAATGTCTCCAGTTTTTTTTTTCAAATGATGAAAGGATGTTAGAGTTCGTCAGAGGCCTTTTCTGCATCTATTGAGATGATTGTGTGACTTTTATCTTTGAGTCTGTGTGTGTGTTATTTACTATAGTTACTGATTAGTTGGATCATCCCTGCATCTCAGAAATGAAGCCAATTTAATTGTGGTGAATGCTCTTTTTGATGTGTTCTTGAATTCAGGTTTTATTTTATTGAGAAAGTTTTACATCTCTGATCATCAGGGGAGATTGGCTTGTAATTTTCTTTTTACTGTGCTTTTATCTGCTTTTGGCATCAGGATAATACTGGTTTCATAAAGAGTTTGGAAGCAGTCCCTCCCTTTCTATTTCATGGGACAATTTGAGTTAGTTCTTTTTAAGAGTGTGGTGGAATTTTGCAGTGAATCTGTCTGGGCCTAGATTTTCTTTACATCTCTTTGTTTAGTGTGTATGTGTGTTGTATGTGTGTTTATATAGTATGTGTGTGTATATATGCTGTATGTGTGTTTGGTGTATATGTGTATGGCGTGTGTATGGCATATGTGTGTATATGTTTATGGTGTGTGCATGTATGTGTACAGTGTATGTGTTTGTGGTGTGCGTGTATTTTATATGTGTGTGTGTGTATGGTGTATGTGTGATGGAACTTGGACTTTTGAAGAGTGTTTGACTTGCTAAGGATGATGGGGACTTTTGATGACGACATTTTCCATTGTAAGGTGGACATGAGCCTATGGGGACAAGGGTAGAAGGTTACCATTTACATAACATTGTTTGAATGTCAAGTTGACAAGGGATGGCCGGACATGGAGTGATTAATATTGTCTAGTCTCACCTAGGAGACAAGCTTCTAGCCCAGGCCTCTGAGGGATTATCTCGATTAGGTTAATCAGGGTGGGAAGACCCACTTTAACTGCGAGTGGCACCCTTTCATGGGCTGGGGTCCCTGGCTTCCTCACTGCAGATGGAGTATGAGCAGCTGCTTCAACCTTCAGTCACCATGATGGACTGTGTCTCACATTGTGAGACTGTCTATAAACTGTTTTTTTTTTTTTTTTGGTCAGATATTTTATCACAGCAACAAGAAGGGTATCCATGACAGTCTATGTTCAAATTTAGTGAACATCACAGAGATGCAGTGTGATCATTTACCTATCTGAAGATATTTGATAGTTTGTGTGATAAACATAATTACATCAATATGCTTTGATATGTTTTATTATTGTTTTCATTTTATACTCAGAGTCCTTGATAAAAAAAAAATGTGCCGGGCAGTGGTGGCGCATGCCTTTAATCCCAGCACTTGGGAGGCAGAGGCAGGCGGATTTCTGAGTTCGAGGCCAGCCTGGTCTACAGAGTGAGTTCCAGGACAGCCCGGGCTACACAGAGAAACCCTATCTCGAAAAACCAAAAAAAAAAAAAAAAAAAAATGTATCCACCAAACTTTATCTGCATTTAGTGTTTGTGATTTAGGCTCAAGTCCTTGGCCAAGCAGCCTCGTGAATCAACCTACAAAATTTCTTCCTCCCTCTCTTTGTCTCTTGTGGGTCTGTGTGGTGTGTGTCTGTGCTTGTGAATATTTTTGTGTATGTGCGCACGAATGCTTTTTTCTCTATTGCTCTCTACTTTAATTTTTTGATAGGGTCCCTCACTGAACATGGAACTTACTGATTGGCTAAGCTGGCAGGCCATAAGCCCCAAGGATCTGCCTGTCTCTGGTCTCTACAGCTGGGGTCCCAGGTGTTCGCTTCTGTGCTTCACTTTTGTATTCTTGGCTGAGAACCTGCCTTTAATAGCTGAGCCATCTCTTCAGTCCTGTGCTTGACTTTTAAGTGGGTTCTGGGGCTCCAAACTCAACTCCTCATGCTTGTGCAGTGGGAATTTTACCTATTGAGCCATCTTCCCAGGCCCAGCATTTCCTTAGAATGAATAACGAATAAATAAAACATTTGCAGGTAAGTGGAACTAAGGCAGTCATCAAGGAGATGCTGCAGGGCCTGTGATGTCCAGGTGCTACATGTGTGCTACAGGTGGGGGACCTGCCTTGGGGAGGTACACCCCATGTCTTTGATACTATCATGTGCAATTCAGCTTCTCCAGCTGTAAAAGGAAAGAGTCATATTGGAAGCTTATTCTTGAGGCACTTTAAATTCTTCAGTGTGTCTGGGGTCTTTCAGCTCATAAGATAGGAGGTCCACAAAGCCTTCCTTTAGTTAGGTGGGTATTCAACCTGGAAGGGGAAATGTTGGCAGAGATATCAATGGGCTCAGCCTAGAAGCATCCCATGAGTCATGGAGACAAGAAAAAAAAATCAGTAGGGGATTCAATAGCTGTAAAACAGAGTGCGGAGGTGTTAGCAAGACAGTGTAGGAAGTGGTAAGAATGGCAAGAAGATGGAAGCTTCCAATAGCACGTGGGAGCCTGAACCCCTGAGCTACCTACCATAAGATCTGGCCTGATGGAGCTAGTGACTTTGAAAGCCACAATTAGCAATGAGGTGTACACATCTTATTCCACCAAGTAAAACCTCCGATGCCAGGAATAGGTTACATCTTATCGAGTCATTGGCCAAAAGGGCCCCATGGAAATCCCAAAACACCCCAGACATTGCCAAGGCTATTGGTTACCCTTTACAGCGTGATGGGAAGACCCTATTCCTGAAGACAACACTTAACTTATGAACACAGAAAAGAGTCTAGCTGGTGCCTAACTAGAAGCTTCACTCTTACTGACTAGTGTTTATGGTACTGGACGATACCAGAGGAGAAGCATAATTATCAACATTAGCCAGCTACAGATCCTGTAACCTACAATGGTATCTCCAGTCATGTCCAGCTTAAGGCTGGGAAGGAGGGACAGAGTTCACACACTGTTTGATCTCAAAGTTTATTCACTACAATGGCAAGAGTTAGTTCACAACATACACATGGGGTACCTGACTCAGAAGCAAGAGGCAGAGAGGCTAACAGGCAAGACTCTGAATGTGTCAGTTGCTTGGTGTGTTTCAGATGACGGCTTCTTCATCTAGATCCTCTATCTCGATGCAGCCAGGGCAGCAGTCAGTTGTTCTCTGGTTGGAGAGCAAGACCCCATGATGGTCTTCACTGTAGCAGCAGTCTCCATGGAGCAAGGCCTTTGCAGATTCACCGTCACATCTGATCAGAACTTTTCATAGCTCATATTGATAATGGCTGCCTTTGTTTACATAGGCTGCAAACACAGAGGCTATGCAGTGAGTTGCTTGTCTAACTGGTTTCTTGTGTAGTGGGTGTCTGGTTTGGCAAGTGGAAACAAGCATAGTTTACTAACCCACAAAGCAGGTTTTCCTCTGGTGGATCCCAGAGGTGCATCATGGTTAATGGGAACGTACAATAAGTACAATTTGGGAGAGTTCCAAATGTGAAACACATGCAATCTGTTAAACATGTCTTTCAATGGCTCTATAGTTTTATGGAAACAATTAACAAAGAAGTATCTGGCTGAGGAGGAGTTTCTCAGGTCGCATTGACATTCTGAGTGCATTCCCCAGTTCTTCTATTAGGAGTTCTTGCTTTCCTTGATGCAGACACGTCTAAAAGAAACAAACTTATTCTTATGGTTAGTACAAGAAGAATGCATAATATCACGAACCAAAATACTTCTTTCAACCAATGAAACCAATTGTATACAGGGTGACACACAAAATCAAACTGAGCAATCTTAGCTAATTGGTCCCATATGCCACACTTTTTCAATTCCTTATTCCAGTTCTTTTGAATGTATGTGTTTGCTCTGAGTAGCCCTACCATATTGTGTAATTCTGCGGTCTTATGCAGCAATAACTTTTCTTGATTCAGGAGTGTTGGATGCATGCTCTGTAGTTGTGTCTCATTGTGCTCTGCTATCTCATCGATTTCTCTAACGGTTTTAGCAAATTTATCCGTGTGGCCTTTCTGACATTCAAAATCAAATCTTGCATCAGATGAGAAGTAATATTTTTTCTTGGTAGTTTACTATGGTTATTCTCATCTGATTGTATACTACCATCTGTGAACAATTATGTACTAGATAGCATCCTCTAGTTATGTTCCACTCTACATGATTATCACGCATGATTGTTTTATTTAAATAATTGCATCTAGTTATAGTTTCATTATTGATGCACACCAAGAATTTATAGTTACTCAGGGTTTGTACAGTCTGAGGCATAGTGTTTCTTCCATCTTTCTTATGGGTATGTGTGGATATAAATTTGTGTTGGGTTCTAGTCTGTAAGTTTGTTCCATGGGAACGAATGCTGGTGTGTTATTAACATTTATCCATATGAAGCTGTCAATTGGTGTTACCCAGGTTTCTTCCTGTGTATACGGTGTTTGGTACAATTTATATGGTTGTGGTATATGTTTACCCATGTATCCATTCTGTGCATTATCTAAAAATATTTGTACTAAGTTTAGTTCACATATGCCTTCTGCACTGTAAGACATTCTTTCAGTGTTCATAATAGTTTCAAATTCTGGGGCTCATCTGCCCATTCCAGTTGTAAACAATATGTCTAATTCTCTAGTTAGACTTACCACATTAGATTTATATATTTGGCAAACAATCAGGTTATGATTAGCGGTAATGAGATTCAATGTCCTTTTGTATTCCTGACTGTATGTTTCCTTGAATGCCTGTATCTCTGTTTCCGTGGCATTAATTATTGTATGCAATGCATCAATTGATTATGATACTGCATGTTGTGTCTGCATTAATTTTTTGTATACAATAGAGTTCTGCTTTAATAGGCTGAATAATGGCTGCTGCTACTGCCCACAATACCTCTGAGAATTGCTCTAGTCACAAAAGCTCCCACTGCTAATGCTTGTAGGGATTTTCCTTTGAATTTATTCAGTGAGGAATACCGTAGCTCATAAGAAAATCCATCTGAGTAATATGTTTTGGGTCATTGTAATGTCACTAAATTAATTTTTAACTGGATAGGTCTAATTCTTGGCAAGAGAATGATTTGTGCTGGCAATATTGTATCTGGTTCAATAGATAGAGCTATTACTAGTTTTGGTTTACCTGGTGGTGGTATAATCCATCCTCTAGGATAGTGGGCTGTTTTAAATTTAATCTACATAGTATCATTATATTTTGTTACCTCTGTCTACTATACATGATGTATTTGACTGTTCTGAATTATGTTATAATTTCCTGGTCATGAGAAAATAATAAATTTTATCCCACAATTCTCCAATCATATCTTGCACATTTGCTTTAGGGTTATGGGTTGTCCAATCCAACATCATCCACTCTTTATATTTTGGGTTGGGTAGTAAATAATAAAAATAATATTATAAGCTATCATGTTTTATTTTTGAAACACCCTTCATATCTAAATCCCAAGTTTTCTGCCATTGTACTGTCTGATTCTGTATTGCTGGAATAGAATACAATACTCTATAATCCTTTAATTCTTGAGGTGTGCCTACCTTTTGTATATTTTGTAGGAAAATATGTGGTTTAATATATTCCACCTGTGTCCACCCTGAAAATCTGAAGGCTGGTATTTGTTGTGTCATTTGCTTTAATGTCCCATGGTATTGGTAAATCTATCCTTTGGGTGTCTAGTACTGTATCATAGATTGATCTCAACCAACTGTAGAACTTCATTCTATTACCTGTGTCCCAGAAGATCTCGTTACCTCGGTGCTTATCAGCAAGCATGAGGACTATGTGACTGCCTATTAAGTCCTCCTATAGGAAGATAATGCTTGCCAGGGTCCTGTTATGTTTACGATTCTTTATGTGTCAGTTTTATTATAAGTATCAGGCTTAAATGATGTCGCTTTCATTGTTATTCAAATAGTACTGGGATACTACATTTACCAATATATGACATCACTGATACCCTTATTCTGTTCTTAATGCTCCATCCAAACTTTTCTGTGTTCGTGATTTTAAAGGTTGAAAAGGTGTGGCTCAAACTTTTGTAAAGTGGGCCCATAACACTCTGACCCATAAAGCTTGTTGTTACATTTGGTAAGGCTGTTTTGCTCAGACAATAATAAGCTATTTTGGGGGGTCTGTGTCCCTGCAATGTTCCCTTCTACTCCTACTACAAGGTAGCATGTATGTGTTGTAGTGCTATATGTGCAAGATTGTGGTTTTCTCCCTGGTGTCACTGTTGTTGTAATGGTTGTGGAATGGATCAGTAAGCACTCACGGCTGTCTGTAATGTTGTAGCCCAACGCCATTGCTTTCCACCATTGTTTTAGTTCTGGAAAATTTTCAGTTCTAATACTGTAGTCCCAGGATGGTGCATTGTATGGCGCTAGGTTGCCATATCATGGTATAGGAGGGAATTCTGCTATACCTAGCCAATCTGTTGTGTTCTATTCCTGTCTTAAAGTTTCATATAATTTTTCTTTCAAGGAATTGGGGCATCTGTTCCTATATGGTTTGGACAAAGGTGACAGCCCTGATCGTAGGGGCCAGAGTTGAACAGGCAGTATGTCCAATTCATTGGTTTGCAGACAGGGTACCAGAGCAAAGGAGCTCCACTAAGTACCATTTTCACGGTAGTACTTTCCCTTCTAAATGGATAGACCAGCCCACGCTTCCTCTGGTGCATAGATTTAATCTAGGATCGGGATGGTGGTTCTGAATATTACTTGATTGTTCTGCAGCATGCTGTGGCAAGTTTGTAAGACCTGGTATGCTGTCCAAATTGTTTTCTCAAATAGAGAGGATTCATTTTCCGACCATGGGAAGCTTTTTACAACAGAAGCCTACTGGCCATTCTCTACCATTTCTTTTGGGAAGGATATTCCAGTGTCCAAACTGTTTCAGGTACACTATGTCTAAATAAACTATATCATCTGGTTGGATGTATTGTAGCTTAGAATATTCCTTTATATATTCTAGCACTGTTTTCACTGCTTGTTCTTGGGGTTTATCGCAAATAAAATCATTTGCCTTCCTCCTAATATTATACAAAAGGTTGCAGATGAGTTGTAAGTATGGTGTGTGTTGTCTCCAATATCCAAATAATCCTATAAGATGTTGTACCTCTGTTTTATCAGTTGGTGATTTAAGCTATTCAAATTTACCTATGACTTCTGTAGGTATTTCTGGTCCTGTAGTGAACCACATTACACCCAAGAACTTGACCTTTGTATCTGGTCCTGATACCTTATCCTTATTGATGACCCAACCATCATCTCTCAATACTTGTATGGTTTGGTATACTGTTTTGTGTATATTTTCCTTTTCTTGCCTATTGTTGAAAGGTCATCAACTTATGAATATATAATACAGTTAGGTGCTGGCCTGACCTTAAACAGTGACCACTTTAAAATGTTATGGGCAATTATTGGGCTGTTTATGTGTCCGTGTGTAGTTTAAAAAATTGGCACTGTCTTCCTTGCCAAGTAAATGTGGTGTTTTCTCTGCTTTGTGGGTGTGATGGTATGCCAAAGAACATGTCTGAAAATCTATAGTTGCCAGCCATTTGGTGCTGCTTGCTTAATTCTCATGAAAATATCTTCTACATCTGGTAATTGTCCTGGCAGTTTAGGGGACAATTCACTAATTCTCCTATAATCTACTGTCACTCACCACTTACCATTTGGTTTTAAAACTGACCGAACTGGACTGTTGAGATTGAAGTTCTAAATTGGTTCAGTTACCCTTCCTTTAGTAGGGTTTAATGGTTTCAGGTGTCTCCTCATTCCCTCTTGGATTGGGTATTGTGGTGTAAATGAGGCTTTAATTGTGGCAGCCATATAAGCTGTATGTTTACTTCTGTTAGATTACATTTTACTTTGGCAATCTTTCTAAAATTTAAAAAAATCAGGAAAAATTTAAAAAATGGGAAGCCTAAAGTACTTTCTGGTGTACTGCAACATGCAAACCCAAGGGTATGATTTTGTCATATATACCACTAATTCTAATGTATATACTGGTACTATGGATTCTCCTGCCACTCCTTTTATAATTATTTTTTTCCTTACTTGGTATAGTGTCTGGCAGTACTGCGTATATATTAACATCACTGCCTGTGTCAATTAGCCATCTAACATTTATTGTCTTATTCTTAATTCTTAGGGGCAACACCATATATGGTCTTATTGGCACCTGACTTTCCTGTTGAAAGATATACGTGTTTGCTCTCTTATAATTGGGCACTGTTTGTTTCTTTGTACTGGCAGCCACATTTGTGGCCGCCTTCTGTTCCCTAAAAAAGGCTTACATTTATTCCTTCCAAAAATCCAATTTGGGTTCACCTCTGTGGGGTTCTGTTTATAAACGGCATTCCAGGTTTCTTGCTGAAGGGTCTAATGTTTGTGAATGGTCTGAAAAATCTGGCTGTTCTCCTTAATTAAAATGCTTTCTTCTTATATTTAATGTTACTACTTTTCTTGGTCTAACTCCCTACATCCAATTACCTCAGAAACGGTTCTGCAAATTTGAAGTGGCCCTGCCAAATTAATTCTCACAAGTGGTGGTGACCCCCTTAATTAAAATTCTTTTGAATTGTGGTATAAATGGAGCAGCCTGCGGTGTAGCTGCTTCGTTATGTATGAACCACAGTACTCCTGGTTTTCTCACTAGCTGAATGGTCTCTTGGAAAGTGTTCCATTTTGCCGTTGCTTTAAATTATGCGAGGTCTAAAGATGGAAGTGCAAACCTCCAGGCTGCGGTTATCCAGCCCAGGAGAGGGCATACGTAGCCTCGAGAAGTGTCTAGGACTTGCTCTATGGCTTCATACACTGCTGGGTTTTCTACTATAGTCTTAATTTTCCTCATCTCTAATTTCTGACAGCATGACTGTGTCTGTTCCTTTTCCCCAGAGCTTTATCAGATAGGATGCATCCTTCATTCCATTCTGGGCATCTTGTCTCGACTGACTTATTTCTTGAGGAGTGTGTGGACTAATTTCTATTTGTTGCACAAGCGGTTCATCATCATTGTTACCAAATACTGTGAATCTTCTAGGTGTATTAACCTTGGAAGATGTCACTAGGAGGAAGATGGCTGTCTTGCCCAGGTCCTGGGTTAGGAGAGCATGTTTAAAGAGATTCTTTACCCCTATTTCTTAGTTATATTAGCAGCTAGGCTCTTGTTCATTAGTCTGTCTTTATCTGTGTCCACTATGGTTCTCATCAGTAAAGCGGTATCTTCTTTACTATCTGGGCACCCTAGCAGTGGCTCCTTGTGGTTTTTTTAGAGAGACCTCAATCTTCATTTCCTTAAACCCAGCTTTCCTTTAGGCCTTATATTGTTCCAGGGCAGTTCCTGTCTGTGGGATCCATGGCATGTGGCCTCACCTTCATGGCTTTGAGGACACTAATTAGTTTCTTCACTCTGGTGTTATTTATATGTGAGACAGTATAGAGCTTTGAGAGTTTTCTTTTTTATACACCACCCAAAGGTAGTGTGGGGTGGGTTTCTTATTACTTTTTCCACTAATTTATCTGCCCTTCTCACCAGGCATTTGGTCAGCCAGTCTTGATGGGTTTCCCTGCACCTTCAGCTCTTCCTACCTCACAGGCAGCAGATGGCATTAAGGTGTTGTGGTCTTGTGATGAGGTCCCTCACCCCTGGTTTTTCTTCCACCTCAGCACCGGTTGGCTTCAGCAGCACTTGACTTTGGGGTGGTGGTCCTTTCGTCCATTATCTCCCTTAGAGCTCTGGCTAGTTCTGTGCCTGGGCTGCAATTAATTCTGTATGACCAGAGGCTTATTGCCAATTTGGTGAAATTTAGAATATTCAGGACTACTATGGTCCTTAGGGGGTCCAGTTTCCTTCTCGGCATCCTACCTTGAAGGTGGAACCCTGCCGACTACTCCAGTCATGTCCAGCTTAAGGCTGGGAAGGAGAGACAGTCCAGAAACTGTTTGATTTTAAGGTTTATTCACTATATTGATAAGCATCAGATCACAACACAGGCATAGGGTGCCTGACTCAGAAGCAAGTGGCAGAGAGGCTCGCAGGCAAGGCTGCCAAGCCATCCCTCGTTTGGCATGTCTCAGATGGTAGCTCCTTCCTCTGGATCCTCTATCTCGTTGCAGCCAGGGCAGCAATCAGTTGTCCTCAGGTCAGAGAGCAAGACACCATGACGGTCTTCCCAGACACAATGATGCACATATGAGCTTGCAAAGACTGGAAGCACACACAGGGCCTGCACAAGTTCAAGCTAGAGCGGGTCCTAGCATGGAGAGGAGGAAGTTGACAAGTTGACGGGACTCGCTTTTTTTTTTAAACTGGGAAGCTATATGCAATTGACATCCACTGGCAAAGGGACAACCAGTATTCTTCAGGGGAGCATCATTGGGTACATCACTGGGTATGGTGCCCAGAAATAATTAACTGACTAACTCAAAATGAACTCAATGGTATTTGTTTGTAGATTGTTTGTTTCTTTTTTTGTCTTTTGCTTGTTTATGTTGACTTTTGTTTTTGTGTGCTTTTGGTGGAAAAACAGAACAGTGGGCTGTAGTCTCCCGCTAGCAGGCACAAGCTGGCTCAGGGGAATACCTTGCACCTGAGAGGTTGACTTATTACTGCCTAGAGCAGAATGAGACAAGTATTACAAGGCATGTTCACACACAGCTGTGGTGTGTGGTGTAATCTCAATAGTTTCTGGGCTCAGGCCCTGCTAATCATGTGATCCAGGCCTTGACTCTGGTTCTTAAATATTCAGTCCCGTCTTTCAGAGTGTGATGTGGAAAAAGAGGCTTCTTCTAGAAGGAGTTTCTAAATCACTGAATCTTACAGTCTGATTAAAGCCATAGGCGTGCCCAGGAGTCATGTCATTTTTCTCATCTAGCCACTAGAAGGCGGTGCCAGATTGCAAGTTGGCCCTCTACAGACCGGCACCTCCTAAACCTTTGAGAAATACACTTGGAAACATTCAGTAGTTTTTTTTTTTTTCTTCAATATAATCTGGAGCTGGAAATCCTTTCTAACAAAGAAATATAATGTTAGCCACTATATGGACACCTGCTGAGGCGGCTGCACTGACTCAGAGATAGATGTGAACCGTTTAAAAAGTGTTCCTGCCTGGAGCACCTCTTCCTCCGCTTGGTGTGTTCGGAGGGGCAGAGCCTTAGGAGAAGTGGCCACGAGGAGGCCTCATTAGAGACAGGGAATTGTCCTACAAGCCCTGGATAGTTGACATGAAAGGAGTAAGTCTGTCTCCTTTGCTTTCTCTCTGACCTTAGTGCTCTGCTCAAGACCCGACTCTTTCTCCCACATAGGATTCAGGCCTTGGAGCCTTTTATAGAGTTCCTACTGTGTTTTTTTTCTTTCTTTTTCTTTTGGTTCTTTATGAAGTTAATCCTATTGCAGTGATGAAGCTTACTATTTTGTGTCAGTGCATACACACACACACACACACACACACACACACGTAAAAAAAATTAAGTTTTCTTTCTCTTCCCCCTACTTTTTCTTTTTCAGAAAAACACTTTTGTATCCGTTTTTATAAAATACATGATTATTTTGATCTTCATATAATGGGAAACAAATCCTTGCTAATTTTAAATAAGATAAGTTGGTGTTTAATCACTGAGACATCTGTACACACATGCATACATGTATACATGTGTATATATACACACAGAAGTCCCCAGCAAATTCTGCTTTTGTAATAATGAGGATGATGCTAGAATAGAATATTATTTGACAGACAGACCTTTAAAACCTTATTATTCATATAAGAAGGAGAACTTTTATCCATTCACCTGAACAGTAGACATTTAAAAGAAGATGTTTTCACAGAATTAATTCTTAGGATATAATGCTAAAAAAGAGATGGTTGACTATAAAGATTTGAAAGGTTGAAGAATCTAATGACTTTAGAGTTTGTGTTTGGCAGTGAGTTAAACAGGAGCTGTGAATGAGCACAAGGCGTTTCCTGTCGCAGTCAGGGAGACGCTGCCTTAGAATCCGGTTAAAACCTGCTGCTTAGATGTGCTGAAAGAAACCAGCAGCGTTAGAAACGCTCCAGAAAACCGTCCTAAACCAGCTGAGTGGAAAAATTTATTTATGAGAATTTTAATTTCTCTCATTTCTGGATTTTAGGTCTCTGTCGACCTCCAGAGCTTGAAGTGTGTGAGCAAAGGACTTTGGCGAAAATTTTTTGGTCACCCCAACCTCAGCTTAAAAATGACTGTGTGAGGGCCTTTATAGAAGCCCCCAACACCTGGATCAAAACTAACCAGCCAACCAAACAAAACTCTGAGAGTTTAAAACTTAATTCTTCATTCTGTTGTTCCTCTTTATATATTTAAATATTCAAGCACGCTGGTATAAATTACAGTGTGCTTACATTTCCAGCTTCTATTTCATCATCTGTGAATTGATTTGGTTCTTTGCTTAATTGAATTCCAATCTCAATGCTGAGGCGGTTTTACATTCAAGTGGCCAAGTTTCTTGTCAGCATAGAGAAGAATTGGGCAAATGACTTGTCTGTATATTTGAAAATGCCAGGGGTTTGGGCTTTTTAGCTCACCGAAACAATTGTGGGAAAACAGGTATTCATGACCCCGACATGATTTGAACACGCAACCTTCTGATCTGGAGTCAGACGCGCTACCATTGCGCCACGAGGTCACTGATACATAATGAATTTTGATCCTCTAAGGGCTCCAGCATCCTGGCGGCTTCCTCTCCTTCTTTTCCTCCTGGACCCGCGCGCAGAGTTCCCGAAGCAGTGCGGCGAGTCCAGCCGCCCAGGCAGGTCCTGTCCCCAGGGCGAGGAGGAAGGAAAACCGACCTCCAGGTCACACTCACACACTTAAGAACGGAATTGTGTCACTTCCCCCTTCTTCCTTCTGTAGCTATAAAACTTAAACGTATTGAAAATTGAGTATCATGGAAAAGGCTAGCATCATAAGAACTGGTAACCACACCCACCGCCCTTGGGGTTCCGATGCCAGCAGCCAGGAGAATGGGCGGGGCCAGCCCTGCGGTCAGTCACAGCCTTGCTGGCTTGTCCCAGGCCCTGCCTCTTCTCAGGACCTGCTGGGTTTACCATCACAGGTGCACCCCAAAACATTGTGGTTTTATGTGACACGCAGCTCACTTTTAATCTTCGGGAGGTTTACTATCCACCTCCCCCCTCCCGCCCCCTTCGCGTCTCTTAAAGGAATGGCGTGCCCTTTTCAGCATCTGAGGGGCAGGAGCTGCACGCTGTTAGTAGGTTGTATATAAGTAGATCTACGTGAGGGCCGATGAATTTCTTCATTGTAAAGCTACTCTTCTCCCTTTTAAAATAATATCTAGGGATGGGGCATACTATCGAAGGTGCACATTTCTTACCCCTTTAAGCCACTGATTGCAGTACCCATTTTGACTGTAACAACTATTGCTGCGGTTTTTGACTAATGGCGATTTTCATCTACACTTACCGTTATATTTCTCCTTCGGGAGAAAGCTGGTTTTCCGTATTTACATATGTACTTAGTTGTTTGCACCACACAGACTCGTGGATACTGTTAATTCATACATTTTTTTTCTTTATTTTGTTGCTGAAAATGTTTTTAACTTCAGCCATTATAAAACCTTCAGGTGGGCTCTTGTACTTCTGATACACCACAACCTTCTGCCTTAAAAACATTCGATGTATTTTGTTTTTGATATCCTTTTCTATTCTAAAGTTACACTTTAAGTTTCCTGCACGATAAGCGATTTAGAGATGTCTTTGAGCACTTAACCGGAGTATGCTTTAACATAGTTTAATCTCCCTTTAACTGCATGTTGTCTCTTCTCATTAACGTCTACTAATGTATTCTGTTTGGCAACAGAGAGTGATACAGAAACTTATCCCGATCTTGAACATTCTTCCTCTTAGGGGTGAACATCTTCTGCATCTCTGATGGCACTTCAGTAAAATCTCATCATCTGAATGCGTGAAAGACAGACATGAGCAACTGCGCTCATGTGTGGACAACCTAGAAAAGTAAAAAGCAGATGGAATCCACTGTGTGGTTAAGGGAAAAAAAAAAAAAGCCACAAACACCTGCCTACTGCTGTCAATAAGCAACTTTAGTTTCTTTTCCCGACATAAATGCCGGCAGTCAGGAAGGTTCGACAGGTTTGTTTACAATGGTCTTAAGTTGAGCTGTTGAAATTGGCTCAGTGAAACACTGACTTGCACAAAGGAAAAAGGAAAGTAACCAGTACTTGATTCCTGCCTCCCATTTTTCCACTTGAAATTACATATATGTTGGTAGTTTGTGATCCCATCAGGAGACATACCCTGATATTCAGAACTACCAATGAGAGTGAAGAATAGAAGCTTTTGGATTGTGTGTGCAAAATGTTTCCCATTGGAATGGGCTCTAAAGCAATTTTCCCATGCATGCTGATGGCCTTTGGCATGCTTGCAACACAGTTACAACAGAAAGTGTCTAAGTTGGTGTCTTCCAAAAGACCAATCAGATCTGGCCTCCTTGCCTCCCACGAGGCCCCACCGGTGGCACTCTGAAAGAAAGATTGACTTTGTCGGGCAGTGGTGGCGCACGCCTTTAATCCCAGCACTTGGAGGCAGAGGCAGGTGGATTTCTGAGTTCGAGGCCAGCCTGGTCTACAGAGTGAGTCTAGGACAGCCCAGAATACACAGAGAAACCCTGTCTCGAAAAACCAAAAAAAAAAAAAAAAAGAAAGATTGACTTTGAAGTCTTGAATGGCTTCTCTCAGCAGACAGTGGAAGGCCAGACTGTGAAGCAAAGTTTAGTGGACTTGTGAGACTGTCTAATTTCAAGGACTGCCACAGTGCCATCTTGAAATTATTCCTTCTGTTCATGAAGGATGCACTCATGCAAGCAGCTTTTTTTTTTTTTTTTTTTTTATTGGATATTATATTTACATTTCAGATGTTATCCCCTTACTCCATTCCCCCTGCCCCCGCCAAGGAACCCCTATCCCATCCCCTCTCCTCCTGCTTCTATGAGGATGTGCCCCACCTACCCCCCCACTCCCACCTACCCACCCTTGAATTCCCCCACACTCGGTGTCCAACCCTCATGGACCAGGGATCTCCTCTCCCACCTATGCCCGACAAGGCCATCCTCCCTACATATGCAGCTGGAGTCATGAGTCCCTTCCTATGTGCTCCCAGGATGGTGGTTTAGACCCTGGGAGCTCTGGTTGGTTGGTATTGTTGCTCTCCTCATGGGGCCACATACTCTTTCAGCTCCTTCAGTCTTCTCTCTAACTCCTCCATTGGGAACCCCTTGATCAGATCAATGGTTAGCTGTGATCTTCAGCTCTGTATACTTCAGGCTCTGGCAGACCTCTAAGGAGACAGCTATATCAGGCTCTTGTCAGCATGCACTTCCTGACATCCACATCACCTTTGGTGACTGCACATGGGATAGATACCCAGGTGGACTGGTCTGCAGATGGCCCCTCCTTCAGTTTCTGTCCCACACTTTGTCTCCATATTTGCTCCCTTGAGTATTTTGTTACTCCTTCTAAGAAGGACTGAAGCACCCACATTTGGTCTTCCTTCTTCATGAGCTTCATGTGGTCTGTGAGTTGAATCTTGGCTATTTCAAGCTTTTGGGCTAGTATCCACTTATCAGTGAGTGAATACCATGTGTGTTCTTTTGTGATTGGGTTACCTCACTCAGGATGATATTTTCTAGTTCCATCCATTTACCTAAGAATTTCTCGAATTCATTGTTTTTAACAGTTGAGTAATACTCCATTGTGTAAATGTACCACATTTTTTGTATCCATTCCTCTGTTGAAGGACTTCTGGGTTCTTTCTAGTTTCTGGCTATTATAAATAAGGTTTCTATGAACATAGTGGAATATATGTCCTTGTTATATGTTGGAGCATCTTCTGGGTATATGCCCAGGAGTTGTATAGCTGGGTCCTCAGGTAATGCTATGTCCAATTTCCTGAGGAACTGCCAGACTGATTTTCAGAGTGGTTGCACCATCTTGCAATCCCACCAACAATGGAGGAGTGTTCCTTTTTCTCTACATTCTCGCCAGCATCTACTATCACCTGAGTTTTTGATCTTAGCCATTCTGACTGGTGTGAGGTGTTTTGATTATGCAAGCAGCTTTTAAGCCATTTGTTTCCTAGGTACTTTGCCTGGGCTGGTTTGCAGGAGTCTACTTTGCTCAAGCAAAGCACGCCCCCCCCCCCCCCCCCCCCCAGAGTTCCTTAGTCACCTCTCCTGCTTTGATGGTCAGGAGTGGGAGCACAATGCTGTCAATCAGCAGGTGGCACAGTGGCAGCTGGGAAGGGCTCCTCTAACCTTTTGATACTGCTAATAGGACAGGACCTTCCAATCTCATTCTGTGCTTTTCCTACCCCAGCCCTGTGGCATATTATTTGCACACTATTCTCTGGAGAACTCTGTTTCCTGTTGATGGATTGTGGTATATCTGGGTATTAGATGCCCTCACTGCAATGCAGCGTGATTCCATTTTTCTTTATTTATGATTTCTTTCTGACAGTGAGATACTCAGCCTTTGTTAGTTACATGATTGTGTGTATGTATATCATACTTTAACATGTGCAGGTGCTAATGTTTTTTATGAATGTGTAGAATTATGTGTGCAAATAGGTGTATGTTTCATAATTACTGTTGGAACAACTCTGAACAAACTTTGCTAGATCTGGACTAAGGTGCTGTATAAACCTCCCTTACCCAAGCCCTTTGCCAACCCCTATAAGAATGCTGTTCAACTCTCTCCCTTTTGCAGACCCTTCCTTCCCTGGGATTGAGGCTGTGCCTTGTGTATGCTAATAAACAGTTTTATCTGTTCAGGTCAGATTTGGTCCTTTTTGACCTTTTGTCTCTTTACTCTGCATTTAGAAATCTAACACTGACTCATAGCCTTGAGAATCAAGGTTTACTTAGAATGTAGCATTGTATGTGCAGTTATCTTCCTCTTTAGGAAACATACTGCCTTACAAACTTTAGTTCTGCTCCTCAAGTCACTTACACTGGGTTAGAGGTTTCATTTGTAATATAGTTAGTGTGGTACCTCTGTATTTCAGGATGTACACATCCATCACACACATGCACACACACACACACACACACACACACACACACACACACACAGAGAGAGAGAGAGAGAGAGAGAGAGAGAGAGAGAGGAGAGAGAGAGGGGATTTTTGACAAAGTAAGAAGAGGGGCTTTGGAAACTCAATTCTGGTTTTGGTTTTCCCTGGAGAGCTTGCAGTTCCAAATATTTTTGGTGGCCTGGGATGGGTACCCTTCTACTCATTTTGTATTGGTTAGCTTAGACAAAGAGAAGGTACTCACCTTCAAGTAAACATGACCAGGAGAGGCCTTGAATTTATTTGACTAGCTTGGACAAATCAGTTGGAATGGGGAGAGGCTTTGTCTTCAGGTAAGGAGAGGGAGAAGAAAGCCAAAAGTTTGCCATCTTTGTTATTTATCGGTGGCCTCTTTCCTTCTGTGTGTAGCTCCTGGGCTTTCATGTCCCCATCTCAGAGGTCACCCTAAGTGTTGCTGGTGTTTTGGGATGGAGACAAATCTGCCTAAAGCTGACCAAAGGGGCAACGTAGGAAGAGGCAGCTGTCAGAGTCCCTTCAAGGAGAGTTGATAGCTGTTTGGTGATATCTCCTTAGCATATGTTGTGCTGGTGAAGTAGTGCCTGTGGCATACACAAAGTAAGAGTTATTGGCATAATTATGAGCCCTGCTGAGAGCGGAGTTAGGAAGACAGTTGGGCAGTCTTGCGCTCATGAGAGGAAAGGAAGAGACAAGACAAAACAAAACCGTCCAAAGAACCCCTGGGCAGCTTAGTATAGACATCAGTGAGCTTGCTGATATGGTTGCTATCATTGTCCACCCAAAGGTGTACACCATGAAGAAGGCTGTTGGGTTAGCTCACAAACTCCAGGAGCTTTTCATGGTTTAGCTTACGTTCAGATTGGCCATTGGATCTATTCTGTTATAACTTTGTGGGAAACATTGAGAGATAAGGCTACTGAGAATTTCTCAACATCACAATTGATATGTCTTGTTTAATAAGGCATCTCAACATCACAATTGATATGTCTTGTTTAATAAGGCAAAATGAAGGATTCTGGTAAAATCTGAATCCCATTCTTGTTGAGGACACAAGCAGACATCAGTCTCTAATTGACAGACTAAAAAAGAAATATTCTCCATTTGGACTTGTAAGATAGCCCAGGGATGCCCCCTTAAGTATCCTAAATAATTTCCCCTAAACCTATTGATTTTGACAACAGGGTACTGGTAGTCTTTTAAATCGGAGAACGTGGGTGGTTAGAGTACAGCAGGCCATGCATAGTTGTAAAAAGCTGTCTTTCAGAGTGAGCATGTTTCATAGTTGGTGAAGACATCTTTCATTTGTGTGGGTGGTTTGGATGGGTCTGACTCCCATAGACTCGTGTTTGAATGCTTTGCCCTGCAAGCCAAACCCCGCCCCCCATTTTGTTTTTTTAAACTAGTATTTAGAATTTTTACCAAGAGTAGAACTCGATTTTATGTAATTTGATTAGATTAATCAATATATTAGACTTTGAGCTTAAGAAATTTTAATATCAGATACTTCATCTCCGAGATACTTCATCTCCATGTCCTCTTTACTTAGTTTATGTAACTTTCTCAGGTCTTTTGATGACTTGCTTTAGGCTTTTTAAAATTTTCCTCCCCATTTTGGAAAAACATCCAAGTATCGTCACTGTGTACAAATAATTAAAAATAATTTTATTTTATATCTTTTAACTCTCTTAGTTACTTGTTTTAAAAATTTATATTAAATATCAGTTGAGTCCAAATTACCTACATGACACACTGTAGTAAATGAAGATTACCTACTGAGGTAGTTTAAATGTGATGTCCCCCATAGTCTCAGGCATTTGAATGCCCCAGAGGTCCCTAGCGGGTTTGGGAAAGTTTAGGAGGTGTGGTCTTGTGGAAGTGTATCACTGCAGGGTTTTTGTTCTTTTTCTTTCTTTTCTTTTTTTTTTTTTTTTGAGGTTTCATAAGCCATATACCATTCTCCATTTATTCTGTCTGCTTCCTGTAGGTTTGAGATGTGGGCTCTCAGGCTGTTCCCGCAGCCATGCTTGCCCCTGCGATGTGACTCAATTACTTCCTATTCTGTGCTAAGACACCATCATATGACCCAGGGAACTTATAGAATAGTTTATTGGGGCTCACAGCTTCAGAGGGTGAGTCCATGACTATTACGGTGGGGAGCATAGCCGCAGACAGGCAGGAACAGTGGCTGAGAGCTTACATCTCAGTCTACAAGGATGATGATGATGAGAGAAAGAGAGAGAGAGAGAGAGAGAGAGGAGAGAGAGAGAGAGAGAGAGAGAGGTCACACTTCCTAGACTTTCTGTGGTTGTTGTTTTGCTTTTCATTTTAAAGACAGGATTTCTTTATGTGGGCCTGGCTGTCCCTGTCCTCCTTAAACATTTCCACCACCCGGGACCAGGCATTCATATATACAAGCCTATTGGGCATTCTCATTCAAACCATTGCAGATGGTATGGATGCCTGGCTCCCTGGGACTGTGAGCCTAAATAACCTTTTCTTCTATCAGTTGCTTAGGTCACAGTGCTTTATCACAGCAACAGAAAAGTAACCAACACATGTGCACAGATACTTAAAAATTATTTATTTTTATGTTTTGACTGTCTGTACGTATAGGTGCCACATGTGTGCAATGTCCAAGAAGGCGTTGGATCCCCTGAAATGGATTTATAAATGGTTGTGAGCTGCCATGTGTACCCTGGGAATAAAACCCAGGTCTTCTGAAGGGAAAGTAAACGCTCTTAACTGCTGAGCCATCTCTCCAGCCTCATGTTCTTCTTTTTTCTTTTCTTTTTTTAAATTATGTTGGTCATTATTTTTAAAAGTGTTTCTTTTATTTCATTTGAGACATTTATTAGCCATTTTAGGATTAAAAAAACCCCTTGTACCTCTTTATTTTACATTGTTTTGATCTGAACCCCCCAGAACAATATAGGGACTGAGGGACCACTGGGCTTATCTCTTCTTCACCCTGTGTTTTCCATGACTTGATTCTCCAGCTGCTTCCAGGTCTTTCTGTCTTTGGTTTGTAGTTTATACAGCCCAGAGGAGGCTCTCTTCCAGCTGTGCTTTTGGTTTTGAATGAGTTAAAGTAGCAAATAGAGAGAGCATAGTAAAGCATCCTCGAATCTGTGTGCACAGCATCCCTCAACCAAAAAGCCCTGCTAGGTCTGTCATGTTGGAGTTACTGAGAGACTTGTAGGCAGAAGGTCTTCCCCGTCTTCTCTGTGGATGAGCATTCTATTAACAGATCTTACTATAGACTTTATTGCCTGAGATAAAGAATAGTAGCTTCTGTTGGAAGCCGTTACAACGCTTCTTGAGCTGCTTTGTTATTGTTTCCCTTTGACCACACTGACTTAGGACACGGGCTTTGGAGGACACCAAGACAAACATGCTTGGGTCTGAAGTGAGAGGGGTTAAATCCCATCCCCACAGCCTGCTTCTCAGGGGCCGAAAACAGCACATGGCATTAGAAGCAGGTACCAAGAAGAGACAGAAGGTATTTTCTTCTCATTTCAAGTATTATAAGAGAGCACTTGATTTTAAGGGGTCACCCTCTGATTTCTTTAAACTTTATAAGGTCATGTCTTAGATTTCCCATGTAATTTGTTTTAACAATGTAAGCTAACATACAGCTTTAACCTTAAATTATATAATCTGTCATGCCATAGTGTAAAGGGTGTGAGGTCCTTGTGCTCACAGATAAGCATTAAGGGAATGAAGAAATTTTAATGTGTGTGCTTGTCTCTTCAACAGAATAGGTGCATACCTGTTTCTACCCAGAAAGCTGGGAATGGATGTAGTTAACCACCAGCAATCTATGGTCTCTGTAGGGCCAGGCCTTACCCAAATCTCCAAGACTATTATGTTTATATCAGACTCTTCCTCCCTAGACCATGATCCTGAGCATGTTTCTCAGTCAATAAAACCCATCCTTATGGAAGAGGTCGTACGTACTCTGTTAAATAGATTCGATGTGTCCACACCTTAAGCTTTATTGTGATAAATGCCACTGGGAAACTTTTGTCCCAAGTTGTACTGTGTTTAAATATGTCAAAAATAATCTGCCCAGTGCCAGACTCTAGAAGTTTGAATCGACACCAGCTAAATCATGTTGAACCAGACTTCCTTCTTGTCTCATGTGGGTTGGTGTTCTGCCAGTCATGGTGTTTGTAGGGACTCCCACAACCTAGAGAGAGTAGCATGTTTATATATTGTTATCATTTGCTGACAATAACAAGTAGGTGAGAAGTGACCTTATACAACAAATATCCATCTGCTGTAAGTACTGGAAACAATATATGGATATTACTTGATAAATGGTGTGTGGGCAATACTGTTCATTATCTAGGTCAGTTGGAGTTAGTGACTTAATCTCTTGTTAAACTCTGTAAATTATCTCTCATTCCTTTCCCCTGTAACACTTTCTGTGCTGTTGAATACAGACCAAAAGCTCCCTGTACACAGGGTCAGACAGTCAGATATCAAGCAGGCATAGATAGACACACAACAGACTATAGACTACCCTGAAATCATAAGTCACAGACAGATGGAAGACACAGGGAGAGAAGTGGAGAATGCAGACTGGCACCCATTCTTGGTCAGACTAATGGAATGGGAAAGGGCTTTGTTTTCTATCCTGAATGTAACTCTTTAATGCTGTCAATTCACATATCTGTTACTGTAGCAAGAAGCTTGAGGTAGTTATCTTAAAGGGAGAGACTATTTTGGCTCAAAGGTGTGGAGGTTGGCTCAAAGGTGTGGAGGTTCCAGGCCATGATCAACTGCCTTGTTGCACTGGTGTGGAAATGCGATGAGGAAGAGGTGCATCATGACAAGAGTGGTACAGAGAGCCATCACAAGTGAGGGATGGGGCAAAGCAGAGGCCTGTGACACCATGACCCCTTTCAGGGGCAGGCTCCCAATGAGGGATATTCTCTTAAAGGCTCTGCCACTTCCAAATGAAGTGTAGCATTTAAGTCTTCATTTTCTGGGTACCAGGTCCGTTGTCTGTAAGAGCCTTCTGGTACCTGGGTTATGGCCTCTAGGTTCGCCTTTTGGCTCTAGGCTTTCCTAGTATTCTCAAAAAATCCCTGTACCCCTTTAGGGATGTACAAGTTTTTGGCTATTTCCTCTCTATTTGATCAAGAGGTTTTGAGGATATGCGAAGAACTGTCTATTAGAACAATCACTTTTGGTACCATGTTGAAAGTGGAGCTACTTCCCAAAGCTGTGATCATCTGCTCAGCATCTGATACAAAAATTTGGGATATTATTTAGATATATTTTCATCTGAAATCTCTGTCACTGACTCAACTGAAATTAAGGTGAAGAAGGGCAAGGTGGTGCGTAGCTTATCTGGAACCCACAGAGCATCACGACCTATTCCCGTGTCCTCTGACCCGGAAGCACTGTTCCCACCACCATGCGCCAGTACCTAAAAGGTATTTCCTGGGACACAGTAGTTGTACAGAAAGTTGACTTCAGAAGAAAAAAAAATTGTTTTTCTTTTTATGTAAATATTACATGTTCATTGCAAAGAGAACTTTAAAGATGCAGAAAACCACAGGAAAGTCAGATAACACCTTACGGTCTGGAAACTCGGTAACCACTAATGTTTTAGAGACTATCCATTCACCTGTCTCAAAAACTGACAGAAGTACTAACATCATGAGTAGTTTTATAACACAGATGCTACATTCACATTTTTCTATGTTTATAGTCCCTTCACCTGTTAGTCCTTTCTCCCTTTCTGCCTCCCCTCAAAGTTACTAATACTTACAGCCTGGCATGCTTTCTTCTCTACACCTTCATAGAAATCTAATTACATGTGTGAGTACATGTGATAATTTAACAAAAATTAAATCTTACACATACACTTATTATAATAAGAAATTACTTATAAACATCGAGGAAATCTTGAAGTTAGCATATCTATATTATTTTAAAAGTTACTTCTACTGTTCCAAATTATCCTTTTAACTGGCCATATCTAGTTCTGGTTTCTTTTCTTCTCTACAAAAACAATACTTCAACAAAGGTCTTTATTTACTTGTATTCTTAAGCTTGATGATGCTTTATTTCTATGGAGCAGGTTCCCAAGTGAGAATGGGTAATTTAAGTAGTATGTAACTGCTGGTTTGCTGGTGGAAACATACGCTACACAGCCTCTAAGTGAGAGTACATAGCTTCCCTAAAGCCTACCCTCAGGAAAGGTCAAGCTTTGCCAACTCCATGAAGCGGAAGCTTCAGTGCATTAGCTTATATTTGCACTTTCCCTGAATACTAATTAGGTTAAAATTTTCTCATAGGCCACACTTGTTTGGAGTCCCATTTAGGAGACATTCAGTCTAGATGTGCTAAAGACTTAAATGTAAACACTAAATTATCAAACATTTCCAAACAAAATTTGGATTATGTATAACTTTTTTTTTTAAATTATGTATAACTTAGGGACCAAAGGTAGCCCATCTAATAAAAAATAGTCAAGAACCTAAGAAGATATAATATTTCACTATAAAAATTAAAATGTGTGACTTTACTATATAAAAATATGAAGACAAATGTTAAATTAAGAGAGACATTTGCTACACACAGGACAAAGGAGCAGTGCATCTTTAGATATGCAAGAAAAGGCAAATCCAGCGAAAAAAAGGTAAAAGTATATAAAGGGAATTCACTTTAATCTGTTAAATGAGTAAAGTATAAACTATGGGCGAACTCTTTTCACTTGTCTACTTTTAATCTAGTGTGAATTTTCTTAGAACTTCTAAGAATACAATTAAATTCTAACATATTTAAAAATTTTAATTTAGTGTACAGAATCTAATCAATCTCTACCAACGATTTCCCTGTAGTTATTGAATACATCTCACAAGCTTCTTTTTGGACACTGGTCGGATGGTTCACCGTTCTCTACATTAGCCGCGCTCCTCTCTGATGTATTGTTTGATGTGAGGTTTGAGCTACTCCGGAGGGCTTTCCCACGGTGATTACACTCCAGAGTGCATTCTCAGGTGCCCAGTGAAGTCTGAGTCAGTTTTAAAGGCTTTTCTACACTCTTCCCATTTGTAGGGCCTTTCCCAGTATGAATTCCCCGATGCAGAGTTAGCTGTGACGGAGTAACACAAGCTTTCCCACGTTCCTTTCTGGTACAGGGTTTTCCCCAGCGTGTGTTCTCCAGTGTATTGTTGTAAGGTATGATAGGACTCCCCCTCCTCCATACATCACCCTTACAGTGCTTTTCTCCACTATGGATCTTCTGATGTCGTGTGACGTGCACCGTCTGGCTGAATGCTTTTCCATGGTCATTTCACTCGAATGGTTTCTCTTCTGATTTGCTTGTGAAAACTCTCTCACACTCATTACATTTATAGGGTTTCTCTCCTGTGTACCTTTCCTGATGCACAGTTAGCTGTGCTGGATTAGCGAATGTTTTAGCACATCCCTACTTCTACATGGGTTTTCTCCAGTGTGGGTTCTTCGATGTGCAATAAGGCATGACTTCGTCCTGAAGGCCTTGACAAGCCTAACGCTAACACTAATGCCAGCACGAACGGGAACCCGGATGCGGTTTCACTCCAATAGAAAATTTCTGACGCGCCTTGAGATTTGCCATTTTGCTGAATACCCTCCAATAGTTAGTACGTTTATATGGCTTTTCCCCAGTACGAATCCTCTGATGTACACTTAAACATGATTTTATTCTGCAGGATTCCCTACATTAAGAACATAGGTAGGGGTTTTCTTTGGTGTGAACATGCTGATGTATTAATGAGGACAAGAATGCATGAAGGCTTCTTCACATTCAGGGTATTTACAGGACTCTCTCTCTCTCCTGTATGGATTCTTTGATGGACATTAAAAATTGTGGTATTCTTGAAAGACTCTCCACAGCCATTGCATTTATATGGCTTCTCATTGGTCTGGGTTCTCTGACTTCTGAAAGCTTCTCCACAGTTGCTATGTTTGTAGGGCTTCTCACCGTTGTGAGTTTCCTGATATTGTACAGGTTTTGGGTTATTGCTAAATGCTTTCCCACATGGCATGCCTGCATAGGCTTCCTCTCCAGTTTGAATTCTGTGATGATGATTAAGGTGGGAACACTGGCCGAAGGACTTTCCACAGACATTACACCAGTGAGGTTTCTTCTTAGTATGAATCCTTTGACGTACCTCAGGCAATGAAGAAGCAAATAAGGCCTTTCTGAATTCATTCATAAGGTTTTTCTTTACTGTGAGCTCTCCATGTTGAATGAGTGAGCAGTGACTTAGAACAAAAGGCCTTTTCACATGTGCTACATCTATAGAGGTTTTTTTTTTTTTTTAGTACTTTCTTTTTTCAAAATAAATTATGAAGTCTGCCCTATAATTTTGCTGCTTTCCCATATCCTTGAAGATTATCTCCCCCAAATGGGTATCTGTAATCTAATATAAATTCTCTGTGGAAATTCCCTCATGTGTTTGGCATTCTTGGTTCTGGGAAAAGAGCAGCTCCGAGTCTAGAGCCCCTCTGAGCATCAAGTGCCTTCTCTCTTGTTACTTGTCTTTGACTCGGGTGACACTCTTGAATATTTCTCAGTCTTCATATCCAGTCATTCCATTTTCTGAGCCTTCCATGCTGGAGTCCCATAGGCCTTTCTCCCTCAGCCTCTTTACAATGATCTTCTGTGATAAATCTTTTCCAAAGCCATTCTCTGTTAGCACGGCATCCTTAGTTGCAGAATTGGTCTCCAAGTCTGGGGGAAAAGAAGAAAAACAAATTAAATTGCTTTTCTGTCCTAAGCTGGGGAACCCTCACTAAACAGGGTAAAAAACAAAACACAGGCTTATAATGAACATACAGTTTCACTATTTGATATTTAACTAGAAATTTGACTATTTGAAATTTGATATTTTCTAGAAAAACAGACAATAGAATTGAGGGGAGGTGCAGTTGAATAGAGGACTACAAGGACAAATGCATGTATGCATGGATATGTATGAGACATGTGTCTCAGGCTGGCCTCAAAATATGGAGCCAAACATGACGACTCTTCCTATGTTCACTCCCAGAGTGCTGGGATTATAGGCATGCACTATGCACCTAGTTTATATGGTGTTGGGGTTGAACCCAGGGCTCCATGCATGCTAGATATGTACTCTACCATCTGAAGTACAAGCTATTCCTATCTTTATTTTAATTTCTCTTATTTATTTTTTAGAGTAGCAAACCCAGTGAGATTCTTCTCTATTAAAAATATACAGAAGGAAGGCTGGAGAGATGGCTCAGTGGTTAAAAGCACTGGCTTCTTGTTGTAGGATATTTGATCTCACTGTGAACCCCAATATTGTGTTATTTACTGAAAACACCTGTTTCTAGTTGTGGTGTGTCTAAGCTTTAGCACATACCTTTAATCCATTTGGCTAGAATATAGACATACCCTTAGTACATAATATCCTTATACTTAATATCCTTACCCATAATACTTAGTACCCTTAATTTCCCCCAAATGAAAGTAAAGTTAGTTTGTAGAAGGAAGCACCCATGTTTAGAAGTGATGTCTAATTGAGTGGCTAATCTGATTCAAAGTGATGAATCAGAGAAAGATTTGACAGAATAGGATACGCCCAACTCTCACAAGAGAGATGAAAGGCGAAGCTGCTTGAGTGGCAGTGCAGAAAGGGAAGAGGCAGTTTTACCAGAAGAGTTTACACAGAGAGAACAAGCTTAGCACAGGTGAAGGCAGAACGAGCCAGGGAATGAGGAGCCAGTGTTATGCCAGGAAAGTTTGTGAACCCCCCAAACCCACCAAGGAGCTGATTCTGATGTACTCACATTAGGATCTCTTTATTTACTCTCAAGCTTGAGCCACATCACCGTCTCTGATATAGAAGAATGGGAGAGGCTCCCAGCCCAGTTTCAGGAAAGCATTTATAGAGGCAAGAAGGGGTATCTAGCCTGGTACACATCTGATTGTGGGGACCTTATGGCCTTTAATATAATTGGCTGGTGCTGGGAGCCAAATCATAAACTTAACTTCTGTTTTCCTCCTGATTGGTGGTTGTTAGGAAGTGAAATGTCAGGGGCAGGCTTGTAACCTAGGTGCAGATTTGTTGGGAATAACCTGGAAACTGGTGCTAGACACAGGTCTTGTTGGGGTGGGGGGAGTAACCTAGAAACTGGTGTTAGATGCAGGTCTTGTTGGTGGATAACCCAGAAACTAGTGCTAGATGCCAGTTTGTTAGTTAGCTTGAGTTTAACCTTATGTCAGGTTCTCTAAGACAGAGTCTGAACCCAAAAGATTTGATCTCCCACCAAAAGATTAGAACAGATTGCCACAGTTGGTTTGGGGCCAAACAGCAATTCAGGAGAAGCTCAAAGAGCCAGAATGAATCAGTCAGCTTGGAGAGGAGTCTTAGCCAGTACAACTGAGTTAAACCAGTCAACAGAGTTCAGAAAGAACAAGAAAGGGTGAGCTTATTCAGCAGTAAGTCTCAGAGGCTAAGAACATTCTAGGCCTAGATTAGATTGTACAGAGTCTAGAAGCTTCCAGGACTAGGCCTAGGTTAGCATATGGATTATGTCAGGGGAATAAAAGTTACATTTACAGCTGCTTTTCCAGAGGAGTCAGCACCCACAAGGCAGCTTACAACCACATGTAACTCCAGTTCCAGGGGAATTCAACACTCTCTTCCACCCTCCCTGGGTACTGACACACAGGGTGCATAAACATGCATGCAGGGAAATACACACACACACACACACACACACACACACAACAATCTTAAAAAAAATATTCAAGGGCCAAGGAAGCTCAGTAGATAAAGTACTTGCTGTGTAAGAATGGGACTTGAGTTTCCCAGGGCCCATGTAAAGAAGATGGCCTGCTTTCAGTCCCAGTGCTGGAACAGTGAGTTAGAGACAAGAGGACCCCCAGGGCTCAGCAGCCAGCCTACCCAGTTGGTTAGCTCCAGGTTCAATGAGAGATCCTATTTCAAAAACAAGCTACATAGAAAAACCTTCCATCTTATGAGGTCTCTCTCTATGTATACATATATATCTTCATATGCATAGTCTATATGTATATATATTCATATATGTATAATATGCATTATCTATATATACAATTCTATATTATATATCTACAATTCTAATTACATATGAATATGAACTAGCTTAATTAAAATTATCTTACGTAGGGGACCATGCTCCTTAAACAGGTTGCTAATAAGATTCCCTGTGCCAGGTGTGAGGTATCTCTTTGAGTTGTTGGTCAGAGGGCCCTAGAGATACCCTCCTAACAATGTAGGCCACTGCTCTTGGTTGCTCCCAAGAACTTGACAGTAAGACCCTATGGTTCAAAACACCATACATTTTGATTATTAGAATGTGGAAAGGGGGCTAGAGAGATGGCTCAGTGGTTAAGAGTACTGACTGCTCTTCCAGAGGTCCCAGCAACCACATGGTGACTCACAATGATCTGTAATGGGGATCTGATGCCCTCTTCTGGTTGTCTGAAGACATTGTCAGTGTACTCACATACATAAATAAATAAATCTTTTTAATGCTTTTTAAAAAGCATTAAAAAAAAAAGAATGTGGAAAAATCAGGTCACCATAAATAGCAAAAAGGTCACCTGATGTCAAAAATACCCACTCCAAGCCTTTTAGTGGTGGTGGTGGTGGGAAAACAGGTTTTTATCTTCTCTATTGAAGAGAGGTCCTGGCGTTTTTAACATTCCTGGTTCCCTAGTGCTCTGTGGATGCATGGACCTTTGTGCCCCCAACATATAGCACATCCTTTTATAGATGATAACTTTTATTGTGATGTATTTTATGCGTCAAAAAATTTGGTTGTGGTCTCAGTTGAAGGAGTGTGAGTGAGGCAGAGAAGCGTCAAGATTTCAGAATAGTGGCTATGCCCTCCAGCCAACGCAGCAGGTCAGAACCAGTAGACACTGACTTACCAGGGGTCTAATTGCAAACATCACAGCAGCCACCTCTGTTTCTGTGATCTGCTTTCTGAAAGGGTGACTGTCCTGCAAAGAGATATGTAGGGAAGAGAAGTAAACTGTGCAAGCCAGTCCTGCCTTAGTAACTTCGGACTCACCAAGCTGTAACCCCGAGACAGCACCCCCACGAGGAACACAGGGACGAGCCGCACTAGAGAACACAGGGAGGACGCTAGCAACATCAGTGAGACCCAACGTGCTTTTTCTGGGGATCTGAGGTTTCTAAGATTATTAAATATAGTCACAACTGGTGGGTCTGACATTGCACAAACAACTTTAAAAATACATTCTCATTTAATCTAATCTTTAGATTAATCTGATGGGCGTTATTGTTCCAATACACAAAATTTTAAAAAGTTCTCTAAAGCTGACCAAAGCGCAAAAATAAGCAGCCAGTGCTAGTCACCTTGCAGCATCTTATCCCCCTTAACCAAGACACAAACCACACAGCTAGACACAGTGTCCAGGCTGTTTGTGAGCTGAAGTTCCCAGAAAGAAAGAAAAAAGGCACACGTATGTTAAGGATTGTTCAAACAAGGCAGATCAACTAATAATAAACATTAGTGATTCTGGAGGACTGGAATCTTGCAGGTCTGCACCCTTTCTTTGCCTCCCTGAGTTTGATTTAATATCTACCCTATGAGTATTAGGTAAATCCTTTTAGAAACTACAAGCGTTTCTTCCATCTACTGCACAATTATTATCAGACTTATGGCGAAATCTCACTTGTAGCTTCCCATGGCACGTATTTAAAAACAACGAAGGAAGGGTGCACGATCTGGCTTAGAACTTACAGCACCCGAGACCAATCCAGCATGTCCCAAACAATGCACATTATTCTATTCCACGATCGTGCCAGGGAATGACAAATGGCTTTAAAAGGGATCATTTGAAATGTCTTAAAATCAGCCAGTCATTGCAAGCTGCCCGTGATTGAGAATGCAGCTCAGCTCAGAGGCTAAGCCATCTCTGGTGAGGATTGTCCACCCTCCTCTCTGACGCGGTACGCTGCTCCCGCCCGGCAGGGCTGAGGTCTTGGTGGCGCTGCAGTTCTGAAGCTCCGCTCTACCGGAGGGCAGGACGTAGGGGAGACGTACAGCATCCAGCCTCTGTGACCCGGGCGGCTTGCCTCGGTGATGGGAGAGTCTGTTTGGCTAGGTCCGGATCGGTCAAGGCGGCACGCCGCCTGAGCCCTGCTCTCACAAAGGGAACGTGCACCCGGTCTGCACCCGGGCAGAAGTACCTGGCTACCGCTGTGTGCCCGGCAGAGGGCGCTCGTTGAGCACAGCGGGAACCCATACAGCACCTACGCTGCAAGGCGCCCCCCAACCCCAAGCCGGCGGGCAGGCAAATGCGCCTGCGCAACCTCACCCAGCCTCTTCATTCAACCTTACTCGCGATTAACAACCGTTTACTGATTATCAACCTTCCGCGCGATCTAATTTAATCAATTGGGAAGTTTGGTCTAGAGGCCATGGCCGTGTCTAGCATTAGAAACCTTTGCCTAATGCCACGTCTGTGGTGCTAAAGAAAGGCACCCAGAGTGCAGAAAGGCCACCTATAACTTAAAGCCTCAGAAGCCAGCAGAGTTGGTGATGTCCAAGCTTTTGCTTGATTTTAAATTTCTTGATCGAAAAACACTATCATTTATGGTTCTTTAACTTTCCTGACAGGAATGAAAATACGCTAAAGAGGCCTGGTGCCAGCCAGTGGGGAAACTTACGACCCAGAAAGAGATTTCACACAGTTCTGACAACATACCAGCTCACTGTCTACAAGAGACTGACTGGATCTTTGATGATGGGCAAGACACATCTTGACCAGTGTAAGCGTTCCTGCCCAGATGGAAGGCGATCAAACCCGAGACCACCGTGCCGGGAAGGACACAACACTCTGAAGGGAGGCCCCTCAGCAGAGGCACTGAAGCTCCCAGGAGAGGGCATCCCCAGCTGAGCTACGGAGCTCAGGAGTCTCAGCCTTGCTCTGCTTCTCTCATTCTTCCTTTCTCTTCATTGCTTCTTGGTTTCTTCTGATAAGAGAGTCCACCACACAGCAAATCTCACAAAAGAGATGAATTGGAAGGATGAATCCAGGGAGAGGAGGAATAAATCCAGGGGTGGCTGCCTCTGCTCCCAGGAGTGGACAGGATGGAGCTGAACAAAGAACAGGGCTTATACAGCTGTGGGTGGAGCTTCTGGGGAGGGCAAAGATTTCCAGATTGTGGACTGGTAGGATTTCAAGTCCTGAGCTTGGGGAGCACAGGGATTGGTGGGTTTTACTGTTCAGGATTGGTGGCTTTTTCAACCCCCTTTCCCTGCATTGGGCCCAAGGGTTAGGATGGGAAGATCTTCCTGGCCACAGGCCATAGGCCACAGGCTGTGGTGCCATCATTGCACAGCTGAGCTGTTTGGAAAGGCTGGAGAGGAGGTGCCACCACCTGGACAGCTCCTATGGTGGCTGCAGACTGAGTGGGAAAGGAGTTAAGACTTGTTTCGCCGGGCAGTGGTGGCGCACCGCCTTTATC
The DNA here is from genome assembly GCA_021653895.1 of Mastomys natalensis. Taxonomy (NCBI): domain Eukaryota; kingdom Metazoa; phylum Chordata; class Mammalia; order Rodentia; family Muridae; genus Mastomys; species Mastomys natalensis. The sequence goes on from JAJTUV010000337.1 coordinate 1,129,850, forward strand.
CCAGCACTTGGGAGGCAGAGGCAGGCGATTTCTGAGTTCGAGGCCAGCCTGGTCTACAGAGTGAGTTCCAGGACAGGCACGGCTACACAGAGAACCCTGTGCTCGAAAAACCAAAAAAAAAAAAAGACTTGTTTTCACAGGTGCTGCCCTTTTGGCACGCCACTCCCGGACTACAACCAGGACCATTCTCCAGTTAAACTTAAACACGTCAGGACCCTGAAGATGCTCTTGGGGTGCGGGTGTCACTAGACTTTCGTACCTTTTCTCAGTGTGGTCACATTGTGTATATTGTGGGAATGCCACTAGAACTCTTTATTCTCACTGTGACTGCATCGAATAGATCCCACTGGCCTCTTCCCACCACAGTTTCAAATGGGGCAGGCCAGCGCTAGAGGCTGCTTAAGAATTTCATCTTTCATCTTTCAACTCACTGTAGCGGTGCCAGCGATCCGTTCCATTAGTATTCATTTGAATTTTTATTACTTGATCTCCACTCTGGCGTCTCACATGGTTTTGCTTTCGTGGGTATGTTGTTAGGTTTTAGGGAATATTCCCAGTCTTTTCCTTTCTCTCATACTTACTTCCTCCTTTTGAAAACCTTGTAACTACTCCCATATCTTGGAGAGTCTTGAAATCTGTCCAAAAGTATCCAAGCCTCCCCTCCAGCTACTCTTCCCGCCTTGATTTCTTTCTTTTAAAGCCGATCATCAGCCCCCACATGTTCCCTCAGTTGAAACATTTGCAATGTTTTACACAGGACTTAGTTGTGTAGAGTTGAATTGCGTAGTTCAGCAAATAGTCCCTCAGTCCAGACTTCCAGGTGCTTGGTGTGTGTATATGCTGTATTATATTCCCCGAGTACAATCTTAACTGCTGGGCAACCACAGCTGCTGGGCGTTGCCACTATGCCAGTGCCGTAGCCCATTGGTCCCTTTAGCTTCAATAACTGTTGAAGGACAAACAGCTAAGTATGTTGGGGGATAAACAACAAGTGAAGTACACTCAGAGTTTAGTTAATGATTAGGGAAAGGGTATAGACAAAGACTCTCATTCTAAAAGCATAAAAAATATTCTCAAAAGAATCCATACTAATATTACAATTAGGCAAAGAGATCTCATCCAGATACAGGAGCCAGTTATGACACCAAGTGAATAAGACCAGAAAAGAATCTCCATACATTATATTAAAGCACTAAGTATACCAGACAAAGAAGGTGTATTTAAAATGACACTGAGAAACATTAAGTCACACACAGAGGTAGGCCCATCGGAATAACAGTAGACTGATCAACACAAACTTTAAAAGGATTCAGAGCTGCAAGGATGCTTTCAAGATCTTAAAGACAACTGCAAATCCAGAAGAGCTATCCATCATAACTGAAAGAGAGACAAAGAGTTTTATGATGAAAATAGATGAATATCTTTCTAACCCTTAAGTCAGATGTACAGAAGATACTTAAAAGGCGTCCTTCAGACTGAAGAGAAAAACAAAGCCATCCGTGAGGCCACACGAGAGAGTACATATGCTAGAATAATAATTGAGAGAAGATGAGGAAAAAGTCAATCATTACAAAGTTAAGAAGTGCAAGGATCAACGCATATCTTTCAATAATAGTTCTAAATATTAATGATCTTAATTCCACAATGAAAACACACAGACTTGGGATTGGGTCAAAAAGCCGGAACCGTGCATTTGTTGGTTCTAGTAAATGTTCCATGTCATAAAAGCAAATGACCACCTTAGGGCGGAAGGATGGATAGATATCTAAGCAAGTGGAAGTGGGAGATAAGGGGGAGCAGTTGTTCTAATAGCGATCAAAACAGACTTCAGACAAAAATTAGTGAGAGAAGATAACGATCAGCTCATACTGATAAAGCACAATTCACCAAGAGACATTACTATTCTAACCCTGTGTACCACAAGCACAGTCACACTCAGTTTTATAAAATAAATACTACCAGATGTTAAGTCACAGATTGACCCAGAACAATAGTAGTAGGTGACTACAAGACTCCATTCTCCTAAACTGACAAACTACCCAGGCAGAAAACTGAGAAATATTGGAATTCAGTGACATCATAGATAACTGAACCTATCAGACATCTATAGAACATTCCATCCAAATACCTCAGAATATATATATTTTTCACAGCCCACGAGCCTTTCTCTATGATAGATCATAGACACACATTGGAGAAAAGATGGCATCTTCAGCAAATGGTTCTGGGAAAACTGCATATCTACATGGATTCGTGTCTACCAGAAATTTAAGAGGTTGATTCATCAGGACCTTGGACGTAGTCTATGACTTTATTGGCTTTGCTAAGCTGTATGATGGAATACAATCTTTTTGTTGTAGGATAGGCTTTGGTGGGTCTAAGTGACCTAGCTTACTTCTACATTGGATTTATAAAAACCATAAGGCAATTTAGTGGAGATAAGGGAAAAGCAAAACAAGAAAAGGGGCTTGTATGAGTTACTTGATGGCAAAAACAGCAAGATTTGTGTCTTCGTGGAGTTCATAGAGAGAAACCAGAAAGTCGAATGATGTGCTTATGAGCCTCTGGAAGTTTTAAAACCTGAGACGTTCACAGAGGACATAACTGATAAAGCAATACAGATTAAAAAGTGGTTAATCCTGTCCAGGGAGGGTACTAAGGGTGGGATTGTTTGGCTCTCCTGGGGCACTTTCAGCAGGCAGGTGTGGTTAACAGAAAGGTGAATACCACAGAGCTAGTCTGAAGTCTATCAGAACCAGGAAGCTGGATCTATTGCCAGGCACATAGGCTACAATGTACCACCTATCAGAACCAGGAAGCTGGCTCCACTGCCAGGCATGTAGGCTACAATGTAGCACATAGGCTTTAGCCAGGCCCTTCAGAGACCATCTGAGGTAGGAAAGGGCACACTGAGCCCATAGAACCAAAAGCTTCTAGGGATGAAGGCAGATGGATAAAAGGAAAATACCTGTGGTTTACGGAGGGCCAGATGAGGTAATATTCACCAACTGAGCCACCATACCTGACGTTGTTCTTTTGATACAACAACTGACAAAGTGATGAGATATTTTCATCCTGCATTGAACCTTGCTAATGTTTCCTTTTTAGTATCTCCGTTGCTGCCCAAGGTCAATGGACACTTGATATGAATTATGGTGAGCCTGCAGAGATCTTGCCAACTCTCCACAAAAAGGCTTCTTTACATGTTAACCCGTGAGTGTCTTAAAGATGTAAAAGCACCAGGAGGAGCAATAAAGACAGCAGTTAAAAGTCTAAAGGACACACCCTGCATGGGTAGAAAGGGGAACTTCTTACTCATAAAAGTGGTTGAGTAAAAATCTAATACGAGAGGTGGACGACCCAGTAGGAGTTGGCCAAGGAGACTGTATCATGGCATCAGCTGCTGTGATAAAATACCGTGACCAAAAGCAACTCGTGGAAGGGTTTATTTTGGCTTACAGTTCCGGAGAGAGAGAGAGAGAGAGAGAGAGAGGAGGAGAGAGAGAGAGAGAGAGAGAGAGAGGGAGGGAGGGAGGGAGGGAGAGAGTCTATTATGGTAAGGAAGGTATGGTTGAGGTAGCTAGAGCAGTCTCTCATTCTCTGCACATTGTCCAGTTGTGGTTCTTTTTGAAATTTCAATCTATTGTAAGAAAGTTTCTCTGATGAGAGCAGATAATGTTCTGATCTATATGTATAGCAGCATGTTAGTTAAGAGTTATTTTATCTCTCTCCTCCAGCCGGGCAAGATGTCCAAAGGAAAGAAGGCCAAGGGGAAGAAGGTGGCCCTGGCCCCCGCCATCGTCAAGAAACAGGAGGCCAAAAAGGTGGTCAATGCTTGGTTTGAGAAAAGGCCCAAGAACTTTGGCATTGAGCAGGACAACCAGCCCAAAAGAGATCTAACACGTTTCATCAAATGGCCTCACTACATCAGGCTGCAGTGGCAAAGAGCCATCCTCTAGAAGCCACTCAAAGTACCTCCTGCCATTAACCAGTTCACCCAGGCCCTGGACAGACAAACAGCTACTCAGCTGCTTAAGCTTGCCCACAAGTACAGGCCAGCGACAAAGGAAGAGGAGAAGCAAAGGCTACTGGCCTGTGCTAAGAAGAAAGCTGCTGGCAAAGGGGACGTCCCAACTAAGAGACCACCTGTCCTCCAAGCAGGAGTCAATACAGTCACCACCTTGGTGGAGAACAAGATGGCTTAGCTGGTGGTGATTGCCCATGATGTAGACCCCATTGAGCTGGTGGTTTTCCTACATGCCCTGTGTCGAAAGATAGGGGTGCCCTACTGTATCATCAAGGGAAAGGCCAGGTTGGGGTGCCTGGTCCACAGGAAGACATGCACCACTGTTGCCTTCACACAGGTTGACTCGGAAGACAAGGGTGCTCTGGTTAAGCTGGTGGAAACTATCAGGACCAATTACAATGACAGATATGACAAGATCCACTGCTATTGGGGAGGCAACGTCTGTGGCTCACATTGCCAAGCTGGAAAAGGCAAAAGCTAAAGAATTTGCCACTAAACTGGGTTAAAAAAATGTACACTAAGTTTTCTGTACATGAATATAATTACAAAATTTTAAAGGAGTTATTTTATTGCCATGTTCCTTTAGCAGAATAATAGTAATAGGTTTTCCCCCAGGGCCCATGACCTATCTAGTCTCCAGCTCTTGGCCATTTTATCACTGTCAGGCATGGGTTCTGTTTCATGGAGTGGGCCTTAAATTACTTACTGTTTTGTGGAATGTTCTACCGATTCTATTAGGCCAATTTAATTTATGGCGTTATTTAACTCCAGTGTTTCTTTGTTTAGTTTTTTTGTCTGGACCACCTATCTATTGGTAAGAATGGGGATATTGTTAGCATTTATATGAGATTTTAGCTGTAATAGTTTCCTTTATGAGCTTTGGTGACCTTGGGTTTGGTGTATAGATGTTTAGAACTGTAGTACCCTCTTGGTAGGTTTTTCCTTTAATGAGTATGCAGTCTCTTTTCCTATCACTTCTGATTAGTTTGGTTGAAGTCTGTTTTGTCAGGTATTAAAAGAGGTATGTGTGCTTGCTTCTTGGTTCTATTTGCCGGGGATACCCTTTTCTATCCATTTACCCTAAGGTAGTGGTTCTCAACCTTCTGAGTGCAGTAACCATTTAATATAATTCTTCATGTTGTGGCTATCCCCAGCCATAAAATTATTTTCATTGCTACTTCACAACTATAATTTTGTTACTGTTATGAACTGTAATGTAAGTATCTGATATGTAGGATATCTGTTTTGTGAGCCTCTAAAGGTGTCGCACCCACTGGTTGAGAACTACTGCCCTACTTGATATTTATTCTTGATGGTGAGGTACTTTTTGGATGAAGCAGAAAGATGAATCATATTTTCTAATCTATTCTGTTACTCTGTGACATTTTATTGTGTAACTGAGACTATTAATATTAAGAGTTATTAATAAGCAGTGTTTATTCCTGTAATTTCATTGTTTAAGTTCCCCATTTTTGAATAGATTATTTATTCCTTGTTTCCTCTTGGGTATAGCTAACCTTTTCAGACTGAAGTCTTCCTTTTAGTGGTTTCTGTAACGCTGGACTGGTGGATAGAAATTGATTAAATTTGTTTGTATTATGAAATTTTTTGTCCCCCCCCCCGTCTTCTTTTAGAATTCTATCATGACAGGTTTCTCTGTTTAGCCTGGCTGTCCTGGCACTCTCTATAGATTAGGCTGACCTTGAACTCAGAAATCCACTTGCCTCTGCTTCTGAGTGCTGGAATTAAAGGGGTGTGCCACCACCGCCTGGATATGAAATGGTTCTCTCTCCATTGGTTGTGATTGATTGTTTTGCTAGATATCTTAGTCTGAAATGGCATCTGTGGTCTCTCAGGGCTTGTAGAATATTCACCTAGACTCTTCTGGCTTTCAGAGTCTCCACTGAAAAGTCAAGTATTATATTAATGAACCTGAATTTACATGTGAGTGTCTTTTCCCCTTCTAATAGCCTTTCTTTGTTCTGTAAGGAGTTTTTGTTTGTTTGTTGTTTGTTTAGTTGTTGTCAGTTGTTTATTGATTTATTTAATTTAATTTATTTATTTATTTTTGGTCCTATTTGGATATTCTATATATGCCTCTTGTACCTTGGTAAGCATCTGTTTCTTGGGATCGAAGAAATTTTCTTCTATGATTTTTTTTCTTCTATGATTTTTTTAAAGAATATTTTTGATGCCTTTAGCCTGAGCTGCTTCTTCCTCTATAGGTATTATTTACAGGGTTGCTTTCTTCAGTGTCCCAGATTTCCTGGATGTTTTGTGCCTTGAATTTTTTCTAGATCTAACATTTTCTTTGACTGAGTTATCCATTTCTTTTACCTTGTCTTCCAGACCTGAATTCTCACTTCAATTTTTTTTTTTTTTTAATCTGCTGGTGAGGATTATCCCTGTGGTTTTCATTTGACATCCTGAATTTTTCATTTGCAGTTTTATTTCAGTTTGGGCTCTCTTTAATGATTCTATTCCTTTGTTAAATTTTGCATTCATGTCTTGAATTGGTTTCATTATTTCATTCATCTTTTTGTATTTTATGTTCCTTATCATTGTTCATCAGGCATTTGTTTGCACCCTCTTTAATGTCCTTGAACACATTCAGAGTTGGTATTTTGAAGTCACTGTCTACTGCTTCAGCTAAATTGCTTTCCTCAGGATCTATTGTAATAGGTTTCTGGCTTCTGGAGGAGGCATATTGTATTAATTGCTCATGTTTGTGTTTTTGTGCTGGGATCTAGGCATGCTGAGTTAAGTTGGAAGTGTTTCTTGCTGCAGGTATCTAATCTTGTCTTTGTTAGGTGGGAGTTCTGTTCTTTAGTTGCTACTGTCCACCCTGGGTCCTAGTCTACTGTCCACCCTGGGTCCCAGTCTACTGTCCACCCTGGGTCCTGGTCAAGTGTGGTGACTGTGGAGTCCCTGGTAGAAAGCTGTTCTGTATATCACTTGGGAGTCATAAAAGAATGGAGACGGGCTAAAGGAAAGACTGAAATGGATGGCAGTGTAACTGCCTGGTCTGCTCTTAGTAACGACCATTCAGTCCTAGTAACGACCATTCAGCTCCTTAGTAACGGCCATTCAGCTCCTTAGTAACGACCATTCAGCTCCTTAGTAACGGCCATTCAGCTCCTTAGTAATGGCCAGCCCCTTCTGCTACTTTGTAACTGCTGTTCTGCTGCTCCGGTCTGCAGGTCAGGGTCTAGCAGAGAGAGAGAAGAGAGAGAGGGGACGAAGGGGCGAGGGGCGAGAGACACAAAGGATGGAGACAAGACAAAGGGTCTAATCAAGTCTCTTTTAGTGAAAGGAAATCCTGGGTATTTATATCCTTTACCACGTGACTTGCCCTCTTAGGCAAGCTCAACTGAAAGCACTATGTCATGCGCCTAGCAGTGTGGATACCACATGCACCTAGCTGCTGGCAGCACTAAACAGCAAAACAAGATGTTTATCAGAGTGTGCTCAGCTGTTGGGGCTGTTGAAAACAAGTCTCTTGTCAGGGTATATGGCTCGAGATGGCTGTAAAGATGATAGCGCTTTCGGCTAAGAGTTGGCTCCCAACAGCAGAGAAGAACCAGGGAGAGCCTGGGGCTGCATCAAGAGACTAAGTCCTAAGGGGAAGGAGGTGAGCTAGGAGGAGGGACCCAGGTGGGCAGGCTGCAGCAGGGATAAGGGTAAGTCTGGGGAGACTAGAATGGAGAACAAGAAGGAAGACAAAGGTCACCCACCTGGGTCCCAGCCAATGTGGGTCCCTGGCAGAATTTGATTCTCCTGGTCAGTGGGTGTCACATAGGAATGGAACTGGGCTGGAAGAAAAACCTGAAAGGGGCAGCAAGGAAAAACTATGGGGACCCTGGGCCCACACCAAAAGGCTGAGTCCCAAGTGGATAGAGGTTGGTCAGCAGAGCCTCAGGGCAGATTACCTGCTGAGTTCGTACAGCTGGTATTTTTATGCAATTAGTTTTATATTCTGAATGGTGACATTGGCTTCCCCAAGTAAAATGTGATTCAAAAACACCACTAAATTGTGTGTGTGCGTGTGCACACCAGTGTGGGTGCATATCCACCTTTGTGTGGAGGGTGAAGAGCAATGCCAAGTGTCTCCCTCAATCATTCTCTACCTTGTTTTCTGAGATAGGGCTTCTTACTGAATGTGGATAGACTGGCTGTCCAACAAACTCCAGGAACCACCCTACCTTCATGTCCCCAGCACTGACGTTACAGGTGCGCATTGTCACACTTGACTTTTGATGTACTTGAGTGCTGGGGGCTGACTTCAGGTCTTCATGCTTGTGTGGCATTTTACAGATGGAGCCATCAATCAATCCCCTAAATCATCTTTACCATGTAACATCCATGTTTGCTCTAGTTTTCAGATAGCTTTCTCCTTTCCTTGTTCACCCATCCTGAGTGAGTGGTACTGTATGGTCCAGGGATTCAAATACTACTTGGTAGAAACTCTTCCTCTTTATGATCTTCTCACAGATATACGGACTGCTGAGGGATATTCTGATCTGATGCCTCCAGAAGTTGTGAAGTCTAAATAAACAGTTGCAAATGTAACTGATTTCTTGAATAATATAAAAGTGTTTATGTTTGGTCTTTCTTTACATTTTATTGTTTTTATTATTATTATTTTCAAGATAAAGGTTCTCTGTAGAACTGGCTGTTTGGAACTCACTCTGTAGACCAGGCTGGGCTCAAACACAGAGATCCACTTGCTTCTGCCTCCTGAGTGCTGAGATTAAAGGCATACAACACCGTGCTCAGACCTTTCTTTACATTTAAAAGTATACTCATAATAATTTAAAAGTATTGTTCATAAACTTCTGAATATATATAAAACATCTTTATTGACAGGCCATTAGAGCTGTCAAATTGAGTTCATAGGAAATAATTAAAATTTCCAAGATTCATATTCGAATACAAACATGTAGTTATGTTGAATATAAGGTATAAAAAGGACAAATAGTGAAATATAAAGGGCCAGAGTCCCACCAGGAACTAACTTGAAGCAAATCCCTCAAAGTGATTTAAGCTGCAGATTCTAGTCTCTGGATGGATCCTGCTTAATGATATTCAGAAGGGAAAAAAGGCAGTTTCTGCAACATCTCAAGGGATGTGAGAATGAAATATTGGAAACAAAACTATAAGAGGGGCCAGAGAACAGTGTTGCTGCATGGACACCTGTAAACCAGGCTGGTAAGCACTTTAGCAATTGGTTCTGATGGATGTGTAGCTGCTTCATTAAAAGTATGTATTTTAAAAATATATAAGAAATACAATTTAAGTGAATAAAGAATAGAAGTGTTTGAGAGCACACAGGAGCACATGGGTGGTTGGTTGCTTTATGTGTGTCAGGTCCTTTATAGGCATTGTCACTTACTATTTATATAATGCGTTTTATGAGAACACACATTTGCTAAGTGGGGATGGGAGAAATAAGACTCAACTTTGAAAAGCTCGCATTGGTCTTATTTCATTAGTAAGATTTTAGCCTCCAGTTGAATTGCTCCGTCTAAGCTTTGAGGATACTGAAAAAGTCTTAACTGACAAAATTAGAGATATACACTAGCATCCTAAGGGCAGGAATACTTTAGCATGCCATTTCTCATCCCTATTTTCTCACTGTACTGCTCCAATATCCTGTAACCTTAAAAATCGAGTAGATTGTCCAAGGTGATTCCCTCTCCAAAGGGCTGACTGTGCCCCTTTCAGGAATGTAGTAACTTGGAAGAAAGCCAGGCATGCCCAAGGTCTCTGGTGAACAAGGAGTACTTGTTTCCTTTGCCTTCCTCTGGCTGCCTACATGTATGTCTACTTAGTCAGGATCGTAGTGTCCTCTGATGGCTGTACTATCTTTCTTGACCTAAGTCAGAGGCATGGATGTGCAGCAGGTCTCCTTAGTCATCGATTATGACCTTCCCCCCAACAGGGAAAACTACATCCACAGAATCCATCTAGGTGACTGGTTTGGCCATAAGGGCGTGCTATTAACTCGGAGACAGGACCAGCGAACTCTTCTAGACACTGAGACTTTCTACATCTCCATGTTGCTGACCTCATTTGAGGGGCTGTCCTGCTACATGGTCCTAGCACTGGGTTAAGTCCTGAGGGCATTGAGGATCAGTTGGAGTGGGGAGGAGGAGGGAGCGAAGGGAGCGAAGGGAGGGGCATCTTGTTTTTTGAGGCAAAAAAAAAAAAAAAAAATCAAGTCGATTGAGAGGACTACTGGGCTCCTGGGCATTTGCAGTGGGAAATGCTCCCACCCTGCTTATCAATCTGGCCTAAGAGGGTAGAATGGGTTCATTCCCCAGCGAAGGGCAAGTTCATTACAACTTTTCTACTCCATCTGATTTCTTATGGTTTTTATCCTTCTTCCTGCCTTCTTGACATGGGTGAGCTAGCACAGGGCCAAACAGCAAATATTACCAAACTTAGATGATCTGCAATGAACCAAATATGCCCTTCCAAAATTCAAGTGTTGAAACTTTATCACCAGGATGACGGTATTAAGGGGACCTTTTGGAGGTGATGAGATCAAGCCCATAGACTTCTCATGACCGGGGATCAGTGTGTTTAGAAGCATCTGAAGAGACTACAGCTCTTCCCTCAACCTGTGAGGATGACGTACCTTCTGTTAAAAAGGAAGTAGCCCCCCACCAGACCCAAACATGCTGGTGCCTTGACCTCTAGTTCAAAGTTTCAAGCCTGAGTGTGAATTTTCTCTTGGGTCATGAAGTATAGATCTGTTGTCCACAAGCTGCTCATGTTTATGAAATTGGTTACAGCAGACACATCTCTGAGTAGCTACTCAATTTTGATGCTGTACACGAAAGCAGCCAGGCAACATGTAAACACTCAGTGCAGTTGAATTCCAATACAATTTATAGAAACAGGTGATGGCCAGACTTGGTCAAGAATTCCAAGCCTAGTTTGCCAAATCCTGCTCCTGAGGATGCTATACTGACTAAAGTAAGAAAGAGTTGATCAATTTTTCTTGGCTCAGCCATTCTCCTCGGCTGACTTCAAACTCTGTACTGGCTATCTTTGTCAATTTGACTCAAGCTAGAGTGATCTGAAAGGAGGGAACAACCTCAATTGAGAAAATGCCTCCATAAGATCCAGCTGTACGGCATTTTTTTTTTTTTTTGAATTAGTGATTGATAGGGAAGGGTCCAACTCATTGTGGGTGAGGCTATCACTGGGCAGGTGGTCCTGGTGTCTATAAGAAAGCAGGCTGAGCAAGGCATGACAAACAAGCCAGTAAGTAGCATCCCTCCATATCCCCTGCATCAACTCCTGCCTCCAGGTTCTTACTCTGAGTTCCTTGTCCTGATTTCCTTCAGTGACAGACTATGATGTGGCAGTATAAGCTAAATAAACCCTTTTCTCCCCTATTTGTTTTTGGTCATTGGTCATGGTGTTTTACCACAGCAACAGAAATCCTAACTGAGACAGACCCTAGGCCTTTCCACCCGACTTAACCTCCTTAAGTGAGTTTCTGTTCATTCCAAAATGTCCTTATGAAGAGTCCCTTTATCCCATTTCCTATGACTTCCATCACTCCATTCACCCATCAGGCAGTGCTTTGCACTACCACTGCTTCTTTAAGCTAGCTCCCTGGCTCGCTTTAGTCATAGAATGCAGTTTACTGAAATGAACGACAGAGGGCAGGTGTGGTGATCTGAATAAAAATGGACCCCATGGACTCATAGGGAACGGCATTATTAGGAGGTATAGGCTTGTTGGAGTAGGTGTGACCTGGTTGGGAGGAATTGTATCATGAGGGAGTGGGCTTTGAAATTTCAGAAGCTCAAGCCAGGTCTAATGGCTCACTCACTCTTCCTGCTGCCTGTGTACCGAGATGTAGAACTCTCAGCTCCTCCAGCACCATGTCTGCCTGCATGCCACTATGCTTCCCACCACGACGAGAATGGACTAAACCTCTGAACTGTAAGCCAGACCCAATGAAATGCTTTCCTGTAAGAGTTGCCACGGTCATGGTTTCTCTTCACAGCAACAGAGAGCAAGTACATAAACTAGAATGGTATAGGAAGGCAAAAAACTAAAAACTTGCGATTACTTTTTCCTAAAATTTTATTCTCAGATAACCTGTAATACAGAATAGAATAATAAAAAGCTGCCACTGTGTATTGTTTTACTCAATAGTTACTTGAGCTTTTGTTTTTTTGTGTTTCTCATCCTCCCGATAGCTTTTGGTCACATCAGTCACTTACGGTAATAGAACACTATGATTTCATGGCATGTTAACTTAAGAGGTCAGGGATAAAGACCAACTAATGTATAGAAGATAAGAATAATAAAATAATGTGAGCACACATGGAAGTCAGATAAGTGGGAGAAAAAGATGTTTATCTTTGGGTAAGTCAGGGCTGTCCTGTGAGCTTTTTTTTATACTGCAGAGTATGCCAGGGTGCCACACAGTTGCTTCAGCATTCTTCTTGAATCAAATAACACATTGGCCCCTATCAACTTTTCAGATATGTTCAAACTGCAACACACCCAGAGAACTTTCTAAAAGTCACAGAGCACAGTTTACCAAAGGCTGAATAAGGTATCGGAATGAACTCTTCTTGGTGATCTGATTATAAAAAGCCATGGGCTCCATGGGTGGCACAGATGAGAAAGGGGACCTTGGCACACCAAAGGCAAGGGAGGGCTCTGATCTATTAGGTACTGTAGGGTAGCTCCAAGGGAACTAGAGAAATTTCAAAACAAAAGGATAACAATGCCATTTATGTGAATCAATGACCAATACAGTTCATGTAAACCCAACCTAGAACCTTTTATAAATACATTTAGTTATGGTCATCAAATTAGACAGCATTCTTTGTGGGGGATGGAATCTTAAGCAGTTTTCATCTCTCAACTTTCACTTAGTTTTTAATACAGAAATTACTCTCGAAGGAAATGATACCTTGGGTCTGTCTGTCTATGAGTTGAGAGTAACAATTCTGTCTTCCTGAGGATAAGGATGTACAACTCAAATCTAAGCTACAAAGTAGATTCCTTACTACAAAAGATTTCCTTACGAAACAAAAGGCTTCAGCAGGCCCTGCTATGACTAAGCATGGTGAAACTGGATTTCACAACATTCACAGTATTACTGTCTCCCAAACATTTCTTGAATTTAAAATTGGGCATTTGGAAAACAGAGAAGAAAAATTTTGAGAACTATAGTCAGAGGTTTTCACTACTATCAAGCCACTGGTTCTAAGGGATTTCCCATCTGTTCAAAGTTATACACTGGACAAGTGAAATCAAACACACAAAGACACTCCCTAGGGTCACGTTACGGTCCTCCTATTTCAACAATCAAATAGTAAACACAGCGACAAAGCCAATCTTCACGTAACACTCAGTACACTTTTAGGACTTCTCTTCAGTGTGAGTACTCTGATGTCGGATGAGGGATGAGCTGCACTTGAAACTTTTCCCACACTCATCACACCTAAAAGGCTTCTCTTCCGTGTGAATTCTCTGGTGTTGAATCAGAGCTGATGAATGAATGAAGGCTTTCCCACAGTCTCCACATTTATAGGGTTTCTTTCCAACGTGAACTCTTTGATGCTTTGCAAAATTTGAGCTCCGGCTAAATGTCTTCCCACATTCGTTACATACGTAGGGCCTCTCTCCAGTGTGAATTCTCTGGTGCTGAACAAGGTGTGTGCTCTGACTAAAAGTCTTCCCACACTCGCTACACTCATACGGCTTCTCCCCCGTGTGAACTCTCTGGTGCTTTGTAAGCGATGAGCAGTGGCTAAAGGCTTTCCCACACTCTTGACATTTATAGGGCTTCTCTCCAGTATGGGTTCTTTGATGCTTAATGAGAGCTGATGAATGAATGAACGCTTTGTCACATTCGTTACATTCGTAAGGCTTCACTCCAGAATGGATCAGCTGATGCTGGGCAAGGTGTGTACTTCGGTTAAAGGCTTTCCCACACTCGGGGCATTCGTAAGGTCTCTCCCCAATGTGAACTCTCTGGTGTATTTCGAGGGATGAACTTTCTATGAAGGTTTCTTGCATTCGGCACACTCGAAGAGAACTCTAGTGTGGGTTCTCTGGTGTTTAGTGAGATTGGCTCCGTGGCTAAAGGACTTCCCACACTCACTGCAAGTGTAGGGCTTCTCTCCGGTGTGCACTCTCCGGTGTCGGAGAAGCACTGAAAGGAAAGTGAAGCGTTGACCACAGTCATCGCATTTATGAGGTTTTTTCTCTTTATAAGGTCTATGCCTTTTCATTGACTTTGATTTCTTCTTCTTCTTCTTTCTCTTCCTACGCTTCTGAAAGTCACACGATCCTGTGGGATCTCTGTCACCAGTCATAAGGAGAGGTTTCTGACTGAAGCTTTTCCAATATACGTCACGTTCGCTATCTTTTTCCACAGGGAGAGAGTTCGTGTGAGTGGACATTTGTCTTGGGTGAGTCTCCGGATTCCCTTGCTGATGCTCTGACCAACGCTCACATTCAAGAGCGGTTTCCATGCCGGAGTTGGAAGCAATGTTTTGTGTCAGTGTGTCTGATTCTTCTTTGGAAGAGTCCGGCACTGAAGTTGACTTCTTGCTCTCAGGTCTGGTTTCCACCTCTGAAAAGACATCGCAAAGGTAAATGATCTTTGTTTTCTGTGCTTAGCAGTAACACAGTCCTATAACAGGTAAAGATTAATGAAGATGAAAGCATGCCTTTATGGAATTAGTAGATCTGACACTCTTATTGGATGGCTTGTAAAAACAGAAGGAAATCGAGGGAAATTAGTATGAAGATGAATAGGCTCTATCCAGGAGAATCAGCTGGGGGAAAGGTGATCAGAAATACAACACAGGAGAAAAAAGATGAAAAAAAAAAGTGTCATCAGAGGAGCAGGCAATGAGTACATTAGAGCTGGATGGAAAACCACATTGTATAGAATATCTTCTGCTATAATAAATAGCTAGAAAATTGCATACACAGATATGTATAGCTAAGTATGTATAATTTATTAATATGTAGCATAACAGTATAATACTATGCTATTATAAATACTATTCAGTATAGTAATTAAAATAGTATGATACTAAAACATGGACAAATAAGCCTAGAAAGAAATTCAAATATCTACAAGGGAATTGGGCTCACCTAGAGGTAGCATCACAAACCAGTTGCAAAAGATTACTTAGTAAATGATGCTGAATTATAGGGTGTGAGCACGGAAAAGATACACTTCACATCATTTACATAAATAAATACCCACACGACAAAACTGGATTCTTATATAATAAAATTCAGATTATCTTTCTGACACCGGAAGGACAAAAAAATTCATAACAGATAAACTTAAATTAGTATGGGCTGGGGCTGGAGAGATGGTTCAATGGTTAAAGGCACTGGCTGCTATGGTGGAGGACCCAGATTCAATTCCCAGGATCCACAGGGAGGTTCAGAACACTGCAATTTCAGTACTAGGGGATCCAACATTCTCGCCAGGCCCTCACTCATACATGTAAAGTAAAAATAAATGTTTCTTAAATTATTTTAATTGTGTGTGTGTGTATGTGTGTCTGTGTCTACATACGGGTATGTTTGTGTGAGTCAGATGCCCACAGTGGCCAGAGGCCTTGGATCCCCTGGAGATGGAGTCATAGGCAGTTGTAAGCTGCCTGACACGGGTGCTGAGAATCAAACTCAGATCCTCAACAAGAACAGTACGTATCCTTAACTTCTGAGCCATCTCTCCAGCTCCTAAGATGAAATCTTAAAAAAATTAGTAAGAGTGAGGGTGCAACTTGAGAGTAGAGTGCTCGCTGCCCATACAAGGCTTTGGGTTGCAACCCTAGGAATGAAAAAAAAATCAGTAACCTCTGACCTTGAAATTTGAAAGTTTGCTAACTTTGGGGCTATTAAATATACCCCAAACTGGAAGATTCAGTTCCTCCTCATTTTGAAGCCCCGCCACTATCAAGCATTAGAGTCTAAAATACACGAACAGCTCCAACAAATCAAGAAACCCCGAATAGGCAATAATCACAAATGCTCGCGCAGTTCAGACTTAGCACTCAGAGAAATACAAATGAAGAACACGAAATAGCACTTTTTTACAAGATGGAACAGAGCCACTGAGTCAATTGGTGGCCCATAAACCAGTATGTGACACTTTAAGGCCCATATATCTTTCTTCCAGGCATCTACTTTAAGTTCAGTTCTCATGAGAAACACAAGTCATAAAAGATAGTCACGCAGCTCTGCTGACAGCCAGAAGGTGAGAACAAACTGCCCAGTTTATTCACACAACGCACTTCCTCCACACTCCGTACTGTTTGAAAGAAAAAAACTGTACAATTCGTTACTTATTAATATAGACTGATAGCAAAATGAAATGATGGAGCTTAAAAATGACCACAGAAAAAAACATAAACCATAGTAATAAAGTATACCTTTTTATGTATGTATGCATGTGCATACATGTACCTGTACATGCACATACAAGAATGATTCACACCGACTTCAAGACAAAGTGGTTACTTCTAGAGAATGGGAGAGTGAGGTCTTTGACTGAATCTCTAAAACTTTAATTTCTTAAACAGTGAAAGACATCACATATCCATAGGAATGGCTAAAATGAACACAGGTAATACTAAGTGTTGATAAACATGTGGAAAAACTACAAGTTGGGACTTCTCTCAGTGGAAGGGTATTTGGAAAGATTTCATAAATCTCTTTGGCAATGTCTACATTTTACACACACACACACACACACACACACACACACACACACACATTCATTACGAGGCATATGCAAGAATGTATACAGGAGCAGTGTTCATACAACCCACAGTGCACACTCTCTAAATGCCTGTCTGCAGGAGAATGGGGAAACTGGGATACTAAAATGATGGAAGGCTAAGGAGCACGGAGAGTGAACTATCTCAGCAACACGCCGCAGCATGGCTCTATCTCACCGGGAAAGCTCAGGAAGGAAGCCGGACCCAAAGAACACATAGTGATTCCATTTAAATCAGGTTCACCAGACTACAGAACCAACCATCGATGTTACCAGTTGAACCAAGGTCACCCTTGGGAGAGAGGTGATTGAACACTGGACACAAGAGTGCCTCTCAGGAGATGAATGCTTCCTTGATCCAGGCAGTAGTTATGTGAATGTGTTCAACTTATAAAATTCATAGAAACATAATGCTTTTATGCATTTTACTGTTGTAAAAAAGAGGAAAGGAAAAAGTGGAGAGTGAAAGAAAACATGCTTAATTTCAGCAATGCTTATTTTATTTTGACATATGTTTAAAAGCATCAGATTTTCAAATATTTTGACAATCATGGTGCACAGGCATTTCTAATGCTCTCTTAAGCTCTGAAACGCACCACTTGTTCACTCTTCTGGATGCATCCGAAGCCCCATCGGCCTACCTACCTGAGTCACCGCACTCGGGAGACTTCTCCTTAAGCTCCAACAGTTCTTTTCCATCTTCCGAATCATGGTTGTCAGGGTTGGAAATGGGAAGCCCTGTTTATTAAAAGAAAAGGAAAGGAAGAGAGTAAAATGAACGAAACGAGTCTTTATGGTGGGCACAGAGATCTCTATTGGAATTTAGGCCCATGCCTTTCAGGTACTGAGAAGACAGGATGTTGTGAGGCCATCTGCAAGAGTCTGCAAGCCTGGTGCAAGGTTCAACGGAGTTTGTAAAGACAAATTTATCTGTTGTAAAGGAAGACAAGTCTTTCAGTTTCCTTACTGTCCAAGGGGTCAATTACAGAACAACAGCTATAGAAAAATACAGCAGATCAATCTTTGATTTGGGAAAGAATATGAATAGCACAGGTCTTCAGTGGCATCCCCAAACGGTGACTGCAAGTACCGCTGTTGTCTTCCAATGTTCTTCCCTTCTTTGGGAATTTATTACAAGAGGGTTTGACAGTGGCCACCATAGTCAAGTAAAGTGCACGTGATCACAGACACACAGACACACACATACACACACATACACAGACACACAGACACACAGACACACAGACACACACACACACACACACACACACACATAGGCATAAAGTGATGCACCTAGCTTCCAAAATGGGCCACAAGCATACCCTCTTTCTGCCTTCTTCTATTTCCCTGATAGATATATGCCTATTAGTTGAATTTTCAAAATGAAAGTGTCTCCTTTTTTTGTTCAGCTCTCTAACTGGAAGAATAACCTATGCCCAGAGCTGCTGATGGCCACTTTGGCCACATAGGAGGATGCTAAGTTAATAGTTAAGACAGGACAGACAAGTCCATTGACTATAAACAAACACACAAAGTTCCAATGACACCTTTGCTTCCCTAAGTTCCTCCCCTGGAGCTAGTGTACATTAGGCGGTTACTTGAATCTTGACACACAGATACGCTTCACCAAGGATCTAGAACAGAATGGGGTGGGGATACAGCTCAGTGGCAGCGTGTGTGCTTCGTACATGCACAGCTCAGAGTCAATCCTCAGCATCCAGTGAAATACAACATTTTCTTCCTCTATGCCAAAAAGAAATATTTTAACACTACTGAATGAAAAGTGATGACAGCCCAGAGTGAATTTCAGAGCTACTGGGAGAAACTGTCCTTACAAAGTGAGACCAGGTTCCTGTAGTTGTCAAGCATCACGTCCCTCTGTGCAGCGTCCAGTCTCTCCCATTCCTCTGGTGTAAGGTCCATGGCCACATCCTTGAATGTCACGGCTTCCTAAGATACAAATATATATATATATTTTTTCATCACCTTTTAGTTGATACCTGTGGTGGATATTCTTGGTTGTCAACTTGACTATATCTGGAATTGACTATAAACCCAAGCAGCTGGGTACACCTGTGAGGGATTTTCTTTTTGTTTGTTGGATCATTTGAGATAGGAAACCTACCTTAAATCCATATCTCTTCAGTAGACCCACCCTGAGTCTGGACTACATTTTCTCATGGTGGCTAATATAAAAGACATAGGAAACGGAAGCTTCTGCTTTCTGCCTCCTTGCTCTCATTCTCGCTGGCAAGCTATATAGATCCTTCCGCCGAGGCATTCCTTCACTGGTATTAGAGGCTACCTCTTTGGGATCCTGACATATAGTGAAGACTAGCCATTCAGACCACAAGTCTGGCCTCATGGACTGAACAACTACAGGATTCTTGGACTTTCTGTTAGGAGACAGCTGCGGCCAGACTAGCTGGACCACAGTCTCTCAGCCATTCTGATAAATCTCCTTAATGTATATGCATTCTATCAGATCTGTTCTTCTAGGGAACCTTGGCTAATACAATGCCTCTTCCTTTCATTCCGTTCCTAATGGAAATAAAGCAGAAGGCTAAGACGTACTCAACAAGAGAAGTGGTGGGTTTTCTAATAGTGTTTAGATCCCCAATAGTCTGTGCACTTTCACGGAGTACCGGGCACAGTGTGAGATTCAGCGTGAAGTAAGACTGTGTTTGTATCACTGAGAGACTACCATTTTTATGTCAAAAATTTTTTTTAAGATATATGTAGTGAGAAACAAACAGAATGTCTGCATACTTCCCCTATAAGTCCTTAACAAACAAACAAACAAACAAACAAACAAACAAACACTATGACATAGTCTTCAGGAGGATTATAGCACAGGGGTTGCAGATAGAGAGGTCACAGAACAAAAGAACTAGCAGTGAGCAACAAATCCAGTGAAATGTGGAATTAATTCAAGGTAAATGGCCATTAAATTAGAAAATGTGATATGCTGATTAAGGTCACAGATGTAATTCAAAAGTGCTTACGAGGAAAATGCCATAAGGGTATATCTCTGTAATGACGATGATGTCAAGAACATCACCACCGCCACCACCACCAACAATGCCAAAAGGGAGAAGTTGGTTACACACTGGAACTGAACTCGCCCTTTAAGTAAAGCTACAAGGAATGGGAACAATATTCCAAGTTTGCTGAAACAATGTAACAAATGCTTCTTACTTGGACACAAAGCACCTTCTATTTAAACACTCATGGAACATTTGCAAAAAACCATCAAAGTAGATTTTAGTAAAGTTCCAAATAGGAATAGAGTAAAACCATAGCTGGCGATAATTGCAAAACTATAGTGGAACATAAAATCAGAAATAGAAACAAAATGCCAAGCCCAGTCTTAAATGGCTAAACACTTGGGAGATGCATAGCACTCTTGAAATTTCTTAGATTTGAAACCCTTTTTATCGTATTTTAAAAACACATAAATACAAGAAAAGAGCACACAAATCATATCATAGAATCAGAACAAACTCAGAAACAGAATTACAGATAAAGCAGAAACTTTATCTGGATTCAGTACTATGATAACAGCAGACAGCTGTCCTCTGTAGAAAAAGATAAGGGGAGGGAACATACCTATACATATCCATCTTCTGTGCTGCTTATCAAATCAGTAAGAACTAAAATTAATATACATATTTTCTAAAACCTAATAAGAAAAAGATGAAAAAACCCCAACCAACTCAGATGGATTTGAACACAAAATTTCCAGTATTAGCATTAAATAAAATCTAATAGAATTTTAAAAAGACAGACTTTAAAAATATCCATAAGAGATCCAATCCGCCACGATGACCTAAGAGTCTTCAATCTAGTATGCAGGCATGGAAATGCACCAACTACTCTCTCTTCTTTTGATATCTGTACTCCAATTTTTCTGTTCCCCGATGCTGGGCAACTCAAGCCATGAGGAATCAGACAGAACTGACTCCATCTTGGAGTTACAGGTGCAATGTGTCTACACATATGTGCACAGCTATACTCCGCAATTACTCCTAGCCAACACCAATAATGGTGCAGAAAATGGCCTTTTATATTCTGCTAGAATTAATCTCAGCAGTAGGAGAACCCCTAACCTTCAAACTTCATGATGTAAGCCTCCATTTGTTTGATGATGGCACAAAAAAGAAAGAGAGAAAAAAGGAAGGAAGGAAGGAAGGAAAGAAAAAAGTCTGCTTAAGGGCAAAACTCAGAGTTATAGAAAAAGGTTGACAATTTTGACATGCTAGCTCTCCATGTTACTGTCTAAACTCTTTACCCAGCCAAACCTGGACTTTAAATTAATTTGGTCAATAAAGATACCTTTTTTGTACAAGCCAGCATAAGATGGGTATCTCCAGATGGCATGTAAGCCTCTTGGGTTAATGAAGTCTGCAAGACTCACAAGGCAGTTGAGAAAGTCCAAAGAGGGCCAGAAGTCATTTTTACAAACATTCTATCTAGGAGAGACTGACTGAGGGACCTCTGGGCTGCAGAACGCAGTATGAACACTCATAGTACAACCACCGACCATTCCACTTCCAAGATTTAACTGAGTAGGGGTATCATCATCATCTCTTCAGCATTTAAGGTGTTTTCTTAAGTTCCTATTGACAGCCACACGTGTGCTGCTTCCCTTATAGAAGGGCAAGTTTTAAGAAGTATATACTATATTACCCTTAAATTAGCTTTCCATATGACCAGATACAGAAATTAGCAGAGAGCGGGGAAAGAAGAGAAATGTGGCTTACCTGCCTGTAGAGAGACAAGAAATACAAATGGAGAAGAGAGGTACTATGGGTAAGTAGAAAATATTTTCTACTGAGTCCATTAGTTTCTTAGAATTAGAACTCAGGTCTCTAGATGGGCTCTGTGGACAAAGAAATGCCACATCAAAAAGGGAGTGGGTCTGTGCTCTGAGACACAAGGTGGGATTTGATCTCAGTAACCCATGGAGACTCACCTGGGATCTGGCTGTGAGTCTCAGAGCAGCCACGTCTCCTTCTGCACTCTTCTCTTGGGAAAGGAGAGAATCCTGGGAAGACAGAGCTAAGGGCAAGAAAGCGGTAGTGACTGGGTCTGGACCTGTCTCTCTACTCAGATTATGATCAAAACCCCTTCATCACACCAAATGTGCTCCCTGTAAACAGGGAATCCAAAACAAACTGCTACTTTCCAGTACTGTAAAATATCTCAGGCACGTTGCTGCTCCGGGCTTGATTTCAGTTGCTCTGCTCATGACGCATCTCCTCAAACAGAAACTAGAATAAGTCCACAAACTAGAATAAGTAAGTTCCCGTTATAATCTACCTGAAGTAGACTCAGTGGT
Organism: Mastomys natalensis; assembly: GCA_021653895.1. Classification (NCBI taxonomy): domain Eukaryota; kingdom Metazoa; phylum Chordata; class Mammalia; order Rodentia; family Muridae; genus Mastomys; species Mastomys natalensis. The sequence goes on from JAJTUV010000337.1 coordinate 1,152,008, forward strand.
TAAAAACAATCCTTTTAAAGCTTCCTTAAGATGGAGATTGCTAGATCTCACCTCTAAATTCTGACTGGTTGAGTTTGAGGTGACATCTAGCAACCTAAAAAGTAACCCTGGAGGGAATTTTGGCACATTAGGTCACAGAGGGAAGTTCAAGATACATTGGTCTCCTAGTACTGAAGTCAGCTGCTAACTTTTGTGCCTGTGAAGCAGGTTGGGAGCGATCTGTATTGAAACAGCCCACACAGTAACTGTTGATAAGGTGGGATAAGGCACAGAAATATATGTGTATCTCTATCTCTATCTCTCTATCTCCTATCTCTCTATCTCTCTATCTATCTATCATCTATCTATCTATCTATCTTCTATCTATCTAATGTCAACTACAAAGCTGAATTCTTGGATCCACGATGGAAACTAGATGGGACAGTAATTTGGAAGAACTTGTTACTACATTGTGACAATGTATGCACTGGTGGGTCCATTGTGCAGCACACTTAAGTGGACTGGGGACTGACCCATTGTAAGACCTCTCAGAGCCAACCTATTGTCAAGACAGCATTGATAAGTTGCCATCTTTTTCCAAGAACCATTTAACCCATGACAACGGTGGGTTTTCCCTTCAAAAGGAAGATTTCCATTCTTCCACGATGCACACCAACCCACCCACGAGCAATTCTACCTCTTTTCTGGGGCACTTCGGCCAAATCCGTCTCCATCATCACCACCTCTTCCTTGCCCCCAGGTTCTACTCTTGTCTGGTTCGTGCAGTCGGCAGTCCACGGAGCGTCGAAGGACTTCTTCCCTCTTGGGCTCTGAGGAGAGTCGCTCAGATCACGTGGGACCTGGAAACCAGGGAAAGCATCCTGAATCTGAGTCCTCACCTGTCTGTTGCTGGCGCCTGTAGCTGTCCCCTAGGGGCCCGAGTGCCTGAGCGGCAGAAGGCACAGACAATCTCTCCAGATCCATCCAGCTCTCCAGTCTGCACCGGGGTCCCGGATGGCTCGTGGGGCGGGGAGGGAAGGGGACGAAGCCCAAGAACTACGAACTCCAGTCCCACCTGGTGGAGAACGACCACCGGACCACCGCCGAGGTAAACGGAGGACCTCAGCATCCCACCAAGCAACTCACCTCCCATCCCAGGCCTGACAAAGGATAGGAGCTTCTCCGCTTAGCTCTGAGTCGCGCATGCGTGACAGTCTGCGGGGCAAAGCCAGGAACTACAACTCCCAGAAGCACCTGTGCGCTGCCAGACCCCTGTTTCTTGGCAGGTTGGGACCACGAGTGGCTCGGCGGCACAGCGGGATCCCTCCCTCTCGCGAGAGAAAAGGGTGCATTGTGCGTGGTATCTTGCAGTACCGGAAGGTTGGGAGGTGGGAGATACAGTGTCTTTCTTTGCACCTTTGTCTGCACACTTTCGTCTTTGTAGCATCAGCCCAAATTTCTTTACTGTAGGCATGTGTTTATGGCTTTTAGCCATGGTTTTGCCCTCCCCAAACTCATCTTTTGTTTTCAAATTATAGGAAAACTGTATTTTTAGAACAGGATCCAGGTAGTACTCTCATCCATTCCAATGGTTTTGTATTCAATCTATCTTGCAATCGTAAAAACGTGTATGAGCAGAGCTGAAAATATTGAGCCAATTTCCACACACTTGAGCAGTAAGTTCTTTGCAAGGAAAAAACGTTCATATATTAACAGCCCACCTCTTTAAACTCTGTCTGAGCAGCCCGCCTCAGTGCGTTCATTTGCTCCAATGCACCATTTGCATAGGCCAGAACCAGAATACACTTAACTTTTGATTCTCACCATCTAGTCACCAGATCCTATTGTTATATTCAATTCTCCAATTTGTTCATTTCTCTGTTTCTACTATGCTCTGTACCCTCTTCTGCACGTCTGTCTTTGCTTCTACACTCCCTGTCTCCACCACTTCTCCCTCTGTGACCATCATGATCCCTCCATATGAAGATATCCTATTTCCTCCACTTCCATCATCCCCATTGGCTTCCTACTTGACATCTCATTGTGCTCCGGACTCATTAGACCCAGTCTCTGTCTTTCCATTGGGAGAGAGAGACTCAGAGGGAGGCAATGGCCCTAGGTAATCTATGTCACTTTCTTCACTTCAGATATGTATAGCTGCAAAAATCCCCAACTCCCTTTTTCTGAAAACAAAACAAAAACAAAAAAACCCCAAAACCTCAAAACTTGACTTTTCTCCTAGAATCAGTCCACTGTTCCTTTGGCCTCACTTGGGATGATTTTCAACAACTCCTTACAACTCTGTTTACTTCAGTGGAACGTGAGCAAGGAATGTATTGAGGCCGAGGCAAAGAAGACTGTTTGCGCTTGGCTGCTGGTACAGATGGAAGCTGAGAGGCTGCACAAGAAGTCTTCCGGTCCAAATGCCCTGATTGGGACCCCAATAAATCCACCAGCTCTCAAGACTTGGGCCCTTTTCACAGTTACCTATGCCTGGGATTTGGGGTTCAGTTTGAAAACCCACTAATTTGTCTAAGACCACTGAGGTTATCTGGGGACTGGAGGAATCTCCTGGGGTGTTCCTCAAGTGATTACAGGAAGGTTTCCAAATTTACATGCCTTTTGACCACTCCTTCCAGAGAATATTAAATTTGGTCTTTTCTTAGTTAGTGATTGATGGGGGAGGGCCTAGCTCATTGTGGGTGATTCCATCCCTGGCTGGTGGTCCTGGGTTCTACAGGGAAGCAGGCTGAGCAAGCCAGTAAGCATCATCCCTCCATGGCCTCTGCATAAGCTCCTGCCTCTAGGTTCCTGCCTTTTTGGAGTTCCAGTCCTGATTTCCTCTGATGATGAGCAATGATATGGAAGTATAAGCAAAACAAAGAAAGAAGAAGAAAGAAACAAACAAACAAACTCTTTTCTAACTTGCTTTTTGGTCGTCATGTTTCATCACAGCAATAGAAACTCTAAGACTGTGTCACATGTGGTTTATATAATAAAGATTCACTATTGTTTATAAGCCTATTCCTTTGTTCATCTTAGAATTTTTTGCCGTCTCTTGAATGTTTACTCTCTTTAAACCTTGTATGCGTGTATGTGTGTGAATGAGCTTGCGTGAGCATGTGTGTGCATATATGTGCATGTGTGTGTGTGCATGTGCATGCATGTGCGAATGTGTGTTAGGAAGCTATAGGAAATCTCTGGAAAAATGTACAACATTCAAGGTAACAGGGGAAAATAATATAATCGACTTGGGTGGCAACCTTAGGTGAGTTTTTGGGAGACTATGGCAGCAGGAGAGAAGAGGCAATTTCTATAGCATGGCCTCAGTTGTGGTAAAGTTAATATATGGGAGGAGGGGCTGGATATTAAAATCCAGGGAAATCTGCAGTGGTTCACAAGGTACAAACAATCACCGTGCCTGTGTCCCATCTGTTCGTTCAGCGGCTGGGATCTCCCCAGAACCTTATAGATTCATCATGTTGAAACTATTTGATTCATACCTATGTTCTCCAATAGCCTATGGATTTCAAAAGCGTCAATGTATATATAATTTGTCATTTTATCTTAACATACAACAGTGCCTGTCATAAAGAATCTTTGACTGCCTTATTTTTGTGACTAATCGTATTGAAAGCATGGTCATCTCCTCTCCATGCCAGTGGTTTCTTTCTGGCACAGGGAACATTTTTACTTTTTTCTCCACAGACCTGGAGACTAGAGAGTCAAAACCAAAGAAGGTACTGTCTTGTCTGGAAAAAAGGTCCTATGAAGACTGATGCAGGGGTCCCCCAGTGTCACAGAGGCTGGGGACATGATGGCCATTCAAAAACTGAACAAGGAACCTAAGAGACTCAGGAAATACTTGTTTGTAAGAAAGACTCTCTGTATCGGACAGTAAGCCACACATCCAGATCTGGCAGACATGTTGGTGTGAAGTCTGACTGTCCTACAAGCAAGGTGTATTAAAGAAGATAAAGATAATACCAATGAAAAAGTTATTCACTATAATGAACGTGGTAAAATATTTAACAACTATTCAGTTCATGTCCAATGTTAGGGACTGAGTATTAGTAGCAAAATTATAGTTATGAAATAGCAATGAAATAAATTTATGGCTAGGGTTCCTAAGACCACTAGAAATGTGTGTTTTTCTGATGGTCATGACCCACGGTTGAGAATCACTGCTCTAGTTCATTTTAGAGGAAAAAATTGGAATACAATCATGTGAAGGCCTTAATGGCCACTCCACTCAGCATCAGAAAACCGACATTAGAGAGGTCTTATGAATGTAGAAAAGTCTGTAGCTGGGATTCATACTTCCCCAAATATAAAAATGTTCACAATGAGGAAGAATGTAATTTGCATAAAAGAACCATAGTTCAGAAAGCACTCCTCACTGATGGTCAGAGAATCCAAAGTGAGGGGTCGCTTTCCGAGGGTGGCGAATATAGAAAAATTTCTGATAATGACTTCTTCCTTTATTAATAATACATCATAGAATCCATGCCAGAGGGAATCTGTGTGAACGCAGGGACTGCAGGAAGACCTTTAGTCAGGTAACGGAGGTTATCCTGCACCAACAGACTCATACTAGAGAGAAGCATTATGAATGAAACGTGTATGGTAAAGCCCACACTGAACCCCAGTCGGGTTGCATTGGAAAGAATAATTCCCACATGAATCCACAGCATGAATGCTGTGAATGTGGGAAAATCTCCAGTCACAGTTCCTCCTTTATCGTCTATCCATTTGTTCACACAGGAGAGAAATCCCTCGAGTGTAATGAGCGTAATGAGGTCTTCGGGCAGAGACCACACCTCTACTAACATCAGAGAATTCACACCTGATAGAATAGAAACCCTTCTATTTGTAATGATGGTGTAAAGGTGTAAAAGCCTTTCGTGACCAATAAGCCCTGATCCAACACCACAGGACTCACACTGGAGAAAAAACCCTACACATGTAAAGAGAATGGTAAAACCTCCAGTCAGAGCTCAACAGTAGCCAGCAGGAAAAGCTAGGCTATCAATAGCTCCATTTATCTTAAAGGCTTTAGACAGCCTGCCAGGGTCACCTAGTGGACAAGATGGCAGTTACAACTAGCACGGCCATAATAAAGTCAACTACCATCCCTGCAAGGTTTCAGGGACACTCAATGGAGTGGGTTACATTTCCAATGTTGGAACCTGTTTAGAATGTCACATCAGAGGACAGGCAGCCTGAACCATCTTTTCCAAAGTGAATAGCAGGAAGTAAGTCTGGTGAGGAAGGCAGAAAACTTTGAAAGCCAGGCATGGAGGAGAGGTGGGGCTGGCTAGGAAGGACCACCGAATGTGACCAGCAGGAACTGTGGCTCAGTGGAGGGGATATGTGCTGAGGAGCCACTGGGTGCGGACTCAGGCGTGTTCGTACAAGCTTTACGAGCCAGGCTTCCTGGAATATGTCATATCCTCCTGAATAAGACAAATGACACTGGAGGTGCAGCTTCAAGAGAAGATTTTATGACAAAAGAATTCGATTACTCACAGAATGTGAACTTTACACAAATATTCCTCGTTAGAATGTTTCGGGCTATCTGTGGTTCAAATGCAAGTGCTGAAAACAAAGGTCAACTTAAATACCAGTCAAAGGAACTATCCAAGGTAATGAATGGTATTTACGTTAAACTTGAGAATTGTGAGAAGAAAAAAAAAATCAAATACACATTTATCCAATGAAAGCAAGCTACATTTGGGGGTGCACCTGGGACTGGTGAGCCAGCTGCCTCCTCCTAAGTCAGGATTTGAGAGAACAGCCCCTGATGGCTTCTTGAGGTCCCTTTATGTGAGTGATGAGGTGTTCACAGGGATGAAGCCGTAAAGCACTGTTAAAGAGAAACAAGGTAGAGGAAAGAACGAGGGTAAGGATTACATCAGGTGAGTGGGGTCACAAGCAGTTTATATCAGATCTAAGGAACTGAAACTCACTTTTAATTACAAATAGAAACCTTAACTTGCAAGGACTTAACACAGGGCAAACAGGAACCTTAGCCTGCATAGGACAAACAGGAACTTCTTACTTAGAAATAGAAAACTTGCAAGGAATTAACAGAGGACAAATAGGAACTTACTCTTAACGGTTCAACTGCAAGCAGAACCCCTAACCTTCAAGGTATATTTTTCCTGCTTTGGTCTCACAAATAACATTTTGAGCAGAATGCTTATGCCACAGTAAGCTATGGGCACATTCAACAAAGTCCAGGCAAAAGGAAGTTTTACAGATAAAAAGGGAAGATAGCTCGTATATTACTTAGACACACAGGTCCCTGGCCTTGTAGATAAGAAGGCTAAGTTCTCTCAGCTCATTGGTGGTGATGCCATTGCTTAAGGAAGCTGCTCTGAGAGCATCTTGTGTGAATTGTTGCAGTCTACAGAATGTTAAGATAAATAAGTTGCAAAAACCCGTGCAGAAGAAAGCACAAAAAGCTCACTCTTAGAACCACAAGTCCTCCAAGCAGAATTTGTCTCAGACAGGCAGGAGGACTCTAAATTTGACTGGAGGAGAGACTTAACCAGGAGGAAAACTTGTCTAAGTGCCTTTAATGGTTCGTTAGGGTATCAGGGCCTAGGTTTTAATGCCAATAATTCATGTAACATTTCTACCCTCCTTCATTCCTGGTTGGTTGCCTTAGCATGTGGGGAGAGAAGTCACGAATAGTGAGTGTTTATGGTTTGTGTGATCTTGATTGTATTCACAGGCTTCTGTGACCTGGAGAATTAGGACTTCAGTAAATCTGAGGGACAAGTGACCAGTCTTTGGTCAGCATCTTGTTTCACATCCTAAGAGAACTCATCAAGTCCTGCTGGGCCTGTGACCATAATGTTATTAGCACACGAATTCATTCAGCATTTTAATGTCATCATTGTTTTCTCACAAACCCCAGTGTAAGGAGGTTACAGTGAATACTGTATTCCCATTTGACAGATGAGCAAAATGATGCATTCCTGCATACACAACCAAGATGAACACAGCAAGGTCACACAGCTAGGGCTGCTGAGATAGGGACTCTGGTCACTTCACACTGCTAACTCTAGTTTTTCTTTCTCACTGTTTCTGTAACATGTGGTTAAATTTCCTCGTTACAAGCCTGACTCCTTACTAAAATGTCCTCTGTGAGACAGTAGCTATTTACTCTCATTCAAGTGAGAGTTCAGTGCCTGTTATTTAGTAAAACCCCAGTGCTGGTGTTAGAGAACTGGCCAAAAGAAGGAGCCAAGAGACGAAAGAACTGATGGGGCAAGACAGTGCAGAGGTTCCTCCATCTTGTATTCTTGCTAAAGCTGTTTCCTGGTTTAGCTAGAATCAGATATCCTGGACAGAGAATCCTATGGAAAACTACCCAGTGCTATTCTAGGAATGAAGGGTCAGGATAGCTTTTAATGCCCAAAATTAACCAGTAAGTTTGACCTGCTCAGGATCCAGGTAACTTCCTGGGATGCTGGGAACTGTAGCTCTTGGGAAATAACAAAGCCTCATGGGAAAATACAGTGGCTCGTAGGTTTGTCCTTATAACCCCCGCCACACGTGGTTTGGGGCTATTTCAGCTAGGAAATTCCAGGGGTATGATCGTAACTAAAGTCCATTTCTTGGTCAGTATTTACTATTTAATAAATGCTTCCTTTAAATGTGGCCCAAAATGGTGGAGTTGGTTTCTCTGGCAAATCGTGGAATTAACACCAGTCCTAGCTAACTTAGTCTTTGCTAAAACTGCTTGCTTATGTTGACCCCCTTCAGCTAACTGCTTATCTTAACTTCTGTTAAAACTGCTTGTTTCAAACTGTTTCCTTCCATGAAGGACGATCACTCTTCGTCCACTTGCAGCTCCTGAGTGAGATGCCAGGATGTGATTCCTGCTTTTAGAAATACCATGTTCTGGATACTGTGGGCTACACCTATGTCCCCTGAGTGTGGTCACAGCTGACTAGAATGAAGACTTTCAGTTGGCTATTCACTATGTCTGAGTGGTCATCCCTGGTGAGCTCCCCGTAACAAAGTAGACTGATCTGGGCTGCACAGAGTACAATGTACCGAACCTCCAGGCAAAAAAAGCCTTAGGCAGCCACAGATCCAGTAGGAAGGAAGAAGGGGTTTAATGTTAAATAGACAAATGTAAGCTACAGGCAACATCTTATTGCAGTTAAGATGCAATCTATCAGTGGGCTGTTCCATACACACGGATGAGTGTTTTAATGATTTTGGTAGACTCATAGGGTTGGGGTATATAACAGGGCTCCTGGGTGGGCCAAATGGTAGTTTCAAGTAGGGTGGCTGTAGTCTTATCAGGTTGAATTCCCATGGATTCTTTTGAGCATTGTGGCACTGTGTGTACTCCTTAAGTGTATTTATTATGTATGCTGTTCTTCACTCTAGGAAACCCATGAGTGCAATTCCGCTCCTACACAACTAGGGGAATAGAAATACAGAAACAATTCTGACCACCTGGCTTTCAACAAAGAAGCAAGAATAGAAACTATTTGAGTGAATCTGTGTCCTAGGGGACATAGAGAATGACGCTTCTGAGGTTCCTGAGCCATAAGCCATCCTTTTGGGGACTTTGATAGTGTCAGGTCCAAAGGAAACTCCAAAAACCTAAACTCCAAAAGGTAGCCTAACTATTCAAATATGAGCTCAACCTGGACTATAGAAAGATTTCTGGCAGTTAGATAAAAGCCAGCATTCCTCAGGAACTTGTGAAGCCAATTCCCCTCTGCCAAAGGAATCATTTCCCTTACCTCTGGCAAAAGGGACATATGGCTCTCCAATAAACATATACGTGTCCATGCTAGCATCCTTCTCTCTGCCTCCTCACTTTAAACTCCCTCCAGCTCATGAGCATCCCTCTGCCAGCTGCTCACTCTTCTTAAAAAGTGCCCATTGTCTCTATCCTTTGCTCTTGCTAACCTTACTATTCTTCCTATGTTGTTTCTCCCCTCTCTCATAGTTACTTCTGGCCTTGTTCAGTCTGCTGGCCATATTCAGTGTCCAGTCTACTTCTTTATCTCTCTGCTCTTGACTCTTCCAGATGCCTCTGAATCTCTCTCTCTCTCTCTCTCTCTCTCTCTCTCTCTCTCTCTCTCTCTCTCTCTCTCTTCTCATCTACAATAAAAACCTTAGTCATACCATGGGGTGGCCATGTCAGCACCCCTCCACCCCTTGCATACATCTGGTGCCAAAACCCTTGTATACAGCAGGGCAGAGAATATGTTGTTTATCTTGAAAATGATGTATTGTTTTCTGACCCTGGTCACATGCTAAGCTTTTGGACCTAGAATGAAAAAAAAGGTGTGTGTGTGTGTGTGTTTCTTTTCTTTGTTCAGGGTTCCAAACCTGCAGTCCCTACTTAGTATTACAGATGGAAGTCCAAGGTTTTCTAGTTATAGTTGTTGAGAAAGAGTAGCATGGCAGCCATTCTCTGAGATCTTAGACTCTGAAGGGCTAGGCCTTACTAGTAAAAACAAAACCTGTAACTTGTACCCAGGGCTGCCTGTAGCTCTTTCCCAGCTAGAGACTGACCTGCCCTGGCCATTGACTGCCTGAGCTGGTGGAGGGTGGCCATGCCCTGGCTGGTCTGAGGTAATTCTCCCCTTTATGAAGGTGAGTGCAGCTTCCTGGAATGCATGGCACCTCAGCAAGCAGTAACATTAGAGGAGAACATCATGACTGAGGGCTAGGTGCTGCCAAGTCCCCAAAACAGCAGGGACTTGGGACCTCCATCTGTGCCACCTCCGAAAACTATGCCATGTCCCATGCAGGAGAGAACAGTTGTCACATATTTTAAAGGTTTGGTTTGTTCTCTATGTGTAGATTTTTCTGCTGTTTTAGTCATTACGTGTGAAGATAGCAAGAGTTTATTTGGACTGTTACTTTGAGACTTATTATATCATGATTCTTAGCACTGTTGTGGAGGGTGATACGAAGAGTCAACGAAACACTTCAAATATTCTAGGGAGGGTACCACTTAAATACCACGTTCTTGAGTCTGGAATGCATAAGAGGGGTGGGGGCCAAGTTCTCACTGTTTGTTCTAAGGGCATTGCAGACTCTGCCAGGAGGATCCAGAACGAGGCTTCTGCTAATCCTGGTCCTTTGAGCCTGGGGAATAATACGGAAGCTGAGAGCATCCCTGACTGCTCAGGGAGGAAGTGGTCCTGGTGGTTCCTGAGACTGGTTGGTATCTGTAGCTGAAAGAGCAGCCAAAGCTGACGTCAGCCAGTTTTCTTCACCCAGAGCCTGCAATCTCCTAGCTCTGCTCTACTTGCTGAGTAAGACAGGCAGGGCTTATCTTTCTTCCTGCTGTTGGCAGTCTGTCCTCTGCACCACAAGTGTTCTCCCGTGTTGTGGAGGGGAAGCATGCACTGCCCTGAGGTGGCCCCTCTTTCCCAGGAGCATCCATCGCTGTCCCTGAGAGAGATGCTAGAGTCTTGGTGATGGGGTGGCAATTCCAAGATCTATGTTTGGAAATGAGAGCAATGATCCCTTAAGTGTCCCACGTCCTGTTCTTTTCTTCATTTTGTCCCCTGGCTTTTCTAGCACTAGATACCAAAGCAAACCAAGGACCTTTTGATATAGGGAAAAGCTGGGCTAGAGGCCTTTGGCCAGGGGCAAGTTCCCTCTCCCTGGTTTCCAGGAGATCCGGAAAACACAGGACTGTTTTACAGAAGGGTGACACAAGTTCAAGGTCAAAAGTCCTGAGGTTGGGTGGTGGGTTTGCTAGAAAAACTGAAAGTTTAGAGGAGTGACTTAGAAGTAATTCTTCTAACAGCCTCAACTGTTAGTCCTGACAGTCTATTGCTTACTAATGTGCACTATTGCCTTGCTTTTTAATAAAGTTTCTTTGACACTTTGCAATCTGTGTGGGGATTTTTTTTTCCATTTCTGAATGAAACCCCCTAGGCAGATCACCTACCTATCAGCTATTGGCTGTGTATGTTGTATGAATCATCACAGTTCTGGGGTAGGAAACCGCTTTCAGCTCTGGAAAGGACGGTAAACCACACCTGATCCTGACCTTCCTGGCGTGACAGGTTTTTCTTAGGAATTAGGTAAAATTATAGTACCTTTGATTAGATGAGAGAGATACTTCATTTTACAAAAGGCAGAGACCTGGGGGTTCGAATGAAGCCAAGGAGACCTTCCCCTGTGAGGCAAGGTGAGCTGTAGATGTGGCCAGAGAGTAGGATTATCAGTGCATAAGTCTTGAGGGAAAGATTTATAGTGAATGGAAGTCAGATGTGAGGAAGGAAATCCACGTACATTCTTCGACACAGGTGAACTCTAACAATATTACACCAAATGGAACTAGCTAATCACAAAAAGATGAACACCTATACCTGTAATAGCTGAGCATACAGGAATAGAAAGTAGAATGGTAGTTTCAGGCCTGGAGGGAGAGGTGACGGGAATTACTGGTTATTGAGTGCAGCGAGTCAGTTGTGCAAGATGAAACGCCTCAGGGATGGAGGGAGAGGTGACGGGGAATTACTGGTTATTGAGTGCAGCGAGTCAGTTGTGCAAGATCAAACGCCTTAGGGATAGATGAAGCATGATGCCTAACACTATTGAAACATGCACTGAAAATGGTTGAAAGGTATACGATTTTATTGTTTGTGTCTTGTGTGGTGTGTACTCTGCAACAGTGTAAAATGAAAAGAAACCTGGGTGTAACCAAAGTTGGTGAGAAGCACTCAGGGAGAATTTCTGAGAACAGAGGGAGCGTTGAAGTGGAAAGGGAGGCTTGAATCTTCCTTCACTTTGGGAAGTGACCGGGAATCTGGCAGAAGACAGGCAGGAGGAGGGGAAAAAGGTGGCCTCGGGACAGTGCTATGGTTTATGTGAGTGTTTCCCCTAAAGATTTGTGTGCCGAACACTTTACCTTCTAAGTGCACACTAGTGGGAGACAGTGGGCTCTGAGAGGTGGAGCTCAGTGACATGTGGTTTGGTTTTAGAAGGAGCTGCTCTCAGAAGGATTGATGTAGTTCTCTTGGGATCCTGATTAGTTCGTGCAAAAATGGACTAATGGATTGTTATATAGAAAGACTGTACCACGTGCTTGGCTTTTTCTGTATATGGCTTTGTTATGCGGTAATACAGTTAAAAGGACTTTGGCCAGAAGCCAATCAGATGAGATTGTTTGATCTTTGGCTTTCAGCCTCCAAAATGTGAGTTACACAATGTTTTTTTTTCTTTATAAACTGTCCAACCTTGTGTGTTTTATTTTATAGCATCAAAAATAGACTAATATAAGAAACATTTTTGAGAAGGCAGGAGAATGGCATCTGGGCGTTGCCGTGGGGAAAGAGGACTCCTGTCTTACCTATGATTTGATAATTAGATGAGAAAGGAGATAGGGTTGACTGAGAAGTGGGGAGGGAGACAGAGACATTAGGGGACATTCAAGTTCCAGTTACTGTGGAAGGTGGCAAAAGAAACTAACGGACTGACTAAAATTGTTGGGATATCCTGGATCTTCGTAGAAAGGAAGGGTTGGTCATCACTGAACATAGAAAATTAGACATTAGGGTATAAGAGAATCCACAGCTTTATATCTTCAGTCTTGTGGTTTTGGGGTGTTGAAGGGCATCTAAGGCTTGGACAGTTGTGTTCCAGTCCCTGGTAGTGGGGTCAGAGCTTGGGTCTAGCAGAGACCTCCTGAAGACCCTGCTTAATGATAAAGAGAATTCAGACATTTTGATGGTTCCTGTGACTGGCCTCTAGAGAGACCACTGTCTTCCATTCTATGTCCTTATCAGATAGCACAAACAAAGTATTGTTCTCACCCCCAGGGAGCACAGGCACAATCTCTAGGAACCAAATCAGAACTCTGTTTGCTAGCCTTGGCTTAGGTCAGTATCTCAGTTATAAAGTTTAAAGAAAACAGTTGATATGCCAGGTGAAGGAGGGGCCCAGAGTCAGGTTTTCTACACTGTCACGACTGGGCGGTGTCTGTTAACTCTGAGCATTGATAGAGGGACAAGCGCTGCCCATTCACTGTGTTAAAGTATTAGTCATAGAAGGGGTGTGGGGGATAGGAAATAAGTCCTTAATGAAAGATGAAAGAGTAGGAATGAGACAGTGAGAGAAAGAATGAGAGACGAGTGGGAACCAGATGGAGATAGCAGTCTCTCCTCTTTCTCTTCCACCTTTGAGGCTGTAGAATGGGGCGGGCAGGGCAACCACTTCCTTTCCTCATTCTGAGAAAGATCAGAGACTGAGAGGTATGTGGGAAATCCAGTTCATCTTCTGGTAAGGGCTTGGTCATTCTGGAAATGTCTGTTAGTATTGAAGAAGTGTCTAAGAATAAACTGGGCTGGTTGGGCAAGCTCTCGGTTCTCCTGTCTGGAGATAATAAAAACCATGAAATAAATAAGGTTCTGGGAATTGTTTTTTGGAAAGCATCAGAGGGTGGGACATTTAGAGAGAAAGACACTTGGGAACTTGGCTAAAATGTAGACTCTAGGAAATCATGACATGGATGTTCTGTAGTGTCTTCAAATAGTGCCAAGCTGCATCTGGGATGAGTTTGCAGCCTTTTGAGTACTCCAATTCTGAGAAGCCTGTGGATTTCTTGGGTTTTTGACAAGTTCTGCAGAGAAAGATCTCTGGGTCTGTCTAGTTTACCCCACAGTATCAGAGATGCATGGTGATGCCGTATTAGATCAATCTCGGTCTTAAAGTCCGGAGCTCACTAGACCAGAACTCCTCTTCCCACCTTCTCTCTCTATTCCAAAGTCTTGCAAATCCACCTGAGTCCATATAGGGAGCTGAACAAACTGTGTGCTGAGTGGGGAGTGGTGGAGAACTTAGAACTTCTCTGAGACACAGAGGTTGGGGTTCAGGTGCCCTAGAATGATCCTTCTGTTGAACAATGTGTTGTGGGCATGCCATGTCTGGAAGAGCTCTTTCTCCCCAGGAACCATTTGCTTCTCACCCCAGCTTCTAGCCATGAGCTTCACCCCTCTCCTCACCCTCCAAATTCATACCCTGAGGTCATAACCCCCATCACCTCAGAGCATGACTGCTTTTGGAGGTAGGCCTTTGTTAACAGATAATTAAGGAAAAATGAGGTAAGATGGTCCCCTAATTCAGCTTCACTGATGTCTCTCTAAAAAGAAGCAATCAGGACACAGACAAGTATAGGGAAGATAGGATGAAGAACAGGAAAGGCGAGTCAGGAAGTGCAACCTCAGAAGAAGACTACAGCATTTCCACGCATGGGAGCTCACACTCGTAGACCTGTCGAGAAATTAATTTCTGTTGTCAACGTCAGTCAGTCTGTGGCACTTTGTTGTGACAGCCTGAGAGAATGAGGACACCTCATCTAGGAACATTTTTATTAGCTGGATGAGGGGCTGGTTTAGCAATTGTCCCTTCGTGGAAGTCACAGAGTAAGTAAGATACGTGGCCAGGAAGGATGGATGGAGCTATATGTGGAAGGAGACAGTGTCTTCCCTTTTCTACCCGATCCCCACTCTCTGAACCCATTCCCAGTCAGTACACTAGAAGCTGACACTGGAGGGTCAGGGTTATAAACATGCATCAGTCGCCATGGTTACAGAACCAGGCTGCTGCACAGGATGGCAAACACAGAGACCGTGAGTTTTGCAAAGGAGAAAAATCATATTTGAAGGCAGCTGAGCTGAGCACGGAAGGGAGAATCACATTAGATCCAATTCCTGGAGGACAGGGTCTGGTGCGGATATATGAGATAGGGGAGTGTGGCTGAGGTGACTGTGATTGGTCTTCATGGCTCTTTATGGGATGCATGTTCAGGATAGGTCAGTGTTAGAATGTTCTGAGGGCAAAAGGTTTGGCCCACAGATGCCAAAAGGTCATCCACTAGTCACCTGCTCAGGTCCAGATGAGTCAATTTCAACAAAAGGCCATCCAGTTTCGGAGAAGTGACCCAGGAAACTATTACCATCAAAGCCCACATGTTAGAGGTGTTTATGGCAGGTGGGAGACCAAGAACCTATTTACCTGTGTAGTCTCTCAAGAAAGTCAACTAGAAGTGGGGCTAAGAGGATGGCTCAGTGGGTAAGTGCTTGTTAGGTATGCATGGTCACCTGCATCCAGCAATGATGCTCCATGAGTGGTGCTTATCTAAACCCCAGCACTGGGCAAGAGACAAGACCATCCCTCTACTTGCTGGCCGCTGGACTAGGTGACCAAGCATGTTCCAGGTTCATTGTGAGACCCTCTCTCAGAAAATGAGGCAGAGAGAAATTGAGGAAGACACTAGATTTCAAACTCTGTCAACACACACCACACACACACAACACACACACACACAACTAAAATAAAACAAAAGTCTGATAAAAGCAGGTTATTAAAAACAGATAAAGCTAGATTGATTATTTATCTTATTTATGCCATTTTTTTTTTTTTTTGTGGTGGTAGGACAAGCTGGTGGCTCATTTAGGATTAGCCACTGCCCTATTATCAAGTCCTTACATTTTGGACTCCTTTAAAATATATGGAGAGAGAGAGAGAGAGAGTGAGAGGAGAGCGAGAGAGAGAGAGAGAGAGAGAGAGACAGAGAGACAGAGACAGAGAGAGAAGAGACAGAGAGACTGAGACAGACGGGAGTCAGAGGGAGACAGAGAGACAGAGACAGAGTCAGAGGGAGAAAAGAACAGAGACAGTCAGAGGAGACAGAGACAGAGTCAGAAGACAGAGAGACAAGTCAGGGGAAGAGGGAGAGAGAGACAAGAAGAGAGAACGTGGGGGGAGGGAGGACAGCAAGTTATGGCTTGTGGGAACGCTCAAAGCCGCAGAGGCTTACAATAGAGTTCAGGAATCTTGCTCTCTTTCCAGTCCCACAGGCACACGCGGTCTTCCAAGAGCCTATGGAGGTGAATGAGTACGTAAGAATAGAAGTTTCTCGGCTGGACTAGGAATGGGAAGGAGAAGCCTGGGCCAGGAAACAGACATAGGAGCCAAGTGGCAAGGCAGTTCTGAGCCTTGTCACCGTGGCTGGCTACTGGCCAATCTGGAGGAGCCTCGTCCTATCTGGGTAACTGAGCTTCTTCCGGAGGAAGGAAACAGTTAATGTCTCAGGGCAGCTGCAATCAGCTAGGCGGGGCTCTCTGGTTTGACTTGGGCTACACAGATTCTGAGCCAAGGGACCGAGGAAGGACGCCTTAGTCCTAGTCCGCAGAGCCTCCAGATGGCTGAATTGGATCTGATTACCCCAGGGCCTCTGACCGGGGTCACTGTTCACCCTTTAGCCCCCCTTGGCCCAGACCCTGGATCAGTTATACCAGTAGAAAAAGAAGATGCGGACCCTCTCAGTAAGTCAGGCGATGAAACCCAGGGGCAGGGTCCTGACCCCGCGAAGAAGCTCGGGGCTCCTGGTGATGAAGAGGAAGGGCAGATCCTGTGTGACTTCTGTCTTGGGGACAGCAGAGTAAGGGCAGTGAAGTCCTGTCTGACCTGCATGGTGAATTACTGTGAGGAGCACCTGCGGCCACACCAGGAGAACACCAAACTGCACAGCCACCAGCTAACCGAGCCCACAAAAGACCAGGATCTGCGTACCTGCCCTGCCCACCACAGCCCTTTGGTTTCTTTCTGCCACACGCACCAGCAGTGTATCTGCCAGGAATGTGGTGAGGGTGAACACAGAGGCGACAGTACGGTCTCCCTGGATGCAGCCCGCAGGAACAAAGAGGTGAGTGGTGGGGTCTGTCCACCTGGGAGGGGCCAGTGGGAGGTGGTGTCCCCAGGGAGAGGTCACACATGTTGCCATTTGTGGCTCTGTTGATGCCAGTTTGTTCCGAGTCAATAGACAAGAACTTTAGCCATAGTGCCTGGGTGTTGATCCGGTGTAAGTATCTATAGCCACTGGCTCTGGAAACAAAAGTGGGTCATTGTCCCCATCTTGGTGTCCCTGTTGCTCTGCAGTCTCTATTGTCTCTGCCCTTAGGTGGGAGTTTCCTGCTGTTTCTAGTTAGTGTTTGGCAATGTGCGTTTGGGTGTGGGCTATAGAAGGTTAGCCTCAGGAGGATGGTATTTCCCTCGGGCAGGGTCTGTGAGGCATATTCACCATCAACCCATGAAATACAAACCTTGGCAGAAGTCCAAGGGAATAGAAGAAACCTCAGACTACATTTCTCTTTTTCTTTTTTGACCGCAAAACCCACAAAAGAAGCTAACTCAAAATGCTGCATTCGAGTTAAAAACAAAACAAAACAAAACAAAACAAAACAAAACAAAACAAAAGGACAAGATAACAGAATTTGAAACCACACTGAAGTTAATGACAAGGACGACTTTATGAAACTACAAGGTTCCTTACCAGATAGGCTATCAGGAGTGCCTGGGAAACACCATGCTCAAAGTCTGAAATTTTACTTCTATCAGATTAAGAAACCATTTCTGGGGCACTGCTTACCTTTGTCCTAAAGCCAAGAGCCCAGATGAGACCTTGCGGGTGGACTCCAAAAGCGTTCCATGTTTTATTTCTCCTACTTTGAGTGGCCCCAGTAGGAAGCACAGTTGACTCGACCCCACAGGTCCTGGTTCACACTCAAGGCAGTTCCCTCTCTGCACTGCTCGTGGTTGGCACATCCAGAGTCTTTTTGTGGCATGTGTCCCTGGGCAGTGAAGGAAAGCGGTGTCGGGCAAGGAACTTTTCTAACCTAACCTTTGTGCCTGTACCAGAGGTAGACTCTCTCTAGTCCTGATGGGTGTAGTTCTGCAGAGTTCTACACTCCAGATGCTAATGAGTCACCATTTCCGGCCTGGGAAGCCACTTGTCAGACTGTTTCCAGTGTTTCTAGTATCAAGGGATGTCCTGTAAGGAAAGTATGGAAATAAACAAATACATCAAAGGAAAGGGCCCCACACAACTTGCAAATACTTTTTTTTTGTGGATTTTCCCATCCGATAGTTCAGTAATTATTAGGTGAGGGCTCGAAGGTCTTTGTTGTATTTGTTCAAGTTTACACAGTTGATGATGGAAGCTTCTGGAATGCCATCTTATTGGAGAAAAATGAAAGAAGACCCTCAATTGCAACATTGTAATATTTATTCATTTGTTTTATATGTGTGTGTGTGCATGTGGGTGCATGTATGTGAACATGTGTGTTGAGGCAGAGGTTAACCTCAGGGATCCTCTTCAGGAGTTGTCAAATTTAAAAAAGGGTCTCTATACTCAAGAATATCCTATAGGTATGCAATGAAATATGATTACATGTACTGCCATATAATCGTATCTCCCCCTAACTCTTCTGTATCCACCCAATATGCACACTCTCAACTCAATGTCTTCTTCTTCTTCTTTTTTTTAAATAAAAAATACACCCTAATAAGTCTAGTTAATGCTGCCTATTTGAGCATGGACATGGGGCCATCCACGGGAGCACAGGAACCCTGCCAGACCATACCCTCAAAGAAGAGTCATTCTCTCTCCCTCAGCAAGTATCAACTGCCAATAGCTGCATGTTTTGCTTGAGATGGGACAGGCTTTCTCATTTGGACTGAAGTTAACCAAATAGGTTGGGCAGACTGGCTAGCAAGACCCAGGGATCCACCTGTCCCTTCCTCCCCAGCACTGGGCTTTGAGCACATAATACTATGCTTAAATGTTTTGTAATCTGAAAATCTTTTAGATTTATTTTATGTGTATATTTTGCCTACACACACACACACACACACACACACACACACACACACACACACACACACATATGGGCACCACCTGTGTTTCTGGTTCTCGTGGAAGTCAGAAGAGGGTGTCAGTTCCCCTGGAACTGGAATTATGGACTGAATTGAGCTGCCATGTGGGTGCTTAGAACTAAAGCCAGGTCTTCTGCAAGAGCAGCAAGCATTCATAATGGCTGAACCATCTCTCCAGTCCCCAGCTTAAAAAAGATGTATTTATTTTTATTTATGTATATGGATGTTTTGTCTGCACGTGTATGTTTGTGCACCACTTGCATGCCAGGTACCAGAAGTACAGAATGTTGTGAGCCACCCTGTGGGTGCTGGGATTGAACCCAAATATACACATAAAATAAATCTAAAAGATTTACAGATTACAAAGCATTTAAGCATAGGATTATGTGCTCATAGCCCAACGCTGGGGAGGAAGGGACAGGTGGATCCCTGGGTCTTGATGGCCAGTCAGCCCAGCAAACTTGGATAGTAGCCAGAAGCTCTTAATGGCTGAGCCATCCCTTTGGAACACTCAGTTTTTTAAGATGTGAGTTCTGAGTATTGAATTTGTGTTCTCATGATTGTGCTGCAAGAACTTTACTGACTGAGCAAGTATTTACTCCCCCCAGACCTAAACAACAACAAAACACACACACACACACACACACACAACACACACACACTGGTATATATACACTAGAGACATTTTGGGCCCAGCATGTTACTATTCTCTTTGGATATAGTATCTGAATTTTACCATTTTCTAATTGAAAAGCCTGTACACGAGAGTGTTAAAAAAAATCTCTTTCAAATAACGTAAGAGAGTAGAGAGGAAGTTCTCCACCCGATTACACATCCCACATCCTTCTTCTCTGATCAGAACATCTGTTTGGTTCCTTCGAAAATGCTCTGTGCCAACACAGATGCAATATAAGCTGAAGTATAGGCCACCTAGTATATCATGGAGACTTGGGTGATAACACTTTGGGTAGGAGGAGCAGTGTGGAGCACGTACAGAGCTCCAGATGTGGACGAGCAATGTGGAGCATGTACAGAGCTCCAGATGTGAAGGAGCAACGTGGAGCATGTACAGAGCTCCAGATGTGAAGGAGCAACATGGAGCACATACAGAGCCCCAGATGTGGAGGAGCAGTGTGGAGCTCCAGATTATACATCTTAGGAGAGCTGTGCAGTACAAAATGAATGAGGCATGCTGGCTGAGAGGCTGTGGAGAGGTACAGCCTGTGTCATGCACCCTTCTGGTTTTTGGTTTGCTTCAGAGAGCTATGTCCTTTGCATCCTAAGTCCTTATTATCAGACAGGGGGCACATTTACTAAGTAGGAACAGTCACATTCTGGGTGGCTCCACCAAGTTTTAGGAGTCAAAAGATTTCTTTCAAGGAGCCCAAGAGGCCAGCTCAGAAGACAGTATCTTAAAGAGACAAGCACCATTAGCATTGTTTTGAAAGACATAGATATATCTTAGGTTCCAGAAGCCAAGCAATCTTCTCAGCCAGTCCCTCCTGCATGTACTAGCTTTGTGAAGGTCACTTTGGAGCCAGTAAGGGCTAATAAACTCATGCAGGCATGTTGTGTACAGGAAATGGCAGAGCGAGGTCAGCTGGGAGGGCAGAGTGACGTTTCTGTCAGCCATGTGAGCCCTTTCTGAAGTGCCCATGGTTACTACCAGTTAGACTGATAAGATGGAAACTGAGGGGTTGAGAGCTGGATGCACCTGATCATTTGTCCCATCCGGACAAACTTCCAGAGCCCAGTGTTCCTACAGGGAGCCCAGTGTTCCTCTCAGCCCTGGCTCAGCTTCCCCAGTCTCCTTTTTTATCTTGTCAAAATCTCACCTGCCACCAAGGAAATGAGATATCCATCTCTCTCTCCTGCCTCTCTCTCTCTCTTTCTCTCTGAAATTTGGGGTCCTGGGACCACTTTTGTTATTTTCTCTGTCCCACAAAGTGTGTATGGTTCCGTTCTGCTCCTCAGAGTACATCTGATGGGGTAAGTGGGATGCTGGCTGTACCGTGTACCCTCAGAGAATTTCAGCTCAGGAAGACACACACATGCTGTTATTCCATGGCATGACAAAGGGCTGGTGAAACACAACTGCTGTGTGTTTGAAGGAGGGAGCTGGACTGGAAGTGACAGCAGGGCAGTGCTCCTGGAAGAGGGAAAGCTGAGCTAAGTCTTGACTAAGCTTCAAAGGCCACTAGTGCCGGGCTAGCTTTAAACTTAACATTGATTCCAGATGGTCAAGATGGACCCTGAATGCACAATCTCCATGAAGAGAAGGTATCAACCATTTGAGAACTGGAAGGTTTTCAGTTTGTCTGGAGAGCTGTCCACCAGCATCACTCAGTCGTTTGCAGGAGGCCAATAGGCTTAATGGGGTCACTCAGGATGATACTTTCTCACAGAAACTTAAATGAGTATCTTTGGGTCAGTATTATATAGCCTGTTTGCTCACAAGCACCATATTATCCCATAGTATGTTTTCCAAGAGCTGGGAGTGTGGGTGACTTAGTCGATCTCATTGACATGCGGCAGGCAGCTCCTGATCCAGTCACTGAGGAATGGAGTCAGACTCCAGTTCTAACTCTTATAATACTAAAAGTGAAGTCGGCCTTGCGACAGAGTAGACAGTGAATGACTTGGCCAAGTCCTACAGCCAGGAACAGGGTCTTCATGCCCCAAGTACCATCCCTTCTCAATGCTGTTCCAACCCTGTGCTTCCTGTGCTCTCAGGCACCACGGTCCAGCGCTCAGGCAGGGTGTGCCAGGGCCTGGGATGAGTGTGTGGCTGCTGCTCTCTTAGGGAACCCCGAGGTCAGTCTAACTCAGCCTATCATTTTCTAGGAACAGGAATAACTGGAGAGACGAGGCTCCAAAGCAGCCCCACCTTGTGTGGTAATTGGGAGTGTTTCCTCTGTAGTGACTCAGAGTTCCTCATTTGGTGCATAGGCATTCCTTTCTCCTTTTATGGAAGTCTGAGGACAGAGGGGAGAAGTCCCTTGTTGGACACTCCAGGTCTCTGTAAGGCTTGGAGAGATCAGTGCTTTAAAAAAAAAATCTCTGGGGTTACCGCTGCTCAGATGAGCCAGGTTGCTAGGTATGCTCTGTGTGCCTTCCAAGTCTTTCCAGCAAGCAGTTCACATTTCTCTTCTTGTCCAGAATGGGTCACTGCATAAGATTCCAAGCTTGCCCTCAAACCGGTCAGGCACCCATGCTTTTCTCCTTTCCCTGGTGTCCCACTGCTAGGCACCAGGTCTCAAGTATCAAGGGTGTGATCCGTAAGGTGCCCTCAGCTCCACACCAGTGATCAAGAACTTGAGCAAAGGTTGCCTGCTTGCCCTCGACAATATCCCAGTGCTCTGCCTACAGCTGTTTCCCCCAGTGTGTGCGAGTGTGTGTGTGTGTGTGTGTGTGTGAGTGTGTGTGTGTGTATGTGTGAGTGTGTGTGTTTAGTGGTGTGTAGAGAGAGGGGTTGGCAGGGTTGGAGGGAGGTGTGAAGCTACCTGAGGCTTCATGGGGAAACAGCCAGAGACTTAATGACTTTAATTTATGACTTCTGAGGTCTATTAGTTTAAAACAGACAGAAGCTTAAATCTCATGCCCTTGTAGACACAGGAAAGTGGCAGTGACTTTGAAGTTTGCAAAGGCTTAGATTCTCTATGTTGACGAATTGGTTTTTCTTGGCAGAAGAAGGTGTTCTCTGAGCCCAAGGGACAAGAGTGAAAGGTCAAGGCAGGCAGACCCAAGATTCCCAGGGAGGCATGTGCTCTGGCTTGGGCAGGGTGTGTGTGGAGGGTGGAACCTGCCTCCATGGGGTACAGCTAGAAAGGAGCTAAGGCAGCAATCGAGGTGATTACTGATAACTATAAGGGTGGCATTATTGACACTACTCATTTGCAGTATACCTGGCTCTGTAGAGATTTTATTATCAGACCTAATTTTGTTTAGTTCACTATCTCATACCCTGAGGACATAGGCATTGTATCCCTATGCCCCAGGTAAAGAAATAGATATTTAGAGGCATTATATTGTAAAAAATGAGAAATGCATGGCTGTTGATTAATTGCTTTTCTTAGTGTTCTGGCAGGATGCCTGAGAAAGAGGACCTTAAGGAAGGCAGAGGTTTGCTTTACAGCTTAGAGAAAGGGTGCAGTCTGTCATGGTGGGAAGGCAAGATGGATGGGGCTTGGGTTAGCTGGTCATGTTGAATCTGCAGTCAAGAAGCAGAGAGCAAATGCTAGAGAGATGCCTCAGTAGTTCAGAGCATTTGCTGCTCTTCCAGAGGACCCAGGCTCGATTCCCAGCACCCACACCAAGTATTCAAACACACGGGGCTCTAGGAGTCATCTCACATCCAAACCAGAATATTTTACCCATCCGTGTAACACCCCCCAATAGGCACATGGCTGCTTCACAATGAAAAAACACAGTTCAAAAATCCCATAGTCTTTAACAGTCCCAGTACTGTTCAAAAGTCCAAAGTCTCTTCCAAGACTAAAGGCAATGTCTTAACTATGAGCCTCTGTAGGATCAACACACAGTTTACACAGTTCTGATATACAAGGCACAGAGTAAACATTCTTACTCCAAAAGGGAGGGATGGGGCAGAACAAGGAAAAACTAAACCAAAGCAAGGAAATTAATGTATTACATATTATAATATATAACATAATATATATGTATATATATTTACACACACACAAACACACATACAAAAACACAGAGGGTGAAACAGGTGCTAGTGGCCTCCTGGGACTGAACTCAGCATGAACCAACTGCCATGGCCCGAGATGAATGCTGTGCTGGTATGTAGGTCATTTATGTCCCACTGTAGCTACCTTCTGCCTGTGCCCTGAGAAGTTAATTCAGGATGAATTCAAAAGTAGTAGACTAATTTGGCAGAAGAAATCTCAAGACTGACTAACATTCAGGCTGAGTCACACAGAGAGAAGATATTTAGTAATTTATATATGTAATGTATACTGGAGGTCTTAGAAAAGACGCCCAGCAGAAGCTTTCTAGACCCACCGCCATGTTCCCACACTAGAGTCTGGTACTAGCTGGTGGTCTCAGTCCCACTGCCATCCTCAGGGTTAGATATCTTTCAGTCAGGTCTGCCCAGGGCCTCCGAGATATTAGTGGGGTCGTAGCATCTGCCTGCCACCAGCCTTGGGTTAGATATCACAATACCCATTAACCTGCTAAATCAAAACTCTTAATGCTTATAGTTAACCAATCAGATTTATATATCATCAAATACTCAAATCCCAGGATGCCCATACAATAATTTCATGGCCAATTGATAATGGTAAGATGCCAACATAGATTAGATAGTATATCCCAAATATCCTACCTTTTCATAATGTCTCTGCTTAAGGGTGGTTAAAGCCACGCTGGTTGACGCCTGCTCCCATCTTCTGCTCCCTCTCTTCTTCTTCCTCTCCCATGCTTAGCTTTGCCTCCCTTTTCCCTGTCCAATCATAGGCCTCCTGATGCACTAATATTTAAAATAGATTGTATTATATGTAATAATATATTTTATATAATATATATTTGTTACCTTGTTTTGGTTTAATTTATAATTTATATGTTTTATAACTTCATGCTCAGTTCTGGAGCTTGGGATGAAACCATCTGGGTTCCAAATGGCACCCCTATTCTGGGCAGCACACATAGCCTTTTTCCTGGGAAGGCTGCCCTCCAGGCCTGCAGCTTTCCTTACAAGATACCCTATGGTTCTAGCTTTCACTAAATCTCATCTTACACAGCATCCTTTCAGGGCCTCCTTGTAGAAAGTCATACTGCCACACATTGTCTGGCCACACTAGCTTTCTGGTGTCTTGCTGTATCTGCCACTCTTGCAAAACCAGGACCACATGGCTGATGCTGCCAGCTCAAGATGTAGCTCAGTCCCCTTGAGTGACAACTGTAGTAGCCTCTCTGTATGCCTTGCTGGCTGAATCTTCTAAAACACTTCACCCCTTCTATGACAATCCCAGTTTAGTCTCTCTTGTTTCAAATATATTCACATATTCAAAAACTGGACCTTTCGATGAGAGGTCTTGCTCTCAAGACATGTTCCCTATGTCCCATGCAGACATGAGACGCATCTCTGATAGGACGAATCCCTTTATCTGTTTACAGATGATTTAGAATCCACCTGTTTGCAGCTTTCAGTTTTGCTATTTTCTGGAACACCCCCTCTGTCTCCTGGGTGAGTTACCACATTGAGCAGTAACTGACTCAGCCTGGACATTAGTTGGTCTTGAGATTTCCTCTGCCAAACAAATTAGTCTACTACGTTTGAATTCATCCTCAATTAACTTCTCAGGGCACAGGCAGAAGGTAGCTACAGTGGGACATAAATGACCTACATACCAGCACAGCATTCATCTTGGGCCATGGCAGTTGGCTCATGCTGAGTTCAGTCCCAAGAGGCCACTAGCACCTGTTTCACCTTTTGTGCCTCTAGGCCAGCTTCTGAGAGCAGCTTAAAGGTCATGCTCTCCTTTCTGGGGAGAAAGGCAGGGACATGAAGGACAGAAAATGCCACTGCCAGTGGGGACTATTTGTATACCCTGTTCTCTCTCCTCCTTAATCCTTTCCTTCTCCCTTAGGTGGACCTTCGGTGCATGCAGCTGGACCTGGAGCAGAAGCTCAAGTTGAATGAAAATGCCATTGCCAGGCTCCAAGCCAACCATAAGTCTGTTTTGGTAAGTTTGGTTCAGGTCACCTCACTGGCTATTACGTATTTGTCTGCCACTGCCATTTGGGGTTGTAGGACACAGACTGAAGACCTACCAGAGATCTCAGCAAATGAAAGTAGTAGACACAGTCGGCCACTTTATGAGGTGCCTTCAATTGCCAGGATTTCTTATAAGATTGGCTGAAGCAGATTGAAGAGATAGCTCACTGATTATGAGTACCAGCTGCATTTTTGGAGGACCCAAGTTCAATTCCCAGCACCTACACGGCAGCTCAGAAATATCTGTAACTTCAGTTCCAGAGTATCTAATAACTCTTCTGGCTTCCATGAACACCAGGCATGTGATAATAGACATGAAATACAGGCGAAAAGCTATACATAAAATTATAATAAAATATTTTAAAAATTGACTTAAGTTTTTAAAACTGGTAAATGATTTACCTTTTAATAATAGAAATAGACCTAGATTAATAGCTTTTCCAATTTTATATGTGCATATTATGTCTCTCTTTCCTTTTAAGTTTTGCTTTTTGACATTTCACTTTGTAGCTCACACTAGCCTAGAACTCACCATATAGACAGTTAACACCAAACTCTTAGCAATTCTCCTGTGGTAGCCTCCCAAGTGCTGCTGGACATACACTACCACATCAAGATTGTATATGCTTTCTTAATGAGAAGGAACATGTATATGTGTGTGCTTGTGATTGGAGATGTTTAAGCCAGAGCTCCAGGGAGCTTGTGTCCCCTGGCTTCTTCTATCCCAAGAGGGTGGTATGCTGGAAGCTGGAAAAAAGAACCAAGAACTCCTAGATTTGTAAGTGGTATTTGGTAAGGCCAATGCTATGACAGGATGCTTAGCTTTAGGCTCTTCTGGTTTGTGTTCAACTTCCCAAAGTTAAGTTCCATAAATACCTTTCATTGATGACAAACCAAGAGCTACTACTCAGAAGAGAATATAGGGCACCTTCCCTATGGCAGTGAGTTGGCAGTATCATCTTGCATGCGGAGAATGAATGATTCTATGCTTCTGTCTGTCTGTCACCATTTATTCATCCTTTAACCAACTACTCACCTATATACTCACCTATCATTTATTTATTTATTGTTACATGTCCATCCACCCATCCATTCCTCACCCATCCACCCATCCCTTCATCCAATCACCCTCTCACTTATACGTTTATTCTAATCTACTGCCCAACGTAATTTCTGTCACCTGAGTGTTTATAACCAACTTAGCTGCTGAAGGATAAATCCTTCTTACCCACAGTTGTTGATCACAGGCCTTCTAACGCCTGTGCTTTCTATGTCTCCCAGAAACCAGCCACATTCTGCAGTCTCTCCCTCTTAAGACACAGAATTGATAAGCTTTCCCTCTCCCTTATAGCTTCGGATAAGTTTATGGTCCTACTCTGTGCTTCCCTTCATGCCCCTTGGCATGGAGGCTAAGTCAGACTAGATCACGGTGTGGCACTTACCTCTGACTCCCATGCAAACCTGTCAATGGAGGAGCCCCCCTATGTTCTAGGAGGGAACTGACATGTCTACAGTCTCCTGTCTCTCTCTCTCCAGGACCCTCATGGCTGCCTGTGACCATGAGGTGTGCACTGTGAATAAAGCTAAGTAGTCTCTCATGTGAGAAGTCAGTTTCCTCTATACAGACTTGTGTTCTTTCTTATAGGTGTAATGTCTTTCAAAAGAAAGAAAAAGCAAAAGAAAGAAAGAATGGAAGAAAGAAAAGAAAAAACCAGTTCTTGTAACATCTCAGAGACTGATTGGAAAGTCCTGGCTGATTTAGAGGATCACACAGGACATTACCTTGTTCTGGCTCTTTAATTTGATCCCTAATTAGTTCATATAATGACATGGTGGCCGAGAGATATTGCAATGGCCCTCACTACAAAGAATGTGGAGTCACAGAGAGATGTTAGGACTTGCCTTGGACTCTTCTCATTGACTGGATGGGAGAACCTGTAATGGTTTCCTTGGCCTGAGAATGGTTCAGTAACTGCTGGGCATGCACACCACCAGAAACCTTAGCTACTGACCATTTTGATATATGTTCATGGCTCTCTCTCTCTGCATAGTTTACTTGTCGTAGTTAGGGAAGTAATTATATGCACACGATTTTATTCACCTGTAAATTTCTCAGTGGGAAGGTTGAGGAAGGAGAGGCCACAGCAGAATTCTCATCATACTCCGGTACCTCCCTTCTGCTAGCCTTCCTCAGGATGATCTCTGATGGATGTGCTCTTGACTTTTGTCTTCGACTAATGCAGTTAGCCTCACCTAATTGTTCTTTTATGAAGAACCAACATATTGTAACTATGGAGCTTAAATGGATTATGTTCCTTTCCCATGGCACCCTCAGGTTGATTGCCATGTTTTCTTTTTTTTTTTTTTCATTCCTGGATTTTAGAGTCAGTTTAAAAAGTGGCCAGAAAGCAGAGAGGCCAAACCCAAGCAGTGTGGCACTGCACAGGTCTTATCAAACACCACTTACTAACCTAGGAATTCTTGACTCTTTTTCCAGCCTCCGAACATGAGACTAGTGATCTGCTCATAGAGACCACTCTCCTATGCACAAGAGAAGCAGCCAAGGGCACGTACAATTCCCAGGACTCTGAGTAAAAAATTCTCCACAACCCCCATATCATGTAAACACACCCTGGTTTCAGAAAGCTAACACAAGCTTGTGATGGTGACCCACAGCACGAGGTGGGGGCTGAGACAGGAGGATTGCTGAGAGTTTAAAGCCTGTCTGGATAGGGAGTAGGCAGAGCATGGAGTCCTTCCTCGCTTCTATGACTCAGACACCCTACTGCTTGAGGGTGGGAATGATGAGTGAGCCAGAGGGCTGGAATGAGTTCCCAGCCCAGGGCTTTTCTAGGTCTGGGCTGGAGGAATTTGGAGAAAATCTGCACTCTGCCCTCTTTCTTAATGGTACCACAGTGTATTTGCTTCTAGCTCTGTTCAACTGCCCCATCATAAGGAAACCAATAGATAATAGAAAAGCTGACATGCAGTGAGCATGTGGGCATTCCATACACTCTCCAGGATGCTTCCCATGTGTGTGTATGTGTGTGTTGTGTGTATCTATGTGTATTTCTGTGTATGTATGTATGTTTGTGTGTATGTGTATGTATGTGTGTGTACATGTTTGTGTGTGTATTTCTGTATGCATATGTGTGTTTGTGTATGTGTGTGTGTATGTATGTGTGTATATGTTTGTTTGCATGTATATATATATGTATGTATATGTGTGTGCATATTTCTGTGTATGTATGTATGTGTGTTTGTGTGTATGTGTATGTAGTGTGTGTATATGTTTGTGTGTGTATTTCTGTATTCGTAGTATGTGTGTGTGTATGTATATGTATCTTGTGTGTGTGCATACACATGCACAAAATTTGCTTGTTTTTTTTTTTTGTGCCATCAGGCGTATATCTAGGGCAGATTGAGACTATATGTTCTAGCATTGCATTCCAAGATCTAGCCTGAAGCAGGCAATGGTTTTCCTATCTGCTGCCATCATTCCTTCTTGACTTATCTCTCCGGCGGTGTTGGCTCCCACAGGTTGCCCATTTTGAATGGCTGCCTCCCTGGAGAGAGGGTGCTCGTGTGCCTCACCGAGGAGATCAACTGCTTTTGCTTCTCTTGAAGGCTTGATGCCCGGCCCTGGCCCTCAGTTAGGAAGAATAAAAAACAGAACTTGAGAGAGAGCTCAGATATGTGGGTGGTAGGGTGTGAAAGATGCTGAGGCAGGTGGAGGATGAACCGTGGGCTTTGTGGTGGGGAGACAGGGGTTAGGGCAAAGGAAACAACATTCAAGACTCTCTCAGGAAGTGTATGGAGTCATATGCAACCGGTTAGGTGTCACCTCCTTTACCAACACTTTTTTTTAAACCTTTGTGAGGACTGCCTGCAGGAAGGAAATGGAAGAGTCATGGGGGCTCCTGTCCCCTAGAAACACTGTAATCTCAGATGCACTTTTGGCTCAGTCAACAATCTATTAAACAAGGCATAATGAGATGCTGAGAATGCTTACACAAAACAGCCCAATTGTTTCTCTGTCTCTTGAAATGTATTTATCAAATATACTGAATACTGGTACTGCCCTTATGACAATCAGTACTCTTTCACAGGGTTGCCTAAGACGTCAGAAGACTCAAATCTTTACATTATGATTCATAACAGTAGCAAAAATAGTTATGAAGTAGAAACGATAACAACTTTATGGTTGGGGGTCATCATAACATGATGAGCTGTATTAAAGGGGTCACAGCATTAGGAAGGCTGAGAACCACTGAATCAGTATATACCAAACCATTAGCAACACTGCTCTTCCTGAAGGTACAGAGTCTTGTGGAATCAGGGGACCCTCAAGGCATCTGGCCCGAGGCACACCTGTGAATGGGACTGTCTTTTCCTTCAGGGAACTGTAAAAGCAGGAATGTCAGATCTTGATTCATCAGTATATACTGAGAAGAGTACATCTATTTCCCCAGGAACCCAGAATTCCTACAAGAACAAAATTGTCTTTTATAGTCTGGTGTTCCATAATCTTTGGGCTTCTTGGCTTCCCAATTATTAATGTTGAGCTTTGGTCAAGTTGGAAGTCTCTATAATGAAGTCTTGCTTGCCTCCCCCTCCATCCCCATCAGGTGTCGGTGTCAGAGGTGAAGGTGGTGGCTGAAGAGAAGTTTGGGGAACTCCTTGCAGCTGTGAGGAAGGCCCAGGCTGATGTGATGCTCTTCTTAGAGGAGAAAGAACAGGCTGCACTGAACCAGGTCAATGGCATCAAGACCCACCTGGAGCACAGGAGCATCGAGATGGAGAAGAGCAAGCAGGAGCTGGAGAAGTTGGCCTCCATCAGCAACACTGTGCTCTTCCTGGAGGTACAGAGGCTGGGGGAGGCAGGGATCCTTGAGGCATCTGGCCTGAGACCGCCAGTGAATGGGACTGTCTTATTGTACAAGGAATTGTAAAAGCACGGGAGTCAGGTCTTGAGTCATCAGAAAACAGTAATCCAGGAGGGATGGAGAGGACTGCTCAGAGTAGGGGAGGTGCTGGAAGGTGGGTCAAGGTCTAGGTGCTGTATGTTCCAGATAGAGAAGGCCTATGCAAAGACAGGAGCATGAAAAATCAGGACTGGTTTAAGGAGCCATGGTGCTTTGACAAGGAATGGGTGTGCCATCTATAGTGATGGAAGATGAGCCCGGCAGGGCCAGACAGGTAGGCAACTGTGAAGGACTTAAGGAGGGGAAGTGAAGAGCACAGAGAAGCGGAGGTTTTGCATGACAGTGTGAGACTGGAGAGACTGTTGGTTTTCAGACAGGGCTGAAACTGAGGAAGGCTTAGGAAAGGGAAATGGAACTTTCCATCTCACAAGGTATCACTGTACACAAGAGGCATGAACCAGTTAGGCTGGGTCTCAAGAACCTGCTGTCTTATAGGAGAGCACTACACATGGTCCTAGATCTGACTTTAGATACCACTGTGTAGCTTTAAAAGAATAGTCACCCAAACTCTCAGGGGTATCAAATTCCTCACTTAGCGACGACAGGGCAGAGTAAATAATGTGTAACGTTTTCTTTCAGTTTTACTATTTCAAATACAATTTCGTGCTTTTGTTTTTGGAAACAATCCCCTTCTATTTACAGAAAACTAAATACTTATAGTGAAAAACAGAAAAGTATGAAAAACAAACAAACAAGCAAACAAACTGCTTGCAATCTTAGTACTCAAAGGCAGCCAGCCATAGTTAATCTTTCATCAAGTGAGAGAAGGGTACCAAAGATGAGAGACAAAAATATGGACAAGATTTCTTGTTCTTTCCATTGAATTGCTTTGCAATTTCAAGACACAAAGAAAATGTGAAGATTTGACTCCCAGTCCATGGGATTCTACCAGGATCTCTTCTAAAAGTATAAGAATAAATTCTTTCTTCTCTGTTTGTAATTCTTCTTCCTCCTCCTCTTCTTCTTTCTCTTTCTTTTCCTCTTCCCCATTCTCCTCCCCTTCTTCTTCCTCTTCCTCCTCTTCTTTTTCTTCTTACCGAGATCTCATATATCCCAGACTGGCCTCTAATTCACTATGTGTCTGAGGTGACGTTGAGCTTTGATCCTCCTGCTTCTACCTCCCAAATGCTGAAATTACAGGTAGCAGCCACCATACCTGATTTATGCCACAGTGTGGGTCAAACGCAGGGCTTCATGGCTGTGACCCTTTAATATAGTCCCGCGTGCTGTGACACCCCCAACCATAAAATTATTTTCATTGTTACTCATAACTATACTTTTGCTACTGTTATAAGTTGTAATATATATATCTATTTTCTGATGGTCCTATAGGGGGTCATGACCCACAGGTTGAGAAATATCTGTCTAGCAGCCTAGCACACTTTCTGTGCACTTTCTCTGTGAGGCACGCACTGTTATCAGCCCATTTCCCAAATGCAGAAAGACACATGCCAAGAGGATCTGCCTGATTCTGTTTCTCTCTCTGCAGGAGTACTGCAAGCTTAAGAAGACAGAGGACACTGCCTTCCCTAGCGTTTACATAGGTCTGAAGGATAAACTCTCAGCATCCGCAAGGTCATCACAGATTCAACTCTACACTTGATCCAATTGCTAGAGAGCTATAAGGAAAAGCTCCAGGAGTTTTCCAGGGAAGGTGAGGCGCTTTCTGGAACAGTGATGAGGAAAGGGGGAACCTGGAAAGGGAGGGAAAACAACCCATGTCAAAGCCATTTTTTTTTTCTGATGCTGATGTGAATTTTGTGTCATCTGGAATCTTCTCCAGCAAGGGTTGTCTGGTACATTGAGTGTGTCCAAGTTCCCAGGCACCAGGCCCTGAGAAGCCTGGGGAAGAGCACCCCGTTTCTTGGGTTCTTGAAGCCACCTGGAGAGGTACTCATTTACAACTCTGGTTTTTTTTAGAGGAATACGACATCAGAACTCAAGTGTCTGCCGTTGTTCAACGAAAGTATAGGACCTCAAAACCTGAGCCCAGAACCCGGAATGATTTCTTCAATGTAAGTTGTGAAAGGCTGCTCCATTCAGACATGCTGAGGGCAGAGGAATGCTTTTTGCCAAGGCAAGAACCACTACATCTTGTAGAGGATTTGCATTCTTGTAACCGTTCATCTATTCTTAAATAATACACTTTTAAGCTTTTAATTGAAAGTTTTTCCTTTTGAAATAAACTTAAAAATGCAAAAATTCCTATATATTCTTCTATCACCCAGTTTCTCCAAAATTTGACATCATACATAACTATGATACATCATGCAGGAAATTAGTATTGTTGCAATATTATTAACGACATTGCAGGTTTTTTTTTTTTTTCTGGCTTCTTAGCTACTTTTGTATTGCTGTGATAAAACATCATAACCAAGGCAGTGATACAAAATATAAAAGAAAGTGTTTATTGGGAGCTTACACTTCCAGAGGGCTAGAATGCATGACCATCCTGGCAGGGAACATGGTAACAAGCAGGCGTGGTGCTGAAGCAATAGCTGAGGGTTTACATATTGAGACACAACCTCAACGACAGACAGAGACAGACAGAGGGAGAGAGAGGGAGAGGGAGAGGAGAGGGAGAGAGAGAGAGAGAGAGAGAGAGAGAGAGAGAGAGAGGAATAACATAAGTGTTTGAAACCCTAAAGTTCATTCCCAGTGACACACCTCCTCCAACAAGGATCTTCAAAGCACACCTCCTCTAAAGCACTTCATCAGGCCACACCTCCTCCAACAAGGCCACACCTCCTAATCCTTCCCAAACAGATCCACTAACTGGGGACCAAGTATCCAAATATATGAGCCTTTGAGGCCATTCGTCTTTCAGACCACCACCTTGGCCCAAAGTCGAATCCAGGAACACAGATGTTCCCATGTGATTCTAGTTTCCTTTCTTCTCTGAACCACTCTGAACAATAGGAACGTAGGGGAGGAGATTTTTTTCATTTACGTTCTGGGTCACAGTCATCATTAAGAAAAGTCAGGGCAGGTGATGCAGGAGTCTTGGAAGGACTGGCTGGAGTCTACGGGACCTCCTGCTGTCTGGATTGCAGGAGGATGAGAGCAAAAGTAATGATTTGTGTGTGACTGGAGTAGTTGGACAGGAGGTGCCCTAATTAGTCTTTGGGATTGCATTTGACAGCATGTCTAAGGCTTTACCGTGTTAAATGCTGGTCAAATGCTTAACAAATGAATTGGGTGGGTCAAATGTAGGTATACAATATCCCGAATCTCTCACCTCACCTCAGATCCATGAAGTAGTGCCGGACTTCCTGTGTACAGTCTATGAATGAATGAACGAATGAGTTAATTTCTTTATTAAGCTCAAATGTTACAGCAGGTGACAATCAACTTGAGCTCCAGAAAGCTCCACTGGTTTTCACCTACCCCTTCTCCTAGGGAACATTGGATGGGTAAATAAAAATCAAAAGATGGGTGTTTTCTCATGTATTCCTTGTGGGGGTCACTTGGGCTTAAAGCTGTTTTCTGTGTTTCCTCAGATGCATGTGACATCACACTTGACCCAGACACAGCACACAGGTACCTTCGCCTGCAGGAGGACAACCGCAAGGTCACCAACACCACGCCCTGGGAACACCCTACCCGGACCTCCCCAGTAGGTTTCTGCACTGGCGGCAGGTGCTGTCCCAACAGAGTCTGTACCTGCACAGGTATTATTTTGAGGTAGAGATCTCTGGAGGAGGCACCTATGTTGGCCTGACCTGCAAAGGCATTGACCGTAAGGGGGAGGAACGGAACAGCTGCATTTCTGGAAACAGTTTCTCCTGGAGCATTCATTGGAACGG
Source organism: Mastomys natalensis (assembly GCA_021653895.1). Classification (NCBI taxonomy): domain Eukaryota; kingdom Metazoa; phylum Chordata; class Mammalia; order Rodentia; family Muridae; genus Mastomys; species Mastomys natalensis. The sequence goes on from JAJTUV010000337.1 coordinate 1,186,243, forward strand.
GAAGGACTTCACAGCCTGGCACAGTGACACAGAGACCCCGCTCAAGACCAGCCCCTTCCGGAGGCTCGGCATCTATGTAAATTTCCCAGGAGGAACCCTTTCCTTCTATGGCGTAGAATATGATGCCATGTCTCTGATTCACAGGTTTGACTGCAAATTCTCAGAGCCCGTCTATGCTGCTTTCTGGCTGTCTAAGAAAGAAAATGCCATCCGGATTGTGGATTTGGGAGAGGAGCCTGAGTAGCCAGCTGTGTCCTCGGTGGAGGCTGCTCCCTAGATTCTAGGATCTGCCTCCCAGACTTTGCTAACTGTGATAACTGGGCAGGAGTTGGTATTTTAAGGTGGACAGAACTATCTGCTGATGGTAGTTGGCTTTAGACATTGAGTCCTTAATGAACTTTCCTGCCTGCTTCTCAACACAGTTCTTGCATGAATGCAGAGACTCTAGGCACCAAAGCCTCTCCCCAAATCTTCTAGTGATAGTCTCCTGTCTGCTCAGGTGATTGTCAACCTTAGTCCAGAATTTCCAACTAGGATCTTCAAAACATAACTAGATTGCACAGGGATCATAATAAATCACAAACACATTTCTGTGTGTTCTTATGTCCTGGCCAGTGTTTGGAGTTTGGAGTGCTTTTTCTGTGTTAGTTCATGGCATCTTCATGGGGTAAATGTTTATATTGTCTTTATGCTGCACATTAGGGGATGGTGGCCAGGATGGTCAGCTAACTTGTCTAGTCACCATTAAATGGGGGCAGAGCTGGGATTCAAGTCTGTTGTTGAACTTGTGACTACATGTTATGCTTACCTCATTAGATCATGAATGTTATGCATAAGGAGTAAACCACATAGCCAACAGTGTCTTCCGCATCCCTCTTAAGAGTTTCGTTTTTTCTGCATGTGCCAGGCTCAACTTGGTCATCAGCCTTGCACCATTTGATCAAGCCCTCATCCCTCACACATCATCATCAGCAGCAGCAGCAGCATCAGCAGCACATAATGATTTTGAACAGCAAGATTTAAATAAATGTTTTAGAAGGTCCTTTTCAGAGGAGTAGTCATTCCCTCTTCTAATGTTACCCAGACTTCATGGACTTGTCTATTTTCTTATGCAAAGGGATAGTTCCTCAGGTATTTGGGGACAGTATTCACCTCTCCCAGGAGCTATACCTGTGTGTTTGCACTAAGTTGATACTTTTTGTCATGATCCCATTTTCCCATGACACCCTATTGATGACTTCATTCTCCCTTAGACAGATGATGACATCCATCAAGCCTTTATGCACACCATCTTAAGATGGATTTCTGTTGCCCTAACCTGAAGTCCCTGATGGGCTTTACCAGAAGTATTACTTCCGTGTCTTTTCCCATGACCTGTGTCAAGGCAAGCCTTCCTGTTCTTGTGATCCTGTCCAACCGTGTGTTCCTTTAGACTTATTTGTCTTGATTCTAAGACTCCACACCTTTGTCTCCAAGGACTTAAATACTTTTCACCTACTTCCTTATGTCACTGGTGTGCACTGAGATATTTTTGTGACCTGATGCATCACCTCTCCTAACAGAAATAGTTTTCTTGCAAAATCAATGGCCTTCTCTCAAGTCTGAATCTCGTTGGTTCAGACTTACTCAGACTATTGAGATTCTGAGAGGGCCAAAGGTTTAGCCACACACTAGTTTCTCAGTAGATCTGTGCAGAGGCAGGATCACTGCTGCCTCCCTTTCCCACTGAACACAATCAAAGAGCTTTTTTTTATTTTTTAAATCTTTTTTCTTTCCTTTTAATTTGAGATAGGGCCTCACGATGTGGCCTACCTGGCTTGGGATACACTATTTTCAGCTGGCCTTAGACTCAGTTCTCTCTTCTTAGTTTTCCAAATGCTCGGGTTATAAGCATGAGTTACCAGTGCGGTGTTTAGCTCAACAAAGGACCTTTTCAGTGGCAGAAATGGTGTCTGAGTGTCTGGAGTTAGCAGTTAGAGAACACTATTCATATGGCTTCCCGGCCTGCCCTTTCTTCTTTTCTTTTAAAAAAAAATTTTTGTCTTGAATTTTATTTTTAATTGATGTACAATAACTGTATACTTATGAATTCAGTGTGGCTTTTCAACACATGTATGTAGTAATAATTAAGTAAGAGTGTATACTTATTCCTATACCAAAAAATATTTATTTGTTATAAGGATACTTCAAATTCTGTCTTTCAGTTGTCTTGAAATAAAACTGCTTTTTTAAAAAAAATTGTTGCTAGTATTTGTCACTTATATTACCACAGACTATTTGAGACACTACTTTAGAATTCTGCTTTAAACTAACGACACATTTGTGAGTCTGTTATTTCCAGAAGTTTTTTTTCTTTTTGAGACAGGGAACTCAAAATGCTGAGATCACAGATGTGCAGGACCTGTCTGCTGAGATCACAGGTGTGCCACCCTGTCTGCTGAGATCACAGGTGTGCCACCCCTGGTCTGCTGAGGAATCACAGGTGTATGCCCTGTCTGCTGAGATCACAGGTGTGCCACCCTGTCTGCTGAAATCACAGGTGTGTGCCCTGTCTGCTGAGATCACAGATGTGTGTGCCCTTCTGCTGAGATCACAGGTGTGCCACCCTGTCTGCTGAGATCACAGGTGTGCCACCCTGTCTGCTGAGATCACAGGTGTGTGCGCCCTGTCTGCTGAGATCACAGGTGTGCCACCCTGTCTGCTGAAATCACAGGTGTGCCCTGTCTGCTGAGATCACAGGTGTGCCACCAGGGTTTTATGCATTCTATGCAAAGCTCTCTACAAAACATCCCCAGCCTTTTTTTTTATTATTATTTAAAAATTACATTTATTGATTGATTTGTTTGGTTGTGTGTGTGTGTGTGTGTGTGTAGAGAGAGAGAGGAGAGGAGGGGTCGGAGACAGGGAGAGGGAGGAGGGAGGAGGGAAAGGGGAGGGGAGGGGGGAGTGAAAGGGAGAGAGAGGGGAGAGGGAGGGGGTGGGGGAGGCGGAGGGGAAGAGGAAGGAGGAGGGGAAGGAGGAGAGGGAGAGAGCCATGGCACACACATGGAGATCAGAGGACAACTTGTAAGCCTGTCCTTCCTTCCTTCCTTCCTTCCTTCCTTCCTTCCTTCCTTCCTTCCTTCCTTCCTTCCTTCCTTCCTTCCTTTCTTATTTTTGAGACAGGGTTTTGTTCTTAGTGTAGCTGACTTGAATTTATGACCTTTCCACCTCAGTCTTACCTCAGAGCCAGGTATTAAGCTGTGTCCCACCAAACTTGATCGATCTTAAGGAAAAAAAAAAATCAAAACTCTCCTCATCTCTACCGTTGTCTCCAGTTTCTCAAAGGTTCAGTGTCCTGAAGTGTTATTTGATTAGGTCAAGTATCCAAGCTCATGTACAAAGAGCCAGTTAGTTGTCTCTTCCCCTGGCTTGAACTTTTCTTTTTCTTACAGCGTTTGCCCATCAGTTTTCAAGTTCAAGATCCCCTTTGATATGTAGATCAAAGCAAATTCAAGAGTCTCACATATCTGCTCCCTTTCTGTCGGGTCCTCAGGTGAGGACACATCGCTTTTCACTTTCTTTGTAAACTAAGTTAGCTGTAACAAATAAAAATGAAGGGAAAGGGGAAAATTTTTAGGGATTCTTCTCCCTTTCCGGCTCAGGGTAAACTAGGGCTTTTGGGGAAGAAAAAAATTTTTGGGCCAGCGTTTTTAGTTTTTTTTAGGTTTTGGAAAAATCCACTTTTTTTTTTTGGGATTTGGTCCCCTGGTTGGTTTTTAACGGGAAAACCGCTAGTCATTTCGTGTTTTTTAGCCCACCGCTGAATTAAAAAAATTTTTAAAATCATTATTTGGGGGTGTTGTTTGTGGTTTTTCACTCCCTGTGGGGGGAAACAGAGGGGTTTTGGTTTTTTTTTTAAATTTCAAGTTTAAATGGGCCCTTTGGGACCAATTCCCGTCAGGCCCCCCCCCAAATGCTTTTTAAATTTTAAAAACCCCCCTTTCCACCAGGGGTTTTAATTGGGTCGAATTTTTTTAAAAATGCCTAAATAAATTGTTCAAAGGGCCCCCAAGTTTTTATTTTAATTTTTAAAGACAAATTTGTTTGTTAAACCATTCATTGAGGAAAAGGAAAAAAACCCCAAATTTTAAGACTCAAAATGGGTGCACTGACCTGTTTAATTTAACCTTTTTTCCCGGCCCCCTTTTATGTAAAAGTAAATTTTGTCTCTTTTCCCCTGGTTTTTCCCCCCTTAAGTTATGGTTTCCAGGCCTATGTTACCTATTGGGAAAGGAATTGGAGTTTTTTTAAAAAAAACCCTTCTGTTTTTTATAATTTAACCCTTTTCTGGGTTTTTAGGGCAGGTCTCCTTCCCTACCCAAGCCTAATAGCTTTCTAGGGGTACCTTAGTAAAGGTTGTTGGTTTTTTTCTTAAATTTCGGTTTTTGGAAAAAATTGTTTGGTTTTTCCCCGTTTTTCCGAAACCTAACCGGGAAATTTAAAATTTTCATTTTAAAAAAGAAATTTTTGGGCCCTTGGTTTTATCCCAAATTTTTTTCCCTTTTTTCCCCAAAAAAGTTTTAAAATATGTTTAAAAAAAAATTTTTAAAAGGAAAATTGGAAGTCCCTTTTTTAAAAAATGGCCCCTTCAGGCATTAAAACTTTTTCCCCCAAAAGGGGTGTTATGGGATTGGCAAATTTAAGGGGGAGGGGTTGCCTTGTTTTTAAAAATTTTTCTTTTATTTAAAACCCCCCCCCCCCCCCCCCCCCCCCCAAAACCCCCCCCCCCCCCCCCCAAAACCAAAATTTTTTAAAATTTCCCTTAAAAGGGGGAATGTTTTCCCCCGTTCCATTCGGTTAAAAAAAATCCCCAATCCCAAAAGAGAGGGGTTTTTGGTTTTCCCGGGGTTTTTGGAAAAATAAACCATGGCAGGTTTCCAAAAGCCCAAAAACCCCCCACAAAGGCCCCAAAAACCCTCTTTTCCCCAAAAACCCCCCCCAAGGGGTTTTCCCAAAACCCCCCCTCCTTAAAAAATCCCCCCCCTTTTCCCCCCAAAAAAAGTTCCCCAACTGGGGAAAAAAGTATTCAAATATATGAGCCTCTGGTTTCATTCTTATTCAAACCACCACACTATCCATGGTTCCCTTTTCCCCCCTCTCTGTCTGACTACTGGTGGCCAGGAAGAGAACAGTTTCTTCTTCAGAGTCTTTTACGATAGAGTTCTTCTTTCACTGTGGCCCAAACAATGGAACCAGTTGACCACACTTGAAAGCCTCTAAACTCAAGAGCCACAATAGCCTTCCTCCATTAAGCCATTTCTCTCTTGGTATTTGGTCACAGGAGTGAAAACGTTGAACAAAGTCTCAAAGTAAAAAAAAAAAAAAAAAAAATCCATGTTTGATGGTGCATCTTGATACTCAAGAGCCAGAAGAGGTGGATCTCTGTAAGTTCAAGGCCAGTCTGATCTATATAGCAACTTCCAGATCACCCAGCGGTACATTGTGAAACCCCTCTCAAAAACCATGTTTTTCACCAAAACTTTCATCAAATGGTCACAGCTAAACTTTAACCCTTTATAGATCCTTAGTAGCCATTATCAACAGGATCCCACTTTAGTCTTTTCAAATAGGACTATGTTCTCAAGAAGTTTTACATAAAGCTGGGTGGTGGTGGTGCATGTTTTTAATCCCAGCACTCAGGAGGTAGTTGAAGATGGATCTCTGAGTTTGAGAAACAACTTGATCTACCCTGAGTTCCAGGGCAGCCAAAACTATACAGAGAAACCAATGCTTTGAAAAACAAACAAACAAACAAACAAAAAAGAAATTTGTATAAAAACCCTTAACCATCCTTTCTTCAGACCTATCCTTCTGTTTTTCTTTCCAGTCTCCATTCAATCACAAGTGTAAGTTTGATCTGAAGTTTATTTTCCAGCTGGACGACCTGGGCTTAGTGTTGTGCTTACAAGGTGATGCCCCTGGTGCAGTGTAGCTAAACGCTGCTTTGAAACTCCATAAATGTAGCCAGGGCCCGGGGAAGGCAGGTGGAGCAGGGGACAGATTTGGCTTAGGGGGTCCCTTGAGCGGTGTCCATATAGGGGCAGGGTTCTGATCTCCTTTTTCCAGCTTTCTGGGAGTTAGTTTCTCCAGAAACTAGGGGGTATTACTAGACTCCCACAAGAGGGACAGATCTCTCAACAGCCAGCCAGCTCCGCAACACATGTCATACTGAGCAGAGCGCTAGTGCTGTAAACAGTACCAGCGACATCCAGGCATCCACCACCTTGACCTTCTAGTCACTTCTCAAGCAAGAGCTGTTAGAAAAAGTCAGTCATCCAGACACTTGGAGGCTCTGGGTCCTCACCTTTGTTGAGGTTTATGATGAGCTCTTTAGATGTTCCTCCCCGCAAATATTCAGATTGGTTTGAAAAGTAAGGCCAAGTAGATATTTTTACACATTTTTTAGTGCTATTTTTGATACTGTTTCTCGTTTCTTCTTCTCACCCAGTCCCGGCAGTCCTGAGAATGTGCTTTTTCTGCCACACAGACGGAGGATCAAATGTGTCAAACAGCAGAGAGGCTAAGTAATGTGCCTGAGGTCATTCACCATGAAATCATGACAGAATTAAGCAATGCATGCTTAGGTCTAACCTGGAGGGGACTCTTACTGCTTCTTGGTTTAGGGCAGTCTCACAGATTAGAATCCTGATTTAGTCAGACCTTTAAAAACAAAGTGCTTGTTTGAGCTGTGGTGCTTGTGCGGGAATTCCATTGCTCTTGGTGTTTCCAGACAGTGTGCTTTGGCCTTCCCCCTTCCTAGCTGCCTTTTTTGTCATCGTCATGAGTTAGATCTCAATGCCTCCTGTCTGTTTTCCGGATTTCTCTATACAGAAGAGGGTCAGCTTTTAGAACTTATCTCATTAGTTCCCAAGCCCAGCCCCAATAGTGACCACCCACACAAGCCGCTCCAGGTGATGGTTTCCACTGCCTTCCTTCAACTGTCCTAGCCTTCAGCAGGGCACTGGAAGTCCATAAAGTCTCATATACCAGATTAGTAATGAAAATAACATCAGTGGAATCAATGGAGCCTATAAAGTTTATCTAAACATAGGTGTCAGTCTAACACAACCGCTTTCCTCCCTTTGGTTCAGTAGGTTAAACTGAGGCCTGCTCAGAGGAACTGTGTAGCTTGCTCAAGAGAACATAGATGAGACAAGAACCTAATCTTGTATGAAGGAGGAGAATTATCTCAGTACCCATCAGTGACTGCTATTAGGTCTTTTCCAGTGACCTCTACACCCAGTCTTTATTAGCTCTTTTGAAAAGTTTTGAATTGTGAAAAGCTGAAAGATGAGGAGAGTGGGCACTTCTGTACTCTTTCTTTACACCCCCTAACTCTTAGGGGTTGGTTGTGTTTGCTGTTGAATATTTTACAAGGCTCAGGGAGGTTCTTATCGCCTTCCAGGATGTAGGGAGGCAGAAGTCTCCTTGAAGAGCTGCATGTACATGTGTTTGACTCTAGTGGTCCCAGTTGTTACATCTGGGGACTACGGTAAGTCAGGCTGAAGGGAATGTATCTCAGATAGCAGGTAAGAACGTACATTTCATGCTGTTTTTTCTTTGAAAACATTCACAAAAGTACACACACACTTTCTTGATGTGCATCTGAGTGTAGTACACACGCACACACACACACACACAAACACACACACATACACAAACACTGTAGTGGACATTGATTGCTGCAGATAGTCCCAATAACATACAGCAGCTCCCAATCATGGGAGATTTTGCTTCAGGGTTGCCCATCAACACAGTCTGAGTCATTATTAATAGCATCACAAGAAAAGTGAGCTTGTGATCTCAGCAGCTGGGAGGCAGAGGCAAAAGGAACATGTGTTTGAGGCTAGTTTGGCTTACCCAGCCAGACCCTGTCTTCAAAATAGTAATTTTTTTTTTAAAAAAGAAGATAATACAGTCCTATAAAACAGTAATATTTTGAAAGAGAGGCATCATTCACATACTCTAACACACATTATGGTACATTGTTCTATTTCATTTTTGGTTGTTGTACTGGTTAGGTTTATATCAACTTGAAACAAGCTAGAGTCATATAGGAAAAGAGAGATTTGACTCAGAAGCTGCTCCCAATAGACTGGCCTGTACTGGGGCATTTTCTTGATTGATGATTGATGTGGGAGGGCCCTTCTCACGGTGGGTGGTGCTACCCTTGGGCGGGTAGTCCTGAGTTCTATAAGAAAGCAGGATGAGCTAGGTGGTGGTGGTGCATAGCATTTGGGAGGCAGAGGCAGGTGAGTCTCTGAGTTTGAAGCCAGCCTGGTTTACAGAGAGAGTTCATCCTGTCTCAAAAATCAGAACAAAACAAAACAAAAAGAAAAAAGAAAAAGAAAAAAAAGAAAAAAAGAAAGAAAGGAGGCTGAGCAAGTCGCAAGGAGCAAACTGTTGCTGTAATTTCTTACCACAACAAGCCCGTATAAAAAACACACAGCCCAGTTATATTTATAAGCTATGTGCCTAGATTGGTCAGATCTATCACTATACTAATTTATTCCCCAGCTATGAGACACCTTGCTTCTTGCAGTTTCTCTGGGCCACGTGGTTCGGCTCCATATTGGCTTCTACCTCCTCCTTCATCCTCCCTCTTCCTCCTCCTCTCTCCTTCTCCTTCCTTTGAGACATCCTGCCCCACCTTTCCCTTCCACTGCCCAATCACAGGCTCTAGCCTTTATCTGACCAGTTAGGAGATGGTTCAGTGAGATCACCTGAGTATGTGAGTATGTGATCTACTCCTTGTTGGGGGCAGCCCCTCTTGAGGAAGCAGAATTAACATCAAAATATAAACAGTACCAGGGCAACCCACAACAGCAAGCAGTAAACAGTATTCCTCCATGGCTTCTGCATCAATTCCTGCTTCCAGGTTCCTGCCTCAACTTCCTTTAATGCTAAACCATCATGTGATGTGGAAGTGTAAGCATAATAAACCCTTTCCTCCCCAAGTTGCTTTTGGTCGTGGCGTTTTAGCACAATAGAAGCAGGAACTAAGACAGTTATTGCTGAACTTTTCTTACTGAACCTTATTTATCAATGTGTATAGGAAAACACATTACTTAGGGGTTGATATTACCTTGTGGCTTTTTGCTATCCTCTGGGGTCTTAGAATGCATTTTCCATGAATAAATGGAGCTCTTGCCGTGATGACAGCAACAACAGAGAGACAGTGTGTAGCGAGGGTTTACACTACCCTTCACTTACACTGTGCTATGCAGTCTTTTTGGTGTTGTGTGCACAGTGTCTCACTTAGTTCTCACCTGCCTAAGTGCTGTGTGCACAGTATCGCACTTATCCTCTGTGAAGTAGAAAGCATCCCCATCTCCACTTTCAGACAAGGAAACTGAAGAAGATTAGACAACCTGCTGGTGATGGCAGAGCAATGAGCAGCTGGGCTGGGGCCCAGGCTTAGAAGCCATACACCGCAGACCTCATAGTCTTCATTACAAAGCTACAATGAGACCTCCTGCTACATGAGTGGGCAGCTGACTGAGCCTAAAACTCAACTCCCAACATAACCTTTGGACAATTGAAAATTCTGCCCCAGGAGTGGTTCCTTGTGGGTTTATGGCTAGCACTGAGTAATTAAATAACTTACATTATTGTTAACACATGTGTTTTACTGTGGTGATAACCAGAGACTGAATATAATATGCAGGGCACTGTAACTGACTCTAACAGCCACAAATGTAAGAAGATTACACCTAAGCTTGTATTTATGAATATTTAAAAGTCCTTAATAACAGCAACTGAAAGATGCTCACTTTTTTTTTTAAAGGGGTCATGTTATATTTTACATTTGGTTAAAAATATAGGTGCTATAGAAATGAGATGACCAGCTCTTCCAGAATATACAGCAACTGTCTCTACTTTTGTGGTGCCAGGGTTAGGAGATTTACGGTAAAGCCATGTTTCCAAGGAAGTCAGTACAAAAAGCCAGACTTCTACAGGCAGTTTCTGGGTCAGATCAGTTTACCATCCATCGCAGTGGCTTACGTTTTCTCCAGATGTTCATCCCGAAGAGGCTCCAAAAAGGCTATTTCTCTGCTTACCCTCTCCCTCTGGTGTTTGGTGGTGTTGCTAACGGGCAAGGTTTAAATGAACTGGTCATCTCAGAGTCATGGAAAACATGGAATCAAAACTCAAGCAGGCCCCCTATTTTCGTTGTGAAAAGGGACCAAACTGGGTCCCTGTGTGCCAGAAGTGTGAAGCCTGTGTCTTAGCATGGAAGATCTTTGCCACCAAAGAGTGGTTCCGGAGGGTCAACGACATATCCCAGAGGAGATTTCTAGTCAGCATCTTGGGGCAGTTGAATAGCCTGTACTTGTTAAAGTATTTCCAGAATATCCTAGAGACCACCCAGGGGAAGGACTTCATCTACACCAGGTCTCGGATCAAACTCAATAGGAAGGGGGGAAAAGAGGAGGAGGTCGTAAAGTCCTCCTTGAACCAGGTGTTGGATAAAACGGTGGAGCAGAAAATGAAGGAGATCCTCAACTGGTTTGGCAACAGCACCCACCGGACTAAGGCAAATTATACTTTATTGCTGCTGCAGATGTGCGACTCAAACTTACTGCTCACTGCTGCCAATGTGATCAGAGTCCTGTTCATGAAGAGTGGAACAGTATCTCAGGTGAGAGCTGAAGGCCCAGAGACCAGACACAGGCCTGTAAGAGGGCACAGGTACAGACAGGCCTGTAAGAGGGCACAGGTACAGACAGGCCTGTAAGAGGGCACAGGTGCAGACAGGCTTGGAAGAGGGCACAGTTACAGACAGGCCTGTAAGAGGGCACAGGTGCAGATAGGCTTGGAAGAGGGCATAGGTACAGACAGGCCTGTAAAGGGGGCACAGGTGCAGACAGGCCTGTAAGAGGGCACAGGTACAGACAGGCCTGTAAGGGGGCACAGGTGCAGACAGGCTTGGAAGAGGGCAGAGGTGCAGACAGGCCTGTAACGGGGCACAGGTGCAGACAGGCCTGTAAGGGGGCACAGGTGCAGACAGGCTTGGAAGAGGGCACAGGTGCAGGCAGGCTTGGAAGGGGCACAGGTGCAGACAGGCTTGGAAGGGGGCACAGGTGCAGGCAGGCTTGGAAGAGGGCACAGGTGCAGACAGGCTTGGAAGGGGGCACAGGTGCAGACAGGCTGGAAGAGGGCACAGGTGTAGACAGGCTTGGAAGAGGGCAGAGGTGCAGACAGGCCTGTAGGGGGCACAGGTGCAGGCAGACTTGGAAGGGGGCACAGGTGCAGACAGGCTTGGAAGGGGGCACAGGTGCAGGCAGGCTTGGAAGAGGGCACAGGTGCAGACAGGCTTGGAAGGGGGCACAGGTGCAGACAGGCTTGGAAGGGGGCACAGGTGCAGACAGGCCTGGAAGAGGGCACAGGTGTAGACAGGCTTGGAAGAGGGCAGAGGTGCAGACAGGCCTGTAAGGGGGCAGAGGTGCAGGCAGACTTGGAAGGGGGCACAGGTGCAGACAGGCTTGGAAGGGGGCACAGGTGCAGACAGGCTTGGAAGGGGGCACAGGTGCAGACAGGCTTGGAAGGGGGCACAGGTGCAGACAGGCCTGTAAGGGGCACAGGTGCAGGCAGACTTGGAAGGGCAGAGGCTTCCCAGAGTGCTGGTATGGGACTGTGAACCTTATCCTGACATCCCATTGTTTACCAAAGGAGGAGCTGCTGAGTAGGACTTCATTCTAGAAAATTGTCCACTGAGAAATGCAGAAAGAAGGACAGATCTTTCACCTGGGCACTGGACATAGATTCCTGCCTGCCTTGGGCCCAGACCACTGCAAACTAGTGTCACTTCTTTTTTTGCTCTAGGGTTTGACTAGGTGTAAAGGAGGGATGTGACAGGGAAGCTATGTTTTGTTCCTCATCTGCCAGGGGCAGAAACCAAGCCAAACAACAAAACTTACAGCTTTAAAAGAGTTTCATCTTATCATGCTGTTTGCTTAAACATAAAATCAAATCTTAGTAAGATGCTTTAGAGGCCAAACGTGGCTAAAAGTCCAAAATTGCCCAGGGTACTAGTTTATAAGCAACAGTTTGCACCTGAGTCTCCAATAGGATTTGATAAAACAAACAAACAAACAAAACAAACAAAACAAACCAACCAACCAAGCAACCAACAACCAACCAGACTGTGGTCTTCTGCCAAGCCTGGCCCAGCAGTCGGTCGGGACCTTGTCAAGCTGTCTGTTTTCTGGCTATATAGATACTGCTAGACCCAGTTGGGAAACCTTCTTGGTCCTGAGTATTGACAAAGTCTTGAAAGTATTTGACTGGTGGTTCTGGGCAGCAAAAGAAAGCAGAGGAGAGGCAGAGATCTGCGATTAGGAGAGGTCAGAGGTCAGAGAAGAGAAGGTTTAGCCAGTGGTAAGTAAAGGTGGGAGGGGTGGTCTCTAGGGGAATTTTGAAGTTTGAGCTCTGGAAGGTGGGTAATTCCTGGTCCCAAAGGACATTTTGAGTTGTGGTCAAACTTGTAGACTAATGGGTCCCTCCCTGCTTTACAGATAGGGTCTGGCTTTTCTTGCTGGCCTAGAAACTTAAGATCTTTCTTCCTCAGTCTTCCAAGTCCTGGGATTACAGGCATGCACCACCACACATGACTTTTAAAGGAATGCCAAAGCTACGTGACCTAGGATGCAATTAGATCCTCACCCAAGAAAACCGATTGGTTTTTAAAGATATATTTATTTGTATTTTGTGGGTTTTGCTGATGGGTATGTATGTAAATGTCTGACGTCAGTGGAGACCAAATGAAGGAGTCAGAACCCCTAGAACTAGAGTTACAAAACTGTTGTGAGCTGCACATGAGTGTGAGGAAACAAGCCTCGGTCCCCTGCAAGAGCAACTAGCGCCTTAGCAGCTGAGCCATCTGTCCAGCCCCTCACTCTGTAGCCCTTTAGCAGCTGAGCCATCTGTCCAGCCCCTCACTCTGTATCTTTGGTATCAAGGACATAATGATTGAGACACGTGTGAAAAAGCAAGAGAATCCAAGTGCATTAAAACTAAGTTAGATTAGTGTGTGACTCCCTATATTCGGGGAATATGAACCTTGGGACTTGGTTACTCAGCACGGCAGCAGAAAGCCTGCATCTGCCCCCAGTGCCTTCCACTGCAGTGTGCAGTGTGCACTGCATGTCCATACCTCTCTTGTGATGGCTCCATAGGAGTCGGCTGTTTGCCTCGGGGTTGTATGAGCCTAGTTATAGGTTGTGGCCAGTTTCTTTGTAGGAGAGCATCTCTCTTAAAATGTTAAAAGTTCTGGGGCTGGAGAGATGGTTCAGCAGTTAAGGGAAGGCTCTGCTTTGCAGATGTTTCTTCTGAGCTTTCAAGGGCATCTGCATTCAAGTGCACATAGTTCCACATTGAAATATAATTGAAATAATAAAAACAGATATTTTTAAATAGTTGTGATTTCTAATCTGATACAGGGACAGTTATATGTTGAAGGAACTCAGTCAGAGTGTCAGGAGAAATTGGCCTTTCCTGCAGCTCCTTCCATGACCACACCACTTTGCATCCCTTCACACAGAATGCTAGCTGAATCTGCAGCATAGATTTGCTGGCAGAGCCTCAATGGAGGCTTTCTGAGATTTTCTACTTGGAAACTCAGAGGCCTTGAATCAAAACAGCAAGCCTCTGCTTTTTTTTGCATATATGCTTGTCTCTATAACTGTGTGTGTGTGTGTTGCGGGGTTGGTGTTGATTCCAGGCCTTCAGTATTCATAGATGCTCATGTTTCTTTTTAGTATAAAATAATCTTATTTATACAGAACCTATGTAACCCTTCCAGGCATGTTTAACGTGCCTCTGGTTCATTTATAAACCAACTACAGACCCAGCGCTACGGCAGCCGCTAGACTGTACTGTTCAGAGACTAGTGACAAGACTCCCCCCATGTCTGCTGCAGATGCAGGTTTTTTAATTTTTATTATCAGTTCGCAGTTGGTTGGATCTGGACATTCAGGAAACTGGCTATATTCAAACAGAGTGAGGAAGATAAGACCTTTTCTCTCTATCTCATTTCTCTCCACACACTTACTTCAAGGGCAAACTTGTCTACTCTTTGTCCTTCAGGCCTCCGTGACGAATCCCCGGATGTGACATTCATCCCTGAGAAAACCTACAGCGCTACAACACGACATTCATATGTCTCTTGGGCAGTTAGACCCAAACCTGTGTCCATTTCCCCAATGTCCAGACATTTAGGTAATAAACTCAGGACTGAAAATTTGGACAGGGAACAAACAGGTAAGTCAGGCTCTATGAAGATATCTGACATAGCTTGGGGGGGCGGTGGCGTTAGGTGGCTCACCCTACAGATTTTAAAAAGAAAAACTTTTGTTGAGTCTTCTGTGACTTGATGGCTTCTACATCGATAGTTTGACTGAAGATTTTTCCCCCCTTTGGGATGGTTATGGCGTAGTAAAAGCTTTTTGTTGTTGCTTTTTTGAGTCAGTCTTAGAATGTATCCCAGCTGACCTTGAACTCCTGATGCTCCTAGACACACCCTCCTATCACAATCATAGGCACCGGCTACCATGACATTATTTTTGGTTATGATGACCTTTTCAGAACCTGACCTCATATGAAGTTAAAGAGCTTCTCTAGATGAACTCAGAAACTCTCAATGGGTTGAAGACTCTGGCAAGGCCAGAGAAGCCAGGGACATCAAATGTTAGAAACCAACCTTCATTTAACATTAGGTGTTGGGCTTTTAGGATTTTTTTTCCTCATTTAATCTCACACCTGGTAAGAGGAGAAGGATTAAAAACTGGTCAATATACCACTCATGTTCTTGTCTTCCGTGGTGTCTTTGAAAATACTCCTAGAAATTTAGATCAGAAAGGAACTTTCTAGAGCTTCCTTGATATTCCACCCCTACCTCTGTCCTAGGCCAGTGTGCCCTATGTCTCCTGGGCTCTGGCTTGGTACATGGTGGCCCTCTAGAGTCCAGCACAGTTATTGTTTTTGAAGCACTGGATCCAGTTTGTGAGGAAAGAGTGAGTGAGTTAAAAAAAAGAAAGAAAGTAAGAAAGGAAGTAAGGAAGAAAGAAAGAAAGGAAGGAAGGAAGAAAGAAAAGGAAAGAAAGAAACAAAGCAAGAAAGTGGAAGGAGATATGGAGGAGGAGAAGATTTATTGTCGACATGAGGGAGAGCATAGCCAGAGGTAGAGACATCTAGGAGAGCCCAGAGTGAACATGACCTGAGATAGGCTATGTGAGGAGAGGGGGAGAGGAAGAAGAGACAACCAGGGGAGGCTTGGGCCAAGAGACTGGCATAGCCAAAATGGCTGAGTTATAGGGGCCAGAGGAGCTGGAGGGAGGAAAGCCTAGCTCAATACTTGGGCTGGGGAGTCAGGGTAGGGGACAGAGTATGACAGCAAGGAGGACCCTGTAACAGGCTGTTGGGGAAGCTGGTGAACCAGTGTCTGCTTTGATAATTAATGGACACCTCAGTGAGCCCTTTGTCCAGGTTTGAGACCTAACAGTGAGGTATGTGATTCCAGACTTGAAGACCTTCCCAAGTGGGTCTTTGAAGCCAGGCCCCATGGTGGTCAACATGTGGACACTTGTCAAT